>OU612028.1:17502000-18128000 GCA_914767945.1 Eilema depressum | reverse complement strand
TACCATATACTGTTCCCTTGTTAAGCTTACCATGTCGGTCTGATGGTCTACCTTCAAAATCAGTTCTGCGCAACATCTACGTTCCTCTCGGGACAAGGCAGAGATACTTTCTACTCTTTCTAGTCTCTGCGCCAGAACACCCGCTGCTACATCCTGAGTGTGCAGGAAACTCAACCGAGATGCTTGCCTTTTTTTTTATCGTACGAAAAATCCCCACGGATACCTCCCCCGCCTGAGCCGGAGGAGGAGGTTATGTCGGACTCGAACCGACTAAAACTCAAGCCGTCTGTGGGCCGTCGGTTGCCGGAGGTTAGATTGTCGTAGCCATATCCTTCGCACCCCGGCCGACCCAGGGCCATATCTCACGATCAGGCCCTCTTCCGGTGTGGGGACCAGAGTCCCCAACTCGCCCCTCCGAGATGCTTGCCACAGCAGACCATATATATATTCCAGGACTGTCGATTGTCGCCGAGATTGCTTCGTTGCTCCTGTAAGCATAACATCGGCCATCGACACGATAGAAGAAGACCATGTTCCCCACTTGGTCCATCAACTTCACCCCAGCTATACTTCTCACTTTCTCAGACTTCTCAATTTCACAGCCTTCAGTTCACTTGTGCTCATTCTGCCATGCATATCATACATGAATGTGGGGACTGAGAACGAGCACTATGTAGCTATAGAATCTATAGATGGTCGTGCCTCTTGAGATACGTTCTGGCTGTTCGTACAAAAACTCTCCGCTTAATATCATAGTTAGTCATACATTCCACATCTCGTAAACTTAGAACCTAAGTACACATATGCTTCCACATGTTCCACTTTTTTCTATTTCCTTCAAAACTGTGCAATTTATCATACTTTCTTTTCTTTTAAAAGCCTCTTACTTATGTCCATAATATCGGGTACAGGATGTATAATATGTGGTGTGACTAGTTACTTAGGCTTTATATTTAAACGTGTCATTGTCGTTAGTGATGTATTGTGACGTAGGATCTGACGTCACAAGCGGCTCCGCCCCCCATGCGCGTGCGTCACTTTGTTATGCAAACTTGTTTTCATAGCTCATATTTTTTTTTGCTGAATACTTTTAAAAGAAAATAGTCTGTGACTAGAGAACAAACAATGTCATAGAAGTATTTTTAGTCGACCTAAGAAAAAATTTCGTAAACATAATTATAATATTTACGTTCGTCAACAGTTTCGAACTACTATCATAGTCTAACGAACCCTTTCAAATTATAAATACGAAAGGATTCAACTCCAGCTGATTAGGTTGAAATATAAATAATTCTTGGAACTCTTTCGTGTTTCCCTCTTCCTAAAGTCCCGGGTCCTTCAAGCGGGGCGCGAAAAAGTATCTGATGAGGCCGTCAAGCTGAGTGCCATCATTGTAACATTGTTATCTAAAGGTGACCCTCGTTCCTAAGACTTTGACTTCAGCTATCAGGCAAGGACAGAGGATACCTCATATTGAGGTATCCTCTAAAAAAAAACTTCTCACCCCTATCGCAATGACTGAAAACAAAGGTCTTCGACCAGTACGTCCTACCTGTTATGACTTACGGTTCCGAAACGTGGACACTGGTAGTGAGGTTAGTCCATGACCTAAAAGTCAAAAAGTCGCGCAGCGGGCTATGGAGCGAACTATCTATAGTCTCTTTAAAGGATATTAGGACAGAGAACTCTGTAAAAAACTGGAATGCTCTACCTGCACAATCATGTGGATTTTAGGATCGTCGACATCTTGAATGGTGCTTCGTGTCTCCTAGACTTTACCCTAAATTCTTACCATCATCGAGATGCAGTCACAAATTAATCATTTACATAGCATGTGCAAAATTATCTACATACAAATGTTCTTTGTGACATTGATTTTATGATTTTCAGCTTTGTAAATAATCCTTTTGTTCAAAAGAAAGCAAAGTCCGTTGAACTTGACTTAGGTGACATGCTTATCACCATGTTTGGCAGGTCATTTGATAATAAATTACTTTTCTGTACGTCTTCTTCTGTCGAGTCGACGGCATATCGTGTCATATTTTGTTTGTCCAGTGCGCAGCCACTCCGATAGCGTTCTCAGAGGCACTTATGAGTTCCTCCGGAGTACACGTGCTTGGGCAGGCAGCACACGTTAGCAGTCTGCGGCGTAGCTCCGCATTCATACAGTAGGTCCACCTCGTCTGAAAGTCCCCACCTAACCCGGTTGTTGTTACTTCGACCGACTTGAGTCCGAAGTCTATTTAAGGACTTCCAGATGGTCCAGGCAAGGACCCGTTTTCTTTACTGTTCATCTTCTTTACAATTGTAGCACTGCAATCAAGTTCAGGGACATTTCACAAATTTAGCGCATGCGAAATCGTGCAGCTAAATATTACAATAGTAGTTGTTGCTCGCGTGCATGTCGGTTATCGCTAACATAACCTCAAGGTCTACTCCATCTCTGCACCAAATTACATCAAAATCGATTCAGTGGTTCAGGCGTGAGTAATAGACTAGCTGTTGCTCGCGGCTCCGCGTGGGATTCTAATCCCGTTCATCGCTGATAGCCGCGTGAAAAGCCCGCTCTACACTTAGTCCGCGGATCACGGCGCGAAATCGCGCCGCGAACTTGCCACGAATTTAACAACGACTCTACACTCGCCATGGTTCGCGGTATTTTCACAGTTCAGTTCGCAACGTTGAATGAAATGGACGTCGAAGTTGCTAACTTGAAAGTAACGAATCTCTCTTCTTTTTTAAATCAGGAACTGATATCTCCATAATTTCGCTGATGCGCATCCATGCGTCGTGAATTTTTAATTTGTTTTTATGATCCTTTTGCTTAGGATCCCACAAAATAGGTTCCGCTTGGTAATACTCCAAAAATTGCAACTCCATCTCGTTCGTCCACGTTACGTTCATTTTTTTGATAGCCACGGACGCAGGTCTAGCTCAGACAACAGCTCGAACAATACTGACCGTCGCGGACTGCGAGTGTGGAGTCATTCACGTTCGCGCTTCGCGCTTCCTATGACGCGGAACAAAAAACCGACAAAAATTGGGGAACAAAGCGCGAAACCGCGAAAAATATGCGAAACGGCTCCATACTTAGCGTTCGCGCCCTTTCGCAGCCATCGCGCGCGATCCGCGGACTAAGTGTAGAGCGGGCTTAATGGCGATACTATAAGTATATTAGTATAGATATCTGAATGGATATTGAACGACTCTCGAACGAAATCTATATTCTTACGAAACGTACGGTTTTTACAGGTCTAGAAGTATTCATCAACAAGATTGCCGGACACCCTCTGGCGCAGAACGAGCGGTGCCTTCACATGTTCCTCCAAGAGCCAACCATAGACAAGAACTACGTGCCCGGGAAAATACGGAACACATAATAGACAATGCACAGGCGAGACGCGAGCTTCGAACTTTAAAACCAACTACCTTGTGTGTGTACCAGTGTATTGGCCTATGTAAACCTTTATTTTCTTCGAAAAAAAAATCACGTGATTGTGGTTGTGTTGTGCTAAAAGTGTGGTTTCCAATCCACGAACGCACTGACCTCGTGTGGACACCCTATTAACAAAAAAAAAACTTGTATATCTTTATAGTTGCAACACAATAAATATATTTCTAAGTTTGTTTCGTCACAAACGATTGTGCTAAACCTAAGTCTTATAAAGAATTAATGAACGGTGTATGTACTTTGTTATGTGACGATAAAATATCATAATAATTTAGGTAAATGTGAATGTATCGAATTTTATGTATTACCAGACTGGTACTGGTAGATAATTATAATCGATTTCTGTGTTGCAATGTGTGTGTTCGATAGATAAAAAGACAATATACCTAACAAAATAGTTTGTCTATAGGCCAGTTACATCACTAGTGACAAGCGAGTCGTTTTAAAGTTCTGCCCCGAATGTTATTGCAGTTGTGAGTAAAATATATCAATAAATGACTTTGCCTTCTAGTTTTCGTTATAGTTCACAATTTGCAATAATCTTCAGTGATTTGTGTAAAAAATAATACAAACTGAGACAAGAGATTAACAGCACAGCATTCCACAGATTATATATTTTTTAAAGTATCATTTTTTGAAAATGGAACAGTGAAAGTACTAGGTGCATAATGTTATCACAGATTAAAAGTGTACTGAGAGTAAATAAAAAGTAATTTATTGTTTATAGTAAGCAATATTATTGGTATTGTTGAAATTATTCATTAATAATAAGTTCATTGATGGATCACTTGTTTGTGGTTTGCCATTTATATTTCGACATGTAATGCATATTAATCTCATTATTTTAATGTCTTATTCCCTTTTATAATTTTCGTTACGGAAATTTGATCGTATTTATTATGGGTATATGTAAAAATGTGTTATCGGCAAAGCGATTTGTATAATATTGAATTGCAAAAAGAGCGCGAAAGTTGAATTAAATATAGATTATAAATTAGTTACTAGTTAAAAAAAGTGTTTCTTTATCTACAGGGGTGAACAGGAGATTGGCAATATTATTTATAGAATTGATAGTGTTGTAACACTAAGAGCCTTTGGTGTACAAAAAAAAAGATCGTTAGGGTTATTTGTTTAGCTGTAAAGTGTGTCCATCACTAGTTTATATCGACAATTCAGTTTCACAGAACGTATGTATTGTTTAGTTGTACACCGAATGAATTTGGATTACATTGTATTATGTCTACCTATTGTATTAGGATAAATAAATTTGCTATCATGTCATTGTGTTTTTATTTTACATTTATATTAAGTAAAGCGTGCATTTTGGAGTGCCTTTAGTGGAGACCGCGAGAAAGAAAACGGGAGGTGGGACGCCTCCTAGCCAGGTGGACTGACGACCTGTAAGCGATCCTGGCTGGGACAGACTGGATGCGGAAGGCGGAGGATCAGGAAAAATGGCGCACACTCTGGTACCATCCGTCTAATTTCCCGATTCGTCCACTTCCCTATAGGTCTACTTTCCCCATTGCCCATTGGTCTACTTTCCCCATCGGTCTATTTTCCCCATTGGTCTACTTTGCTATTGGTCTACTTTCCTCATTGGTCTACTTCCTTAGGGGTCTATTTGCCTACGGGGTCTATGTCCAGTAGTGGACTGCAATAGGCTAATTGATTGATTGATACTCTTAAAAAAGACCAAGGGTTGCAATAATAATAACAGGGTTACAATAATACGTCATTTATTTATAACAACCAAGTACATAATCTATCATATCTCGTCGCTCATTCCCCACCGCCATGCTTCTCTTCACTGCGGCAGTGACATATCTTGACGCCAGAGCTTCTGTCCTCTGATTTCTATTTCTTCATGCCATGATTCTTGTGTTTTCCTACAACCAGATTAACATAATATAAATACCGCACTGTGCGGTATGAAAGGAACTTCATCCCTCGCACACTCAAGCTGTGGAATGAACTCCCCGCGATGGTTTTCCCAAGCGACTACAATATGGGGTTCTTCAAGAAGGGCATTAGAAGGTTTCTTCAGGGTCGGCAGCACGAGTGTGACGCCCCTGGTGTTGCATACGTCCATAGGCCACGGTAACCACTTTCCATCAGGTGGGCCGTGTGTTTGTCTACCACATAAGTGGTATAAACAAAAAAAAATTGACATTGTAAGAGGAGTGTATGGGGCCTAACAAAAATCTTCGGGGCCCAGCCAGCGAAATCTGCTAATCGACGTACGAAGACGTAATTTTCGTTACGGAAATTTGATCGTATTTATTATGGGTATATGTAAAAATGTGTTATCGGCAAAGCGATTTGTATAATATTGAATTGCAAAAAGAGCGCGAAAGTTGAATTAAATATAGATTATAAATTAGTTACTAGTTAAAAAAGTGTTTCTTTATCTACAGGGGTGAACAGGAGATTGGCATCTATACTATTATATAATTGTAAAGTGGTCGTGTCTGTACATTGGAGATATTTAAAAAAAAATACTTGGGTTATGTTATGTTAACGATACTGAACACGAAAATATATTTTTTTCATTTCCTGTCTGTTTGTCTGTTTGTCTGTTTGTCCGCGATGGACGCAAAAACTACTGAACGGATTTTGATGCGGTTTTTTTTGTTAGATAGGGCTTGGTCAGACTTAAAATCTTACGTTTGTTTGATCGCAATCGGTTGAGTAGAACCGGAGTTGTGAACAATATTGATATTATACGGAATATGAGCGGAAATATAGATGGCGCTTTTTTATTCTTATGGATGAAATATATCTTATTACATCCGAGCAAGTATGTAAATAAATAAACTTTAATTTACATTTACAGTTGTGTAAACAAATGCGATTTTAATCATGAAATTATTATTTTTTTGTCAATGTATTTATTTCCACCTGCGTAACTAGATGGCGTTAACGCGGTTTTGAACTTACTATGGTTTCGTTCCAACTGGGCGTATAATAATAAGCATTTTTTTTCTTTTTTTTTTCAATTTTCTAAATTTTCTAATTTGTCAGGTATGAAATAGATGTCGGTACTGTCTTAAGATCAGTTATATACAAAATCGTTTTCCACACAAAGACAGATTACTTAGCGCTTGGTGAAGGATATACTTAGTGGAGTAGACAAGAGATACAACGGGGAAGCGAAGGAGTAGGGGAGAGGGTGGGGGAAGGGCAAAGGTATTGGGAGTAGAGAGTCGAGTAGATATTATGCAGGTAGAACATTTTTTTTATACCACTTAGGTGGCAGACAAGCACACGGCCCACCTGATGGAAAGTGGTTACTGTGTCCTATGAACGTATGCAACACCAGGGGCTTCACACTCGCCCTTCTTGAAGTACCCCATACTATAGTCGGGAGTCGTACTGTAGTCATGAGGTCGCAAACAAGCACACGGCCCTCCTGATGGTAAGTGGTTACCTTGGCCTATGGGTGAGTGCAACACCAAGGGAGACACACTTGTGCTGCCTACCCTGTAAGAACTAAGAGCAGGGATGGCGAACCTTTTTTGTGGCTATCGTATAACACGGGCGCATCTAAATACCTAGGTACTTTGTGGTGGCACTGCTGGTGTGCCCAAAAAATTGTGCCGCGTGCCATTGGTTCGCCATTCCTGGATCAGAGCGCGAGCGTGGTGAGGGATATAGTGGAGTAGACAAGAGATACAACGGGGGAGGGGAAGGAGTAGGGGAGAGGGTGGGGGAAGGGCAAAGGTATGGGGAGTAGAGAGTCGAGTAAATAATGTAGGTAGAATTTTTTTTTATACCACTTAGGTGGTAGACAAGCACACGGCCCACTTGATGGTAAGTGGTTACCGTGGCCTATGGGTGAGTGCAACACCAGGGGAGTCACACTCGTGCTGCCTACCCTGAAAGAACTTAGAGAATCTGTGCCGTCAGCGCAAAAGATAAGTCGGACAAAGCCTTTGGTTTTCCCACTGATAGCACAAAGCACAAGCTACTCTCCAGTGAGCTTTGGCTACCCTACTCACCGTCGGAAACACAACACGAGGTTATTAAGCCGCGGCCTTCTGTAGGGCGGAGATACCTACTTCCCCAGTCGGACTGCTGCATTGGGACGAATATACCGTGGTGTACCTACCTCCTCGAGTCGAATAGAGAGGCAAGTACAATGTCTAATCAGCGTTCAACGATCAACTTTCAGCACTATTTACAACACCACGCGATAAACGACATCCACGCGGGCGGAGCCGCGGGCAACAGCTAGTTATTTATAGAATTGATAGTGTTGTAACACTGAGAGCCTTTGGTGTACAAAAAAAAAAGATCGTTAGGGTTATTTGTTTAGCTGTAAAGTGTGTCCATCACTAGTTTATATCGACAATTCAGTTTCACAGAACGTATGTATTGTTTAGTTGTACACCGAATGAATTTGGATTACATTGTATTATGTCTACCTATTGTATTAGGATAAATAAATTTGCTATCATGTCATTGTTTTTATTTTACATTTATATTAAGTAAAGCGTGCATTTTGGAGTGCCTTTAGTGGAGACCGCGAGATGGAAAACGGGAGGTGGGGCGCCCCCTAGCCAGGTGGACTGTCGACCTGTAAGCGATCCTGGCTGGGACAGACTTGATGCGGAAGGCGGAGGATCAGAAAAAATGGCGCACACTCTGGTACCATCCGTCTACTTTCCCGATCCGTCCACTTCCCTATAGGTCTACTTCCCCCATTGCCCATTGGTCTACTTTTCCCATCGATCTATTTTCCCCATTGGTCTACTTTGCTATTGGTCTACTTTCCTCATTGGTCTACTTCCTTAGGGGTCTATTTGCCTACGGGGTCTATGTCCAGCAGTGGACTGCAATAGGCTAATTGATTGATTGATACTCTTAAAAAAGACCAAGGGTTGCAATTCTGGTATTTTGCGCATAAAGGATAATAATAGGGTTACAATAATACGTCATTTATTTATAAGAACCAAGTACATAATCTATCATATCCCGTCGCTCATTCCCCACCGCCATGCTTCTCTTCACTGCGGCAGTGACATATCTTGACGCCAGAGCTTCTGTCCTCTGATTTCTATTTCTTCATGCCATGATTCTTGTGTTTTCCTACAACCAGATTAACATAATATAAATACCGCACTGTGCGGTATGAAAGGAACTTCATCCCTCGCACACTCAAGCTGTGGAATGAACTCCCCGCGATGGTTTTCCCAAGCGACTACAATATGGGGTTCTTCAAGAAGGGCATTAGAAGGTTTCTTCAGGGTCGGCAGCACGAGTGTGACGCCCCTGGTGTTGCATACGTCCATAGGCCACGGTAACCACTTTCCATCAGGTGGGCCGTGTGTTTGTCTACCACATAAGTGGTATAAACAAAAAAAAATTGACATTGTAAGAGGAGTGTATGGGGCCTAACAAAAATCTTCGGGGCCCAGCCAGCGAAATCTGCTAATCGACGTACGAAGCCCTTGCAGGCTTTAGGAGGCCAGATGGCTGTCGGTTCCATAAAAGTTTGCATTAAAAGGA
Organism: Eilema depressum; assembly: GCA_914767945.1. Taxonomy (NCBI): domain Eukaryota; kingdom Metazoa; phylum Arthropoda; class Insecta; order Lepidoptera; family Erebidae; genus Eilema; species Eilema depressum. The sequence goes on along the minus strand of OU612028.1, from coordinate 18,119,038 downwards.
GGAAGAGTCCCGTCTTAGACATTGACTTTTCTGATTTAAATGCATATAGGCTCCCAATCTTTTATACAGCTTAGGTTAGGCAGACAAGCACACGGCCCACCTGATAGTAAGTGGTTACTGCACCCAATGGACGTTTACAACACTAGAAGCATCACTTGCGCTTCCGACCCCGTAAAACCTTTAATACCCTTGAAAAACCCTATCTTATCTCCTACTTCTTCCAAGTTCTACCGTGAGTATTTTTCCATCTACCTGCAGTTATCAGTAAGCACGCTGGTGTTCGGGAAGATGGTCTGCAGCAGTAACAGACATGGTAACACCACAACCGACAGGAACTGGATCTGTTCCGCCGGCTGGTTGATGCTGCGGCGCCGGTCCATCATGCTCAGGGGGGTGTAGCCCATCGCGCGCTCTCGGTCTCCCTTGGGATGGAAGGGAAGGTCACAAACAGTGCCCTATCAAGTTCTTAGGGTCCAAACGCAACTCAATCATCAGGAGGGCGAAACCTGGACTCCCAAGGAGTAGGTTTTGGATGTAACCGGTCAGCCTCCTAGACAATGTATGGGATTTGACGTATATGACAAGCGTCAACGAATGTCAAAAACGTCCAATCCTATACATTTGTCATTCTATTCCATCTTATGCCGAGCAACGAATTGCCTCTTGTCTAGAGGGGCAGGATTGGCGCTAGAATGAATACTTAAGACCTATATGACATAACCATTGACTTCTTGGAGTCTTCACACACTTCACACACTCCTCCGTAAGCAGCACCCTAGGCTACGGAAACGGTAGCGCCTCTCTCTTAAGGCTGGAGAGACGCAAAATCCGGCCAAGGTTGGAGCAGTCCTGTTGAAGATTGCTCAAAAGCTCTCCACGTGACTCTGATTTTCAGATGGCACAGTGAAGAATAGCCGGACCTGAGGGTGACAGTGTGACCTGTCACTCCAGTAGAAGCAGGCCGCTGATGTGAGAACTATCTGCACCTCTGCCTATGACCTTCAACATACCTGGTCATAGAACTCTTCATACACAGACTCGGCTATGGCTTTCGAGACACCGAAGGGTTTGCAGCATCCGGACAGGTCACTTGTAGTCATCAAGATACCCTGGAACAGCGAAAGTGCGATATTGAGAAATAGTGAACTAGTAAGTATACATACATCATACATACATACAAATACGCCTTTATCCCCGGAGGGTTAAGCAGAGGTGAATTAACACTCACATTTCACCAGTCATTGTGTTAGGTCCCACGTAATAGGGGGGTGAGCCTATTGCCGTATTCCGGGCACTATTGTTGACTCGAGCCATGTATCTGAGGCTGAGTCTGGGCTGTATATATCTGTCTGATGTTAAACAGCCCAAGCCATAGTCATGTACGACACCGCATGGGAAGAGATCGGGTGGCCTAAATTCAGTAAGTATCAAGATAGGAAACTAGTAGTAAGCTGAAGGTAAGCGGTAATCACAGCCAAAATACATGCCTCGGAGAGCACGTTAAGCCGTCGGTGCCGGTTGCCATCTATGGCAGTTATTACGGGTAGTTGGAGCCCCAAAAAGTCCGACAACTGGTCTAGCTGCAATGCTGCCATATCACCAATGGGTTCTGGAGGTCAGATGGCAATCACATTACGGGAAATATTGAAGTTCAGCTAAACTAGCAGTTTGAAAAAAGCGGACCTCGAGACTCCGAGGTGGAAGCTTCGGATGCGACTGGGATTAACGCTAGGTAACGCTTTTTAGGTACGCCAGCAAAGCCTGCACCCAAGACTCATTTCACAATAAATAAATCCAAACAATCTACTGCTGTACTGGGTTGCAGGTGAAATTGACTTGAAACCACACCAGAATTTGCTTACTTCTAAGGCTCTAACCTTACATAATAGTGCAAACCTTAAAGTCATACCTTTAACCGCATACGACAACTTCACGCCAAACCACCTGTACCATTAGCCAGTACCATTGATGGTACAATTGGCACTGTTTTATCCCACTAATACAATTGATTGTACAAAATGATACCAAAATATTCCGAATATCCCGCTCGACCACTTGTACCATTTGAAAATGGTACAAATGGCACTGATTTATCATAAGTACTAATAAAATAGTGTACCTACCTACCATCAGATTTTATTTTTTTATTGAAGTAACATCGAGTGTAACACTTGTATTTATTTCACGGGTACTAATGGGATAAATCAGTGCCAATTGTACCATCAATGGTACAGGTGGTTCGGCGGGGACAACTTACTGCAGACGGACGCTGCAGATACGCGTAATTCATTGCGGCTTCTCAATAGTCTCCTTAATCCGTATCGGACTTTAACAAGTAATGGGTACGCTGTATGTGCTGCATGCGTTTGCAGTTGTCGTATGCGGTCGACTTCGGAATCATACCTTAAGCATCTTCCGATGCACTTCCTCCTGCCAGTTGAAGTTGTGGTCTGCGAGCAGAGGCGTGAGCTCGGCGCGGATCTGGAAGTACACCGCCAGGTCCGTGCACAGGATGTTGTACTTGATCTCGTCCAGCAGCCGCGCCTGGTCCGCCGCCGACAAACTGCTCAGGATGTTCTTGTCCTGGAATCGAACGGTGTCATTAGTTCTGCTTGCACAGTTAACAGCCTTTGTGGCGGCGGTAGTGAACGCGACCGCTACGCAAGAGGCGCGGGTTCGATCCCCGCTCAGTGCAAATATTTGTGTGCATGAATACGGGTATTTGAATTGGTTTCGTCGTACCCCGGAGAGCACGTTAAGCCGTCGGTCCCGGTTTCCATATGAACATCTATGGCAGTCGTTAAGGGTCAAGTTGGACCTCTTAAAAGTTCTGCAGCTGTTCTAGCTGCAATGCTTCGATATCGCCTAATGTCACTATTGAGTTGTGGAGGTCAGATAGATGGCAATCGCTTCACGTAAAATATCCAGCCCAGTCCAGCCAAAGCCGCAGTATGAGACAAAGTGGAGAACTGATTCGCCACTTTAGGTCTTATTACCGGAATGTCCGTTATGAAGAAGAAGAATGTAGGCCATAATGGTTGAATAGTATATGTATGGATATGTAATACCATTTGTCAGGGATATACCTTAAGTATACCTCCTCACCTTATTATTATATCTAGATATTAATGTACACAAGACTTTGCCTCTCATTAGATTGCAATTCCTCTATGCACTCCCGGGTTTGCTGGAAGAAAACTCATCCTTGAGTTAAGCTCGCCTTTGTACATAATTTTCTCTTTCATTTGTATTATTATGCCATGTAAGTGTACAATAAAGAATAAATATAAATATAAGAATCAGTACAAGTACAAACCTCTATAATTTTCTTGGTGAGGAAATAATGGTGGTATTCAAGCGTGGAGTTCTTGTACATCTTGGCGAGAGGATGCTTGCAGAGAGCCAGGAAGTTGTTGTTAACGCCCGGGTGGTCCACGTCGTGACATAGACCCGCCATCATGAGCGCTATCGTCTGAAAGACAGGGCACTTGATAAAATAACTAGCTGTTGCTCGCGGTTACCGATTATCATGACCATATTGTTGTTGTTTAAGCATTGTTATGAGGTGGTTGTCTGTGAATCTCTTAACATTAAATGTCGCTAAGACTAGATTTATTGCATTTGCCACCAATAAGTTGGGCCTTCCCCGTGTGCCTGTGGAAGTTCGCGCTCACGTATGTTCAAACATAAGTTTTAATTCCCCCTGCGCCTGTCCGAGAGTGGATAGTGCCCATATCGTAAAACATTGGGTGTCCTTGTCGATGAGCACCTAAACTGGAGAGAGCAGATTGACGCTACGGTGGCACGACTTAGAAAGCTGACCTACGTTTTTAAAAAACTTAGGGCTGTGTTGGATTTTAAAACCTTAAAAATGGTTTATTTCGCGCTTGCTCAGTCAGTGTTGGGGTATTGTCTGTTGGTATGGGGTGGAGCTCACAAAACTTTAATATTGGCAGCTGAACGTGGCCAACGAATGGTCTTGAAGGTGCTTGCTAGAAGGCCTATGCGATTTCCGACGTCGTCACTGTACACCCTGTGCCAAGTGTTAACAGTCAGACAGTTATTTGTATCTCAAACCATTCTTCGTAAACATTCGCATATTCTGTACAATCCAGACATATATATTTCCAAGCGCCGCTCGGATAGAATATGTGAAATAAAATACAGGAGGACTGTCAAAGCAAGTCGTCATTTTAGGCATATAAGTTCTAAAATTTATAATAAAGTCAATAAAATAATGAATATTTATCAAATGACAAGAAAGGAACTAAAATATAATCTAAACACGTGGTTAAAATCGCTTACGTATGACGAAACGGAAAAACTTGTTGAGGTTTGATCTTACTATGTGATCCTTGATAAATTTTGTACATGTTGAACTGTTTTGATTAAATAGCAACACCCGTGCATACACTGTCTAACACACTAACTAAAACACACACACACACACATACACACACACACACACACACACACAGACACACACACATACAATACACACACATATACCCCCTCCTTTTTGCATGCAGTAAAATTTTTGTTAATGTTTATTGCTATTGACTTGGAACAATCCACCTTCTTATCAGGGTAGTGGCGTTGATGGCTGCGCTTCAGTGTATACTTTTGCAGTCATCATCGACTCAATTTTGTCTATGATCCTGTATTACCTTTGTTCCTAATAAAGATTTTTTAATTTTTTTTTTTAATTTAGCCTGTGTCCTGTCCCAATTCTAATCTCATCAGGTTATCTTCAAAAATGAAGAACTTCAACTCTCAAGAACAACATGTAGATATGACTCAGAAGTGAGGAGTCTGTAATTCTTCAGCAAGGCTTTCTATAAGCCTTTTCGGAGAACAGTACCACCGCACTCCCGCTCCAGGTGTACAAGTTGAGATGTGCACCAAATGCGTCAAACCCTTTCATACAAAATTTCATTCACCACTTGAACCCCCACTCCCACTCCCAAATTCTAATCTACTTCTGCTGTTTAAATAATTTAAGTAAAACGACAGTTGCTCACGTAAAGCAGATATACCAATCAAAATTAATAAGCGGACCTCAGGCTCTAACTGGGAAATCACTATAATGATTGATATATTATACAGATTTTAAGCACCATCTTAACGGCTTGATCGCATCCGAGCCTTTACCCCATAGCCCGGAGTTTACCTTTCGGTTTTTGCACCTCTTTTTGTCACGGTTGGGCATTCATGGCAGAGGTTCCACTAATTTCTATATCCTATTTATCATCATCAACTGCCCACCCTTGGCCTAATTATTTGGGGTCAGAGCAACTAGTCATCCTCTCCATACATTTCTGTTAGATGTCATATCCTCAGTCGCTCCCTTTCTTGTCTATCATCCTTCACCCATTTCATCTTTTCTTGGACCTACCTACTGTCACATACAAACACTTACAAACACCAAAATTATTACAAGCCATACCTCAATAGAATCAAAATGCCCCCTATTATTGCTAAGCACTTTTACAAATAACAAAAAACAATCACAAATTACCTCAATAGAATCAAAATGCCCTCTATTATTGCTAAGCACTATTACAAATAACAAAAACAATCACAAATTACCTCAATAGAATCAAAATGCCCTCTATTATTGCTAAGCACTTTTACAAATAACAAAAACAATCACAAATTACCTCAATAGAATCAAAATGTCCTCTATTTATTGCTAAGCACTTTTACAAATAACAAAAACAATCACAAATTACCTCAATAGAATCAAAATGCCCTCTATTATTGCTAAGCACCAAGTACATAGTGTGTGTAAAACAAAACGCGTGCTCTGCGTTATGGTACGCGTTGTGGCGGTAACAGCTCAGTATGGTGAGTACGAAGTTGGACAGAGTGTCCCGTCCCAGGTTCAGTTCCCCGAACGTCTCGTTGAACATGAAATACACTAGAGACGGCATCTCTTCCTTGTGGGTGTCGCTTATGTGGAAATTGTAGCTGGAAGATAGAAAAAATGTTGGATTAGGTCGCAGACAGGTCACTAAAAAAACCCCGACCTAAAAAGAACGTATAAAAAGTAAAATAATAACTATTACATTATGACCTACCCTAGGTACCTATTGACCCTTTTGTCATTTGTCTTTTTGGGGGACCGCTAAGTACCTTGGTAAGCCCTTTTTTCCGCCGTTTGGGAGCTACGATGCCACAGACAGACTGACACACACACACACACCCATACACACGTCAAACTTATCCCCTCTTTTTTGTCGGGGGTTAAAAAGATAAATAGGACATGTCATTGGTCTTCCCATTGACAGCACAAACACGAGGTTATTATAGCCGCAGTATTCTGTAGGGCGGAGGTACTTCCCCAGTCGGACTGCTCTATTGGGACGGATATACCGTCGCGTTCTACCTCCTTCTGGTTCCGTTCCATAAAGTTTATTCTGTTTTTAGTATTTCTTGTTATAGCGGGAAGAAAGTTGTGCGAAATTTCAACTATCTCTAGGCTATCATAGTTCAAGAATTACGGCCTGGTGACTGGTGACAGACAGACGGACGGAGTTTTAGGAATAGAGTTCAGTTTTAACTATTTAGGTGCGGAATTTTAATAAGAGGATGAGAATGATCGTATTGAAGGCATGTGACTACTAATTATCATAATATAACTAGTTATTTAAAACGAAAATAAATGTCTTGCAAAATTAATAAAATTAACTAAAAGTTTTTTTTATTTTTTTTTGTACGATATCCTAATTCCTAAGTTACGCCCTATAAAGCAGTGCTACCAGTGATAGTTTTGTCAAGATCAGCTCAGCCGTTTTGAAAATTAGCCCGTGAGGAAAACCTGCGCCAGAAAACCTCATCTGTCAACCAGCAGATACCGGCTTGCAGTTAAGATTAGCATGGGGTCCCATAATCGTAAAAATGATGTACATTTTTACGATTATAATGAAGAGTATGATACATTACTTGTCGAAATTGGAAGGTGGCACTATAACGTTGGCTTCCACCAGCTCCTCCAGCTCGTGGTGGCACGGCTTCAGGTGCAAGCTCATCAGTTCTGAGAACACTCCGTTCAGATTGTGCTGCAATGGAATTCAAACATGCTGTGTCTATAGCTGTGGACTAAAGACTGAACTAACAGGCCCTCGATTCCGCTAAAGCAAATCCACTGTCATACTACAGCCACTGCGAAAAACGGTATAAAATTTTAGACTTTATGTCTATAGAATTAAAGTTCAAAATTAAATGACAATATTTTCATTACACGCTTTCGTTCACTCTACAAAAAAGCCATTTAATTATAGACTTTAACGACATTACATAAAGCTTAAAATCAAATGGATTTTTTTGCAGTCCATGTTATGACGGTGGACTGTAAGAATTTTCCATTTAATTTTAGCCTTTCAGACAGCAGTAACTTTCCTAAAAACCAAGATAAAACCAATGCTGGATTGGTTTTATCTTGGAGAACCCTCCTACTCTTCAAAATTTGTTTATCTGGGCTTCTAAGTTACAGTAGTAATGCAGTTAAAGTTTAAAAGTAAATGGGTTTTTGTAGAGCGAATGAGATAGTGTAATGAAACTTTTTTCATTTTATTTTGGACTTTGCAACGGTAGCAATAGAGTCCAAAATTTAATGCCTTTTTTGCAGTGTGGTGTGACAATGGTTTTGCTTTAGCAGAATCGAGGGCCAGGCTGCTAGCCGATACGCCTACTGATTATCAGACGACGGTAGTCGCTCCCATGAAACCTCCAGTTTCTCGTCTGTCAACCTATGTGATTGACAGACGAGACTCTTTCCTCTCAGGGTTGAGAGGTCAGTCGGCAGTAGCTCGCATGAAAGCCCCAAGCACCTGGGTCAAAACCTTGGATTTTACTGGCAATAACAATAAGATGATGAATTTTCGCCAGTTGAAGGGGTCCATACAACCCGAATTAACGAAATGGAGGTCATTTTTCCACCGGCTTTCACCCCTCAGCCACTGCTGTGCAATTATCTAAGCATAGAGCATCGAGCACCTGGATAGAGATTATCATTGGTCGATCTCCAGTGACGTCAGCCAGTCCGACCAATGACAATCACAGCACAGCTGGTCACTAGTCATACGTACGTTGAATATCTTCATCTGCTCCATGTTATAGAAGTGCACAATGAGCGAGCAGTAGCTCACGAACACAGAGAATATCAGTTCGTCTTCGCCGTTGAAAGGCTGTGCATTTATCTTGTTCGTTAGCTGGACGACACCTGAGACAGTTATGCATTATATTGAAGAACGGGCATTCGAAGCGTGGGCATATCTACCACGAAGGTGCTAAAAGCACCGCCTAGTGATCATGGTTCTGAGGGACAGAGGTGGAGCATTACACCCTATAATAATCTCTTGCTGCTCCCTGAACATTGCTGGAAGACCTCAGCTGGGCCTTCACCGGGTTACCGGTCATGAAGTGAAAGCAACCATATAATAGGTTATCAAAACCCGACGACTCCCTTTCAATTATGGTAGGGGAGAAGAAAGTCGCTGGTAAAGGGCAACCCGGACTAGCATTCCACATGCCCGTGGGGGTACTCCGAAGTTTAACGGCAGCATACAGACAATTTTGGCCCGAGGCTGGAGAGGCTATATGAAAGGTTATTCGGAGGCTCTCTATATGTAAGTACCTCTGAAGCCTCCCTAGCAGCTGGCAAAAGGCGGGCTGGTTCTCCGGGCGCAGGTCATGGGGCGACCTTTCGCAACAGAGCGACGCGCAGATAATAATATTCTAAGAATACAGTTGGCATATTCTGGTTGCTCACCAATAACTCCATCTTTATCCACTACGGGCGAAACCAGACACGACCGGACCACAGTCCCCGTGGTGGGGTCGATCTCGTTGGCGAACCTCGAGTCTTTGTACGCGTCGTAGACGTTAATCGACTCCCCCGTTCTGGCCACTAGGCCGGCTGGCGTCTGTTCCATGCTCAGGCTGTGGAAACAAGAACTATGTATTTACGCATCTCCGGCAACCCACCCAAGACCCGTTTTTTGTCGGTTCATACCTTCATAGCCACTCTCGATTCCGGCGGGAGGGGGCTATATCCACGAAGCATTCGAAACTGGCGGGCTTGGCTTGACAGTAAAGGAAGCTCGTAAAGTATGTAAGGATAGAAGGAGACGGTGGGCTGTTATCTCTACCTACCCTGGACAGAAATAGGCGTATATATGTGATTTAGCGGCAGTGAATGTGATTGCTCTGTATAAGGCTCGAATCTCGAGTGAGGACCTAGTGTTACCGGGTTTTTCTATTTTCCGTGGGAGAGTAAATATTGCTATCGTAATGTGCAATTGATTCACTGGAATCGCTAGGCTTATGCAATGGATCCAAGGAAACTGCCTACTTTGGACTACGGATTTAGGGGATTCAAGAGCTCCACCGATGGATCCATACGAAGGAAAAGGTGTAGGAATAAAGGCTAAGTAGGATGCGGACGCTGTGATGGTAATGATTAGAGGTCCCTGGCAGGTATACTCACTTAACTTTGATCTTCTTCCGAGGCATGGTGGTCTTCTCCTCGGCCCAGCCGTCGTCCCACATGTCGGCCCAGATCTGGTCCGAGATGTTATCTTTCTCGATGATGTAGAAGCTGCTGCGCATCGCGCCTATGAAGGTTTTCACTACAGCCTGATGGATTGACAATGTAGAGAAACATGTTATGAAGGTTTGGAAAAAGGATTGATGGATTTATGTGTACCTCGGGACACGTATCTTGTGAGAGACACCTAAAAAACCTGTACTACGAGCACAGAGCACATTTTGAGCATATTTTAGGTTCAATGTCCTGAACGATTCCGCAACACGTAAGTCGCTCTTGTCACGGAAGTCAGTCAGCTCAGCTCGAGTGGTCCCGCTAGATCGAAACAGAGTGGACTTCAGGCTCCAAAGTATGTACAACATTTTGATGCAGCCAGCCGGGACTAATGCTGTGATTATGATGACCTGAAGTATCTTGACTAATCTTGAGGGATCGAAGACATCTCTGTATACCCCTTTGGAGTAAATATATGTATTGTATGTTCTACTTATGCCTCTAGATTGTAAGACTAACCAGCATATCAGTCAGCATGGTATCGATAGACGCCAGATCACAGAAGTAGTTCTGCAACAACGTCCTTAGCTCCGTGTTGAGGTGAGAAGTCTTCTGTAGCGTGACCCTCGCTTGTGCTTGGTGTACGGCTGCGCCTGCCCAGCAAGCGACGCTTATCACTGTGTAGATGACTTTCTGGAAGTAAGAAGCAGTGGGGGAAAGATCTAAATATATTACCACCTCTAAAGAACCACTTCTTCATTTTAAAAAATACAGTTAAAAGACTCGGTGCTTCCTGTCCAGCCGGTTTTCCACTTCTCCTCTGTAAAATGATGGTGATCATCATTTTTGCGTTGTTCCCGGTTGCACCCGGGGTTTTACATCGAAGCAACCCCGATAGGAATGCTTGCGCCAGGGCCTCGGCCGTCAAACAGCAGGTGTACCGGCTTCCAGATGAGGTTGGTTTGGGCTCCCAAGATCATGATAACTACGAGTAAAAACTTCCTTTTCACTGCCACTCCCAGTAATTTCAACTTACATCATCATAAGGCTTCGCATAAGTTCTAAACAGTTCCAGTACGGCGTAGCAGTCTCCGTCAGGTTTCACTATCGGCATACAGAGCGCGACTTTTGCGTCTACCCACTTGAGACCTTCAGCAAACCGTCGGTCCCGTTGGACGTCAGTCAACACTAAATGCTCCTTGGTGAAAGCGACATGAGCCGCGGCTGTCTTACCTTCCTCTGTAAAAGATTAGCTTTAGTTGACACACGGTTTTCAGATGCGGATGTAAAGTTGCTAACCTCCGAGAGGAAAGGTAGTACCGGAGAGGTACACCGGCTAGCAGGTGAGGTTAACTTACAAAAACATAGGTCTCCGAGAAAAAGCAGTACCTACTTAGGAGATTGCCTCTTATTAGACTACATAGAAAATAATAATATTGTAGTCTGTCATTTTTCTGTCTTTTTTTTTTCTCTTTATGTAGGTACACTTCACATCCCTTCATTACCATAACCACTTCTCTGCGAATCAAAGGTTTGCTGGGAGAGAACTCATTTTGAGTTAAGCTCGCCTTTGAATATATTTCTTGTACCTACTTTTCTTTGTGTATGATCTCTATCCTGTATGTGTGCAATAAAGAATTAAGAAGTATTGACTAACCTATTGGTATATTGATTTCATGTCTTTCTGGAGTCTTCGTATTCGGTTGCATTAAAATTATTTCATTCTTCAGTTTATCCACAATATAAACAAAGACGCCTACAAAAAAACCACTGTCAAAAAATATCCACAAAACATCAACAAATTTATTGCTAACATATTTCTTGCAGGCGCTTACCAGAACTATCAGTCACATTCTTTAAAACCATCGCAGTTTCGTACAGTAACGCATCTAAATCAACCGTATCTTCTAGAAACACGTTGAACCTATTTATATCTAAGTAAATCCCTGGTTTTTCCTCCTCTTCCTTCAAACCTTTCCTTTCTATTTGAGCATAAGGAGCTATCACTCTTCTAGTCACTTTGTCCAGCTTTTCTGAAGCAACTAGAAAGTGTGACTGAGTTCTCGACATGCCATGTAATAATCCACTAGGTTTTTTCTCATCATCTTCGAGTGCCAACATACTCCTAGTTTTAGTAGATTTAGCATTTCTTGGCGTAGGTTCGTGCATGATTATAATACGTTTCTTTTATCTTTATAAAGTAATATTATATATTCTAAATAAATATACAATTTTTCTGACAGTTTATTTGGCACTGTGTGTTATTGAAAACACAAGTGACAATTCTGTTTTCAAACTATTGTCACATCTTTTGAGTAGTGATGAATGTACTCTACTCTATGCATGAATAACCAAATAGTTTAGTTACAACTTGTCTTAATGACCAAAAAGTTTGTGGAGAATAAGGTGAGTTTGAGTGAGAAGGTCCTCCGACTTAAAAGGACCCTCCTTTACCTGAGTATGGGATTATACCAAAATGGCATCAAAAAGTGCCCATTGTAGTTTAAGTTTATTTGAGTTGAATTCTATGATTTAAATAAAAAGTATTTAAATTCCATCCATATATTTTCGATTCAACATCAATACAAAAAGGCTACTTACAAACAATATATGTACAAGTTGCAGATCATTAGAACTAAACAAATTATCATTTGAGTTCTGTGGGTTTACGATGAAAGAGATGGAGTTATATAAGGTGTATAGTTCCATCCCTCTCTCTCCCGGAAAAAGAATGCTTAAAGCATGTCATGGCAAGCCCACAGTTAATATGTATTAACAATTAAAAAATTCTACAGTCAACTAGTACACTATAATAAACAAACTGTTGCCCGCAGCCCCGCCCCTTGTGGATGTCAGTTATCGCGACCAAACAGCCTATGTCCTTTCCGAAGGTCTAATCTATCTCTGTACCAAATTTCATCAAAATATGTTCAGTGGTTTAGACGTGAAAGCGGACAGACGGACACACACTACAAGAGGCACAACCACAACGCACAGGCGGAAATTCGTCAAGCTGGGTACGCCTGATTCTGGCTAGCTCCAAATGAGTTTTCGGTCTTATACAGGGTGTCCCAAAATTCAAGGATAAGCCGGCAATATGGGGTGGCCCTACTTATGGCTGCTCAGGAAAAAATAAGAAAAAAAATATATCTCTATTTTTTTTTAATTACTCGAACTTTTCTAAAATCCCTCGAAATTCGGTACACTTAATGATATTTTCAACTACCAGGTCCACAATTTTGCAAATATTTTTAAACTCTTTTCTGTATTAGCAAGCTAAGAAGCATGGCTATCCATCACCACTATGTAACATTATAGAATATTTGTAGTTATTTTACAAAAATAAGTCAAAATATTTTTTATTCGTAAAATTTTCATAGATTTTTACTTTCGACCCACTTTATCTTATCTCGGTGAAAGAAAAAAGTATGGACACCCTAATGGCATTCTTTTTTAAAAATTGGCGCAACTATCCAAGATTTCAAAAAGGTATGATTTGAGTATGATAATTTCATAAAATTGTCAAAAAAATTTTTTTTAGTAAATAAGAATCACATTTCATACATTGCTTTTATTGAAAATCACCAAATTTACTTTATACACAATGCATTCATTATCAATAAAAAATCATTGACGGGACTCGTGACTAAGTGGTAACCGAGCAGGATAACACATTACGAGGTTAAGCAACACAAGCCAGGTTGGTTTTCGAATGGATGACCATTCTTAAGACATTGAGACACTCCCGTTCCTCAGAGAGTACGTGAAGCTGGCCCGGCGGCTGCATCCACATATGTCCCGGTGGCCATACGAGCATCTATGACAGTTGTTACGGGTAGTCGGAGTCCTAAAAGTTGAGCAACTGGACTCACTACATAACTTTGATATCGCCAGTAGGTTGTAGATGTCAGGTGGTAGTCACTTCACGGAAAATTTCGTAGTTCTATTGTTTCACAGTGAACCCAGAGGTCCGACTCTGTATTTTGTAAAGGCTCAGAGGATGATGAGTGTTGAAAATCAATATTGTGAAAAAAATAAACAAACATAATGATATAATTTTATAATCATTGCATTATTGTTAATTTTTTTTATTGTACATGTTTAAATTGTTTGCCGCCGGCATTAATACATTATTTTTCGTGCATATCTTTTGCCAATAATATAATCCGCAGGCGTATTGATGTTTGAATGAAACTAGTCCAGAAACTCTGAGCCTCGGATTTCCCAGCTAACTGTGAAATACTGAACTTCGATATTTTCCGGGAGGCGACTGCCACCTGACCTCCACAACCCACTGGCGATATCGAAGTTATGTAGTCAGACCAGTTGTTAGTTGGCGAAGTGAAGGCGAAAGAACTGGAAGGCGGACTCTGAGCTCCGAGGTTATCTTGGCTACGATTGCAATCAGAAAAATGCGTATCCATGAAGATAATGATGACTAGTTTATGGACTTCTAGGGCTCCCACTACCCGTAAGAACTGTCACAGATATGGCCACCGGGATCGACAGCTTCACGTACTCTCTGAGCAACGGGAGTGTCTCAATGTTTTAAGAATGGTCATCCATCCGAAAACCAACCTGGCTTGTGTTGCTTAACCTCGTAATGTGTTATCCTACTCGGTTAACACTTAGTCACGAGTCTCGTCAATGATTTTTTATTGATAATAATGAATGCATTGTGTATAAAGTAAATTTGGTGATTTTCAATAAAAGCAATGTATGAAATGTGATTCTTATTTACTAAAAAAATTTTTTTTGACAATTTTATGAAATTATCATACTCAAATCATACCTTTTTGAAATCTTGGATAGTTGCGCCAATTTTTAAAAAAGAATGCCATTAGGGTGTCCATACTTTTTTCTTTCACCGAGATAAAATAAAGTGGGTCGAAAGTAAAAATCTATGAAAATTTAACGAATAAAAAATATTTTGACTTATTTTTGTAAAATAACTACAAATATTCTATAATGTTACATAGTGGTGATGGATAGCCATGCTTCTTAGCTTGCTAATACAGAAAAGAGTTCAAAAATATTTGCAAAATTGTGGGCCTGGTAGTTAAAAATATCGTTAGGGGTACCGATTTTCGAAGGATTTTAAAAAAGTATGAGTAATTAAAAAAAAATTAAGATATATTTTTTTTCTTATTTTTTTCAGAGCAGCCATAAGTAGGGCCACCCTGTGTTGCCGGCTTATCCTTGAATTTTGGGACACCCTGTATATACGAGTTCACCATTTTAAAATTCACTATCATTTATTTCTTTTTTTAATATAAAAATACCTCGTAGTTACAGAAACTACTCTTTAATTTTGAAAATAATTTATATGATACTAGGTGATGGTACGATTTTCCCGCTATTTATTTTTTTACGATAATCCCATGTCAAGAAGAAACGAACATTCACACTCTTTCGCATTTAACATGAAAATTACAAAGACAAAATTTTAATCAAAAGATATTTTCAAACTACACTAGTACTCGTATTTTGCTGTAATTAAATTTAACAATGATTTAAAAATAATAATAAACTTAATTTTACACATATTGATAACGCACTTGTACTTTTGTTTATTTTTGCCCTGACCGGTTTCGCCTAACGACATTCTCAAAAGTTTACATTGACAGTTATCAATATGTGTAACAATAAGTTCCACCAAGTGTCATCCATCAATCAACAGCATAATTTCATATTTTGGGTAGGTACAGTCGAATTCAAAAGTGCAGTAGCAATCCTACGTAACTATAGCGTCAACATTCTAGCGCTACTTGTGACTTTTTTCTTTTAAGACAATTTATACACACATAAATTGTTCTTCCGTAGGAATATTATCGATAATTTCGTTGTCACTACGTAAGCAACTCGTGGCCGAGTGGTTAAAGCGTGAGGTTTGTGGAAATGCAAAGGTTGATGGTTCAAAACCTACGATTTGGTGTTTCATTTATAAATTAATATCATTTTATTATTTGTTAAATTTTAGCAAATATCAACATAAAATGTAAAAAGAATGCCAACTTCATGCAAAATTATTTTATCTATATTTAAAATTATTTTTTTGTCATAAATATAAAAGAATCGTTATAAGCTGGAATCGAACCTGGAACCTCGTATCATTGTGAATCAATAGTATCTTGCTTAACCCACTTAGCTATCAGGTAATTTACTAAGTTGGTAAATTACTGTATTAGTATCTAATGACACACACACACATATGTAAACACAAAACCGGGCCGGCGCGCGGCCGCACGCCACACCATTTTGAGCCTTGTTGTGCTAATGCACTTATGAGCTCTGGCTGTACAATAATATGGATTAATTCATTAGAAATGCACAAGAGTTCTATCAATTTCCATACAAATTCAATCACTACAAAATTTCATAGTTATTCACTTGTTTTATTGTAAAAAAAAAATGCTTAGATAAGAAGTGGGATCACATCACACTACAGGTGTGATCCCACTTCTAAGTGCATTTACTTCTGTTGGTCACACACAAATGACTTTTTTTATTATACACTCTTCTCTTATATTTTATTTTATTTTTTATTTCACATAGGGATCATATCACATAATACTATAGGTGTGATCCCACTTCTTAGCGCATTTATTTCTGTAGGTTACACACATGACTTGTAAAGCTGGGTCCACATTTGTATCATTTGCCCGATCCGATCACCGTATCCGTATCGGCGACGCGTATCATGATCACAATGTATATATATCAGTGATACGCGTATCATCACCCGTCCACATATGCGATTATGATACGCGTCGCCGATACGGATACGGTGATCGGATCGGGCAAATGATACAAATGTGGACCCAGCTTAATTTATTATTGTTCCCTCTAATTAAAATGCTGATGTAAGAAGTGGGATCACATCGCATACCGGATACTACAGGTGTGATGTGATCTCAGTTTTAAGGGCATTTAGATACTAAATAGTAATTTTTGTGACTTTTGAACTACAAAATATATATAGGTAATTCATGTGATATAATAAGTAAACCAATAATAATGAAAACAATTTACGTACAATATAGGTATTTAAACTTTCATGGTCGTTAACATTACTATTAGAACTATCGAGATATTTACCATGTATTGTTTGGAGTTTACTTAACTTTTTCACCGTTTACCGCCAGTACTACAGTTCCTCCGTGATCATGGTGCTTGCAACAGCGCCGAAATATCGGAAACTCCAAACAATACATGGTAAATATCCCGATAGTTCTAATAGTAATTTACGTACAGTCAACAAAGCAGATATGCTCCCAATTTTTCATATAGAGTTGTATGTAAAGGTGTAACTGTATCTTCTTTTTCGACTGTACTACTACAATTTAAGAAGTAGATATAGCTACGAGTGTAAATTTGATTGAATTGAATTAAAATATTAACTGATAAAACTTATTCTTAACAGAGATTAAGCCATTGTTAATCTGTTATACTTAAATCATCACTGCTTATCTTAACAAAATATTTTTATGAAGACAATGCTATGCTATCAATTAACTAGGAAACTATGGAACACGCATTGACATTCAAATGGTTTTAAACGAATAGTCAACCCATCATGGCAGCGCCTGTAGCGTGGCGGTAGTGCACTCGACGGCTACGCAGTTCGATTCTCGCTCAGTGCAAATGTTTGTATACATGAATATGTCTATTTCATTGGTCTGCGTATTCACGTGCCTCGGAGAGCACGTTAAGCCGTCGATCCCGTATACAAACATCTATGACGGTCACTCAGAAGGGCTGATCCTGTCCAGTGAATGGCATCCCCACTGGCAGTAGTTTCCCTCCGTATCAGAATGTCAAACTAGTAAAATGACCATGAAGTATTAACGACATGAAAGTAAAACGACATACTAGTAAAACCTCTGAAATCTAAAATAAAATGGTCAACCCAAAGCTGTCTTCTTTTTCAAAATTCTTCAGTTAACACCAACTTTTACTACCTACAGGTTCTCAATTTCGAATTCCCCAACTCAGTTGGTATCAGCTTTCCAGTCAAACTGTGATGTGGCTAAAATTCCATATTTTCCGTGAAGCAAGTGCCATCTGATCTCATTTGTGTGTTATGGTATCACGGGCTGATATGCGCAATTTTACGTCAAGGCGCGGTTTTCGCGTGAGGGTATTTATTTCACTTGATCCACCCCAAGTCATTGAAGAAGACCAGTAAGCTATTCATGCTGCTGGGATCTCTTGGAGTGTACCTGTATTTTTGAAGTACTTAGCCCTGTATGTGGTGGTTGCAGGATAGTGTAGGAGTGTGCTCCTACCGTGCCGCTGTTTCTTTCTCTCTCATGCAGGTTCTGCAGAGAGGGCAGCAGTAGCCGTGCGTATTTGCCGTTTTGGTCAGTTGTGTGGGAGTGCTTCCCTGGCCAGTCCACATTTTTCTAGACATGGTTCCTATCCTATGGGCCCTAGGTATGCAAAGGGGATTGGTATTATGGGCTCATGTCCCATCACAACCATGTCAGATCCTGCTTTCTCTACAGAGCCTTCTCAGGGTGACGCCGCCTTTCGAACAGGTGGTCCATTTGCTAAATGATTTTTGATTTTGACTGGCCTCTTCTGGCAAGCTCATCTGCTGCATCATAGCCTTGCAAGCCGCTGTAAGTCATTTCAAGGTTATATTGTTGGTGTAGCCTATTTGGTTTAATTAAAGTTGGCACTCCAGTAATAGTCCTGCATTTATAGAGTGACTGTTTAGGGCTTACATCATGGCCATACTGTCTGGGAGTATACATATCGAGTGACCTTCCGTTCTCCGCACCATTACTGCTGAAGCTGGCAGGGTGATCCCCATACATTCAGCTTGGAATACTGTGTGATTACTTATGAGTCCCCAGCGGTGTTGAGATGGATATATTGAGGTCCTTTGAGAAGATGCCGACCATTTTTCTGCACTGCCAGAAGTTAGTCTCCTTAGAATTCGTAATGATGAAATAAAACCAATTAGTTGCAAAGTTAAATGAACATCAGACAACAGTGCACAAACACTGAATTCAGTTTGAGAATGCTTTTTAGTCTACACAGGAACTTTTGTCAATCACTACTGTTTTTGTTCAAAGGTAATTGCTGTGTGCATAGCAAGCTTACCTTTGAATTATGCACTGTATGAATATTGAGATATTACTTTACGGCCATGTTATCAGTTTTCTTTCTTTTTTAATTGGTGGACTATCTATAGCTGGTGTCATCTGAAAAGAAAAATATCATCTAACTGACCAAGTCTAGTCTAGATTTGATACGAAAGTGCTAATTTAACCCTCCTGTATTATCTTTGTCCTCCACCTTGTACAGTCAGCGTCAGAGAAAACAGACCCCCTCATGCTTTCATATCATTAACAAGGGGGGTCCATTTTCTCTGAAGCTTACTGTACATGGCAGAGAGTAAGACATAGGATACACCTCCGGTGTTGCAAGGCATAAAGGCTTGTGATAGACTAAAGTTACTGTTTCATTTTACCCTGGACTGGCAAGCAACCATAGATTGGTCAATCTACGGGTACAATATTTCCCCAACTGGCAAATGACCAAATTCTGGCTGATCGCAGACAATCCTGCTAAATAGCAAATATAGGCAACCTCTCGTGATGTCAGCCATTTTGGTGACAGTCAACAAATCATGTGCAAAAGAGAGCAAGCCAGTCTCAGGGTTATATAATAAAATATTAATAGCTTGTGACTACTCACATCCACAGGAAGATGCAACTATAGGGTATAACTACTAAAGAATTTCTTATCTTATACCAAAGAACTTTTATACTTACAGCATCAATAGACATTTTTCTCTTAATATTATGTAAATTATTTTGATTCTTAGGTGCTATTACTGTATTCTCTGTGACTGTCAGTTTTATTCTTTTCATGTGACCTGATAGTAGATCAGGAGGCGGTTTAGAACGATTGCAATAAGGATTGGTGTGCTTATTCCACTGACTGGACGTGGTATGCTGTTTGATAGCCGGCTCCGGGCTAGCTGGGCGCGCTTTATTCAACATTCTGCCCCTACCAGAATCTCTATTCTTACGTTGTGGATACGGCACGCAATAGTGGTGAAATATATCTAATAACTCATCTCTCCTCATTACTTCAATATTTGGAATACGCAGATGTCTCTGTAAATAGAAATTTCATAACTACTTGTCACTTTTTAGTTGTTTTGTAACAATAACAAAACCAAAATAGAAGTTTCTTATACCTCCTGAATGACATATATAAGTTGTTCATTTGTTAAAAGTTCGGGATGCAGTAACATATCACACGGCACAGACATTGTTAACGTAAAATACCTATCACATTAAAAGATAAGTTACAAAATCATTATAATATTATACGGCGGCCGCCTTTCCATTCCATTGCAGCTTGCAGCTTGCAGCTGACATTTGTTTTAGGGATGCACGTTACGATGCGATTTTTGTGAAGATCGATTCAAGGGAATACGATCTAGCGATTTTTTGAATCGATTCACTTCAATACGATCTTCATTCGAATCGATTCAAAAGTATAGTGAATCGAATCCTTTGGATCGTATTACCGACAATGTTTTATTGTGAAGATTTATTATTCTTAATAAACAAAGTTCGATTACAAAGTAATGCCGACACCTTAAATTTATTTATGTTTCGCCATTCGTTTGTAATCTCTCCTAATCATCATAGTCTGCAATGTTTACTTTATGACGGTACGAAGCAAAGCAAGCAAATCTATAGGCAAAATAATTAAATATGATGAAGGTAGTTCAGAAAAGTCATCGTCGATTTTATTTTGCTTTGGTCATGGTCATTTGTGCCATTAAGTGATACCTAATGGCTTGTTTTGGTCACAATTCCAACCTAACCTAGCACTGTTATCATCTTAGAGTATACATTGCTATAGAGCGCGCCTCACAAGTGTGAACTGCTATCACGGGTATGAACAGTACCGAGGCTCCTGGCTCAACCTCAATCAGTAGCAAAACAATACCCATCAAAATGACTTCGCAAATAATATTTAATTCGATATTTTAAATCAAAATTTTATACAACATCGTATATTTGTAGTAATAATGACGCAAAAATACCGCAAAATGACGCCATTTTTTTGTATTTTGGCTTTAATTTTATCCATGCATATCAAATCGAACCTAAAACTTCATAACAACAAACTACATTAATAAGTGCATCTATTGATATTATCGGTAATGCATGAAACGTTACTATAGGTGCGCTATACCATCGCAAAGTATCTGCTAACACTCGGCGCCAAAGACCTGAGTGATAGGCGCGCTCTATATTTATAATGTATACTCTAAGGTTATCATTGTCAAAAAATAAAATATAATAGAGATTTAGTTGTAAAATTGTACAAATTGGGTGTGCCAGTTAGTATTTTTGATAATAAATTCATATTTTTGTTTTATAAATCATAAATACGGCGTATGAATGGCATTTTTGGTCTGAATTCGATAAAAAAGGTCTTCTCATTTTGTGTGATTTTATAGTTTTTTTTTGGGATGGGACATGTTTAGTTAATCAGTTAGTTTTTTTGCACAACATTTATTTTTCTGTTATGCATTCAGTTAATTAGAGGAATTGCCAGTGCGCTGAAAAAATATTCATATTGAGTATATTTAAATAGGTATATACCTCATTCTATGTTTAAAAAAGTTAAATTTTTGATTTTCTTTTCTTTTTTAGACTTCATTAAAGTTTAAATTTGTGTAAAATAATGTTTTATTTGTTAAAATTAATGCAAATTTTGATTCGATTTTTGAATCGATTTTCACGAAATCGATTCAAGACAATACGATCCGATCCACGAATCGATTCAAGGGCTTACGATCCATTACGATCCAAAAAATCGATTCAAAGAGAAAAATCGTGCATCCCTAATTTGTTTGACAATTTGCTCCGCGAGGTTGGCAAAGGTTGCCCTCACTGACAGTATAATGTAGGTTTACGCAGATAGTCATAATTTCATTTTTCAAAAATTATGTAAGTAATATTGTGTAAATAAAGTTAAGTAAAATAAGAATCGAAATCAAATATAATTATTACATAGCTTTTCCAATTCCTAAAAAACTTAAACCTCATTGAATCGTTGATATTTGCACAAAATACACACAATCAACGGCATTTGTGAAAAAGCTTGACTTGAAAAATTATGTCGTAGTGTAGTTCTCCCAGTTCTATACTCATACTATAATTACTATACTCTTTGGTGTAGTCCCTCAATATTCTTAACAATGAGTATTTATTATAAGTATTTCGAAATATTTACTCTGTTTTGAGTATTAGTAATGTTCGTAATTTAAAAGACTTTAATTGCTCGACAACTGTCAGTGATATGTAATCCTTACATACTACACAACTACAGTAAAAAGTGGTTTTATTATACTGCACAACAGCATTTTGGATGATTGAGTTATGTTATTATGATAATGGTCCAATTTTTACGACAAATTCAAATCTGTGACTAAAATTTTTGTATCAGCTCTCGTTAAAAAAAATATAGAAAAACATTCGAATTGAAAACTTAATCCTTGTTTAGAAATCGGTTGAAGGTCCAATATCAAATCCTACCTCAAAAGTATGCCAAAGCGAATACAAAAAGAATTTTTAAAATCAATGCCTATACACCGGAAATATAGCTGAATATTCTGAACACTTCTGCGTACCCCTTCAAAGGACTTCAAAGGAGGTTATGATGTGTAATGGCAGAAACATTACAATAATGCGCCTAAGCCATCGCGGCTGATTTCTTGGTACTTTTTGAAGAGTTCCTTGGTCTAATCTCGGAAACCCATCATCAGATCTTTACGAAAAAAAAATAGGGTAGGTACGAATTGAGAACCTCCTTTTTTGAAATCAGTTAGAAAATATGGTCCATTAGTCGTTTTGTATAAAAAGCTGGATTCAGCTGTATCTCATAAACAAGAGCTGATAAAAATGAAATGATGCTATATTTAGAATCAGCGACGTCGAATAAGTAAACATCATGTTGTGTTATAAGTCAATCATCAGACCAGGGGCGGATCCAGCTTTCAATTCAGGGGGGGGTCATGGTGTAGCCGAGACATAGTTTCGGGGGGAGGGGGGGGGGGGTGTCTAGTCTCCCAATAAAACTTCATTGAACAATACAATGAAAATAAATGTGTATGAAATTCATGACGAATTAATGGAGGAGGAATGAGGTGAGAGGAGAAAAGTAAGATACCTTGAACGACTGTTTTTTAAATACGATCCAGAACCCGGTTAAGCTGCTGGCCCCCAAGTTGAAGGACGCAGCTGGCACTCTGGCTTGAGGGGGCTGGAGGACTCCTGCAGGAGACTCTATGGCGAAAAAAGATGTCAAAGCACCTTCGGTACTAAACCCGTATCAAAAGGCGAGAAATCGAGGCTACGAAGTCCCAGCTTTATCGGGACATGGTGGAGTTGAAACTACGACTTGGACAACCAAGCGCAGGGCACGCCGTGATAGTGGTGGTATTTCTTACCACCACTATCACGGTGAAATAGCTAGCCGCAGCTTACCCATCATGGAGAACTGGCTAGAAAGGCTTCAATGGGGAAGCGGTTGACGCAGATGATCACCGGATATGGATGTTTCGAAAGTTTGCTGCGGCGAATTCAGAAGGAGCCAACGCCTGGGTGTCATAACTGTGATGCAAGCGAGGACACGGGGCTGCATACGCGGACCGAATACCCGGCATGGGAAACGCCGAAACGGGTCCTTGTGGCGGCCCTCGGGATGGGAGTTCTCTCGCTCAGCACTCTCTCTCGCTTGCTTACAGTGATGGCGTAAAACCATAAGCTCGCGGCTGCCACCGCCTCCATCTGAGAGCAAGTAGTGCTCGAGAAGGAGGCGGGGGAACGGGTCTGGAGAAGATTCAGTTGTTTCCCATTCCGCATAATACACAATGCGCGAAGGACTCGGGCGACGTAGGTCACTCACAGCTCCACTATCGTATCAATATCTCCATATCGGTCCCCATTAGCACGGGCCTGGAAATGACAGGGGGAACCGCCTGACACTCTAGAAGAAGCAGGCCGCGTTGGCGGCGCGATGCGCGCCTCCCCCTTTCATGATTATCGTACATATTTTCCTGATTGCTTCCGAACCGAGGTAACCTCGGAGCTCAGGGGCCGCCTTCCGTCACTTCCTCCTCGACTTCGCACGACGTTGGGCGTCCATGGTGGTGCGATGAGACCATTTGTACGCATGTCACCCTTCACGACTTCAAGCCAAGACTTCTTGAGCCTATCCTTTCCACCTGGTCCCGGTGGCTGTGCTACTGCCAGCCATTTGTTACCCACGTAGCCTGGCGGTTGTTGCAAGATGTAGCCACACCAGCGAAGGCGGCTCTCTTGCATTTTATGTGTGATGTCGCGGACATGAAGGCTGCCGCGGATCTGAGAGTTCCTCATGCGATCTTTACGTGTGACGTCGCACATCCACCGCAGCATTTTCATCTCCGTGACACGTAGCTCCTGCTTATGTCGCTCCAGCAACGGCTACGCCTTACAGCCGTGTAAAAAGACAGGCCTAATGATCGTTTTATAGACCTACCCCGTCAACCAGACTGGCATTTTAGGTTCAAATGTGACGCCAATCATTTCCCGCCCCTTGGCCCACATGGCGGCAATTCGTGCCTTGACGTCGCGGTTGATGTGACCAGTCACGTGAAGTACAGATCCCAGGTACTCTTTTTTTTTCTTTTTTTTATCGTGCGAAAAATCCCCACGGATACCTCCCCCGCCGGAGCCGGAGGAGGAGGTTATGTCTGACTCGAACCGACTAAAACGCACGCCGTCTGTGGGCCGTCAGTTGCCGGAGGTGAGATTGTCGTAGCCATATCCCTAGCACCCCGGCCGACCCAGAGCCATATCTATCGATCTGGCCCTCTTCCGGTGTGGGGACCATAAAGTCCCCAACTCGCCCCCGGGTATGGGGAGGCACGCAATGCGCTGAGCTCTCACGCTCGCCACTTTGCTCGCAGCGATGGTTCGCTGCGCGGATGCGTGGGCCGCCGGCGCATCCTTCTAATGCTCGTGAAGTAGGCGGTGGAGCGAGAGCGAAGGACAATCGCAGACCTTGCGGCCCGCGAGGAGCGAAGGAGAATCGCAAACCGCGCGGCTCGCGACGAGCGGCGGCAACTCGGACGTCTGAGGTCGTAGAATGACCTCCGTCCCCCATGAGCGCGGACCTGGGGGTGACGGGTGGAGCCGCCTGTCACCATAGCAGAAGCAGGCCGCGGCGGCGCGCATTGCGTGCCTCCCCGTACCTGGGAGCGAGCTGGGGACTCTATGGTCCCTACACCGGAAGAGGACCAGATCGAGAGATATGGCCCTGGGTCGGCCGGGGTGCGAGGGATATGGCTACGACAATCTCACCTCCGGCAACTGACGGCCCACAGACAGCGTACGTTTTAGTCGGTTCGAGTCCGACATAACCTCCTCCTCCGGCTCCGGTGGGGGAGGTATCCGCGGGGATTTTTCACACGATAAAAAAAAAGGACCAGACATATGAGCCAGCTGCGTCATCCGCAGCAGAAGATGGCCACTAGCCACAACGGTAATAGCGGTAGTAAGGCCCATCCCATCCTATGGGGGAGTGGCTAGAGAGGCCACATGGCTGCCTCTCGTACCGGCTGACGCAGGTTATTACCGGGCACGGGTGCTTTGGTGACTACCTACGTCGGATCCAGAAAGGAAGGCTTCTTCCAAGTTCACAAAAAGTTTTTGTAAGCAAACAGTAATATAAATACGGGGCCTTTGAAGCTGAGCCCAAGCCAAATTGTTGCCCGAATCGAAAAAGGACCTCATGGCTGTCGGCTCCAGACCTTCGACTGCCGGCCTGGTTAGTCATTCGCGCTTATTTCTTTAACATATCGGACAGGGTGTCAGGTCCGAAAACTATTCGAGTCCATCGGTTGATCGGCTGCGCTGCACGATAAATTGAAATTTTCAATCGTGCGAATAATATTCATACTGATGTTTGGTGCCTCATAAAATTATAATACTATTAGGTACAAAGAGACAGTCTTCTTATGCGTGGTATTTTTTAAAATTTATCAGTGACGTTGGAATATTTTTTAGTAGGTGACCCGCCCAGGGGGGGGTCATGACCCCCACGACCCCCCCCCTGGATCCGCCACTGCATCAGACAAAAGTTGCAATTTTGTTGTGCAGTGCTATCTTTGGTGTAAGTTTACAATTGGATAAGGGTGAAAGACGAGAAAAGCGGAGAAAGAGAGTGAAAAAAATGGAAACTCGTAAGTAATACATTCAGAAGGCTTAAAAATTTGCCTACACAGTATGGGAAATCAATCATATGTGAGTAACAGGAAATCAGATACCTGCTTGCTTTAGTGAAGATAAAACTACTGTGAACGGGCCCGTGCACAGTACTTAGTGGTCAACTAACAATAGGTATCTGTTCAAGAACTTCAAAATCAGGAAGGAGCCCAATGAAATACTCGTAATAGGGAGAGTATGGAATATCTGATATTTGGACACCACTAGCTTGGTACCTTTTTGTCTATGGTTGGTTTCTGTCTATTCTGTTTTTTCTGTAATTCTGTCAATAGATAGCTCAGTGCTGCTTGTCATTTGTGTGCTTCGATTGTTTGCTTTACAGTTTCCTACCGTTTTATTTTGGAATTTTGGATTCTTGCAGAGTGAATTTAATTCGGAATAAGTTATTCTAATTTTAGTGACTGGTGTATTATTATTATTAGTTAACTCTGTCGGTGCATTTGCGTTTACGAATTTATTATTTCTGTGCAGCAGCGGTGCAATTCTATTTTGTTATAAAAGAAAATATAAACAATTTTTTTTTATTTAATTTTTTTAAATGATATAGACAGTTTTAGTGCAACACAACAACAGTCAAATGCCAATTGCCGGTGGAGTTTCGATGACAAATTTAGTCGGGGTGTGCGTGAGAGCGAGGTGGGACTATGTTATTTCTCAGTGCCTTAGCGATCGGTATGATAGGGCTGCAGAATGTCACGACAGACGCCCCGGCGAGCAGTGACGTCGCGATCACTAGCCCGGCGCCGGCGGTGGTAGCAGAGCCAGCTGTCCACGAGATGGGGCTGGTAGAGACGACGAAGCTGTCGGCCGTAGCAGGAGATTTAGTGAATGTGACATTGCAGGAGCGACCCTCGATGTGGGACATGTATCTGAACCACTGCCCGAAGTGGAGGCCTGTTAACCATATATTTTTCCAAGTGGCCAATGTATTTTTCTTGCTCTCGTTTCTGGCGCCGCACACTCCTGGTGGGCTGATATGGCTGCGGGTGGCTCTGATCCTGGGCTGCACGTGCAGTGGCCTGTGGGCGTGGAGTATTGAGTGCTACCTGGATGCTGTGCTGTGGAACAGTGCATTTATTGTGATAAACTTTATTTACTTCTCTGTACAATTTTATTTGTTGCGGCCCATCAAGTTCCACAAGGACATTGAAGAAGTAAGTTGCTATTGTTAATCTGTTTAATATGAACACTTAAGTTTAAGGGAAATTCGCAATACAGGAAGCCAGTTTGATTCCCAGAAATGTTCACAAATTAGTTTTTTGTAAAAAAAATAGTTTGCGATAAGACTTTTTATATTTGTTCTACAATCAGATAAACAGAGAAAAGGTAAATTGATGTGTGAACTAAGTATGTACATTTACAGAATAAATTACATACTTTTAATTTTTTTATGGATAATTTTTCAACATTTTTAGTAAATTAGAAAAAAAAAAACAAGGCTCTCTAATTAAAACCGTATATTATGTATAATAATAAAATTTACTTACCCCTGAACTTACAGAACTGCAGATATAATATTATCTATTTATGCAAATAGGGGTCAAAATGATAAGACACTTTGATAACCTGTAATGTGAGGTCCCTTCTTACTTTATTTCTCACATTGTACGTATAAAATGTCTGCAATTTATTTACTGTAGCTATTGTGCAGCATTTTTTTTTATATAGGACACGTCAATTTGACTTCGCCTCGCCTGATGGTAAGCTGAAGGCAAAGTCTCTGAAAAGAGGGTAACCATTACAGACACGTATCATGTTACAATGGTGGCACTCAGCTTGACAGCCTCATCAGCGGCATGCTTTGTTATTCCTGTTTCAACCTAAACAAGTTCTCAATTCTTCTTTTATTATCCTGCTTGATTTACTACATACAGGGTATTTCCAGTTTACCCCACTTAGCGTCCCCACTGGTGGCAACCAGGACACCAGGAATTTAAACAGGTATAATTTTCCCCATCACAATGAATTTAGCGGGGAAAAGTGGTAATGCATTTTTTTTACAGTCTGCTCTACCCCATTAGTGATACACTCGGTATTCCCCCTGTAAGGAACTAGCCCATTTGATTGTAAAAAAATTCCAAGACTAGAACATAGAAAGTACCTACAGGAAAAAAGTTCCTAAATCAGTTTGTAAATAAATCTTACAAATAAATTTTATAAGTAACTAGTCTATTCAATTCAGTATCGGATTGTGTGAATATCAAGGATTATGAATAATTAAAGTCAAGGTAAAACTGAAAGTGTAATGGAGGATATAATTTTAGAAATTTATAGGATATTGTTAATTTATCAGCTTTAAACTTTATCATAGGTCAGATATAACACATGGCATTGCAAATGATAATAAGTCATAATATGTTTATTTATTAGATTGAAATCTCTATGACGTATTATTTACTTTATGATAATAACATACTATGACTGAAAAATTACTTAATGACAATTAGAAACCTTACCTAGGCTTACACCATACATCTATGGAAAACGTATTTCCAAAAAACGCAATCTGAAAATTAACTGTTTGTTACCTTTACTTTTCACGCCTGTAAGTCTATTATGGGATAGCCAGAGGTGAATTGTCGCTCACATTTCGCCAACTATGGACGTGTGCAACACCAGGGGCGTCACACTCACTGCAAACCCTACTGACCCTGTTAAAACCTTCTTACGCCCTTCTTAAAGATATTATATACTAGCCGTCCGCCCGCGGCTCCGCCCGCGGCTCCGCCCGCGGCTCCGCCCGCGGCTCCGCCCGCGTGCATATCGGTTAACGCGACCTTTGCTCATATCTTCGGTTCTACTCAACCGATTGCGATCAAACAAACGTAAGATTTTAAGTCTGAGCAAGCCCTTTCTAACAAAAAAAACCGCATCAAAATCCGTCCAGTAGTTTTTGCGTCCATCGCGGACAAACAGACAGGAAATTCATTAAAATATTTTCTTGTTCAGTATCGTTAACATAACCCAAGTATTTTTTTTTTTAAATATCTCCAATGTACAGACACGACCACTTTATACAATTATATAATAGTGTAGATTGTAGTCTCCAAGTTGTACCTTGGGACACGTATCTTCGACCTCGCGAAGCGAACGAGGCCTTGGCGCGCGCGCATTGTTTTGTAATAATCTATGCTTTGTGAATTTGAGCTCGTCCAACGCAGTAGCACCCCGTGCAATCCTCAAAAGACACGTAAACTGCGCGCATAGAGCACATTTTAGGTCCAAGATATAAATGATCCAAACAATAATAGGTACTATCATTACGCATGCTCCATCATGAGAAGATTTCGTAGTCTAGCTACTCGTATCCTTCTGATAAGCGGAGTGTACGCGAGCAGGTGCACCGTTTCCGAATTCGTCAAGAATGCGTTCACCCGTTTAAGAAGTAGACCTAATCTATACTAAACTAGCTGACCCCGCGAACTTCGTACCGCCTAACAGTCGATCTTTTTTTTTAATTTTTCTCTCCGTAAGAACCATCCCCGTACTTCAAGGAATATTCTAAAAAAAAGAATTAGCGAAATCGGTTCCGGCTGAACCGATTTCGCTAATTCTTTTTTTCTCGAGATTTACGCTTAGCAACACATTTAGGGATTCATTTTTATATTATAGAAGACTAGCTTTTGCCCGCGGCTCCGCCCGCGTGGATGTCGGTTATCGCGACCAAATATAGCCTATATCCTTTCTCAAGGTCTAATCTACCCCTATACCAAATTTCATCAAAATCGGTTCAGTGGTTTGGGCGTGAAAGCGAGACAGACAGACAGACAGAGTTACTTTCACATTTATAATATTAGTAGGGATTATTACAAATCTGAAAGTTACTCTGTCTGTATGTCTGTTTGTCAGCCAGTTACGCTTTCACACCGAAATGATTTTGTTGAAATTTGGTACAAGGGTAGTTTAGACCTTGGGATAGGATATACTCGTAGGCTATGTTTGGACGTGTTAATCGAAATCCATACAAGCAGAGCCGCGGGTAACAGCTAGTATTCTATAATATCCGCTTCATCGCGTCATTACCCAACGGAAATAAAAAGGACTCAATCACCCCACACGTGTAGAGAGTTTAATACTTTGTAGAAACTTTTAGAACCAAGTTCCTGCATTATAGGGTTAATTTCCTTGCGGGGAAGTTGCTAGCTGTTGCCCGTGGCTCCGCCTGCGTGGATGTCGGTTCATCATCAACCTCATGTAGACGCATTATCCTGATTTCATCCGTGGCCAAGATGACCACGGAGCTCAGGGTCCGCCTTCCGGCTCTTCCTCCTCCATTTCGCACGATCTTGGGCATCCATAGTAGTGAGACCATTTGCACGCATGTCACCCTCCACGACGTCAAGCCAGGACTTCTTGGGCCTACCCCTTTTACCTGGACCCGGCGGGGGCGCCATTGCCAGGCGCCTGCGTGGATGTCGGTTATCGCGACCAAATATAGCCTATGTCCTTTCCCAAAGTACCAATAGCAATACCATATCTCTGTACCAAATTTCATCAAAATCGGTTCAGTGGTTTACGCGCGAAAGCGTAACGGACAGACAGAGTTACTTTCGCAATAATATTAGTATGGATTTAAGCAGTCTAACTTCAGAAAACGTTCTAAAATTATATCAAACGGTAGTTTTTTCAATGTATTTGCTTTACGAGGCTTCGTACGTAATTAATTAGCCTGTGAGTACCGTGGATTGATTTAAATACTTAATGCGACTGACTCGGTAGTGACTCCGATTTATTACTAGTGTTATGTAAAAATACTAGCTAAAAACTGGGCTATATAAGTGCCGGCAAAATTTTTGAAGAAAAATTGGAAAGGTTGGATAAAATCATCGTCATCCATCAATCCAAATGAAAGACTGATCAAGCAATGACGCGAGCGTTTTCGTTTACAATCCACGAGTTAAAAGAATAAACTCTAGAATCTTGGGATTCCAGATACCGGCGTGTGAGATTACCTTAGACACACCTCGAACCGCGGTAGACCAAGGGCCATCACAAAAACACTCTTCGCAGGTAGACTGCATTATCAAGCTGGTTACCAGTTATTATATCTCAAGGATCTATCTCATGCGAAGCATATAATCAGAGATATAATTCTGCAGTAAACTCCCAGACTTTTTGATGTTTGTCCCACAAAAACTCATTAAGTGAAGGGTGCGAACAATCACCAGTAATTACCCACGGCCATAACTCTAAATATAATGTTTTATCATGCTCGCTGCGCGCAGATTTTTATTTATCGTGTTATCTATGTATACAGTGAATACATGTATCTGTTTACACCGCATTCGTGTGTTTCCTTGGAATGTTTTGCGTCTATAAAATTTGCATTATCTTTATAATTACGTATAGTAAGTAAGCGTCGTTAGCTTAGTTGTGAAGAAATCGACCTTTCGATCGAAAGTTTCCGGCTTTAAATCCTGACCAGTATTTTTCCTAAAGCTCTTCATCTAAGTTCAATTGCTTGTTAGGAGTGGGTTCACGTCGATAGCGTGTTCCAATTCTGGTCCACTTGATGGTAAAATCAGTAGATCTGCTATGAAACGCACATCCGAAGATGCTGACCAAAGTTACGGGTAAATGGTTCAATAAAATGCATTTATTACGTAGTTAGGTCCGAAGTCGGCACGTGACACTTTGTTTGGCCTAAACCATATCCAAAGAAATCGAAGTATCGAAATCCGTGTTTTGCACGGACCTGAAGTTTTGGATGATAGCAGCCTAGTCTAAGACAGAAACCCTTGGTAAACAAATGGCGGTAAGCCTCACCGCGCCGTGCGGGTGACTCAGCATCCTGTCTTTTGTTCTTCAAACGAGAAATCGCTTGAATAATTATAATTTACAACATCTTTGATCTAGTTTATTTGTATAGGCGTTATATTGGATGAGGAATTAATTAAACTGAGTATTTTGGTTACTAGCTGATGCTCGCAGTTCCGCCTACGTGGATATCGGAAGTTCAGATGATTTACATTGTCTTCACCTATGGAAATCCATTCAACTAAACTGATACTTACTCACACCTGTAAATCCCCGAAGGGGTAGGCAGGTGTGTATTACCATCACCCACATTTCAACAACTGTGATTTTCGGTTCCATGTAATAGGGGGCGAGCCTATTACCGTTAAGCGGGCACTTATTCATGGGCTGTATGTTTACTGTCGGATGGAGAACAGCCCCATATCCCCTAGTCGCCTTCTACGATATAATTCCGGACACGTATCTTGGACCTAGAATGTGCTCAAAATGTGCCCTATACACGCGGTACACATTTCTTGGGTGTCTTTTGAGAATAGCATGGGATGCTACTGCGGTGGACGAACACAAATTCACGAAGCATAGATTATTACAAAGCAATCCACGGGCGCCAGAGCCTCGTTTGTCTTGTGATTTAGGTCCAAGATACGTGTCCGGAGTCCCATAGGAAGAGATGGTAGGTGTCCCTATTCTATTCTGCTCCACCGGGACCGAACCATCATGGCGGTTCTCACTTTATTCAATGAAATTGAATACAATGATTACAATGTACCAAAGCAGTTTGGTTCGCTTTGATCACAGACACAGTTTCTGTCTTTGGTAAAATCTAGATTAAATCTTGAGTTTTAAAGTGAAGAATGAATGGTATAATTACGGTACCCCTAAATGCTAACTTTGTCCAAGGTAGGGTTTTATAAAAGAGATGTTTATTGAAGGCTTGAAGGGCTAATATTTCCTATTCCCTTTGAATTCTGTAAGGGTTCAGTTAATTTCGGTTCACGGTTTACATCTCAATAATTCTTTTGTTCGAGTTATATTACGATTATTACGAATCATCGTTAATGTTTGTAGAATTTGTAAATGGTTTCTGAGCAAACAATATTTCTACTTGCTATGATTATACGCATCTCAGAAGGGGGTAGTCAGAAGTGTACTTTTTTTAAATACTACTTAGGTCGCAGGCATACACACGGCCCACCTGATGGAATGTGGTTTCCATGGCCTATGGACGAGTGCAACACCAGGGGAGTCACACTCGTACTGTTGACCCTATAAGAACAGAGAGATTCTGTGCCGTTAGCGTAGAAGATAAGGACAAGCCTTTAGTCTTCCCATTGCTGGCACAGAACCTCTCCAGTGAGGCCTACGATAAATTTAATTATCAAACATATTTAAAGCATTTCTAACTCAAATAAATTATTTTATTGGCTTTTTGCTATGCATATTAACTATTGCCTAATCCTTGACACTGGTTAGAAGCCGGTCTGACAGATACTGTGTGGGAGAAATCCAGTGAAATAGATACGCGTCAAATTTTGCAAACCGATTTCAACTTTCAAACTTGTTTTTTTATTAGTTTTTACTTCAAAACACCTTGTTATTGCTAAAATTTTATCATAAGATTTGTCAATAACTGATATCACAATAACTTCTAAACTGGGTACTGTAGTAAGCCCCACCAAGATCTTTGGAGTCCAAGCCAACTAGGTGAGCTGAGGAACCAGTACACCAACAGCTTGACAGACGAGACCCTGACAGAGGTTCCTCTCGGGGTTTGACGGCTGCCGTCTGACCCCAGTCTCCCGTAAAACCTAAGATATGGATTATATCAGAACGAAAACAAACCCCTTTTTTTATAGTGCGGAAATCCCCTCGAATACCTCTCAATGGGAGTCAGCGGGGTTGGTTATGTCGGACTCGAACCGACTAAAACCGTACGCCGTCTTGGATCAGTAATTGCCGAGGTGAGATTAACTCTGGCATATCCATCACGCTCGGGCATATCCCTCACAGCGAACCCCTGCGTCAAAGTGAAAGCTTTGGTTGCAACCAGGACCTACCACAATGATGTTTATAATTATATTGACGTAAAATAATGATGACAGGCGTAGCGGTAGTGAACGCGGCCGCTACGCAGGAGGCGCGGGTTCGATCTCCGCTCAGTGCAAATATTTGTGTGTATTACATATGGGTATTTGCATTGGTCTGGTCGAGCACGTTAAGCCGTCGGTCCCGGTTGCCATAAGAACATCTATGGCAGTCGTTACGGGTAGTTGGTGCCCTAAAAAGTCCAAAAAACAACGGTCTAGCTGTAAAACTTCGATATCGACTAATGTTAACATTGGGTTGTGGAGGCCAGATGACAATCGCGTCACGGAAAATATCGAGGTCCAGGCAAATCCGTAGTGAAGACTGGTAAAGCGTACCCCAGACTCCGAACTGAAAGCTTCGGATGCGACTGGGAATAAACGCTAGGAGGAAGAAGAAGATTGACGTAAAATAATATTACTTCAAAATAATAGGTAATACTTGATTTAATACTTAATCAGAGATCAAAAACATTGGCTCACAGTATTTCGAAGGGAGATTAATAGCCTGGTTGGAACGCTTCAGTCCTCCAGTGCAGGTCAGTGGGGCAAGACGGTGTGAACGCCCTCTAGTGACGTCATCGCCACCCATCGGGGGTTAGGCGTACTTAAAGTTTCACATTTGAGTGATGGGGCGAACAAGTTTGTTGGTTCGAGTCTTGTTTTATTTAATAATCTGTTTTGGATCGATTTATAATAGTTTAAGGACATTCATCATCATCTTTTTCAGCCTAGCGTTAATCCTTGTCGCATCAGAAGCTTTCATCTCGGAGTCTGGAGTCCGCTTTACCAGCTTAACTGCAGATTTGGCAGAACTTCGATATTTTCCGTAAAACGACTGCAATATGATCTCTACAACCCAATGGTGATATTGGGCGATATCGAAGCATTGCAGTTGTTGGACTTTTAGGGCTTTAACTCCCCATAACGACGGCCATAGATGGTCGTAGGTATGGCAACCAAGACCGATGGCTTAACATGCTCTCCGAGGCACGACCAAACCAATGCAAATACTCATATTAATGCAAATATTTGCAAGGAAATTTGGGGTTGCCCCCAAATATTAGGACGACGAGACCACCTGCATTATTACTGGTGGTCTAAGTCTACCCCGGTTACTGTGGTGTCCCTAGGATATATGGGAGGTTCTTGGTAATAGGATCACATGGACTGACTGGGTTTGATCCCGCGACATACCCACTTCACTAGCCCTAATGAGATGGTATACTTTCGGGATTTCTACACGTACAAAAAAGATATCATTCTAAATAGTTTAAAGGTTGTAAACGACTGGCTCGTAACTTACCCGTTGCGGTTTCAGAATTTGGCAGCTTTTCAACTGTCTCGTATAATGGCTTAAAAGCTTTGAGTCTAATGCATCAGTAAGTGGCAGAGCTATTCTTCCCGCACACGAATGGAGAATCGACCGGGATAGTAATGTTGGTGACAGAAGTTGAAATGATTTTGGGATTTACAAAATTTGCTTTTTTTATACCACTTAGGTGGCAGACAGCACACGGCCCACCTGATGGAAAGTGGTTACCGTGGCCTATGGACGTATGCAACACCAGGGGCGTCACACTCGTGCTGCTGACCCTAAAGAAACCTTCTAATGCCCTTCTTGAAGAACTTCGTATTGTTGTCTCTTATTGTACCAAACTCTGAGAGGAAAGTGTCACAGCACCATATCTGTTATCTGCAGGTATACCGGCTAGCAGTTGAGCTGGGCTTGGGCGCCGTAGATCTTGATGGCACCCCATACACACACACACACACGATCACCAGAGATAGCTTTGTATAGTAATTTAACTAAATATACACTAGCTGTTATCCGCGGCTTCTCCCGCGTGGATGTCTGTTATCGAGACCAAACATAGCCTATGCCTATATCTTTTCCCAAGGTCTAATCTACCTTTGTGCCTAAATTTCATCAAAATAAGTTCAGCGGTTTAGGCGGGCAACAAATACAGTTTGTTTCGCATTTATATTATTGTTATAGATATTATGGTGATTATATTTGAAAGACCCTTAAAAAAACAACGTGGGTCGTCGATTCTAATCAGGTCGATTCATATAATGTGAACCGTCAATTACAAGCACAGCAACCCAAATATTACAAATTTGAGCAATACATCACGCGACCTGTATTTTGAATAAACATCCCGGGCATTAAATTGAAATTATGCTAATATACAAGTTAAAGTGACTGCAATAAAATCTAGATTAGCATAATAAGATTTGTAAATGGTCGTTGAACCTTGCCAAGGATTCGTAGGAGCCTAAATATAAAGGTGGGTATTGACTGGCGTGACGGGGCGTAATGTAACATTCTCAACGAGCATATCGTTATTCCGTGTTCTAAATGGGAACAAGTTTGCGTATACATGTGACTCGTTGCACTTGGGTTAATCCCAGTCGCTTCCCACCCACGTATTTTTCCCTCTGGTGGCATTGCCTGTTGTTGGTGTGTTAATATAAGGTGGGGTAGAAAGGGGTGGAATTTTTAAAACATTATTGCATTGAAACGGTATAAGGGAGCGGTGTATAGAAGTTGAGGATAAGTACCTTGTTTCTGGGATTTTTTTTCACCATGAAGCACACATCGACACTTTTTTTTTTCCTCTTTTATATCTACAATCGGCTATTCAGCCATAATCAGATGAGTTCCAGTGAGTTAGCGTTTAGATAGTGCCATTCCATTAAATGACACACTTTTGGTGGCAGAATTTAGCTTCTTCGGACACATAAAATCGATTCAGTATGCATTTACAAAAATTTCGGTCGTTAATGTCCGCCAATATTTTCAGTTGCACGCGTCTCTTGACCGTAATCTTACCATATCTGTATCTTCATAGCTATGGCTATTAAACAGTCACAACTAATTGAGGTAATTACTATTGTCACCCAAATTCGTCCACCATTATTGTCCGTCCGCACCTCGCTAGAGGGCGCCGAGCCTAATCGTAATAAATATCATTTAAATCTGTATTTTTACGTAATGGTAGTAAACGTATTGGGCACAAAACATGTGACCGTAACCAAGGAGTGTGGCCACACTGGTGACATGGCTATTGATTTGTGCAAAGTGTTGTTGCACCCTCAAAATATAATGCCAAAGTTCATTAGGTTAGAATGCGCTGCCCGCGATATGATTGGTTTGCATTGATTTATTCACGACTGTATGTACAGTGAAACCTGGTTAAGTGAGACCTCAAGGGACCTGCAAATTTGTCTCACTTATAGAGGTATTCCACTTACCCAGTGTCTTAGATACCCAGGTATAAAAAAAAATGTCTGTCTCATTTACAGAGGGTTCCATTAATAGAGGTCAGAATACAGGTTATTTTCAGTTATAGAGGTGCGATTATTTAAAATAACGTATGATGTGAACATTATACGTATGTCTGAGTATAAATCTTCATTGGGAATTATAAAAGGTAATAAATTACCAAAGGTGCATTTGATTATAAATATCTTATTATATTGTTCTGAATTATTCTACAAAGAGTAGCTATGGCATATTGAATTTGACACAGATTTCATCACGTGTCTTCCCAATTTCATAAAAGGATATTAACTTTAAACAGAATATTAGCTTTAGTTTCGGCATTTTTTAAATAAACATCTGTATGATAGTACCTACCTAAACCAAAACTAAAACTGAAGGTCATTAAGACTCAAAATTAGTTACGCACGGGATTTGCGGGTTGAATAAGAATAAGTAAACAAAAAAAAACGGTGTAATCTCAGTTATAGAGGTTAATGCATGTGAAATTCACTCGCTGTCTCAGTTACAGAGGTAACTTCAACGATAAAATCGAAAGAACGAATCCCAGATATAGAGGTTTGCTTCGTCCCACTAACAGAGGTAATTCAGTGCCAAGGTGTAGGGACCTCAGCATGAGTTCCAGTTATAGAGGTTTCTCACTTATCCAGGTCCCACTTATCCAAGTTTCACTGTATATCCGTGGAGGGATAGACAGAGTGTGTTAATAAAGGTATGATTCCGATGCCGACCGCGTACGACAACAACATACGCATGCAGCAGATACCGATACGGATAAAGGGGACCATTGAGAAGCCGCAGAATCCCTATGGTCCCCTTTTAGTATAGGATCCCGCTATATAACGACCTTCACCGAGATGTTTATTTCATGAAACGTATTTTATATTTAATTTAATATGTCAATAAATATATTGCATATGGGTTGCCTAACAAATTTTAGTCCAGGTATTTTTAATTAATAATTTAAAAAAAAAATTTTTTGAAACATTCCACCGGTGTGATTATTAGATAAACTCTATACCAATCGAAAGTATGAAGCCCATAGAATATGCAAACGTTAGGTTGTCTATTTTTTTCCCGTCACAACTATCGGGTAGCCAGGTATAAACAGATACTAGCATTTTGCAACGGTCTGCTTATTGAATTGAACTTAAATAAAATTAAAGATTATTTAATTATGAACACGGTGGTATAGGGTTGCCTGCGAATTTATCCGTATCGGAGTTTGACAAGTAATGGGTACGCTGTATGTGCTGCATGCGTCGGCAGTTGTTGTAAAGAGTTAGTTACAGAAATGTGCCATTAGGATTATGATTCCGAAGTCAACCACTTCGGAATCATACCTAATGGCACATTTCCTGTAACTAACTCTTCCTGTAACAGGCACTTTTTCTATAAATTTAAATTAAAACCTTTGAATTGAAGCTTGGGGTCTCGTACTCCTTCTTTCCGAATTTAATTTGGTTAACTTTTAGGGGAGCGATTACTACCTAAGTTAAAGTCAAGTCAAAAACCATTTATTCTGTATAGACCATTAAACGGCACTTACAAAACGTCTGCTAAACGTGGTAAGCAGATTTTTCGTTCAAAACGTCGACAAAATGTGGTAAACTTAGTTTTAAGCAGAATTTGACGTCAAAAAACTGTAACAGCGTTGTAAAATTTTAAGAAATAAAGAATTTGAATTTGTCTAACACCCCAAACCCGAGCCAAAAGCCTGCGCCAGATAGTTTGACGTCAAAAACTGTAACAGCGTTGTAAAATTTTAAGAAATAAAGAATTTGAATTTGTCTAACACCCCAAACCCGAGCCAAAAGCCTGCGCCAGATAGTTTGACGTCAAAAAACTGTAACAGCGTTGTAAAATTTTAAGAAATAAAGAATTTGAATTTGTCTAACACCCCAAACCCGAGCCAAAAGCCTGCGCCAGATAGTTTGACGTCAAAAAACTGTAACAGCGTTGTAAAATTTTAAGAAATAAAGAATTTGAATTTGTCTAACACCCCAAACCCGAGCCAAAAGCCTGCGCCAGATAAGCTTAGACCCCTAAAGATTATGATGGAGCCCTATACAGTATACACCTCACTACATAACACTTTTTATATCACAGACTAACTTAATAGTTACCATAGAAATTATAAATTTAATTTTGTTTCCAGACATTTATTTGACCTCTAAAAGCGGTGCTTTGTTGATTTTGTAAAGAGTTCTACAATTTAATATGAAATCTCATAAACTCATAATACAAGCCCGACAAGTTAAATTAGATTTATTTGATTAAATGTCAAAACGTCTCGGAAAGATTTGTGGAAACGTGTATTAAATAACAAGGTATGACGTCATGGCTTTCTGTTATCATAGTGTTTTTTTGTCGGAAAAAGTATTATCAGATGCTAGCTGTTGCTCGCGGATTCGCCCACGTGGAATTTTGATCCAGTTCCCGCAACACATGGGGTATTCTCGGGATGGAACTAGCCTAAGTGTTATTCCAGACTGTCGTTTAATCCTGTACCAAATAGAGCTAGATCCGCTGAGCCGCTAGAGCGTAATTGATTAACAAACATCCAATCATAATGATGAAAAAGAAAAAAAATTTAGGAAGTAAGATTTTGCACCATGAAAACAGGGTCCACTTGTGGGTAAGGACTTGCTCCCTGATTCAATTAAGCTGTAAGTTACAACTTGAAATGTCCACTTCTGGATATGACCAATTCTGTATTAATCACATCTTGGCGTACCTGGTTCTAGTATTTGTTGTACAAGTACCTACCTACAACCTGTTTCTGTATTTCATGGGATCGAAAAAGTACTTGTGCCCTGCAGAGAAACATAATTTTTGGGCTAAATCAGATTCAGGGTTTCCGAAATACGATAAAAATTTTCTAAATACTATTTTTTATTTAGTCTCTCATTCATTACACTGCGATCTGGGACATTCTGTCTTGGGACATCTTCCGTTTCAGTCTGCGTATTATTGTCCTCCACGCCACCAAGATATTGGCCAGGCTGTTCGGACTTCGGATGGAGTTTAAATAAATCTAAAAACTATTAAACTCTTCTTCGATAATTGTATTTTTGACACATTTCATCAGCAAATATTCGAGTGCTAGATTTAAAATACAGCATATTGATTGTTGAATATAGAAAATCAAAATACTTTTTTCGCAAAAGCCAGAAAAGTAATTCTGATATTTTAAACGAGAACCGTGTTTTTACATCCATTGATTGACATCAGCAACTTTGTATTCTTTTTTTCGTACCGGCGACTTTTTCACTTAACTTTTCGACTGCCGGCGCCATGGACCACAGACGGCGTATTTGTGTGCGATTTTTTTTGCGAGAATTCTTTACCTGCTCGCTTTGAATAGTCATGAGTTCAAGTGCGTTTGAATATCTAGTGCAGCTTAGAAATGGTATTTAAAAGTGAATAAAAGGCAAAAAGGGCTTCTATACAATTTCATAAACAGACACCTGCTAATAAATCGGATCTTTGCTAAAGGTGTATGAAAAGAATTTCATTCTGCGCACATAAATAAGCTGTGGAATGATCTATATTCTGTAGGTTTTCCAAATGATTACAATACCTACTATAAATCTGCTGAACGGATTTTGATGCGGTTTTTTTTGTTAGAAAGGGCTTGATCAGACTTAAAATTTTACGTTTGTTTGATCACAATCGGTTGAGCGCAATCGGAGATATGAGCAAAGGTCGCATTAACCGAGAAACACGAATAAAGAATAAAATAATAATTGTTAGTTGCTTCATTAGTTTTTCTATAAACAATCATAATATACTGTTAATGAACGTTAGTATAAGAAAAGTGACTGAGAAACCGAAAGTCCATTAACTTTGAACTTTTATAGTCACTTTTATCTCCGTCGATGTCTAACAATCAATTAAAATGAAATCAATGTCTAGTCAATATTAAAAGATGAGAATGGACCTATCACTTCATAGCAAATTCACAAAAAAATGGATAAGAGTGAGGACTTTACTTTTTCGTGCTGCAATCCCCACGAATACCACTCCCCACCATTGGCCAGTGAAGCCACGACATGACTAAAACCGCACGCCGGCTCCAGTCCCGAATACCGGGCTATAAAGTGGTCTAATAAAGCATTTCCCCCCGGATAGTCCCGACTTGTACCTATTTTACTTCGTTAGAAATTCTAAAGGTGGGTCTACGCTAGACGAGCCGAGCACGAGTGAAGCACGAGCCTATGCTAGCATTATATCGGAATTGCAGTTTTAGACAAAGAAATGTGATGACATTACAACTTCCCACCTCCACCCTAATCAATAACCGTTGTAACAGTCTGAATAACTGTTTAATGACATCAGTTCTTCCCACAGAATCAAAGGGAAATAATTGGGTTTGCATTGAAATCAGTCACATTGTCAGTTCACGGCTTTCTCAGCCGTCAATGTCGATTGTTCTACCGATCAATGACACCGTTTCTGTCAATATTAATTACATCACAATGGAGTAACGGATTTCAGCTTTTTCTTTCAATTTCGATGATTGCGTGATGTCCTGTCGGTTGTAGAAATGTGAAAGCTTGTAAAAGAGATTGGAGTGTTTTTTTTTTAAATTTTCTTTTTATATAGGACGTCAATTTGACTTCCACCTCGCCCAAAGGCAAAATCTCGGAAAAGAGTCACCTTTATAGACACGTACCATGTTACAATGGTGGCACTCAGCTTGACAGCTTCATCAGATGCTTTTACACGCCCCGATTAAAGGACCCAGGACTGTAGGAAGAGGGAAACACGTGAGCTGGTAAGAAATTCCAGGTCTTAATGGTGCAGCAGAAGAAGGAGTCGCTAAACCGCTTGGTTCTTGATTCTGCCTGTGGTGTGGTGTATGTGCCAAGTCACGCTCACCTGCAAATTAGTACAACTTCTCTACGGAGTCTGGGGTCCACTTAATCCGTCCCCTCCTCTCGGTTTTGCTTGATTCAACTCTGAGAGCAAAGCCGGCGCAACCTTGTTTTTCAATCAGTATTTATACATTTTATACTGACTTACAGCTGAGGTTTTTTTGGGCTCCAAACATTTAATACTTTTTATACTACTCAGGTCGCAGACAAGCATACGGCCGGCCCACCTGATTGAAAGTTGTTACCCTACCGGGCCCAATGGGCGAGTGCAACACCAAGGGAGTCAGACTCGTGCTGCCGACCCAGTAAGAACAGAGACATTCTGTGCCGTCAGCGCACATATTAGCGCGGCCACAAATACACCCTCATCAGTAGTGTGAAGGCCACGTATCGGCAAGCGCAGCGTAGGACGGCCACCCACAAGGTGGACAGACGACCTTATTAAGGCCGCGGGAACACGCTGGATGCGAGCCACTTCCAACCGGTCTCATTGGAGATCTATAGGGGAGGCCTATGTCCAGCAGTGGACTTCCTATGGCTGAAATGATGATGAGTAGTGTTTCAAGTGAT
Source organism: Eilema depressum (assembly GCA_914767945.1). Taxonomy (NCBI): domain Eukaryota; kingdom Metazoa; phylum Arthropoda; class Insecta; order Lepidoptera; family Erebidae; genus Eilema; species Eilema depressum. Next base: position 18,076,604 of record OU612028.1, on the reverse strand, counting down.
GTCCGAAGTCGAACCCGCAACAACTTAATCACACACACTATACCATAACTATACAATTGCGTCAATGATATCTTTATCTTCAATTAAATCTACGGTATGTAGGCACTGTAGCAATTTGCATAATTGATTTGATAGGTGAACGAGCAACGGGCTAATCCGCACATATCAGTAGGTAAGCTTAATGCTGATGACATTGCCCGTTGCCGCTCACAATGTAAACACAATATATAATTCAAGTGTTATACGAGTTAACGCGTCTCGACGAAATAGAATACAATTTTCCCTCGTTTTTTAGGATTTTTTTATATGGGTTATGGATATCGTATTCAATGAGGCGACTAAGAGAAAAAGCTATTTTTTTCTATTTCACAGACAATAATATATAGACTTATGTAAAGGATGTATGGGGCCTCACCAAGACTCAAACCCAAGCAAGCCTCACCTGCTAAACGATACACGAGGTTGTTGGGTGGAAGGTGGTTTTCCCAAGCGACTACAATATGGGGTTCTTCAAGAAGGGCATTAGAAGGTTTCTTCAGGGTCGGCAGCGTGAGTGTGACGCCCCTGGTGTTGCATACGTCCATAGGCCACGGTGACCGCTTCCCATCAGGTGGGCCGTGTGCTTGTCTGCCAACTTCGTCTTGCGTCTGGTATAAAAAAAAAGGTGGGTGCCTATACATCCACCCATGCTGTAACTAATACAATTAAATAATACACTATGACATTTTAGGACCATTGATACACTCAAGTGTATCTAAGTAATGAAGTTAAATAAATATTTCACGTTCTATACAAAAATGATAAGCACGATAAAGGCTTTTTATACGTCGCGTCGGCCAATTTATACGTCTCTGTCGTTTAATATGTACTTCATCCGTTCGCAGTGGTCCTTCGAGCCGGATAAAGTTTATTTATTAACACGCATTTAGCCGCGTCAAAGCTCCTTGGACGTTATCGGCGTCTAAGTAAAAAGTAGGTAGTTTTATTTTTTGGGGATACATATTTTATTTATGTACATACATAGATTACTAAGGGATGAGTGTAAGGACCTCGTTCCACTATTATCTTAGGGGTCAACCTTACCTGCTTAACCGCACACCTGTAGATTTACGTATGAGGCTCTGTTGGGGACGAGGAGAGGACCTTGTTACTTGGGCCTGAAAAATAGTTAGTTTCCGAAACGTGGGTATGTTTACAACTCTACCTACTTTTTCTTTATCCTAGCGTTAATTCCCAGTCGCATCCGAAGCTTTCACCTCGGGAGTCCTGGGTCCGCTTTACCAGTCTTAACTGCGAATTTGGCTGGACTTTGATATTTTCCCTAAAGCGACTGCTATTTGACCTCCACAACCCAATGGTGACATTAAGCGAAATCGAAGCATTGCAGCTAGACCGTTGTTGTTGGACTTTTTAGGGCTCCAACTATCCGTAACGACTCTACCTACTTCTTTTCTGATATATCTGGGTAGACAGCCAATCTAATGGTAAGCAGTCACCGTGTTCTGCAATACAATCAGCTTTTTCTTTTTTAGACTTCCAAAAATCTTTTAGGCAGGCACGGCATGTCTGCTTCAAAGTTTAAAACATGCAAACTGCTAAACTTGTTACTCGGGAACAGTAAATCTGTGACTTCAAGACATAGTATGCTAAAACAAAGGTAGTAAAAGTTTCTAACGACTCTTAAATGCTCGAATTTCCAAGGGTCATGTAATTTACGATTGACCTGTGAAGGGATAAGAAGTACAAGTAATTATGATACTGTGCACTCGTGATTTAAAATCCTTATACTGCGGCTCTATGTGTGTTATAATCAGTGGTCGGAATTAGGTAGAGTGATTTATGTACTTGCACTGATTTTTAGTAATGTGGATATGCCTCGAATCCCAAGATTAATGTTAAAGAGCAGAAAAAAAATCCGTGATTTATTAATTGAGTGATTTATCGTTCTTTTAACATAATTATCATGGTCCTAACTGTGCAATAATGCATTTATAACATTTTTGGAAAAAAATGTGTTGCAATTGCAAAAATATTAGTAAATCCTTATTGCGAAAAGGTTAGGTGGATTAGCTTTTTAAAATTATTTAGCCCATGCTTTAAATCTTGTTGCGGGGCAAATTAGGAAGGAAATATAATATATATAATATAATAAATAATAAATATTGTACAACATTCTACACAACGCTTTCTAGACCCATGGTAAGCTTAATTAGCTAAAACCCTAAAGGTATGAGCACGCTGGTCTGTGCCGTAGCAGGAACGTGGCCGACTAAACATTCGTGCGCCGGCGGCGGGGCCTTTCCGTTCACAAACGTCAGTGACATGACAGTGCCGTGGACACAAAAAATATGTACTTCATTGGTTTTTACTAACATTTCATTAAACACATGTAAATAATCGTCTATATCTCTTATGCACATAGTCGATAAAGTCCAAAATAGCTTGCACCTATTTCTTGCGATAATCTCCACCTTCGACTACAAGAAAAAAGTAATGCAATCGATTTATAACCTTATATACACCACAGATTATCGAGTTTTTTTGCTTATATTCTAGATCAGCGTCATCTCCGAGTGCGAAAAAACATTTTGTCAATAAAATGTCATTAAGGTCGAAAGTCGCTTGCACGGTTATTCGCAGTGTCTGTGTGAAGGTCAATACCAAAATATGTACTGCATTTGTTTTTACAAAGATTTTATTCAGTTTATGTACATTATTCATCTATATATCTCATATGCACATAGTTAATAAGGTCCAAAATAGCTTGCATCTATTTCTTAGAAAAGAAAGAAAAAGAAAAGAAATGTGTGATCGAGTTTTAGAAAACTTTCCACCCGCAGTTCCGCCTGCGTGGATGTGTGTTAACGCTACCAAAAATATATTTTCTAAACTGACGGTATAAGCCGTAACGATCCAAGGTCTACTAACACTACAACGCTTAAATCAAAGTATTACTAGGGTCGACAACGTGAGTGTGACGCCCCTGGTGTTGCATACGTGCATAGGCCACGGTAACCACTTCCCATCAGGTGGGCCGTGTGCTTGTCTGCCACATAAGTGGTATAAACAAAAAGACCTATATCTTCTCTTTAATCGTGCGAATAATCACCACGGATACCTCCCCCGCCGGAGCCGGAGGAGGAGGTTATGTCGGACTCGAAACGACTAAAACGCACGCCGTCGGTTGCCGCAGATGAGATGAGACAGATGAGATGAATTATTTTTAACCGTCGTGGGTGTTTTCAATTCTTCAATATTTTAAACTTTTTAGAGAGAGTATACATTATGTTTGCTGCAGCGCCCCTATCTGAGAATATTTTGTAATCAAACCCGAACCCATAACTGAAAACTGGATGAAAATCGAACTAGTGGTATTGGTGAAAAATGGCTATATTAATTTCCTCAAGAAATGTTTGCTGCAGCGCCCCCTGGTGAGTTGTCACCAAAACACCCAGCTAAGAACATGCACCAATCGAACCTGAACCCATAACTGAAAACTGCATCAAAATCGGACGCCCACACGGGTTTGTCCGTCAGAAATCTCGGGAAGGTCCACATTAATATCAACATTTCGTCGCAAGTACTTAAATCACTCTACCTAATTCCGACCACTGGTTATAATTTCTGGGTTCATGAACTGTAATTAAATTAAATTACAAGACACAGGTTATGGGCTCATATTTGTTTAAATTTTAGAACTATAGGTTTCCTTTTAATATCAATCAATCTATCAATAATTAGCCTATTGCAGTCCACTGCTGGACATAGGCCTCTCCCAATGTGCGCTGTTGTACCCAATCCTACGCCATTCGTATCCAGTCTTTCCCAGCTGCCTTTTTCAGATCTTGTTAATAGAGTTATCACAATTAACTAAAATTTCTTAGGAGTCGCGATTTTTTTTGAACTTTCATTTACTCAAGGTGTTTAACCATAACTCACAACATGAATTTTTCGCTTCAGAGTTTGCAGATTATCTTGCAAGCTAGTTTTGCCTGCTTGCATACTAAGTTATACAAATAGTACAGAAACGTATATGGGATGAAACGTGTCATAGATTACTAATCGATACTAACATAGTTCAACAACTATCTCTGCGAGAGAAACTGTTACAAACTCCATATGTACAGGAGTATAGCTATGAGCCTCGTCCACACTAGTAACATTTATTAAACACTAGCTGTTGCCTGCGAAATTCTGATCCCGTTCATGGCGGATATTAGCCTATAGTTATTCTGATGTATAAGCTATATTATTGTAAAGTTTGATTGAAATCCATTCAGTAGTTTTTACGTGAAAGAGTAACAAACATCATCACATACTTACAAAATTTCGCGTTTATAATATTAGTAGGACTATACATTTGATTGAATGAATGACGGCTACAAGAGGAGAGGAAGACCTAATGGCATTAAACATCTCTGCCATGACTTCCCTTCCCGGAAATCCCCAGGAATCGGGTTATAGGGACCTCTCGCTACTGTAACCCAGCATGTATACAAATACTTTCTGATGTGTACAAATCCAATCCCACTTAACATTCCACAACCAATTTCCCAGATTGTGATCTATCGATGTGCGATACTGGTGTGAATCTATCCTTACATCAATCACGAACTACAATATCGTGTGTATGTATGTTTGTATGTATGTAGAGTGTTTGCATCATCGCTAGAATCCCATTTCCAACACATGTTAGCATTTAATTTGTATTCCGATACTCTCCATTTACATTGAAGTGTCATGTTGCATTTGCTGTTAGACCCTTCAGCGTTTTGTTCATCGTTTGCCATGTAAAATTCTCATCGATTTGTCATTTATTTTTGCAAATTGATACATGTATTTGGGGTAATTTTAAACGATTTTTAAAAAAGGAGTAGGTTCTCAATTTGTTTGTATTTTAAATGCATTTTTTAATCAGGGAAAATCTTTTAAAAATCGGTTAAAAAATTCATTTTCGAAATCTGAAATGTAAAAAGATTCATTTTCGAAATCAGAAATGTAAAAATATCTACTTTCCCCAATAATTTGGCCATCCACTGTAGACATATTCATGTATTCAAATATTTATAATCGAATGCTCTAGCGCCACACAACAGTCAAATTCAAACTCATTTTATTTGCTCATTTGTCAATGAAACTATATCGTGAAAGAAATATTTTATGAGCAAGTGAAACAATGATTTTTATTAACGCTACCGTGAATAGAAAATTCAATAAACAATGGGTGCACGCGATGTCAACGGCTGACTGACTTGAATGTTGCGTGGGGCAGCTCGGTCAGACGCGTTTCGTTAAGGTACTTCGGTGCAATTCTGTAACACGCTAATTTGTTCTTTTTCTTCTTCTATCGTGGCGATGGCGCCTCGACTCTCAAATAGTGTTCTCCCAGTTTGCTGCTACCTTGATGGCGCTTTCGGAGGCGTATGTGGAGTAACTTCAAATTCACATTTCAGGTCCGCCCCACCTGGCTCAGTTTGTTTGTTGCTAGCGGCCTAGATAGTGTATGGTGCCAATACCAATAGTTTTGGAGCCAAGCTAGCCTCACCTGCGAACTGGTACACTAGCTGATTGTTGTACGAGGCCCTGGAGGAGGCTTTCCTCGCGGGGTTGTGAGACAGGATGGTAGTCGCTACCATAAAGCCATATAACTTTAACTTAACTGATAAGAGTAGGAGTAAGTTGAATTCTAGCGGAGCTCCCACTGCCCGAGTAGGAGTAAGTTGAATTCCATCGGAGCTTCCACTGCTACAGATATTCGTAGAACAACCGAGACAGCTATCGTGTTCTCCGAGGCACGGAGGTGTCTCACTGTGATAAGAATGACTTCCCGTCCTACGGCTGACCTGACTAGTATTGGTTAACCTTGCAATATGCTAACGTACTTGGTTACCACTTGACTTCTTCTACTGAAGCATAAAACGGATTTCTATACAGTTCTCACTTTATGCAGTTTTACGGAAGGTTCATAATCTATGAGTCATCCTAAATAAACTCCTGAAAAACAGGAAATCAAATTGCACACAAGGCGGGTCGCTAGTTTCTGCAAATACGAGTAAATAACAGTACTCGGCGTCGTATTTCACTGCAATCATTTCAATTTGCATTTAGCCAGTATTAAGTTACGTCGCCGACAAAAAATTCTGAGAAGCGAATTAATAAGCATCAATCTCTTGGAATACTTATTTTTAGCTGCGAGCGAGGCTAGTCCACACTGCAGATGTTTTTACAATTATTGAGTCATCAGTCAGTCATTGTGGAATAGGTTAGCTATTTTAAAATTGGAACCCCTAGAAGACGTTGACTACTAAAAAATCTAGGTTTCAAATTCTTCCTCATTAGATTTACCCGCTATAAATCCCACGATCGACTCTCGAAGCACAGAGGATTCCTGCTATGCTTATTTTTTTCCGGGGTTGAGAGTTGTTTTCGTAAAAGCGAAAATAAATTATGGAAAAGAGAGTGGACCATGGGCTTCAATGTGCAAGCTTTGGATGCAACTGGAGTTGGTACCTGATGAATAAGTAGATACCTAGTTCTTACTATGCAAGGTAATCTCCGAAATGGCTGGTCGGATTTTCACGGGCGTTTTTCTGCAGATTATAGACAAAAGTATTAGGGTTCCAGGCGCAGAAAAAATCAACTCCAAACCGAAGTCCATGCGGCAGAAATCGTTAGAAGTTAAATAAAATTGGCTAACAAGCGTATTTTTATTTATAAAACTATAATTTAATTGCTAAACTGTACGCTCAAAAGCACTAAGCTACATGTATTGTCTAAAACTTCATATTTAACATGTTGTTTTAATCAGCCTAATCTACGAAAAGCGCAGCTGCACTTCCGCCAACGGCTTCAGGCAAAACAATAGAACCATTTTAGAGGATGGCGAAATTCCGGCGGCCGTATTGTTCACTGCTATTGTATCTGCTCGGCGGAGAAAAATATTCATCTCGGCGCCCTCCATGCCCCGTGTTTGCTCACCGTACGTAAATATTGACCTGGGACATATGACGCCGTATTTTAAAAGTAATATACATATTTGATCGTTGAGAAACCATAAGGACTTCAATAACTTTTGTTTGGTTTACGTGGTTTTGGATGTAAACAAAAAATGTAATTATGAAATATCACATCCAGTCTAACAAACAGAGCGATTCATTTTTGAAAGTTACCGACACGAAATAGCAATATCAAAAATATTAGCTCAAAAATTGTATAGAGCTTATCTGGCTTAGCAACTTCTTTAAAATATGGAGGTGCCCCAAGCTTAAACCGACTGTAAAGTCTGTGCTTCAGAAAAGATGCAAGGAAAATTTAAAATAATAATACTTCCATTATACTGATTGCATTCTTGAAGATATTTTTAAAAGTTTATGTACATGCGAATCGTCTACTTCCCAGTTATTGTTTATTTGAACAAGAAAATGGTATACAGAAAAACAAGTCAACTTCTTTAGCTGAGAGTATACATCCATATATTAACAAAAGAAAGGAGTGATTTCGATATGCTGCCGTATTTATGAAGGCTTTTGATATCGTGAATCATGAAATTCTTCAGATCAATGTGATAAATAGTATACTAGTGATCTATTTTATTAAATATAAAAAGTAATTATTACGAAAATAAATGCTAATTTTGAACCTAAATCACTTTGTGCTTAAGTACCTGTGTATGATCATTCCGGAGTTCTCCAAGGAAGTATACTTGGGCAATTTAATTTTTACTTTTTATGAATACTACACAAGTATACATACAACATAATTGTATGTTCTTTCGTTTGCTTTAAATCTCTCTTTGTCAAAGCTGATTATTTTCAAACATCCAACTGAACTCGTTTATACGTTTTGACTATTTTGTCTCATTTTAAAAAAACTTTCTATAGAATTTAGACAAACTACATTCCTGCTGAAAAAATAGATGGGCCTCTTCCATTTGTTACTTTGTGAGTACTTAAATAAAGCAAATATTAAGTTACTAACTCGTCGCCCATGCAAAACAGACACACTTCCGACATTTGAGTGACAGTTACTCTGAAGGCCGGTGGACATTTTATACAACGTGACAGATTGAAGTTACTTCCAGATAATAATTAAAACAGAGAGCTCACCATGAGATAAATAGCTTAAAAATCTTAATGTCAATTTTGTGGGACGTTCGCCTGTTTAGTAAAATTCCTTCCTATATTTGTACCTAAATTTACACAGGGGGTCGATACATGTAACAGAGGTAGATCCCGGAGCCTGAGGTGGAAGCCTTGAATGTAAGCGAAGTCCTGCTAAGACTGTGAAAATTATGAAATAATTCAGCTAGGTCTGCTAGATGGTGTCAGTAGCTTAGTGGATAAGGAGTCGGCTTTACAATGGAGAGGAAATAAATCCACTTTGTTCAACCCGGTTAGAGTCCTAGCCATTACAGTATCCACGTGAACTCTAACACAAGCAATTTAGCTGGGGTTAGGGAATATTACTAATTTCGGTTAATAATTTCTCTAATTTTTTTTCCTACTTGTTATACTAGTATAAAGAGTAGAACAATGGTGAAAAGTCCGTATTTTCCTAATGTTACATTCCTACTTTTGTTATTATTGAATTTAGTTAATATTTCAATACGAGAATGAACTTCGGACTCGTACGTAAATGTTACTTTGTGACCTAGATGAATAGATGAATAAAATATATGAGTTGGAGCTGGAAATAATGCTTTCTAGTGGTCGGAGAGCGGACAGTCTATCCCGGTAACTTAACTGGAACAAGGCTGAAATAGTAGTGGTTTTGGTTTGATATTAGTTGGAAGTTAGATACTACATATTATTATCGGCTCAAGAGACTAACTATGCACAACATCTCATACAAGACAATGAAAATTGGTAACCTAAGTCAGTATTTTCTTGTCAGGTTATCAGTCTTCAAATTTCTGATTTATGCCTACCTTCCTTTGTTGCTTGACGTATGTTGTTTGACTTTATTAAAATTGACACTAAGCTGCTGTTTCAGATAGAAACACAATCTTAGTGTCTATTTTAATAAGGTCGCGAGAGGATTTTTTTAGAGGCATCAATATGAATTATTTAGTCAGGTACTTATGTAGGTCTAGTGTGTCGCGATTCCTATTAGACACTAGGCTAGTAAGAGACTGAAGTATTTTCCGGGTATTTTTTAATTTTTTTTTCTATTTTGGCCAGTAGGTCCCGCCATTACCAGGGTTCAATTTCCCACATCCGCACATTTTCTTCAATAGCAAGATCGACCATTCCTAATTGATACCTATGTTTCTTCACCAGGTATATGTAGCGCTCTTCAAGCCTCTACGGGTGTCGCGCCGCCAGTTCCGCCGCGTGCTGATGTGCATGCGGAATATACGTCATCTCAAGTGCCACGAGCTATACGCGCACGAGAAGGTCACCAAAGTCGACAGCCTGTCTTTGGTACTCTCCGGGAAGTGAGTAGTCATTTAGTTTTTGTAAGCCCATTTGGTGACAAGCGGTTATGGGTATCTATAGAGGCTTACCAAGATTTTCGGTCATGGGAGCCGTTACACCTGCTAATTTAGCCAACAAGGTTCTGGCGTAGGTTTTTCCATTTGAGGTAAGAAGTTGAGGCAGTCTGTTCGAGTCCGGTATAACCGCCCCTGTCTGGCGGCTGGGGGGTATCCGAGGGTATATCTGCACGAAAAAAAGGGTTTGGAGCACTCACATCACGAAGAGAAAGCGAAGGAGAACCGAACCCGCGCTCTCAAGTGTAAGCTTCAGATTCTACCGGGATTAATAATAATACGCGATAGGATACGATAAGGTCTAAAAATACTTGCAATACTAGAGGAGTACTAGAGGTCGCATAATGGATAAAGGAGTTCTCCGGCATCTCGTTTTCTCTTCCTGAGGAGCATCATCTCCATTGACTTTTGTCTAAAAGAATTTGATGAATTACAACCCGTGTCATCCGTACATTATATTGCGAAGTGCAATGACTTGATGTTTTCTGACAGTAATATCTAAATCTTTAAATCAACACTTGAGTCACGGAACTCGGAACACAATATGCACTAACAGCACCTGATTGTATGAAGTTTCTACTGATTTTCATCCACTGATAACGAGATTTTGAACAACTCGTGAGAACTGTTTGATTATAGTACAATACGCGCACTGTACACACGAACCCGTTGACTCACCGACATATCGTTTATTACACGAAGGGGTAGGGTGTAATGTATTACTCATACAGAAAAGCAATTAATGCTTACAACAGAATTGCAATCCTCATATTTCAAAAGGACTACAGTAGTTTATGCTCTGAGGAATTGACAGATTATCCGTAGCTACAACGATATGGACATTCTGGGATATGGACGTTTTGCAACTTTTGGATATTCTGGGATTTGGATATTATGAACCTAAACGTTTCTACCATCGTACGTCGTACTCGTAGGTAGCGTAGGTGCTTACTGCTCGCCACCCGAGGGGGCAAGCTCAATCCGTAGATAGCCCAAGGTCGAGGAGTGCGAGGAAATGCCACATGGCTATCTTACACCCCTATGAGACATATTATGGCTATGAGACACGACACGGCATGTGGTTTGAGTTGGTTCGAGTCCGACATAACCGCCCCCGTTGGTTGGAGGACCGTGGCCTTCCGTATAGCTAGAGGGGTTCAATTCTTCGTCATTTTATATTTCGTTAAGTCCTAAACAGTCCGAACAGAAGGTGTCGCGAGTAGGTAAGCCACGAAATAAACTGCTACTGGCAGATATAAATTTGAACCTGCATTACCGTGCAAGCCACAGTGTACACTATTGTGTGCTTGCGAGAGTTGGAGAGCTCTTATATAGTGAGCTTTATTTATGGGGTTACTAAACGAGGTGATAAAGGTCTGCACCTTGTGATGTGTAGCATTTAAAAAGATCACCGAGAAATCGCTCTCGAGATTCGTGTTACTAACCAGCGTGGATTTGTAACTATCACATTATTTTGTGCATTGCACGAATACTCATTTAATATTAGTCCGCAATTTCCCACAGTCTTGTGGCTGGAAAATACTTTCAGAAGGTACGATAATACAGAAAACGTTTTTATGAAAAGGCACTGCTAACTTCAAAGGTGTTCAATTAACTTGGGAGTTTATCGATCTCATAAATATAAACAAGTAGATACCAACTGGTGTGTATTTTCATACGTTTTAACAAGTCTACAATTTGAGGAATTTAACGACGCAATTTTAGTAGAAAACGAATCCGAATTAAGTTTATTATATTTGGTAACCCACAAATCCTTTAGGCCTATGTTCGCTTTTCTAAACACGATGGAAGATAATAGTATAGTGGGCAGAGACCTTTCTTATGTCAGCTGCGTGGGTTAACGTATATACCTAATACTTATGTGTGAAATACAGACAAAGTGCGATCTAAGCTCCCTTGTTGTGTTTTCCTTTTTTCTTCCCCACAAGGGAGTGTTTGCCGTAATCAGCACAAGGTTTCTTCGAAGGCTGCCCCTAATACGCACTTTCCCAAACTTTTGATTCAGGCTTAGCAAGTCTTAACTTCTAAGTCTGTCAGCGAACAAAATTGCTTCTATTCCAAATTAGTTTCTTATTTCGCTAGTTACTACGATATTAGAAACATGTAACATGTAGGTACAACTTTACAAGGAAAAAAAGACGAATTTGCCCAAATTTGTTTTCTATACTTAGGGTAAGGTTAATATTTCGTAAGAACTTTGATCCTTTATTTATTTTATGGTAAGTATTCTCATATTCTATAAGCCGATTTATGCTGCCAATCCCTGACGAAAATAACCCTTTTTTCCCTTTATAATATTATGTATTTGGTATACGATGGATATTATGAGATCAGACAGTTCGTTTGTTAGAATATCCCAATTAAATAAAATTTATTCTATTTGTCGTCATGTGGATGGATATCATTTCCATTGTGCTTTCTTCATGTAGAATGTAGATGGTCCTAGGTGAGGTTAATGGTGACTTCACTACTATGTCCGGATTTAATCGAGCAAAAGCACAAATGTCTTAGTAGACCTAATTTTTGGTCCTAACTGTGAGTAGGAGAGAATTTTCCGAAACTCAGCAGTCTGATCTTGGCTGTTGACTAGGGTGTATCGGGTCCTATTGACATCAGGCCTTTATCGCGGGGTTTTTAATTATTGTAGGACATTCTACATACGCTATATAGACCCAAAGAAAGCATAGCTTAACTAGCTTGTGTTATGAGTTCTAGAATGCGGATAAACATACTTAAATACATTTTTTTTTGTAAATACATACATAGTATACATAGAAACACCCGGACTAATGCAAATATTTATATTTATGCGCACAAATTTTTGCACTGAGCGGGGAACGAACACGCGCCTCCTGCGTAGCGGCTGCGTTCACTACCGCTACGCCACAGAGGCAGTCAAATTGATGGCCCTCAGTCCTCAGTAGCGAATAGTGCAAATAATCCCTACAGCAGTTGTTACACAGCTATAAAGTCAAGAATTCTTAAGAATATATTAAATGCAAAGGAAAAAAAGATAAAGAAACGTATTCCGCAGCCATTATTACCCCAAATTCCCTTTACAGTAATTGTTAGGAGAATTCGGGTCAATTGGAACATAATTGAAAATATTTTATTTCTGCTCTAAATAGACTTTACTATGGTTTTTATGGGGTAATGTACTTCTTTGTATTGTGGTTACTTTGCTGTGTTTGTTTGTGGTGAATGTAATAGAAGTACAACTTTTACAATATTATTGTTGCTATGAGAATTAAGAATTAAAAAATGAGTGTGCTTCAAACCACACAAAGGAAGTAAAACTTATTACACCTGCATGCACTGTGTCTTAGATATACGAGACGTAACTGGCTGAAGGAAAGAAAGAAAGGAAATGGGTGCTCGTACCTCTCTTTTTCTTGTCCCTACAGTAATATATGAAACTTAACTCTCTCTCTCTCTCTCTCTCTCTCTCTCTCTCTCTCTCTCTCCTTCTATCTTCACTAACTCTATATTCTCAACTTCCGTTTGCCTTGCCCGATCACGCTTTTTGTAACGCTTTCTTCAGGCATTCACCAGCTTACTCTCCAAGTCATGCGTGCGTGTATAGTTTTACTTGAAAGTATACCTCACAATTACAAGACTATAGGTCTACCCAGATTCCACCTATAACGAAGAACAGAATAACATGATTAGAAAATGTTGTGACACCCGCGGTGGTTTTCCCAAGCGACTACAATATGGGGTTCTTCAAGAAGGGCATTAGAAGGTTTCTTCAGGGTCGGCAGCACGAGTGTGACGCCCCTGGTGTTGCATACGTCCATAGGCCACGGTAACCGCTTTCCATCAGGTGGGCCGTGTGCTTGTCTGCCACCTAAGTTGTATAAAAAAACATAATAAAAGTGTTAAAACTGGTGACACGAACCTCGGCTCCGAATTTGTTACACTCCTATGAACATGTATCGTACACATGACAAAATATTGAAATGAAATTCGTCTATTTCCGTGCTCACACCGATATCTATTGGGTGGTTGAACACCCGCTGAATTGAAATGATTTGATCACATGGATCGCAAGTGTGACACCATATTCTAATAATTCAAGTAATTCTTGAATATGATATTGCCTAACTATTGCCTGCGGCACGGTAGACTATGCTTACTGTGCCCGTGGCTCCACACAATGTGAAATACTGTTGCCGTTCCCACGACGTACCGATACCGGAACCAATTCAAGATCAAGATTCTATTCTAGATCTCTGTGCCAAGTTTCATCCAGATCCGTTTAGCTGTTTTTGCGTGATTGAGTGACAAACATCTACCGACTTTCACGTACTTTTTTAAGAAACTCTTCATCTTCATATTCTTCATCGTATCTCCAGTTATATTTTTTTACCCAGGAAAGCGTATTGCTGTCTACTGAACACGTTTCTAGACTCTAACCTGACCCAATAACACTGTTACTACCGTCAAATCTAGGCCCCATGGTCGCATGGCAACATAAACTCACACTTCCATAGAACCAACGGGAAATTACTTTCAAATCGAGTTAAAAATCCTTGCAATTTTAAGCAGGACATTAAGACACTCTGTAGTTTCTCGTAGCGTTTAAATATTCATCAAATACGCCTCCCTTTGGACTTTGGAGACACGCCATTATTCATGACGATTTAGGCTGATGGTGAAATAACGACGATTCTGAATAATCCTTTAGGCTCTTTGTACACTTTGAAGCTCGCAGTTTCTACTTCGAATGGGACACTGAATGAAGACAATGCTTTATTGAATTTTCATAAGTATACACCACCCGGGAATATTAATATTTAGCGAGATTAAAGACTCATTTAGACAAGGAGAGTTTCTTGCCTGCAAGATAGGATTATCGAACTTTGACCTACAGATTTGACCTACTGTTTCCACGCTGGCAAGACGGATTGGTACAGGGTTTTACTTTGAGTTTTCCTTCTCTCCGTTATTTTACCGTTAGTCGTCTCTAACACCCTTCGGATGAGACTTGTATTTTTTCTCCGTCACCACACGGATTTAAAACTAACAAAATGTCAAAAACATCATACTGGACTATTGTTCGGCAAACGGATCACCGGTTCGCAACGCGTTGTCAACCTGAGAAGACTGACCGGAAACTCAGCGGGCTTTTTTAGACTATTTCTCAATCTCTGTTTACAAGGCGATGAGCAGAGGTCTAACATCCTCATTTGTCTCACGTGTTTCATGAGTTGCCACAAATTACTTCTACCATGCAAGACAGTGACACCCACGGGAAGTGACAGGCTGGCCCTCGTTATCTACTTCCCCGGAAATTTTTCACAACTTTAAGTGGCAATTTACTCGTAGGCACAAAGCAATCACTTTTGCTGTCGTCACTCATCAAGGCTGTGTACGGCATCGTTCGAGGAGGTGCTGAACGAATGCAATTACCATAAGTTAGCGTATGGCGTACTAATCAGAGCTTCTAAGAGAATAAACGGTGTTGACCTTGAAATAGTTTTTATTATAAACAGAACAACACTAAACTTCCGTATTTTTGTCTCGGGGGTAGACAGAGACAACAGCCCGCCATTCACTTCTGTACTTTCACATTACTTGAGCAAAACAGTACAACTGATTTAGTCCATTGAAAAGACAATAATATGGGGTTGCAAAATTCAAAGAACGCAATTTTTTTTTGGAATTTTGGTGTTATTGAATCCAAGTTTATGGAGTAGTAACCATTTTCCCACGGCCGCCATCTTGAAAAAAGGAATGCGAATATTTTTTACGCTATATTGGACAAACTATTCCTCGTCGTAACTTTGGTTCTCCGACTTTTACTCGAAGGACCAAAAATAGAAAGTAGGATTAGGAGAGCAGACCCCGAGTCCAAAGTAACCTACGCTCGGATCATGATGATGCCCTTACCAGTCACCTGCCTATATGGAAATGGATTGCAAAAACTGTTAGCCCTAAATCTATCAACTTCGATTTTCTAGCTTAATTAAAGTCACGACCTTTCTATCAATAGAAACGATAGCGAGCTAATATACTAATTGCTATATTGAATAACAATCATAAAAAAAGCGGTTACTCACCTTGACATGTCTTGTTTTTGTGAATGAACGTCCATTGTAGGGAAAATTATCAGTGTACGGTACTCACGGTGTCGCTGGCGCATTGCGTAATGTCGTTCGACCGGTTGCAAATATGGTCTCCTTGCAAATTTCGCTGGTATTATGTACGAGCGTGTAATTCGGCGGGATTTTGCCTGCTTCTGTCGTGTCTGCAGCTGCATTGTTTTGTTGTACTGGTGTGGTTGTTTCGCTTGCAATAACGTTAATGAGGGTTTTGGTTCTGCGTAGTGTTGGTGTTACTTATTTACGCCTTTCTTCTTCTGGTGTACGGAGTAACAGCCTGCTATCGTCTTCTCTCCTTATTATACTTCACGTGCTTCTTCTACTGTTATTAGACCCTTCATCCAAGCCAGCTGGTTTTGAGCTCCTTTTTCCAATCAATCGATATTCTTGGTTGTAATATGATGATTTTTGGAGATTTGTGTTAGTCCAAAAATCGACGAATATACGTTTGTAATAATTGTTGTCTGTAGACTGTTGACTTCTTTGTTTCTCTATCTTTGTTAGAAAGTCTGCAGCTCCATTATCATCCGAATTCAAATCGAATAGGTACGCTTGCATCCACAGTTTCTACTGTGGAACCTATACCATTCTATATTTAAGTGCTTAGTTTTTACCGAAGAAATGACTGCCTGACCCTAATATTACAGTTATTGAAACGTCTTGATAAAATTACTTTCGATCATAATTATCTAATTACCAAAAGTTTCAACTACATCATCGTTTGTACTATGTACCGGATCCATTTATAGATGGTGACTATGGCGAGTCATGATCAGTGGCTAATTGCGAAGTATTCTTACACCAAGTATTGCTTTTCAAATTAATTTAAAATAAGAATATAATATTTGGTCGACGTATAATGCATGATAGACGCAATTAAATTCATTGCCATATATTCAATGATAATAAGATTAAGGTAGTGGTAGGTTGTATTAGAGAAAAATTGCAAAATCAATGCTTTTATGATGCAATTTATGATTCATAATTATAATTAAATTCAATGTCATTTGCGAAAGTTGTAATACTAAACATGTGACATTGCGTATAAATGATAATAATTTATTAGAAAATGTCACTTTATATCATTTTATATAGTTTTAATCTAAATATTAATATAGGCATTAAACAGCTCGTTTATTTTTATTTCTGAAGAATAAGAGAATAATTGAGAAATAATTTCTATTGAGGATTATATCTAATTGACGATTCTTCAATTCTAAAGTCAGATTTCACCATTACTTTCATTGATAAATATTGCCATAAGTGTGCTAATAAATTTAGTGTTTCATATTAGTGAATGAAGGATCTTTCTTTTGTGGTAAAGACGTATGTGCTACTTTGGTCACAGATTACCTAATAATGGCTAGTTTAGCCTCATTCTTTTGTCGAACTACGAGTAGGTCTGTAGGCAATTCAGAATTATGGATTCACTAGTTATAAGTACAGTCGACAAAAGATATACGGGTACACTTTTTCATATAAAGTTGTAAGTAAAGGGGCAACCGTATCTTCTTTGTCGCTCGATTAATATAGATTTTGTTTTTACTCCAGAAAGCATGTTTTGCAATTTCATGATGTTTCGTTGGGTAATTCAGGCGTAGAAACCTGACAAACAAACTCCCTTTCGCATTAACAATACCAGCTGTTGTCCGCGTCTCCGCCCAAGTAACATATTGATCCTGTTTCCGCGATCTTCAGGAACCTTTGCGCCAAATTTTATCCAGATCTGTTCAGCCATTTGGCATTACTAAGTAATAAACATCCATCCAAACATTCATCACAGTTCATTTTCCAGTCCAGTAAGGAAGAAATAATCTAAACTACCTATTTCTCTAACGTTTTTGCCATTCGCTACTGATTCATAAATTGATATACTCAATATCACGTCCAAATTGAAATCACTCCAATCCATACCTGCAGCCTTGAACATTGTTACCTGTTTTGGTTAATCGTACCCTACTAGCCCGTCGCTCCTTTTTTGTTTTTGAGGTCAGTTACTTGAAACCCTGTTCTCGATATTAAACATAGTCTTTATTCCCCTATTAATAAAGGTCAATTTAACCGAAGAATGTAACAGATGACTGATTGCGTCACACAAAATTTTAAACACCGTGACCGCGGAATTTTTCATTGTCGAGAATTTATTTTTTATTGTTTCTTAACGAGGATTTTTGAGATTCTCTTTTCGTTTCTGGATCAAATCGTTTTAGATCGTGCATGATTTGAAATTGGAATTGTGAACGTTTGCAAAAAAAAATGACAGGATATGAATTCGTTAGAATCTTTGTCCGAATTTTATTTTTGTTATTTTCAAGAAAATTTGTTATGGATTTGATCGTGAGATCTTACATCTCATCGCGGACTCTCCGCGAGAGAACGAGAGTACTCGCTTAATCCATACTACCATACTAATATTATAAATACGAAAGTAACTCTGTCTGTCTGTTTGTTACGCTTTCCCACCTAAACCACACAACCGATTTTGATGAAATTTGGTGCAGAGATAGATTAGATCTTGCAAAAGGACACTGGCTATGTTTGGTTGCGATAACCGACGTACACGCGGGCGGAGCCGCGGGCAATAGGTAATCATAAATAAGAGGTATAGGTGATGAGACTGATGACAGTGATGACACCATGACATGACACAGTTTGCTGAATAGTATTAGGCAAGATAGTTGCACACTGTGAAGTCAAATACGCATAAATAGATTATTTTATTGAACAACAGTTTTACCAAGACCCAAAGCTGCATTTCGTAGCCTGGGTTCCGCTCTCTTACTCTACTTCTTCTTTTGATTTGTTTTATCTTGGTTGTTGCGCAAGCGACCAAGGTCCAACGTTGGGAAGAAAGCCTTCATCAGAGCCTCATCCATCAATCGGCACGGTAGATTGCAGGCGAGGTTGACTTGGGACCCGAAGATCTTGGACCACCAAAGTTGGAACATACTTGGAGATACTTCTTATTGCCCACAAAAATACTTTTCTGTGTGAATTTCATCGAAAACAAGTACGCTACAGGATTTTATTACTTTTTAATTGTAGGTAAATCACGCTGAATGGGATGTAATGTACGTAATTATGTATGCACGTATGTATTACTTACTATTGCAATGGAAATAATTGATTTAAACTTCTGCAGATCGGCGAACAAAATTGCAGACAGGTTTTTGAAAAACCGCGACTTCAAAATTCAGCTAACACTGCTGTTTTGTTTGACTGATATCATAGTTAGTGTTGTTGTTCCTGGGTAGCTTCCGATGTCGGCCAGGTTGCGGGGGATATGTCCACGACAATCTGACCTCCGGCAACCGATACGGCCCACAGACGGCGTGCGTTTTAGTCAGTTCAAGTCCGACATAACCTCCTCCACCGGCTCCGGCGGGGGAGATATCCGTGGGGATTTCTGCACGATAATAAAGGGTAGCATCCGAGTCTTCCACCTCGGGAGACCAGGATTACTCTTTCTCCTTTTAGTTTGGAGACTTTATTTTTTGTTCAACTGGAGTCCTAAGCCAACTACAGCTATTTAAGATTCTTTTTCCCTAGAATGTGTTGTTTTGTTAGAGTAAGTGGCATACGACCATGACTATCCTTGATATTTTCTTGTTCAATACTCTTTAGAGCGAGATTTTTGAGCAGTCAGGTTTTAGTTTTAAACTTAATTTATTAATCTAACATGATGAGACATTACAAGGCCTAGCTTTTATTGCTCACAAGAAGACTACAGTTATACACACCTATGGTAATAAAACAGCTGTAATGCGACATAGTAATTGCGTCTATAAAGGCATGTTTACGAGGCTCGTATAACGCCCCAGATGTCCTGAACTTTGTGAGAATATATCCCATCAATCTACGTAGCAACAGCAGGTATACCTCCAAACATGTATCTTGGACACCATTTAGGTGTACAAGATATGTTGTGTAATAATCTATGCTTGTTGAATTATACGGCATAGATGCGCTCAGTGTCTATGCCGTAGCACCCCGTGCTATCCTCAAAAGATACCCAAGAAACGTGTACTGCGCGTACTATAGACCACATTTTAGATTTAAGATATGTGTCCCGCCCGAGCAATAACGTTGACTTGAACCACAAAGTTTTTGGACCCATCTTTGTGGGTATATCCTACTTCCTCCTAATAATATAAATTGGAAATGCTTGTTATTCAATCACGCTCTAACGGCTGAATGGATCTGGCTGAAATATGGCACAGCCAGCACCAGATATATCTTGACTAACAAAGTACTGTTGTCTGACCAAGATGTGTACCAAATATCAGAACAATCAGTCAAAAGGAAGGGGGGAAAACTAAGGTATTAAGATCATTTTGAGTACTTTGCTTGTCTAAATATTGTATACTAGCTTTTGCCCGCGACTCTGCCCGCGTGGGTGTCGGTTATCGCGACCAAACATAGCCTATGTCCTTTCTCAAGGTCTAATCTACCCCTATACCAAATTTCATCAAAATCGGTTCAGTGGTTTGGGCGTGAAAGCGTAACAGACAGACAGACAGACATTTATAATATTAGTAGGGAAGGGATTCCAAATATGTGGTGAGGAAATAAATGTTATTCTATTCTTCTATTCTATATTGATCTGATGCTGACTGTCCAGGGATATATCATAGTCTGGAATATACACATAGGCTTTATCCCGGGAATAGTTCCACGCGGGCGGACCCGTTGGCAACACATAGTATAGTATAACGATTTCTTTGATTCTGAACACAGCTGGCTTTTGCGTCGAAACAACGTAACTATCGATGTAATACTAATACGACCCTTTCGCAAGTTTGAATGGGGCCTCTTTCGAAGCACTTAACCAGACCTACATTGCGGCACTTACTAAGCCTGGCCCTGTTTTAACCTTCCCATACCCGTGCATTGGTCTGTCAGACCGACAATATCTATATACTTATCTTGTTTTAATAAGAAAGAAAGAAAGAAAGAAAGAAAAATATGTTTATTTTGACCTACAGCACACAAGACAGTAATAGTAAACGCTGGTGATTTGCGCTACATAATTATGTAGTTCGTGACTAAATTCATATCAGTACTGCGTGAGCGATTTTTATTTATGTAAGGATACTTATAACCGAAATTGTTAATAAATGTTCTCATTTAACCCTCCAGGTAAGGTAAATCACATTGCAATCGCATAAGGTAGGTGTGGGTTTTAAAATCATTCGGTCTGACAGACCAATGATCGACTATTAAGTGTTACACGCTGAACTATTTGATGCGGGTCCACTAGACCCATTTCTAGCAACAGTTGTGTTTGTACTTAAACTGTTTTATGTCCATCTGGTAGTTGGGACCAATTTTGTAATAGTTTGCCGCCCATGCAGTCCGGTGACCCGATGCGCGATGTGGGCAGCAGAAATGGGCAATGAATTTGTAATTTATTGATTGAGTTGCGGTTTGCTCACTGTTCTATGTGATAACGAGGTCTTTGGTCAGGTCGACATTGTGGAACATATATTACTTTAATAGTTTATCTATCTAAGTGTTCTAGATTTCACAGAATAAATAAACGGACATTAAATTACCTATACTGAATCTATGAAGAAGATTTGTGTAGATATACTATAGTAAGCGCGTTATGAACGAGCGCAACTGAGTCGTCGGTCAAAGAAAACAATTCTCTATGTAGTCTATCGATGGTAGTCTATGTGACATAGAGCAGGGTTTCTGAAAGTGGGGTACCCAAACTTCTAGGGGTTCGCCATTCGACGGTTCCCGACAAGATTCACGTAATGGTGGCTCGATGGCTGATAGACCGATTAATCCGTTTAGGGGTTCGCTATCATCTAGAAACTTTAACATGGGTTCGTACGTTCCCACGTAATAGGGGGTGAGCCTAACCTAAATAAATAAGCTTATGGCAGTCCCCTATTTGACATAGCCTCCCCAATGTATCCCATTGTCTCTAATAGCCTTGTTCTCTTATGACTTCACTTACAATTCCTCACAATTCAGCGAGGAAAAATATTTTTTATAAAACAAAATAAAAACAATTGTTATTTATAACTTTTTTAATACATCCAATCACTATTACAAACAGAAAAAAAGCGCAAACATTTTAAAAAAGCGTGAATAACAATTTTATTGAAATGTCCGGGAAATCCTCGACAGTGTTCCTGTAAAGGTTTTTGTCGAGCAAACATTTCAGGGCACGCTTTATTGTCGTGGAACTCTATTAGGGAGGCGACCTTTGCGACACCGAGCCTTGGGACTTGTGTCTTAATAGGGTTGCCAATCTCAAAAAGTTCACGGAACAATAATTCTCATTTTGATTTTTTTTTTAATTTGAATAAAATTACTTTTTAACGGTTTCTATTGCGATATATTTGTTATTATTTACTGTTAGCCCGACGATTCGGTTATTTTTCAGCAGCCATGGTCGCGAGTTAACTAGAGATGGTAATTGTCACATATTTTGAAGTGTGTTCTCTTTTTTTTTAAATGCCTCGAGATTTCGTGAACAAATTCTTATGTATAGACACACACATGGTCAAGTTTAAAACTATAAGGAATAACGAAGAGTACCTACACTCTTTTGAGTCCATCACCATCTTAGCGTTACCTATTCCCCAAGCTTTCATCTCGGAGTCCGGGTTCGCTTACTATTTGTCAACTTTTTTATACCACTTAGGTGGTAGATAAGCACACGGCACACCTGTTGGAAAGTGGTTACCGTGGCCTATGGACGACGGACATCACACTTGTCCTGCCAACCGTTTTTTCTTTTGGTTTAGCTGATGCGGCTGTCAGCGTAGTGGTGAAGTTGCCTTAGGCTCCAAAGATCTTGATGTGACGCCATACATCCCAGTGTTTATTAATAGTTGATTTCATAAAAAGGAGCAAGCAAGTTGCTTAAATAAAGGCATTCTTTTTAAGCGTTCATCGATAAAGTTTTACCACGATTACCTTGTTATTTTTAATTATCCAACATTAACATTATACGCAACCAACCACAAAATTAGTAAAATAATATAAAATACTGACCCCAAAAGTCTGGCCAGCGATCCTAGTCTGTGATAACCGTGGCAGTGAGAAATTGCCTCTCGAATGTCTGACAGCCCTGTTCACCTGTATTAGGGTTAAATAAGATATAATGCCGAGTAACACGGTCTAAACTCCGTAATGTTGTAAAGAATATTTTATGGCTGGTACTTATTGGCTCTTTTGTTTTAACGCGAATCGATATTATCGTAAGACCTTTGAAGGAAAACTAGTTCAGTATATAGCTACAGTTTGATAGTTGCGCTAGTGAATTAAAAGTTTAGTATCCATTTCATGATGTTATGAACTTAATCATACGAGCGAGCGTCAATCCAACCGGAGTTCGAATGAAGAAGAAGCTTGCACTTGTGATAGCCCGGGCTCTACTCTCCCTCCCCTCCGCAATCCTCCTTCCTTCCACAATGGTTTAGTTCACAATCTCAATACCCCGAGAGAAAAGCCTGCGCCAGATCCTCGTCCTCCAATCAGTAGGTGTACCTCCGCAGCAGATGTACTCAATTCTATAAATCTAGCTTGTAAAGGAGACGGGGACTTCTGGGCCAAAATTGTAATGAGTTGAGATATGACTTAAGAAAAGCGGTATTTTTTTCTATTTCAAAATATTAAAAAACCAGCTCAATTGAAAATCTTGAAGACGAGAAATCTTAAAACTAAATTTATTTCACTAGCAAAATAAAATATCGATTACTAAAAATTATTTAAACAATATTGCGTATTAAAACACTTGCATCACAATTTGATATTAAATCAATCAGAGTGAACAAAACTTAATCATAATAATAATAATAACCATTTAAAATACCAAATAATAGTGTAATAAAAATAAATTCTGAATCGATTTCCGTTAATCGATTAATTATTTCTTGTGTTTATTAACTGTATTTTTAAGCTGTGACAGCTGACAGCTCCATTTTCTGTCAATCAGGCCCACGAATGTATGGAAGAGTATCCATCTCCTTTGGCTCTAAAATGCGTTTGCTAACAATTATTATGGTAGAAAAACCGAAAGGTGTATGAGTGATACAAAAATAACTTTAAGACGGTCATAAACGCGAGTGAAAACACGGGTAAAAGCTAATTACAATATAATTCAAACTTCAAACATCACTTTTAAATAGCTTTCGTGAAAATTTATTAAGTTTTATCGTCTCATTGATTATTAAATCAACTTCGACATTTGAAATTAATGTAAGTATCTGAAAATTCTGATCCAATCTCTTCAAGGTTCATTTTCTTGAGGTCGTGTTTTTACTAGTGATGTGGCGGATATTCGTATCCGATACCCGAAGGAGAAAAAAGAAAAGTATTCATTACTTTTTGGCGCTATTATTTAGGTAGGTATACTGTTAACTAATGGCACTAGGTGGAATTTGCGTGTAACGCATTACTAATTCAACACTTGTATTGAATTAAGTAACATGTTACGTATGGATCTTTTACGTTTCTTTTGCATCGTTTATTGTCAATACAGTGTGATGCAATATGGGAATTTCTAAAGCAATGAAAAACTACTCAATGCCTTTCAAATTGTTTTTTATTTCTTAAAATCAAATATCTAATGATCTGCTGTATATAAAATTGTAACATGTCCTTCCACGGATAGCGCCAAGGGTTATTTCAATATATTGCGCAACGACACCGATTGTATAAAAAAGTTAGATCCGTATCCGCAGATCTTGATAAATGAATGTCCGTATCCGCGAATATACACTTCAAAATATCCGGCACATCACTACTTTTCACTAATCTACCAAATATTATTATTAGTCCCAAGTTACAAATCTTCAAACAGAATTTAAGCTGGTAATTCGATCAATCCCAAAATGTATAACTCAAGTTGAGATATTCGATCGAGATCGCTTCTATTTTCAGGTTCTCGTTCACGATTCCGTTGCCGAATTGATGTTTTTATTGTGGCTCATAAATTATTTGCTTCTAGAGAAGGTTGTAAAGTACATAGTTAATGTCTGAGAATGGATAATAAATTATGGGCTACTTATTTAGTTAGAACGGTTCCCGTTAGGTTAGGTTAGTACGGTTCGTACTTCATTATCAGCCTTGTGTTAGTCGCGGTTGCATCCAGGTCTTCACCTCGGAGTCCGGGGTCCGCAGTTTTGTAAAGGAGGGAACGTTAATTTGATGTAACTATGTTCGTTGAGAGAAATAGAATCGTTGGGTGTACAGAGCGCTTCGGGGTCCAAGTTACATTTCCTGCTAGTCGGTGCACCTGCAAAACAACTGACATTGATCGATTTGTTATCTTTTTAAGAGCCTTCTTATCTCCCAAGCCCGACAGGAAATCTTACCCCCGAGCCTCGTCTATTACCTCTGCACCAGCCAAAAAAAATTGATAGGTGCCTTTCGTGGACTAGTCTATTCACGCATGTGCTATTCGGCTGCGTGCTCTAAGTGGGCTACACGTAAGGTCTGCTCAAAATTTAATTTCCTAAAAGCTTAATATACCATTTAGGTTCACCTCCGAATTTTCGGTGCTATAATAAACCCACTAACTACATTTTCGGGCTCCTCACGTTAAATATCGCGTCGTAATGGGCTGCCGAAATGTACGCCCGACCGCGCCAGATTTAACCGCAGATTTTAATTAGCGACTGCAGATAAGTAAGGTTTATGATATTCTGTTAATTGTGTACATGTTAATATCATACTTTCATTATAATAGTTGGGCGGTTTTATGATGGAAATTATTAGTTTCTGGCCTTCCGCCCGCGCGGATGTCGGTTGACGCAACTTTTGATCATATTTACGGACCTACTGAACCGATTGCGATCAAACGAATGTTAGGTTTTAAATCTGACCAAGACCTTTGAAACACAAAAAACCGCATCAAAATTCGTTCAGTATTTTTTGCGCCTATAGCGGCCAAACAGAATAGATATATTTTAGTGCTCAGTATCGTTAATATAATATAACCCAAGAATTTTTTTAAATATGTCCACTTTTACAGCAGTCCCTTGTGTTGGACACGTCCATAGACCACGTTAACCACTTTACATCAGGTGGGCCGTGTGCTTGTCTGCCAACTACGTGGTATAAAAATATAGGCTCGCCCCCTATTACGTGGGACCGAAATCATACTTGGCGAACTGTGAGTGTTAATACGGGGAGTATTAACAGGCATACCTGAAAGTGTAAATACATATATTTACATGCGTTTTTACTTCAGACATAGTATCATCTCGGAAGGCCAACTTCGGAAAATGGCAACCGTTCGCAAATTATCAACTTCTCAAAATGCCAACTTTCGCGGAACACCATAGTCTCAAAATGCCAACTTAATCTCTATGAGAATGATGATAGTACCTACTGTACCTAATATAATTTACATTTTGTAATGTTACAGACTAGTGGTGTCGCAGAACCAGCGTGCGCTTCACATAGTTTTTCCACATCATTTCCTCGACTCGCCCGAGTGGTTCGGAGTTTCCACGGATGAATTTTTTCAGGTATGTAGATTTTTTTAATTATTTTATTGAAATGAATGTATTTATGAAAGTTGATGAAGGCATCTGTTTAGAGGATTTGGTCACAAGTTCAGTAGCGCATAGCGCTGTGCCCTAAGCACAAAAAATTATCGAAATCGTACTATAAGGGTCCAACCCCACCAAACGGACGGCATCGGCCCGGATTTTACAATCTTTAAACAAAATTAAATCTTATTATCACTGTGTTTGAAGTTTATATTACCAAGTCACGCACAACAGCTTGACAGCGACGTGCGGCGGCATGACCCACGTCAAGCTGTCATGCGTGACTTGGTAATATAAACTTTAAATGCTGTGATATAAGATTTATTTTGTTTAAAGATTGTAAAATCCGTTCCGATTCCGTCCGTTTGGTGGGGTTGAACCTTAAAGGTATTGAGAGAGTGGAGCATTGCGATTTGCAGGCTTCATACACACATGTTCACAGTAGGCAGGCTGCCTAGCCTACCGCATCCGGCTGATGGATAGCATATTATATCATACATGCATGAATCGATTCAAGGGTGATCGGAGGGCGTATGAGTCCAACCAAGAAGATTCTTGTTGTCAAACTAACCTCATTCATCTGATTGTTGTGGTTGGGAGATACACCCGTATTCACAAACAATACTGTGAGGTCTCATAGTGTGCTCGAGCGCATAGGGCTGGTAAAATTAATTCACAAACATCACGGAGCAGTATCTAACGCAGTGCGTTCCCTCAACGAAGTATTACTTAAGTGTTGTCTATGAATAAAAAGGCTTGTCAAAACGAACGCACTAAGAATTTGTCGTTCTTTGCACAGTTTTGGTAGTACGCATAGCGAAGTATTGTTTGTGAATACGGGTGTTAGACGAACAAACAGGAAATATAGGAATCATAACCTGTAACCGGACTCCGGTAACAAAGTACAAACTTTGAACGTATCTACATACATAGCTACATCACCATCATCATCATCATCATCATTTCAGCCATAGGAAGTCCACTGCTGGACATGGGCCTCCCCTATAAGATCTCCAATAAGACCGGTTGGAAGCGGCTCGCATCCAACCGGTACAGCTACATATTACTACATAATTACATATACGGTTGATTAAAAGCCTATCAAAGTATGTTAATTTAGAATGGTTAATTAACACTTAACAGTGTACACAGGGCGAAGGAAATAAGTGTACTTAGACCTTTACAAGTGAAGTTTTATATGAAGTGTACACTTATCCTATGTTATAATATAGGTTAAGGAACCTTGTGGACACGAGCATAGAGTTGACTGAGTGGACTTATTTATACCTCGGTTGATGTGCGTAAAGCGAATCTAATCGGTTATATTTGGTAACAAAGAAAAAAGGTCTGATCTCATTAAAACTTCAGAAATAGCTGGACCTTTAAATGTCACTGAAGCTTTGAGTTAATTCTTCAAAAGAATATAAAATGTAAGTACGAAGGATGCCTTCTATTCTCGTACGAAAGCTGAGGATGAAATTAGTTCTGAGTATAGATTGGTAAATCAGGCAAAAAGACAACCGTTCAGCCTCTCTAGACAAGTGGCAGTTCGTTGGCCGGCGTATTGCAGAATAAAATGATGAATGTATGGGATTTAACTTGTTGATGACTGTCATATGCGTCAAATCTCTAACATTCTACAAAATGCCGGCCTACGAATTGTCAGTTGTCTAGGCGGGACCAGGGGAAGTACTTTTTTCGCCTATTTTGAACTGTATTTTATATGTATTCCATCAATTGATTAT
This sequence comes from Eilema depressum, assembly GCA_914767945.1. Classification (NCBI taxonomy): domain Eukaryota; kingdom Metazoa; phylum Arthropoda; class Insecta; order Lepidoptera; family Erebidae; genus Eilema; species Eilema depressum. The sequence continues at coordinate 18,048,724 of OU612028.1, read as the reverse complement.
ACCCTGTTGGATGGTAAAAAGCTTGGGTACAGTCCACACGATATGGACCACCATACTACACGCTGACAATCTTAAAGTGGTGGCCCATCTTGACGGCTTTGACAGATGCTTTTTCACGCCCTGCTTGAAGAATCCGGTCTTGTTTTTTAGTAGCTATGGACGAGCTTTAGTCATTATCATCATCTTAGTGTTGTTCCAGCCCCTCTAGACAAGTGCCAAATCGTTGCTCGGCGTATGATGGAATAGAATGCCAAATGTATGGGATTTGACGTCAACGAATGTCAAAAACGTCAAATCCTATACATTTGTCATTCTATTCCATCATACGCTGAGCAACGAATTGCCACTTGTCTAGGGGGGCAGGTGACAAGCTTCAGTGTTATTCGTTAAAAACTTGTGTAAGCAAAGCTGACGGAGAAAAAATACAGGTATCGCCACCCCATCTCATCCGAAGGGTGTCCGTAAGAGGCGACTAACGGAGAAATGCGCAGACTATATCACTGCGAGAGAAGGAAAACTCGCAATAAAATTCTGTAAATTCTGTATCTGATCTTATCTTACCAACCCCAACATTGGGAGAGGCCTATGTCCCACAGTGAACTGCGATAGGCTAATTGATTGATTGAAACAAAACTATTTCATAGGCATGACGTAGTATTTCAAATTGCTAGCTTGCGAGTTTGATGGGTCGCCTTTCGATCGCAAGCCGACACCCACTTATCCAGATATTGCTCGGGATATATATCTTGGACTCACAATGTGCTCAAAATTTGCTCTATACGCGTAGTACACGTTTCTTGGGTGTCTTTTGAGGGTAGCACGGGTTGCTACTGCTGTAGACGAGCTCAAATTCTTCAAAGATAATTATATTTATTATAAAACAATCCGCGCGCGCCAGGGCCTCGTTTGTTTCGCGATTTAGGTCTGTGGAGGAACGAGGTGTGATGTCCCTCCAACACAAAGGGAGGATCCTCCGACCAGGCAAGGTGATCACGCCTGGCGGGCCGCGGCCCAATGATTGTCGTTGGGATGTTGTATATAGCTTGTACCAGCGCTGGAACTTCACTTTCGCGATGCAGGATTCGTAGTAACGTAGTCGTTCGGCTTGCCGTCGCTAGATGGCGCTGGGTACATGTGGTATCGCCACAGGTCCAAGATACGTATCCTGAGGTATAGCAAATGTATCCTTTTGTTTTGTGCTCCTTTGTCGAAATTTCAATAGAAACTACTATTAGGTAATCTGCGCCTGAATGCTGGTGGGTGTCTGTGAGGCGATCAGACGCTCGTCTGACGCCCACCGGCTTTGTCTACACGATATTGTATTACAACTTCATGATTTCACTCTCAATGAGGTTCGTATTACCATAATTAGGTGTTATATTACGTAATTTGTGTGGGCCTTTGTTCCTATTCGGTGCACAAGTAAAAGTGAATTTAAGACTAGCATCGCCCAGCGGTTTTGTGTACCTAACTCCTGATCCCGTAAGAATATCGGGATGAAAATTTGCTTGTTCTTTTGTTAGATAGCTTCCAAATGAAGAAGTATTATGAAAATAGGTTCATTAGTTCCAGAGTTTATCGATTACAAACAAATCTTTTCTCGCTAGAGAATTTGTTTTAACACGCTAATCTCTGAAACTACATGTGTAATTAAAAAAATCTTATTGCATTTGACGTTGACGTTGATGACATTTCTGGCAGAATAGAATTTGGGCCATCCCATCTCTTCCCATGCGGTGTCGTAGAAGGCGACTAAGGGATAGGGCTGTTTAACATCAGACAGATATATGCAGACTCAGTGCCCGGAATACGATACCAATGATTGGTGAAATTTGGGTATTAATTCACCTCTCACCTCTGCCTAACTCTTCGGGGATAAAGGCGTGATTATACATGGTGTCTCAAAAGAAAGTTTATATTTTAGGGGATCGACAAAAAAGAACAGTGTATCTGTATCGAAAAAATGTTTAATAATATTATTAAAGTACACAATTTGGTAATTTATTTCATAAAAATATTATCGTCCAAATGTAGACCCTCGCGTTCGCAGCACTAAATGAGACATTGAACAGTAAAATTGTTTATGAAGGCTCGTCAGGTGGACTCAGGGATGGCTGCCATTTCGTGACGGAACTTTTTTTCAAATGCGCCAGGGAAGTTGAATTACTGGCGTAAACTTTAGATTTAAGATACCGCTATAGGAAAAGTCCATAGGGGTTTAATCAGGACTGCGTGGATGCCAATTTATGTCATCTTTCCTGGAGATCAATTTGTCTGAGAAAATTTCACGAACTCGTGGCAGAGACATGTTGGACGTGTATGACATTGCTCCATCCTGCTTTAACCATGTTCTATGAAAAAAGAGAGACACGCCGTGCGGGCAATGCGAAGAGAACCAAGTAAGGCAGGTGAAACCGTGAGGCGCAGCTAATGTATAGAAATTTTTTTTTGTACAATGCGTTAAGAGGAAATAGATCTTATATCATCTCAGTAATTAGGTATATCTTGTATGTATGCAAGATTCTTAACTAAGTACCTTGTATCTATGTTTCAATCTATGTATAACTTTATTTATCTATACTTATTACGATTAGTATAAAACTGAAGAGTTTTTTTGTTTGTTTGTTTGAATAGTTCGTTTATTGAGGAACGTTATCTTCACGCCATTTAAGGGAACGGGACAGTAATCATAAATGTCAACAAATCCGGCAGATTCCCATACATTATTTGCAAACTGAACTTTACAGGCATATTGTGGCTTAAAAAAGGTAGCTGGCACTCACAGGCTAGATGCGGAAGGCGGAGGATCGGTAGACGTGGCGCAAATTGGGAGTGGCCTATGTCCAGCAGTGGACTGTAATAGGCTAATTGATTGATTGATTGAAATGGCTTAAACTTAAAGGGTTGATACATGGTTTCAAAATATAACACGAACGAAGCCGGGGCGGGTCGGCTAGTATCGTTATAATTGCTACTTTTTATATCACGAAATCAGCTAAGTACCTGTGTTTATTATGTTCATAAAAGTGTTGGGTAATGTCCTCGTACAGTAATGTATGTTATACAACAATAATTATAATTTTTAATAACACTTGTTACCAAATGTATCTAAACATGAAAATCTTTCCGCTCTCCAACTCCTAAGCTCAGTTTGATCTATGTTGGCTTTATGGTAACGACTGCTGTCCGACCTACCAACTCTCTCTGTCCTCACTTACACCCTAACAACAAATAACATTGTAAATTCCGATCCATTAAGCGGGGCGTGAAAAAGCATCTGTTGAGGCCAATCTGAATATCAACGTTGTAGTTTTATTTGTGTTTGTATTTTAAACATTTATTAATTTGGCGATTTGATATCGCGAGCTTGACCCTGGCTGGCCAGCCCATTCACATGTGTCTTATACCTAAAAATACCATCATTCTCTGAGTCTTTTCCCAACTCAGTTAGGGGTCGGCTTGCCTGAATGACTGTGGTGTAGCTGAACTTCGACATTTCCCGTGAAGTGACTGCCATCGGACCTCCACAACCAATTGGCGATATCGAAATTCTGTAGTTAGACTAGTTGGACTTTTGAGGGCTCCAACTACCCGTAACGACTGCCATAGATGACCGTATGGTAACCGGAACCGACGGCTTAACATGCTCTCCGAGGCAAGAACATAATCCGTATATAATAAATTCCAGGTGTCCATAATGGCGATGGAGGAGTCCCGCGTGCTGGTCTGGCACCGTGACAAGCTCAAACTGAGCATCATGTCGGATGCGTTCCTGCAAGCGGTCTTCGACCACATACTTGGGAGAGACGTCGTGCATAAGCTCATGCAGGTAATATGCGTATTTACTGCCCCGTGGTTCCTGACAGAGTAGAATTTGGGCCACCCCATCTCTTCCCATGCGGTGTCGTACAAGGCGACTAAGGGATAGGACTGTTTAACATCAGATAGATATACATATACATACAGCCCAGTATGTATATACTGCTGGAATATTCTCTTCATCTGGTAGAATTCAGACATCCATAACACGCATCTTTCTATACAAGGTGATTGTAGTCGTTTCGGAGCGAAAGATTTTGGGCACAGTTTCTATAGCAAAAGCGTCTGGAAGTATTAATTTGGCGAAAATAAACTTTTTTTTAAAATAATGTATGGGAATAATGTACAGGTGAAAGGTATAATGTATGGGGTTGTAAAAAGAAAAGTTTTTTTTCGCCAAAATAATACTTACAGACGATTTATATCGAAAGCGAAACTATAAAATCACCCAGTATAAAAAAACATAGCTGAACCCTTTTACACCAGGGCTATACTATGTGGACCAATGAATGTGATTGGTGGATATCAAACGCATCCGTAGCAACGTATTTTTTGGGACATGTTTTGGACCTAAAATGTGCTCTATTAGCACAGCACATGTTTCTTGGGGTGTTACTGTAGTGGATGTGCTCAAATTCACCAAGCATAGATAGATAGATAGATAATGCTTTATTGTACACCAATAATAGATTTACAGTATAGACAAAGTAGGTAGCATGTATACAGTTTAATGTACAATGGGCGGCCTTATCGCTGGAAGCGATTTCTTCCAGGCAACCATTGGGATGGACAGTGATGAGACAGCACAAAAGATATGGTGTAGTTATTATATAAACAATATAATACAAAAGAATACAATACAAGGTGTAATAATACGAAAGAAAGAGAGAGAGAGAGAAAAGTACAACTAACGTAAATCAAAATAAATATAAAAATAAAAAAAAAATAAAAAAAAAAAACAAGCATAGATTATTATAAAACAATGGGCCTCGTTTGTCTCGTGAGTCGTGACTTAGGTCCAAGATTAATACATGCCCCGAGGTATAACATAGCATATTTCCAGTGGAAAGGCAGCTTTACACGTCAAAATGGTCCCAAAGCCAACAGCTTTATGTCCAGGGGTAGCAATCAAATAGTATTAGTTTGATTTCTCCAGGGACAGTTTAGCGAAGTCCTGAAACATTCGTAAGTGCCTAACCTTTGCAAGGAGACGGATATTTTCTTATAACAGTAAATTCCTAAAGAAATGTTACCTTTTTCCGATATATACGATTTGTTTCTGTACCTTTGTTAGTTTATTACTTTGTATTGTTGGTTTATTTGTTATACGTATCGTTTTCTGATCCCAGAGCTACGTTTAAAGTAGTGATTGGTAGAATTGCGAAATAAGTGGACATTTATTTTCTCGTTGCTCTGATTGAATGTGACTTTTCTTTGTATAGTAAAATCTGTACTTGATACGTAAATCAATAAGTTTTTTCAACCGGCTACAATATGGAGTTCTTCAAGAAGGGTCTGTTCTAGAAGTGTCGGTAGCACGAGTGTAACTACCCTGGTGTTGCACACGTCCATAGGCCACGGTTAACACTTTCCACCAGGTGAACCGTGTGCTTGTTTGCCACTTAAATACTATAAAAAATTGCTCAAAAGATTTGTAATGCCCAAATTATGAGAATGGCTGTAGCGATTTGGATGCATTCGGCTTTGTTGTGTTTCCGTATTTTTTTTTGAAATATCAACGACAATAGTCGGCGCTCGACACCCGTGTGACGCCGGGGATCTGCAAAAAATTAGCCATTTGCAAAGCTGGAACTCTTGAGTTTCAAAAGCTGGAACCCTGTGATTAATAAGCTGGAACCCTGTGTTTTAAAAGCTGGAAATCTGTGTTTCAAAGCCTGGAACCACCCCAACCAACCATTGGGGGTGGTTATATCGGAATCGCCGACGAAGTGTTTCGAAGCCTGGAACCACCCCAACCAACCATTGGGGGTGGTTATATCGGAATCGCCGACGAAAAACGCACGCCGTTTCGGGTGTAAAACAATAAAGCATTTTCCTCGTACCCCGGAACATGGCTCCAGCCAACTAATAACTAATCTCCATTCCTTCCACTTTCATTTCCAGGTTAGCGAAACCATGGCGGTGAGCAACGGCCACCTGCCCAACAGCTACGAGGAGGGGGAGGATAAACCCATGCTGGTGGTGAAGAAAGCTGGCGACGGGCCCGGCATCACCGCGCTACTGAACCGACAGCTCCAAGGTACGAGCTGTTCTGTGTAGCCCGCTGAGGGTTGGAGCATTTGGTTTGAAGTGTTATTTGGATATTCGGACAAGAGTTACCTTTTTGTTTCTAAATCTTTCCAAGAGACTATAATATGGGGTTCTTCAAGAAAAGAAGGTTCTTGGAGGTTCGGCAGGTTCTTGAAAGGTCGACCTGGTGTTGCATACGTTCATAAGTCTCGATAACCACTTTCTATCTGGGCCTCAATTCTGCTAAAGCACTGACACTGCGAGAAAATTCCATTTAATTTCAGCCTTTAAAGTAATGCAATTAAAGTTTAAAATTATATAATGGTATTTACTGGAATAAGACAAAATTGCGTTTTTAGTTAGACGAAAAACAACATTTATTGCCTTTACTTCCTATTTTTACAAATAATCTCCAAAACTTATCAACTTAAAATATCTTTTACAATCCGATGACAGTTTGTGACACTGACATCACACTCAAGCTCTATGAACAATAAAACCTTATAAGAGTATAGTAATGATACTCTTTACATCTCCCACCCTCGGAAAGAACACATCAAAATGATTGTTCGATTAAGAGCTAACCAACACCGGGGATAATTTAGTAACATGGTAGAAGTTTGACTCCGCCTTCTTATGTCCAGCATCAACTTCATAGATTGAATTTGAAATCTTTCTTAGGATTTTGTATGGTCCAATCCTTAATTCATCCATTTTCTTCCTATTCAGCCGGTTTCCGTTTTGTACATAAACTCTATCGCCCACTTCGAATTTGTATTCTTGTCTATAGAGATCATATATTTTTTTATTGTAGTTGTGAGATTTCATTGAATTTTCAAATGCTAGTTCTTTGTCTCTTTTGAGATCGTCTATTGTGCATCTTGATTTCAATTCCAGTGGCAAAATATCCATTTTTTCTCCTTCCAAAAGATATTTTGGGGTAAACTTAGTGACTGTATGTTCTGTTTCATTATATTTTTCTACACATTTTTGTGCAATAGTTGTCCATGCTGTTTTCTTTTCCCCTTCGTTTATTTTGCACCTTATCTTATTTACTAGAGTTTGGTTCAGCCTTTCATTAAGTCCATTTGAAAATGGTGCGTCCACAGCAGTGAATACCAACATTATATTTTTCTTTTTCAAGAAGTCCTTGAATTCTTTGGAATTTATACCAGGGTATTGGTCTGTTAATACCATATCAATATGATTGCTTTGTGTCACATTTTTTTATCAACTTGATGAAATCATTGGAGTTTTGATTTTTTGATGTCAAAATATAAGCAAATCGTGTAAAATGATCAACCAGGAGGTGTAAGTATTTTTTTGTAGACCGTGATCCTCCGAAGCCTCCAATAGTATCAATTGAAATAATCTCAAATGGGCGTGTTGCTGGGCCTAAATGGGACATCAAACCAAATTTTGAATTCCTTCTTGATTTGTTTTTTATACAAATATCACATTCATCACAATGTTTTTTAATATTTGTAATGATATTCTTTGCTGTATAGAAAGGGGTTATTTTATTTATCATCTGGGTTCTGCCAATGTGACAGTAATTATTGTGGACATCTCTAATTAGTGTTTTACTAAATGCTTCCGATAGTATAATTTTATTTATTCTTTTATTTTTTTTGTAATAAATATTATTCTCCAGTATAAACTTTGATTTTCCATTTTCTAGATTTAGGTTTGTGTCTTGGTCCCTTTTTATATCTGCTATGTTTATTAAGTTTACAACTTTTAAAAAATCTTCAGTATTTTCATAAGGTTCTAAGACTGGATTTCTGCTTAAGCAGTCTGCTTCTTGATTTGATTGACCCGGGTTATATTTTATCTTAAAATTGTATTGGGATAAATAATAAGTTAAATCACCCAGTTCTTCATCAGTTCTAGACTTGATGTTCAGATTTTCCAATGGTTTATGATCTGAATATACTATAAATTCTTTATTCATAAGCCAGTGTTGCCAATATTGTACAGCTTCCTTAATTGCCAGGCATTCTAAATATATTGCCTTCTTTTTCTTTTGGGTGTCTGTCAATTTCTTTGAAAAATAAGCTACAGGTTTATTCACTCCGTTTTCATCTTCCTGTTTTAACACAGCTCCCACTCCCTTAATACTGGCATCAGTGTAAATTTTTATTGGTTGTTCTGGGTCAAATATTCTTAAAATTGGTTTTGAACATAGTAATTCCTTTATTTTATCAAATGATTTCTGGCATTCTTTGGTCCATATAAATTTTACATCTTTCCGTAATAAATTGTGTAATGGGTCTAGAATAATAGCAATGTGTGGTACAAATTTATGATAAAAGTTTACTTTCCCAAGGAACTGGCGTATGTTTTTCCTTGTTTCTGGGATGGGGACATTTCTGACAGCTGTTAAATAATCTTTAAGAGGTCTAACTGAATTATTTTCTATTATGTGTCCCAAATACTTAGCATGATTGTTTGCAAAAGTGCATTTCGAGAATTTCAATCTAAATCCTTCTGTTTGTATTGCCTCAAGTAGTTTTGATATGTGTATTATGTGTTCCTCAAAATTTTTAGAAAAAACTAAGATATCGTCGATGAAATTCACTGCAAAATCTGATAGATTATATTTTCTCATTATGTTGCTCAATATTCTTTGGAAAATAGCCGGCGCCGTCTTTAAACCAAATGGAAGGCATGTCCACTGGAAATGGCCTTCTTGTGTAACGAATGCCGTCTTATATTTATCTTGAATTTTCAACGGAATAGACCAAAATGCTGAATTTATATCAAAAGTGGAATAATACTCACAGTTTACAGTCTTTACCATCAAGTCTTCAATCAAGGGGAATGGCTGTGATTGAGGGACGACCATTTTATTCAATTCCCGGAAATCTATGCACAGTCTTGATCTTCTCCCATCTTCCTTCTTATATGCCAAAGTAACCGGGGCAGCAAAAGGGCTATATGATTCCTCAATTAAGTTGTGCTTCAACAGTTGTGATATTTGATTTTCAATTTCTTTTCTATCATCAGCTGTACATCTGTATGGGCGTTTGGAGCAATATTTATCTACTATTAAGTCTATGTGAGCTTCATAACCTCGTACCGTACCAACGTCGTATTTGTCCTTAGCAAAGACTGATTTGTATTTTGTTAATAATTCATCAATTTCAGTTTGTTTACATAAATCTATGTGGTTTACTGAAATTTCAAATTTACTGAAGTTAATATGTTCATTGAAATTTACTTCACATCTGTTTAAATGGTCCATTTCTTGTTCCTGTACCTCAGAGAACAGCGTAACATCTTGTTCATTTTTGTCTTTCTCTTTTTGTGGATTAGTTTTACATTGTATGATATTCAACTCTTCATTTTGAATTAATTTAAATTTTTTATACAATCCAAACCAATGAGAAAATCATAATGAAAATTTTCATTATCTATCACAAAAATATTCATTTTTCTTTCAATGTCATATATTTTTATTTTCAATGTTACCATACCTTTTGTTTTCCTTTCACCATTAATAGTTTTCAAGTTTGCTGTTTCTTTATCAAGTGTGTCTTTTTCTTTTTCATGTATTTTCAATAATTTTGCATTAATTAACGACACATTTGAACCAGAATCATAAATAGCGGTAACTTTTAAAGTGTCATTTAATAATAACTTTACTTTTATTAATGGTGGCACTTCTAGTTTTTTTGATTCTCCTTATTCAGTTCAATTTCTAATTCGGAGTTATTTACACTTTTCACAACCGAATTTTTATTTTTCTCATTAAACCAGCATGTTTCCTCTGGATGAAAACGTTTCCCTTTGTTCTCAGTGAAACAAATTTGGCATGGTTTTTTTTCTTCATTTTTTTTTGTTTTTATGTCAGAGGTGAGGTTCTTTTTTTCATATTTGTTCCTCCCTACAAGATGTTCTAATTTTCCTATCTCATTGTAGAGATCTTCCGTTTCTTGTAACGTCTCACGGTCAATTCTATCACTTACGTAATTAGGCAGGCCTGCGGCTATAAGGTCTATAAGAGTACCAGTATCAATCGTCCTTCTAACCTCTAATAACAATTTTTCTTTTTTTAATGCATACTCAAGCAATGAACCCGTTTGATATTTAAATCCAAGAGCATATCTGATCGGCGACCAACCCTTGTTTCCAAATGTTTCACAGAAGCTTTTTTCCCATTTAATCCACTCTGATTCTACTGTAAATTTAATTAACATACAACTGTACCAATTCACACTAGAATATTCTAAAAATTGTTTTAAAATTTCAATTTTTTTCATGTCTTCATCAATATGGAAACGTTCACATTCTTTGTTGAAATCCTTGATCCATTGGTGAGCATTAGCATTTCTACCAGTGAATTTTTCAATCACAAAATCTTTTGAAATTTTCCCTAAATTTTGAGTTTCAGATTTCTTTTGCTTTTCTTCAAGTAATTTCTCTAAAAGTTTCTCCAATGTTTCATTTGAGCCTTTAGTCAAAGATTTTTGATCATTTATGTTTTCCATAATCTCTTCAAGGTAATAGTCATTAAACTGTATATTTTGTTCACCGTCTAAATATGTTTTTGATATCTCATCAGTTAAAGTTATCCATATTTTCCTTGTCTGATGTCTTTTATTCAATGTTTTTCTTATCCTGGCATAGTTTGCTGTATTTATTATTAATTGATGTAAACTTGCAGGTTGATATTCGACCGGTATGCCAAAAGTTTGACCATCAGGAGTTCCTATTGATGTTATGCAAATAATGTTCGATTTTCCATCCGTCGTCGTTTTTACACAAAAATCAAATCTTAATTTTTCCATAAGTACTTCTTGAAGTAATTTCGATAAATGTTGTTTTATAATGGTATTTACTGGAATAAGACAAAATTGCGTTTTTAGTTAGACGAAAAACAACATTTATTGCCTTTACTTCCTATTTTTACAAATAATCTCCAAAACTTATCAACTTAAAATATCTTTTACAATCCGATGACAGTTTGTGACACTGACATCACACTCAAGCTCTATGAACAATAAAACCTTATAAGAGTATAGTAATGATACTCTTTACAATTATATGGATTCTTGTAGAGTGAATGAAAGAGTGTAATGAAACTCTTTTCATTTCTGACTGTAAGTTTATAGAAATAAGGTCTAAAATTTAATGCCATTTTTTGCATTCTCTGTGGTATGACAGTGGTTGCGCTTTAGCAGAATCGAGAGCCTGGTCGGTCGTGTACTTATCTCCTACCTAAGTGTTATAAAAATCAGAATCATAATATTCAGGATGGGTCTTGTGCCCGTGACCTACCGTATTCTAGGTGGAATACTCTTGAATATCAGTAGAAAGTACTCTGTTTTGGAATCCACTCGGGTAACCACCTCACATCTAACTCCCTGCCCTTAATAGCCGAAGTTGTCACTGCATAAGTGTTATGGCGACATAAAAGCCTTCTACCGAAAATTCTTATGAAAAAACCGAAACAGTGAATGATGTTACCATAATTTCTTCCTGTGGCCAGCTCATTTCTTCCCGTGGGTGTCGTACAAGGCGACTAAGGGTTAGGACTGTTCTCCATCCGATGGTAAACATACATTTACATTAAAATTATAATTGAAAACAATTGGCATGCTAACTTTACCTACTTAAGCATTACGACGATGTCAGTCTAAACGAAATAAAATAACATAATTTAAGATACCAAAGCGAGAAATTTTGAAGAGAGAAAGATTGAAGAAATAATACCAAAAACCAAATGTTCCGAACCAAATCAAAAAATCATGCATGTCCATCAATATTATATTAGCTAGGACATTAATTATATATTTATATGTTTCACTGAGTTATTACACACTGGATTATTGTATTTTAAAAGAATCTCAAAAACCAAACTAAAATTTTAATCCTGGCAACACTGGTTGCCAATAAAGTGACACAGACAGAATGTAATAAAATGGCGGGTAGAATTAGTAAATGAATTTTCTTTTTCTTATTTACTTGTACCTACTTGAAGTCCAAATACCTCCAAATGTCTCCAAATATTAATAGAAGCATTCCCGAGTTATATTTATTTTGTAATGTAATTTTTTAAATATTACATTTAAATATTACATTCATTTTCGAAGTATTAAAAAGTCCATTTATATCGTATTTAGTGCCATCAGTTTGAGTCATGGTTGCTTTTAGTGGTTAAGAAATCAGCCTGTCGATCGAGAGATCTCAGATCTTTTGTCGACTTTTACCAGAATATTGCTGAAATTCTTTAATAAAATTAATTGGCACTAACTTTTACAGTGACAGACTCTCGCGAGTTGTTTCTAGAATTGAATTTTTCAAATATAAATCGAAAAATACACGATAAAATTATTCAATAATTATTTTCAAATTCTTCAATAAAATTAATTGGCATTAAATTTGAAAATGATAGTGTGTATTGACTTATATTTACGTTAAAATCTTTATGTCTGTAAATGTATGAATTGAATATTACTTAAACTACTTCCGTATGTCAGCTAGTGCTATTTTAAGCTTGAAACACTTTTTTTGCTAGTTTTTTTTTGTTAACAGATGTTGCTCAATGTTGTCATTGTTCATTTTTATTAATTGGTAACAATATATAGCAGACATACTGAAGTATTTTATTGATGTTAGCTAATCAATAGAGTACGTGGAGTCCCTTTTTTTAATAGTGCTAGTTAATATTTCATAATCATCACATTTTTTGGTACTATAATATTTTAGTGTTTATGCGAGACAGCCTCGCGAGATTTCCTTACGATTAGTCTTTTTTCTATTGTATTTTAAATTACTGCCTTATTATAAGTCTGTTAATAAGGTACAGTTACTTATTATATAATTAATTATCAAGTAGTTTATTCAACTTATGATATTTGATTTAATCAAAAAATTTGAAGCATTCAAATTTTTCAATTAAAATTCTCGCTGTGCTGTCCGCGTGTAGATACATAAGGGACTGTGCGTAACGCGTTCGTATGGTGTTGTGGTTGTGCCGTGTCGATGACGTGTGGTGTTGGTGACGTCATCGCGGTGACGTGTCGCGTGCCGGCGTGTGACGTCACAGGCGAGCACGCGCCTCTGCTCCGCGCCGCGCACCACGCACACAACTGCTGAACGTCGAGACCTGCTCCCTCTCCTTGTGCTCCCCTAGTACTTTGCACTTCACGATTGTACCAATTTCACCTATTTTCCCTAAAAATTAGACAGCACTTATGTTTGATTATAATCCCTTTGTGACGATTGAGTTTTAGTAGAGACAATCTAGGTAGGTTTTTAATAATATCGATAGGTGCCTAATTCTAGATTCCATTATATCTTAAAAATACATATCTTATGATTGGACCAACGCGCCAGACGTTCGTTTTATTACGAGCGCTCATTAGGTAACTGCTTTTTTGAAAAATCAGGCGTTCGCCACCTTAATAATTAAAATTGACAACTAACTTTTAAAAATTCGAAACAAAGTAGCCATAATTTTTGCTATCTACGTCGAACTAATCACTATTATTAGGCTTTATAATTACATACATACTAATAAAAAGTTAAAGGTAAGGTAAAATTACAGGCTACATTGTTACCCAGAATATATAATTCTGGGTAACAATGTAGCCTGTAATTTTACAATCAGTACAGTCAACTTTGTTATATCGTGAAGTGTGAAAGAGCCTTGTCCTGCATTCCTCGTTCCCAAGTGATTACCACATCATGTGATACGAAAAGATAAGAAGTGTATGAAGTTAAATATATCAATTTTTTAAAAATAAACAGTATTTTGGATACCTTTTTACAATAAATATTAAAATTTGACAATATTTTAAATTCAATTTGTTAAAAAAACATTTTAGTATATCCGATTTTTACGATTTGCAACAGTTTATATAATAGGTACATAGATAATAATAGTTTACCAGTATTTTTTTATATTTCATCATCACTTCTTAATCTAAATAAAGTATTTTTAAATATAAATATTTATTTCTATATTTTTTATTATAACTTCATTATGTACATCATATAATTAGGTATGTGTGTACTATATTAAGAATACCTTCTATTTGGGCTAACTGGTTTTTAACACGTGTTTATCATATCATAATGTTAGTATAATTCGATCAACTTGGCAATAATAGTTAGATTTCACATAGCGCTAGAAGTGTAGGTTTCTAAGGGTAAAAGTATAAATTAGAATATTAAAAAGAATTGATGATAATTATTATTTGAATTTCGAAGGTCTTGTGGTCGACAATTTATTTGAAATTCGAAAACCTTGCCTATAAATTAATTGAATTTCGAAGCCCTTGTCGGATCTTTTTATTGAAAAATTTTAAACTTTTAATTGAAAAAAATGTTTCATTTCTAAAATGAAAATAGTGTATCGCCTACTATATCGTTTCTTGACGGTTAACAAATTTACTTTCATGCATTCAGTATTCTATCGCCTTTGAGTATTTCTCTCGATATAACATTTATCGATGCTAATAATAATAGTAAGTTATTTACGCGCTTCATTACAATAAGTATCTGTGTATGAGTATTTTGATACTAGTCTTATAATCATCGCTATCTCTCTAATTAATCATAGTATTAGTAAGTAGCTATATTAATATGCATGTGATGACAATTATTAAATTACGGTTATGAACACAATTTACAAAAAATATATTTTTTTTAAATTACTTGGATTTTAGCTCAGTCACTGCCGTTTGAGACATCAAAACCATAGATATGTTATTTCTAAATGAGGGTAGTTGAAACATTAACTTAATCTTAAATCTAATTAAACTTAATCTTGATTGGAGGATTTTTCTGTAGTGCAGATATGTGGGAGGGAGAGCTGAGCTGAAGTGATTAGAGGGGAACGGAATATTATGAGAATAAAGACGGAGAGACAGTTGACGTTCATCGGAACCCTTCCGGACCCGTGGCCCCCCTGGATGATACCTCTGGGGGTGCCACGGGTACTTGGATTCGGACCCGTGGCACCCCCAGTCTTCAAATCCATAGAACAGTGTACCAAGAGTATCAAACTTCTATTTACCAGTTCCTGGATACGATTGAACTTTGTATATGTATGTAGGTTATTGTAATCTGTGAGCTGAACATGGATGGATGATTTCTAAAAATCCAATCTTGATTTTCTGGCTTTCTTCTGGAACACCGGGACGGGAGCTGGAAACTCTATTTTCTCTGGTAGAGTCGGTACTGTGGGCGTTGCTGCGGCATTAAATTTTATTAAGGTTTTTATGGCGGATCGAGCTGTTTCTACATGTGTGATGGTTCTTGAAAACTATTCGGTTGAAATATGTTTTAATGGTTGTGATTACGGAAGCACAATAAATTACGATCGTTGATCACTTCAACTACATGGGCACCATGGATTGTTTTGGAAACTTATATTTTTAAATTCAATCCATTGCTGTTTCGAACCATTCTTTTTATTGAAATTTGAGCTGTGATTTTTTAAATTATAATTACAGATAAAGCTAAATACTCTTACAACTTTAAAGCTATAGAGAGTAGAGTATTTAGGTCCGTTTTCTAGAAAGACACGTAATCCTGAATCTCGATTTATCTGAGGATAGATTGACAGATTTGACGAGAGTATGGGTAATGTGTGGGATTTGACGTATATGACAGTCGTCAATGCATGTCACGTCAAATCCTATATATTTTCTTTCTACAATGTGGGTGCTAGCACCTCTGCCTACCCCTTCGGGGATATAGGCGTGAGTTTATGTTATGTTATTCTACAATACGCCGGCCAGCGAATTGCCACTTGTCTAGGGGGGCAGATAAACCGAAAAGCCGACGTCAAATCTAGTAGCTTTATAGGTTTTGTGTAAATACGCTATTTTTACTGAGCGCAGATTTTGAATGCTTCTGCAACATTGATACCCTATCTCAGTCGCCTTTGAATCTCTTGACTCATTTATTTAATAGCAAATCTATGTAAATGTTGCCAGTAAAAAAAATAAATCACCCAAAATATTGTGTTCATTAACCTCAACTTTAAAATATATGCTTTAACAAAAATAGTGTTACCCTTATCGCTAAGTACATGAGGTATATAATAATTTAAGTAAGGTGTAGTTACATGGTCACAATTCTCCCTACATCCGACCCATCCAATGTCCGAACTCCCAAAGCATGTTTGGAAGATCGACAGTTAAGGTAATATACTTTTTGTTTTTCATTATTTGTTTCACCCATTTTTCACAGCGATATGTGTTCAAAATGTATGGCTTTTAGATCAGATTTTTTGAAGGATTTAATATACGATATTATGAAACTTAAAGCTTAAAGTAACCAGAAAATGGGGAAATGTTACACTATCATGTCTTTAGATAATATTTCTGCGCAGAATTCTTTGATTTTCAATTTATTTAAAACTAGCTGACCCGGTGAACTTCGTACCGCCATATTTTCCGCCCGCGTGGTATTATCTCTAAATTTATCAGTGTTTTTCTACAATATTATGCATGTATTATACATATAAACCTTCCTCTTGAATCACTCTATCTATTAAAGAAACCTGCTTCAAAATCCGTTGCGTAATTTTGAAGATTTAAGCATACATAGGGACGGACAGACAGCGACAGCGACTTTGTTTTATAATATGTAGTGATAGTTATTAGAATCTGTTACATAAAAATACAAGCCAGTACTTTGCCTAAAGAGAATACATTTGATTGAAATGTTAAACCTTATAACTCAATTTATTTACGAAGTTGCAACATAATTTTATGAGAAACCCTTTATGAAGTTGGAAACACTGATATATAATTTTATTAGAGGTAGTGAAAAAGTTGCTGTCCACAGTAAAAGCATAAAAAAACAGAATTACAATTGAAAAGACACGCGCCTTTTTTTTCGTAAGACAATTCCAAACTGTAGTGGGTATTTACCTCAGTTTTTTTAATCATTTATATTATGATCTAAAGGCCATATAATTGTATTTTCATTTCCTTTTAATAATCTTCATCCACTTGTTTCCTCACATTTTTCATTTCAAATCTGAAGGAATGCCAATCGCGCTTATAATGACAGTTTAAACCATTTAATTCCATCAAATTATTTTAATTCGAGAAAGTTCTAATATAATGCTTGATCTAATAATTGATCTTGATTTAATAATAAACAGGTGTTCATCATTCAGTCTCGATCTGTCAAAATCAAATTAAATGTCAAAAGTGGTATTCCCGTAATACAATTTTTAAGAAAGAACATTGACATTGTGATCGTTTTTGACATTAAATCGATGCAAAATTAATGAATAAATTTTTATCACCAGAATTGGCCCTCATTTTTCAATAATGTAGTCATTTTTGACGTTTGCGAAATTGAGAGTAGATCGAGACTGAATTTTGAACATCTTTTTATTAGGATAATCGGCCTTCAGTTTTGGTTTGAGCTGTCGTATAAAAGATGTCACACTTGCTAGTTTACATCCACACAGCCACATTGTCCGCTTGCGAAGATACGCTTTTGTTATGTTCAATATGTTGCCAAACGTTATACCATCCATAGTTTAAATTGTCTGAAATGTACTTTAAAACTCTTGAAATAAAGTTTCAATTCGCTTAACCGCGACAAAAAGACCCCATTTAAAACTACCGTCATGATTCTATTTTTGACGGTATAGTAAAAGTAAATTTCAGACCAAAAATATATGTTTATATTTAATGGGGTAATTTTTTTTTTGGGGTAAAATGTCTAACGTGAAAGTTGGGACAGTCATCGACACGTGCACAACACGGTACCACGTGAAGTTTGCTTGTGTGAATGTTGGCTAGTATTGTGAGGTTTCTGGGTGTCCGTCTACACTAACCGCTGTATGATTTTGAAACAAACATGTGTATAAATATGACATTAAAGTTCAAATTGTATTGTATTTCTCTTGACTTATAACCTAAATGTTTGTACAAAATCTGAGCTTGACTGTACACTACGCACAGAACACGTGTCAAGAGCTATATTTCTGAATAACACTACATTTCTTAAGTCCTACACATATTTGCAACGCTACTAAAATATAGCAAGAGCAACGGAATTAATAGCTTTGCTATCAGTGCCATTCCCGGTGTAAAACAGAGCACTATAATACGAATGTCAACTTGACAGATGTCAAAAATGTCATTAATGTAAAATACCCGTTTTTTTTTCTTCATTTTGGCACATGCGGTAGAAAAGTGACAGCCAGGGTTGTCTTGCTTCGGTTTTGTAACACATTGTAAAACAAGTGACAGTTTGGTCCTATATAGAGTTGTTAAAACCGTTTATAAGCTATATCTTCGGTTTTAATTACTCTAAAAGTATAGAAAACAAAAACAAACAGATTTTAACCTGACCTTTATTTTTTACGGGTGAAAATCAAAAGCCTCTACTAACTCTAGTTGACATTTTATAGTCTATTTATGCAACTATCAAAAACCTCAACCGTTTCGTTGCTAATATGTAAACGTGATTAACATTCTGATATATCTCTCGCTTCAGATTATTTTGACTAATATGCTATTTTTGCATAGCGACGGACCCAAACGCGTGGCGCCTGGGCCGGATAGAGGAGACGGAGCACGAGACGCCCGTGTGAGGGCGCGCTCTGCACGTCGCCGTGCCTAAACGCGTCAAGCGCAGACGCTAGGGCGGCGGCCGTGCCTGCCATCCACCCGACACGTTAGGACAACGGCCTTGTGATCCACCCGACACGCTAGGACAGCGGCCGTGCCATCCACTCAACACGCTAAGACAGCGGACATGCCATCCACCTGATACACTAGGACAGCGGCCGTGTCATCCACTTGTCACGCTAGGACAGTGGCCGTGCCATACACCCGACACATTAGGAAGGCAGCCGCTAAAACGGTGGACGTGACGGGCCATCCGCTCGACTCGCTGGGACGGTGGCCAGGCCGTGTTATCCACTCGCAATGCTTGGACGGCGGTCGTATTGTGCTATCCACTCGACACCCTGAGATGACCGTGCCGAACCACCCGCCGATACTCCATATCGTAGCGTAGATAAGGGATGCAGGAAGTGTGGATTGTGAGGTTGGCTCCGTGTTACCGGCGCGTTCGGAAGATTGAATAGTACGTTCTGATTCGCTCGTCGAAAAACTATAAGTTTAGGCAACCACGGATGTAGACAAGTTTTAGTTTTGGGACGGGTTTAAGAGAACATCGCAAATGTGCTGGAATTGACATTATTCGTGTGAAAAATAAGAGAAGATTGATTTGTATATAATATTTTGAATTTCAGGTTGGGTTTTAACCATAGAGCAAATATAGATAACAGGTGACTTAGTCACTATACGAGTATATTGACTCGGGGTGAACCTTGTCAGACGTCATCACGGTAGGCGTGGCGTTAGCCAGGTGTCCGTGCTGCACACAGCTCTCTTAGCCTCAGTGTCTCGAAGCTAGATGGCGACACTTTATATCTGATACATACTCTTAGATATGAAGTGTGTCACTTTAGTGTTAGATAATTATACTACGTTAGTTTTACTATTGAACGATAAATAAGGAAGTGGATGGGATTGAACCCCTGTACACCGCAGTGTCACGGACACTTTCATAAATAAATAAAATGTATCGCCTCCTCTCTATGTTTGCTCTGTGGTTTAAACCCAAAAACCCTCTCTGGCTACGCCTATGAAGGCAACCTTAACCCGTTTATAGGCAGGGTCAATGTATAGAAGCGTGGGGTGCTTGTTTTGGTGTTGCTATACTTTTTATTGTACGACTTTCACTTACGGATTATAGTTGTAATCTGATGTTAGTGTAAGGAAAATCCATAGAAAGCTAGTACAAAGTTTAAATTTTGTGAATATACGTATATATACTAGCTTTACGGCTCATTTAAGGGCTTAGTTGCAAAATGTCCACTTCGCAAAATATCTATCAGAAGAAAGAAAAGAATAAAGGGATATTATGAGAAAGTGTTCCTTTCTCATAATGTTCTATTCGCATAATGTCTAATTGCCAAAGGGATATTGTGCGAAACGGACATACGGAAGAAAGAACGGTATAAAAAAAATTTATTAGAAAGTATTCCTTTCGATTTAGAAAGGAAAAAGAATCGATCTCGGGCGGGACTCGAACACGCGCTCTTTCCCTTACAGGGGGAATGCTCTGACCTTTTTCTTTCTAAATAGATTTGAATAGTTAGCATATTTAATGCTTCAAAATTTCATTCAAAAGTGTTCCTTTCTCATGATGTTCTTTTCGCATAATGTCCAATTGCCAAAGGGACATTGTGCGAAATGGACATTTTGCTACTTATATACATTTTGCGAAGTGGACGTTTTGCGTCTGCTCCCATTAGTAGCTTAATTTAATTTCTTCTAATAAATACTATTCAATCTGATGAATATGTTGCCCATATAGTACTTACACATCAGCGAATCAGTAACTTTTTTTTGTAATCCACAGCTAATAAATATGATTCCCTGTTGTGTGAATATAATACGAGATATTATAAGGTTTAGCTTACAAATGATCTGAAACGAAATAGCACATTGAAAAAAGACTAGAATCATTATTTTGTGTATACTATATATGTAGATAGACATAACATGAATTGAATTAAAATGTGACGTCATATGTCCCAATAATGGTTAAAGGAGTTATATTTAAATAAACGTTTTGTGTAAATACATCTTAGCGTGAGTATTGTATAAAAATTGAGAAGTTGTGCGCAGAAAATATGTATTCTATCGGCTGGTAGGAAGATTGACGATGCGGGTTGGATATCTCACAGTTCAAACCACGATTAAGGCTAGATTTCACCATTGAAAACAATGATGTTGGTAAAACGTGATAACGCAGTTTAGATTTTGATTGATCTCGGGTATTATTTGGTAAAATCTACTCTCTGAATGTTTAATTATGTATGAAATAGTGCAGGCCACTATCGTAACGATATGTCGTGTATCGTGTGACGTGTTGTAATCGTCTATGTATATCGTAACGACTTTGTAAAATGTCTATAGTCACAAAATGTCCCTATTTCCACTACTTATGACAACGAGCGAAATAAATATATTTACGTTTTTCACTTTCATTTAATATTTTTTTTAAAATGCACCTATATTTCTGTTTATTTTTAAAGAGCGAAACGTTATGAACAAAGGGCATTTTGCGACTTATAGACATTTTGCGAAGTGTACGTTTTGCGAATGAGCCATAATATTTTAAGTGTCTATTTGAATTGTGAGATATTTGTAGCCTAAGTTGCAATTGGATCCTGTACTAATTTTTATCTGTGAAACTCCACAGGTTTTCTTTTGATAAAACTCCACATAGTAACGTACCTGAACATATTTTCTTGTAGAGAAACCTGTGGAGTGGACAATGAGGGACTGCGCTGAGTCGTGGTACGGCACTGTAAAGCATTTTTATATATAATTAGTAGTGAACCTTAAGTATATAGAAATAAAGTTTAAATTACAATAATGATCAAACTGCAGCTTTGTTTTTGTGATATCATTGGAAATTAATTTTTTTGTCTAAGCAGTAAGATCTAATGCTATACGTCACACAAAAACGTACTGCCGTGCCGTGCTGTGAGTCAGCGCAGTCTCTAAGAATCTAAAGCCGCTGGAATGGCAAGTACATTTAATTTTAATATATCAATAATCAATAATAATATCATGTTTTATGAAATTTTAATATAGTGAATCCAGCCATAGACCATGAACTTTTTATCAGGTGGATCGTGGTGTATAAGAAAGCCTTTTCAGCGACTTTGTACAAATATGTATCTAGGAATGATAAAGGTTAGTATCATGAACTTCATATCATAAGTCACAAATAAAAAACAAAGCAGGCCTTAAAGTATTTGCAATAGAGTGTTACCATAGAAGCGAAACTGCCAAAAATATCACACTATCATTTTCAATCTTATTATTAATACAAATAAGGTTGAAAACACCGAGGTATGTTTTACTTTAGCAGTTTCGCGAGTAAAAAATGATATCGTAATCGCTGAATATGGAATTAATATTAAATAACTATATTTTTTTTTTACAAATTGATGATAGTTTTCTGATTGTGACAATGCATATTATTCTAAGATCTCTGAATACAAAATAAATATTTAAGAAAATAATAATAGGGGATATAACGCAAGGTAGGCTCAGAGGGCGCCGCTAGCATATACAGTAAACTGAGTGAACAAGTCTTGTCACTTGTCAATTACTTGTCATTGGCAGAAAAGGCGGCAATTTTTGCTTTGAACGACTTGTCAATAATTTTTTTTGAGATTTATGACCTGGGACCTAAGACCGGTCTTGTCCTTTTTTTATAACCTGTCAATAAACTGTTTACTATTTACGCTAGTGCTGCATTCTGGCGCCAGAATATTGTAGTATTATCTCTCATATCTACTTTTTTTTAAACAATATTACTGTATTACGCTATTATCGCAATAAGAATTATTCAACTCAAAGCAAATGGTACAACTGTTTATTCTTAATTTAAAACAAACAACTGATATGTATTCACCTGTACAAACAGTTCTATTGAAATTTGAAATTGAATAACGAACGTATTCGACCACTTTACAATACCCAGATGGCTGTAAGAGTCAGGTGGCCTGCTATCTACTAACGCAATATTATTACAATCCTACTTTACTTTGATAGTGTGAAGCGGACTTGGAATATTGTCTGTGGGAATAATTGTATACTGTGTAAATCTAACAAAATAAATATATCCTACACAGTTTGACCCAAACGCTGTCGGCTAATTTACACTATGAATTGGACCGTCGCACACTATGAATGTCCATTCACACTATGAATGCCCATTCACACTATGAATGCCCATTCACACTACGAATGTCCTTTTGCACTATGAATGTCCGTTCACACTATTAAGATTGTAATACTATTATCGGAGATGGTAGTAGCCCCCAGGTTACAGTAAGATTTTATTGAAGACTTTTGTATGTAGACTGGCGACTGCGAAGCGAGTCAATCACTTGCAAAAAGTACTGTTAGTTGTAAAGTCACTTTCACTAGATTTATCGCCAGTCAGGCGTGCAAGTTTCGTTATACCTTGATAGGATTGATTTAATGCTTTGAGCAGTAAATTGCAGTGATTTATATGTAAGACTAACCGGTTCGAAGTGACGTAGGAATGGAGGAAGGGTATGGAACGTAGAGAGACTAGATAAATGAATTATTTATGAATTTTGGTTGCTGTATGTATAGGATAGTGCAACTTTTTAGGGGTTCCGTCTATCACCAGGCTGTCTCCTGACCCGTGTAATCTAGACAATTGTAATTTTCACAGATGGTGCATTTCTGTTGTTGCTATGTCACAAATAATAAAACAATAAATATTTAGGACAACAAATGGCTGCTCTTAATAGTGTCATTTGTAATTTGTATGACAGCTACAAAAGTTGCGCGTTAATTGATAGTAATGGAAAACTAAATAATCTTAATTATTTGCGTAATGAATACACAAAGATGGCGATTTAAAATAATAATACCTACTTTTGCAAGTGATTAATGCTCGCATTATGTCGTAACCTCCACAGAGGTGCCCTTTCTTGTGTATAAAAAAAAATGCGTGACGTCGGCAGCTGATTGTGTAAAGTATTGTAAACATTCCAAATCTATATTGCCCTTGGAATTATCGTAAAAATTTTATATTTAGGAGTCGAAAGCACTGCCAATGCAATTTGATTGCTTTATCTGCAGTAACTGCATTATATTTTGTAATTAAGGATCTCATATTGTTTTTATATAATGATTTTGCTTTGATAAGTGAGAAGCACAATATTATGTTTGTTTCATTAACTTCTACTATACTACTAGACAAGAACAAAAATTGGCGCGGTTCCTGATTGAGGCGGGAAAATTTTGAATTTCGAATTTGGAACAAGTTTCAGAAACACCACAAAGGTACGACTTCGTTGTCGACTGCATACAGCTGCAGCAAGCGACGTGACATCCTGATACTAATGACACTTCTACTTTTTTTTTTCAATGGAGCAAACTGATGTGTTGGAGGACACGTCGCGACGCCTCATAGAAACTAGGACCCGTATTCACAAACAACACTGTGAGGTCACTGAGGTCTCATAGTGTGCTCGAGCGCACAGGGCTGGTAAAATTAATTCACAAACATCACGGAGCAGTATCTAACGCAGTGCGTTCCCTCAACGAAGTATCACTAAGTGTTTCCTATGAATAAAAGGCTTGCCAAAACGAACGCACTGAGTATTTGTCGTTCTTTGCACAGTTTTTGTAGTACGCATAGCGAAGTATTGTTTGTGAATACGGGTGTAAGTCCCTTAGACAAGTGGCAATTCGTTAGCCGGCGTATTGTAGAATATAATGACGAATGTATGGGATTTGTTTATGACATACATTGACGACTGTCATACATGTCAAATCCCAAATTCGAATTGCCACTTGTCTAGGGGGGCGGTAGTGTCGACGACCCGTCGTCTGTTGCTGTTGTATGCGGTCAGTTATGAACTGCACCTTTAAAGTGTATTTTAACACGTAACTGCATAGGGATAGCGCGTCTTTGTATAATGTCATCTGTATAACAACTAAGTACATAAAGTTAATACCTATTTGCTTGTTCCCTATACATTTTGTTTAATTATTTTATGCATATTTATTCTAGTAGTATACATAGAAGTTATTAGTTTTATATGAGGACAGATCACTTGAAGGTTGTATGGAGACAAAGGTGATTGTTCACATTACTTGCCTTGCATTGTCTGTACGTTTGTGCACCAGGCACCAGATGTGTTAGTATGCCTTAACAAAATGCCATTGTGTGATGTGATGATGTAAAAATATGAATGTGTTGTATGATTAATTGTAAATCATCTTAGTACATGTTGAAACGAATAGAGATTAAAGAAATAAAGTAACAAATTGTGTAAAAAAATTGTTTTATTTAATTTTTCTGTGTAAAATTTTTTTGGTGATTTTTGGAAGTAAAGAAATTAGATAGCAACACCGTTGATACAATGGAGGATGGATGCTTAAATAAATAAATTATGATTATCACAAATTACGAGTCGTCAAAAGTCATTCTGCCTACTCCATGCTGTTTTATATATCGCCTGTATTGTTTATATTTATTATTTTCCGCTAAAGCCTTTTTGGCTTCCTCATCTTTTATTTCTTTCCACACTCTAAAGTTCTCTTTTATCCAAAGCTCTTCATCTAAAAACTCCTGTTTCTCTTTGTCTTCGATGGCATTGAACTGATGCTGACCAAGATTCATATACTTCCTAATGAGATACATTTTCTCCTCGTCACCGTATGGCTGTTTCATGATAGTAAACCTCCAAAACCATCTCAAATACCAGAAGATATAATATGCGATAGTATAGGGTAAGATGATGAGTTGTATCCATAAAATGTCGATTATTTCGGGCTTAGCGTAAGCACCTTTAATATCCATATTTTCTTCTATAACCTTCCGAATTAATCTGTCTTGTTCCTCTTTCTGTTCAGCTTTAGATTTCTTCACTTTATTTCTACCTTGGAGCTCCTTCATTTCTGCTTTTGCTAATTCTAGAGCCTTATTCCTATACTTTGGCACTGTCATAAAATACTTAATAGCTGTATCATACTTAGACCAAGCACTGTAGTACTGAATGATCGATATAATAGATATAGTTACAGCAATTACTATCCGTACATCGACTTTCGGCGCCATGCGACGCCGGTAGTACCTGTAATAATGAGCATAGTACTCCTGAGGATTGTCCAACATGTAATCATAGTCTGATCGTTCTTCCTCATCGCGCAAAATCTCATAGGCTGTGGCGATTTCTTTGAATTTCTCCTCCGCCTCTTTTTTCGCTTCGGGACTTCTGTGCAAATCTGGATGGAACCTTTTAGCAAGTTGGCGGTAACTTCTAGCTATTTCATTCTTTGTAGCTTCTCTTGTGACTCCCAAAACTTCATAACAGTTTTCTTTACCGCAATAAATACCTTCGAGTAGATGATCTGCCGCGGAGACCACTGCGATTTGCCACGTTACGCAGACAAGAAAGTAGCACTTGTATTTCACAATCATTTTTGTTTTAATACATAATCTATGTTATAAATGCAATTACCACTGACTAGCAGTTATTTAAGTTACAATTTTAGTTATAAATAAAATAAGCTAAGAAGTACGAACGCTACAGTACATTAGGATTAGACTACGGCTGATTGTCAATTTGACAGTAGCGACCAGAAACGAAATCAAGCAATGTCAACGTCATAGCAACGTCAGCTATTTTATAATGATTTTATATTATTCGTTCAGAAACCTGTATAGCCTGATAGCATATTAAAAAAAAATTAATACAAAATAAGTAATGGATAATTTTAAGCAATAAAATTATTCGGGTATAAAGTTAATATTTACCGTATAATTTACAGTTTTTACTTGAAACATAGACAATTTCTTACACATCGGGCTAGTATTCAAATTACAATTCAAATGTCAGCTGATTTTGATACTGTCAAAATTGCCAATGTCAGCTGAAGTTCTGACACACGTGTTTTGGTATTGTATTGTAAATTTTAATCTTTAATGTACCTATATATATTTTGATTAGAAAATAATGACTGAAGTAATAGAAAATGCGTTGGATCGCTTTTCGAAAAACATATTCGTATGTTTGACTGGAGAGCGAAAGGCAGTAAAAGGATTACTAGTGAAAAAGCACACTGAAAACTTACAAACGCATGGCGACTTAAGTTTTCCTAACTCAGTGAGATCCTGGCATGAATTTGCCATTTGTGATAATATAAGTGGTAAAGAAAATAATACATTACTACAGGTGATAAATAAAGAACCTGAATTCATAGTAGAAGAATCTAAAAATTGGGATTTACGTGTATACAAAGTGAAGGAAGAAAACAGTAGATTGTATTTGTTTTTGGAGAGATCATCGGCTATTCGTGTTGGTTTAACTCAGGCATTGAAAAATAATTATTTACTGTCGCAAAGGTTACGAGCCAAACCTTTAACAGTTCATTTGGATCCCCTTTGTGACGATAATAGTGACATAACCTCGTTACGCGTGAAATACGTGAAGAATGTTGTTGAAAACATATGTGCAATACATAAATTAACTTTACCTGTGTTTGTTACTTGCAAATCTACAAGTAAAAGAGAAGGATGTTCTTTAATACTCTGTGGTACAGTTTTAAATGCTAAAACATGTCTCAAAGAAACCAATATTAGTGCTGATGATTTTATTAGGTAATTATTATAATTTTCATTACATTATGTAGTCTATGGTTTGTACTTTTGGTAAAAAAAACGCGGTCCAATAAAATATGTTTGAATTAAAATTACCATAAAACTTTTTTTTAGGCGAAGGCAAGATGAAATGACACTGATAGCACAACATAAGTATGGGGTAAGAGTTTCCACAGACTCTAAATGGAAGGAGTTTATAGCTCATTTAGGCGAATCTGCAGCAGCTTTTGAGTTACTGCAGGCGAAACCAAGTGGTGCTGTGAAAATAAATTTTGATAACTGCGCAGTTGGTTCTAGTAAAGGTGATTATTGTAGACTCATAAGCTGATTAATATAATTTTTTTTTTTTTTTTTTTTACAATATACTTATATTGTTTTATTGTATATTGATTATGATATGAATTATATAATTGTTACGATATAGAGATACCAATGATATGATTTGACAACTTTCGCCATAGTGACTATGAAAAATATAAATCATATTTATAATAATATGAGAACAACCAGTTAATTGATAATTCCATTCATTATTACATTAAACTAGTCCACAGTTTCATTTGAAAGAAAATCACTACAGCATGCTGACCATTCTATTTCTATTCAGCCATTGATCTTTATTCATCCTGTTATATGGTAATAAACTTCCCCTCAAAGTGGATTACCCTGAAGGAAAACTAAAGAAAACTATTGCCAGTTAAAAAAATATCATTGTATAAATGTGCACACACTAACTGCATTAGATATTGTTATATGAAGATAATCTATCTAATTAACATTGAAATTAAATAAAAAAATATAATAACAATCTGCTTTTGCGTTTAAAATAAATAAGTCTAATCAATAGATGTTTTTAATTAAAATTAATTGTAATATTGGTTGAATGCGGTTGATAACCTTGATGAACATTTAATGTTAAATGCACCAATAAAAAACTCATTTCATTTTGTTATAGGTGCATCATTCATTTTATACAATTGTGCTCGACTCGAGACTATAATTAGGACATTCAATGACAATGTGAGTGAAGGAATATATCCAGAGTTACCTCCATTTGAGGATACTGACTTGACATTACTTACACAAGAGGTAATTTTTTAAATTGTTTTATATGGCAATAACAAATTTAAAAAGTAAAAACCATAGATTTTAAGTGTTTACATTTTTTTATTGTTAGTGTTTTTTTTATTTGATTTAAATATGGAATTCCACTGTATTAATATCAAAACTGCTACTGGTGCAAGTCAGATGATGAACAGTTGATTCTACTAATATGACTGTCAATAAAATGAATTTTCTTTTGTTTCAGGATGAATGGTGTCTTATCTATAATTATATTCTTGGTCTTCCATCACTTTTGGATATGTGTGTTGAGATAAAGGATCAAACATGTGATTTTAGACCACACCACATTTGTAGTTTCCTCTGCTCTATGGTACGAGTATTCAGCCAGTATTATAGAAGAACCAGGATATTACTGGTAAGTAATACCTATAATTATATTTTTTATTAATTTTCCTATTAGATTCAATTTGTATTTAGACTTTGCCCGAAAATTTGGTTGCCAGACCATGGCTGCTAATAACCTCCTCTTTTTATGAAGTCGGTTAAAATAACCGCAATGTGGGTACATACAAAATTGACAAATACTTAATAAATCGCTATATAATCCGATAAAACAATGTTACAATTACGCATAATTCGCGTAAAGTGGTGCAAGTACAGTACTCAAAAAAAGATTTTAAAAAGATTAATTAAAAAGTACACTTTGAAAGGACAGTGTCCATAACTGGCCTCCATGAACACGATGTACGCAAATGTAGGTATTTATCAATAATCATGTTTAATTTTTAAAGAACTAATAATGAATTATTGGAGTATCAACATATATCTTTAAATAATTAGTATTTAATCAATTAATTCACTGAAATATACATTTCTTTCTCCTTTCTCTAATACTAAAATGTTGCCAGTTATAATATAGATCGTAATCGATTTTTATTCAAGACACATGAATATATCGATAAAGAGTAATGTGTCCCATACATAAACTGAATGATATTAAGTACGCGTCGACTGTGGCTTGGATGCGAACGTGAACTGATTCGATGTGATGATTAACTGGTAAAGAATTTTCATTTTAAAATGGCCTTCCGCTTGCGGTTCTACCCGCGTGGAAGTCAATTCTACTCAACGATCAAACATAAGATTTTTAAGAACGACGATGAAAACGTAAAAATATGTAAGTAACGGTAGTGAACACGGCTGCTACGCAGGAGGCGCGGGTTCGATCTCCGCTCAGTGCAAATATTTGTATGCATGAATATGAATATTTGCATTGGTCTGGGTGTCTTCTATGTATAATATGTATGTATTTACAAAAAAAATGTATCTATGTATGTTTATCTGCATTCTAGAACCCATAACACAAGCTAGTCAAGCTATGCTTACCTTGGGTCTAGATAGCGTTGTGTAGATTGTCGTACAATATTTATTTATTTATTTAATTGTGTAATAAATTCAGTTAATAATGAGCTTATTTATTTATTTATTAGACCTCATGCATAAGTTGGTACATAAGGGGACTTAATGCCACAGGCATTCTCTATCAGTCAACTTACACTAAATAGTGTATGTAAATACAATAAAAATAAATAAATATAGTACCACTTTACAATTATGTAATATTATAGATACGAGAAAGTAGTAAAGAATAATAATATATTAATTTAGTTTTAAAAAATCACAACCCAAAACAATGTGGTGTCGTCTCGTCTTTGATCAAACATTGTTTTTAAAATAATGATACTAAAACTTTATCAACTCGATTCAAAAACGAATTTATTTTAATCGATTGAGTTTGTGTTTGTATATGGCAACTGGAAAGAAATCCGATAAAATGTCATTCGCTTGTCATCTTAATTCGTGAATTACATTTTTCTATTTCTTGTGAAAGCCGATTCTGTTTTTTATTGGAAAATGAACCCGGATACATCTTTCATCACCGACCCTGGCTCGCCTACGGACTTTGAACCTGTTCATAACGATAATTCTGGCATGAATATGAATTGTGGCATCGACTTATCCCGAAGACGAAGACATGACCTCCGTTTGCAAGAGGTGGCCTCTGTTATAGGGCACTGGATTGCACCGCAAGTGGTATGTAATATATTTATTTGTTCGAACTGTTATACTATCGTTGTGTGCATTGTGCAATCATTCACTAACTTATCGTTATTCATTGACTTTGTTCTAGATTGGAGAGGACAGTTTAGTGTGTCATTCTTGTTGGATGACTGCTTTATATGATCCAAACGTTCGACAGTCAAACGAAGAACCATCAACGAGTAGTGGCACCGACGACACATTTGCATAAAATGTGGGATTTCTCTGTTGTGAATCAGATCTCATACATTGCGCATGGACACAGAAAGAGAAGCTCATGTTGCAAATGTAGTTAAAGAATGGATCGCTCCACGACAATTGAGGGGAACAGATCAAATATGTCATACTGCGGGATGACTTAAGGATCCTTATGTCATCAACGGGTTACTTACAGGCCAGATGCAGGTGAAATTCTAGAGATAATTAATGCAAACTTGTATAGAAATAATGACTTATCTGATTATGTAACTTCAAACAATTTAAATAGAAGGCGGACACAATTCTTAAACGTTGATGTTAACATAGAAAATGTATCTTTTCCAAGGCTAGAATACAGTGAGTTAATAATATTGGCTAGTGGTACATACCAACTTAAACAGGCCCGCTCATACTATGGGGAACACATTAGGGATGACGGTTCCTATACTATTGAGGTCTGTAGTGATAGAGCCAGCAATTTGTTAGATTTTCCTTTGACCGCAGGCTGTTCTTTATTGCGAGGTAAGATCCACAGTAGACATATTAGTCGAAAAATATATTATATTTATATACCTATTATATGAAAATGAAGAACACGGTAGAACAGCAATAAAACAGTACTGCTGTAATTGTATTGTCGGACGAAGAACAGTAGGTTGCTGCGCACATGTCATGACAATAATTTGGTTTTTGAGCTGGGCACGGTACCAGGATAATGTAAACCCACCTGCCCAATTCCTGGATAATGTTTATATAACTTATGACTCTGAATAATATAGAAATTATGAATACAACAAATCTTTTATTAACAAAAATTGACTAAATACTATGGTCATTAAATAATATAAATAAAAATTCTGATACAACCATATGATGTTATTTTATTTCTTACTAGTATGAACTACCAAACCTGTATCATATTTGCCCAATTATTATCTGTCCATAGCAGGCCAAGTGCTCATACAAGTTGGACAATGCCCTTTGACTTTCATAGTAGATCAGTAAATTCTGTGCATAATTAAAAAAAAATTCTTGTATGCTTCATTCTGCTATGACCTAATTTCAATGTTGAAATATTTTATGCCTGCGGCATTCCTATCGGGCTAACCTCATCGGATCTATCGATGAGATGAATGAATGTCTGACTCCATTCGACTAAAATCGCACCGAGTTTCGCCACCTCGGCCTGCGCGGCCGGGGAATCTAGCGTACCCGGGAACGGATATCCCAAAGACCCCGGCCGGCCTCGGTCACCAGCATTGGCGACCTCGTTGTGTTGTTGTGGGACCAAACCAACCAAAACCCCTCCCTCTTCTATAGCGGGCGGCGGCAACACAACGTACCGCTACCCTTGGTCTGCTTCTGCTAGGGTAAGGGGTAATCCCCAGGTCCCCTAGCAGTTAGGACTTACCTAAATGCAATGTTTTAGAATAAAATTCAACAAAAGAACTTGTACAATTTGCACGAAAGTCAAACATACTAGTTTAAAAAACCTATAAGCACATATTTCTTATACGAATTCCAATTTTCCGTTTCCAATTTTCCAATACACATTCAGGAAACTTTTTCCCTCTTTTCAGGAACCTAGGAAACACCTGCTTCCTGTCATATTTGCTAGGATGCACATGCTGACCATACTAAACGATACACTCAAGACGTGTTTACACATTTTAAATATTAAAAGTGTTTCCCAGATGTGAATCATAGTGTTTTATTTTTAGATTTCACTTATTAGAATATATTCGACTTTATTCCAATTGGAACACATTTGATTGTACCGTTACGCCGGTATACATTGTAACAGTTTGCGGGCGCTATCAAACGTAAAAAAAGTTTATTTCCTACGCGATGAATGAGGAACTTACATGTTGAAACAGTGATTTATTGTGCAGTAGGGACGAACTCAGTAACGTAAGTACACTACAGTGTCATTGCATGCATTACGAATTATTCAAGAAAATAAAAAAAGTTCCTTAATATTCAACTACACTACAAAAGAGCGCATAGAAAAAAAATGTTTTGTTTGGAAACACAAAGTTCACGTGATTGACCCAGGTATTTCATTGTAGGCATTGCCGCGCCGCGATTGGCTCACGAAGCGGGGCACGAACGCCGCCGACAAATCACGAAGCGGTTTACACGGTCGCGCGTCCCGAGTCGTCTAGTGTGTTTTTGACATCGGTAAACGCAGTCGTGAACTTCGGAGCGCACAGATACTTTTATTTATAGTTTTAATCGAGTAAAGTCGCTTTGCGTTTGTGAATACCTGTGCTCAACCGGGATACAATAAATATGAGTATTGCTGCTCTAATTCAAGCTGCTGAATACATCGAAAGGCGCGATAGAGGTGAATTGGATTTTCTTTGTTTGAAATTGTCAATCGAGTGCAACTACACGCACACGTCAACATGGCTCCCGTCTATTTTTGCCGTGCTATAATCAGCTGATTTTGACGGAATGGCAGTGTACTTTGTTGCAGAAGCTGAGCACGGATACGCGTCGAGTTTGCCGGTGTACGAAGAGATCCGCACCGGCGGCAGGCGTCCGAAGACGAAGAAATCGCAGGGCAGCAGGTGAGTGTGCGGTGTAGTGCCAGTGCAGTGATAATGTGATAATAGTGATGCTATACAGCATACGTGGTGTTATAAAGTGTCGGCGTGTCGTACAATATGTATGTTTTCTGTTCCAGGACGACTCATAACGAGTTGGAAAAAAACAGGTGAGTTTTTTTATTGTTTACTGATAACGTAGGTAGTATAGTTCCCTTCCCTTTGCTCGATGGTGAAGTTGAGCGATGTGGCGGTGTCGCGATGTACACGCTTAGCGCTGCGGCCGAGTGCCGGGTGCCGGCGCGGTGGTTATCGCGTGGCGCAGTGACCTTGGCAGCTCTAGTCGGCAAGGGAAAGAGTGCATGATCGCAATGAACGCTATCACATTACGTCACGCGGTGATGCTGCTCCGCCGTCATCCTACCTGTAGGACGCACTGTTTATACGCGCGTGTACTCGCACCAGAGCCGATGGCTAGCGAGGATGAATTACGACACAGAACTGCGCTACGTGACGGGCCACTTCGCCTACATAGTTATTTACTCGAGTTGAATAGGAATATAGAACCGGTATCTAGTTAGCGTTCTGGCTTTATCGAAGTAACGAACTGGTACCTACCCGGTTTGCTCGGCCTGTAGTTCTCGGGATTGCGTTTAATTTTATCCCCGCGTCAAGTATTTTCTATTATAAAAAAGATGCTCTGCTGTGGTTAACATGAAAGACTTGACATAAAACTCCTTACCGCCAGTCTCTTTGAATTCAAAAATGGAATCGTAATTTATGATTCGTTTTTTTTAAGTAAGGTTTTTAACGATGCCGTAATAGAGGCCTTTTGGCTAAGTTAAAAGGTCGCTTTCATCATTTAATTCGTTATCTCAATGAGAAGCAATAGCCGGGGCACAGATATTTAATTTATGGTTTGGTATAAAAAGTAATTCAATTGGATGTTCGTATTTGAGGGATATAACTGTACTTAATTGGAACTAAATAGCCGTATTGTTAGTGCCTACCTACCTATCTAAAATTGTAAACGTAAATCGCGTTATTAAAATGTTTACTGCCTATCTAACTTTTACCTTTGTAACGAGCTCGATAAGGCCGTTTCGCGGTGTAAATATTTGTAACGAATGCCTATTATTTATTTTACATGTGACTCGTTAAATTTCATGCTCTGCTTAGTGTTGATTTGACAAATTTTATACCTAATAGTAAACGGTTATCGAAGATTATGAACGCTTGCAACACTTAGGCTGAAGCCAAACGAGCGAAATTTTTTGAGTTGTGAGTCGCGTAATTTCGGTCGTTGCGTTCGATTTCATAGAAAAGTTACGCTCGTTTGACTTCAGCCTTAACCTGCACACGGCAAAGGATAAGTGCACACCTTTCCATATGAACTAGTTTGTAAATGTGTCAATCAATTAGCCTATCGCAGTCCACTGTTGGACATGATATAGGCCTCTCTCAGTATTGAGAGATTTTGGCCGAGTGTTTCCACGCTGGCCTGACCGGGTTGGTACAGGGTTTTATTTCGAGATTTTCTTCTCTCGCAGTGATATCGTCTGCGTATTTTTCTGTTTCGCTTCTTACGACAACCTTCGGATGAGATGGGGTGGTGATACTTGTATTCTTTCTCTATCACCACACGAATAAAATGTGTATAGGTAGCTACTTATTTCCTGTGTTGCTGTAGGTACTAACCTACCTATTCACTTAAAAATCTCGAATTAGGGAACTTATTAATATCTACCCAAAAGTTCTTAAATGTAATTTCGTCAGGGGACATACCTACCCTACCTATAAGTCGAAGGAAGGATGCCGCCACCGTCCCTTCAATATTGTCAAATCGTGCTAAATTGAAATAAAATAGTATGCATTTGACAGTGAAAACCGTAGATCCGATTTTAGCCATTTCACGAAAACGTTGGTGTATCTATTTGCATGGGGATGGGAATATTCATCGCCATAACCTTGAAATATAATTTTTTTGCCGTTGTCTATGGGCACAATCTATTTATTCTTGTAGAAGTAGCTGCTACAGCAAAATGTTCTCCCAATTTTATGAACACCAATTTTCATCAAAATCAGTTCAGTGGGTTATGCGTGTAAAAGTAACAGACAAAAAAGTATTTTATTAAATTCTTGCCTGTTCACTGTTTGCTTGCGAAAAACTATTGAACGGATTTTAATGCGGTTTTTTTTATTAGAAGAGTCTTAAATTTAAAAGCTGCCGTATATTATTTTTTTCTTAAAAGAATATTAGCAACCGAAATTGCTAATATTCCCGTTAACCCCTCCAGCTAAGCTAAATTGCTTGTGTTAGGAGTGGGTTCACGCCGGTAGTCTAATGGCCAGGATTCGAACCCGGGACCTCTCGATCGTAAGGCCGACTCCTTAACCACTAAGCTACCGACGCTTCAATTTTGATTGTAATTTGTTTTGTAGAAATGGTGATATGACCAAAAAATAGATAAATCTGATCGCCGTAACAGACGAACACGCAGGCGGAGCCGAGAGCTTCAACTAACATAATATATGCATGATCGATATAAAAACCTGATTATATGTTCGCCTATATTCCGTAGTACTGAAAATCATCAGCAAAAATCGGTTATAACTTTAATTCTGCCTACCGCTTCAAAGCTTACAGGTGTTAGAGTACATAATATGGAATCTATACTATTATATAATTGTAAAGTGGTCGTGTCTGTACATTGGAGATATTTAAAAAAAAAACTTGGGTTATGTTATGTTAACGATACTGAACACGAAAATATTTTTTTTGAATTTTCTGTCTGTTTGTCTGTTTATCTGTTTGTCTGTTTGTCTGTTTGTCCGCGATGGACGCAAAAACTACTTTACGGATTTTGATGCGGTTTTTTTTGTTAGAAAGGGCTTGCTCAGACTTAAAATCTTACGTTTGTTTGATCGGAATCGGTTGAGTAGAACCGAAGATATGAGCAAAGGTCGCGGTAACCGAGATGCACGCGGGCGGAGCCGCGGGCGGAAGGCTAGTATGGAATAATTGTAACTATAGTACTATCTGAAGTGGTTGAAATTACGCACTGCGTCAATATTACCCGTTGTTTGTTGAACAGTGCAGTAACCAATATTGTATTGTTATAATCGTTCAATGATAAATAATTGATAATAGCCAAACTGGTTTATTGTTATCGTTTTTTGTAACTAGTTATTCTGGTAACGTTATTACGATCGTTATGCCTTTGGTTGGTTACTAATTGTTTATTTATCGATAAAATAAATTACTAAATTGAATTTGAAGGTGACTAAGGGATAGGGCGGTTTAACATCAGCCAAGACCCAGCCTCAGATGCATGGCTCAAGTCAACAATAGTGCCCGGAATACGGCAATAGGCTCGCCCCCTATTACGTGGGACCGAATACAATGATTGGTGAAATGTGGGTGTTAATTCATCTCTGCCTAACCCTCCGGGGATAAAGGCGTGACTATATTATGTATGTATGAATTTGTATAATGAAGAATAGTAAAAGTGGCTTGGCGAAATATTAACCGACATCGCAAGGTTAAGGGATACCAGACAGGTCAGTCTTTCTATGGGTGATCGTTCCTAACGCATAGAAACCCCCAGTGCCTCGGAGAGCACATTAAGCCGTCGATCCCGGTTGCCATATGAACATCTATGGCAATCGTTACGGATAGTTGTATTTGGGCCCTAAAAAGCTCGACAACGTACAGAATATTCTATCAAGAACCAAGCGGTTCGGCGATTCTTCTGCCGCACCATTAAGACCTGGAATTCCTTGCCAGTTCACGTGTTTCCCTCCTCCTACAGTCCAGGGTCCTTTAAGCGGGGCGTGAAAATGCATCTGATAAGGCGGTCAAGCTGAGTGCCACTATTGTAACATGGTTCGTGTCTATAATGGTGACTCTCTTTTCCAAGACTTTGCCTTCAGCTTACCATCAGGTTGACATGTCTTATATATAAAAAAAACAGGTTATCGAATTTTTTAGTCTCCTCTTGACCATGGCTGCGAAAAGCCACTGAAACTTTGGGATCTATGTAAATAATAAATTAACATCGATTAAATAGCGATAGAATCCGTTATTAACAGTTTTTTTTTCCAATATTTTTGATTATTTATCATTGAGTTCACATACATAGGGTGAATTTTAATTAGCTAATTATTTGTAAAGGTGTTATAAGGTGTTGCCATAAATACGAAATAAAGAGAAAGTGCCTCGTAGTTACTAACTAAAAAGAAATATATTTAAATAACTCGTAAAAACAGTTTAGGCGCGATTGGTCCAATGTTCAAAGGAGATGGGTAGGCTTTCATACATTCTTGGGCCAAAAATGTAATAAGATGAGGGTGGTATCAATTAAGAGCATATAAATTATTAAACCATCCCTGAAAATTCTGCAGATTTTGGATATCTGAGAGCAGAATTATAAGAGATTTATTAAAAGTGAGGTTATGCAAGAAATTGACACTTTAGAACTGTTATTTCTGTGGTGTTTTAATAGAAAGTGGTCATTGTTTTTATTGTAAAATACTTTTACATTGTACTGTATTATATTTTACTCAGGGATAATGTACGAAAACTTACAAAGAGATTTTAAAGATATGGAGTACAAGGATGTTATGTTAATAAAAAAAAAACACTTCAAATAATAATTATCTTTTATTCTGCTTCAATAATAATTAGAGTATTGTCTAAGAAGTGCGCAGGTGGAAATATATTACCTTATTTACTTCATTTTCTATGCCACAATTTACACAGAGATCCATGTCAAAATCCAAAATACCGAGCAAAACTCAAACAAGTAAACAAGTTTATCATTGTACTTTAAGGTAACCAGGAGCAACTAGCTTGCTCCGTCCGTAAAGAGAAATCACTGTTAAGGGAATATAATCAAGAAATCAACTGGAAATACTCAAAACGCAGAAGTCAATTGATCATTGGATTTAAACCAATAAACTGATACAGCATACTGATATAGCATACTTTTGTACATATTTTATAAACAATTGTATATCCCATAAGCCGTGTAAATATACATTTTTTCGATAAAATAATTAATTTTGAAGATTGAATAAATAAACTGATTGACTGAAAATGGAGCTGTCAGCTGTCACAGCTTAAAAATACAGTTGATAAACACAAGAAATAATTAATCGATTAGCGGAAATCGATTCAGAATTTATTTTTATTACACTATTATTTGGTATTTTAAATGGTTATTATTATTATTATGATTACGTTTTGTTCAATCTGATTGATTTAATATCAAATTGTGATGCAAGTGTTTTAATACGCAATATTGTTTAAATAATTTTTAGTAATCGATATTTTATTTTGCTAGTGGAATAAACTTAGTTTTAAGATTTCTCGTCTTCCAGACTTTCAATTGAGCTGGTTTTTTAATATTTTGAAATAGAAAAAAATACCGCTTTTTTTAAGTCATATCTCAACTCATTACAATTTTGGCCCAGAAGTCCCCGTCTCCATTATGTCCTATTCGCGTTTGGTCCTATTCGCGTTTGGTCCAATTCGCATTTGGTCCAATTCGCATTTGGTCCAATTCGCGGTTGGTCCCCACACGACACTGCCCACCCCGACTCGGATAGGTTAGGTTAGAAGGCTAAGGCGGGAGCGGAGCGGAGCGGAGCTCCCGCATTAGCCTTCGTGGTTATTTTTTTTTTAACCACACAAATAGAAATACAACACGTACATAAAAAAAATTTATTTTGTTTAATTTTGAATTTACATAACATTGGACCAATTGAGAATTGGACTAAACGCGAATTGGACCAATTGCGAATTGGACCAAACGCGAATTGGACCAATTGCGAATTGGAACAAACGCGAATTAGACCAATCGCGAATATGGTGAATTGGACCAATCGCGAATTGGACCAATCGCGCCTAAAGGGTAAAAACTACTAACTCGAGTCGTGTCAACAATAGTGCCCGGAATACGGCAATAGGCTCACCCACTTTTACGTGGGACCTAATACAATGATTGGTGAAATGTGGGTGTTAATAAATTCACCTCTGCCTCCGGGAATAACCGGGGAGTCTGGACTGTATATATCTGTCTGATGTTAAACAGCCCTATCCCTTAGTTGCCTTGTACGACACCGCATGGGAGGAGATGAGGTGGCCCGAATTCTACTCTGCCGGGAACCACGCGGCACCTATCTCCACGATCCATGTCAATTTAAAAGTTCTGTAGTTAAACCACTAAATGAGTCAATTCTAATTCCATACTTAGTCTAGTATATACATACCAGTCTTTGTCTAATAATCTAGCCACATCGTTAACATCACAGCTCATGTAGAATCCATTGTTCTCCTAATAATAGCTAACATATAATGACAGACTGATTTACCGCTCACTTCTGAGTATTACAGAGCTAATAATGATGCCTATGATGGTATACATAGTACACTTAATTACACATGTTTTACTTGAGTTCTATCGCCAACGGGGTGTAACATCGCTACTTAAATCGTGTACCAAAACACACACATAAACAACGATTTAGGCTGTAGCGTATCGCCAGCCTGGGTCCCAGTCATTCACTTGTTTAAACCACGAAAAAAGCAAAATATAGCAAGACTTAACGACACAGTGAGCACCAACCAACAATTCATCATGATCGATTAAGAAAGGGAAAAAGAATCGACCTCGGACGGGACTCGAACCCGCGATCTTTCCCTTACAGGAGGAACGCTCTGACCACTAAACCACCGTCCCGTCCGAGGTCGATCCAAATTCCCTTATACAATTCACCGTCGCCCTTAAGACGGTTGTAGGTATAAGGGAATTTGGATCGATTTCGTACGTGTCTCGGTGGCTTAGTGGTCAGAGCGTTCCCCCTGTAAGGGAAAGATCGCGGGTTCGAGTCCCGTCCGAGGTCGATTCTTTTTCCCTTTCTTAATCGATTTGAACAGTTAGCATAGTAAATGCTTCAAAATTTCATTCAATTCATCATGATTCTTTGAGATAACTTACACTTCAAACTATGTGACGACTACCATCTCTAGTCAACTTGCGACCATGGCTGATGAAATGTAGCCGAAACCACGTAGGTTACTACGTACGTACGTAGTAACTATTTCGTACGTAGTAACTATTTAGTAATATGTGTCGAAACGTTGGGCTAAAAGTAAATATCATCAAATATATCGCGATAGAATCAGTTAAAAAGTAGTTTTATTTCAATGAACAATATTTCGCTACGATTTTAACGTCAAAGAAGAACCAGTGCCCCGAGCACGAAAAACTATCGTAACGTGAACGTATCGAGGGAATGGAGCATTGTGATTGGTCGCCCAGTGTGTATGATATGACGCCTACCAATCGCAATACTCCGTTTTCTCGATATGTTTACGTTACGATAGCTTTTCGTTATGATTACGATAGCTTTTCGTTACGATTACGATAGCTTTTCGTGCTAGGGGTACTGTGTAGGCCTAGTATAAAACATTTGCAGTTTCGGTTCGAAGTTTTGGGACATCGGTTCCCTATGAAACACATTTATCTCGAAAAAGTTATTGATTACTTAATTGGCGAATTAAGTCTAGATTGTTAGATTCGTCAGGTCGTAGGCCTAGTATAAAACATTTGCAGTTTCGGTTCGAAGTTTTGGGACATCGGTTCCCTATGAAACACATTTATCTCGAAAAAGTTATTGATTACTTAATTGGTGAATTAAGCCTGGATTGTCAGATTCGTCAGGTCAGAAACAGTCTAGTTATACCGCCTAGTAAGTAAGATGGACTTGGGTCCCATCAGTGGGGTAAGGGGATTTTTCAAAGGGAATCTTTGGAAAAAATACTTACCTCGATCTAGTGTGTCATGTAACATGCGACCTATTGGGATGCCGGCAGGAATCGGGTTATAGGGTCCCCTCCCCACAGAATAATGATAAACAGCTGTGAATATGTAGTCCAGACATGGGTGTTGACTATTCTGATAAGAAATTACAAGAAAGGTTAGCATACTAATTGTTTCAAATACATTTAATTTGTTCAATTAACGGCCAAAAGTCCCCTACTCATGCCAGCCATCTATTAAACACACAAATAATTGTACACCTTTACTTTATAAGGGCGTATGTTTATTTAACCGAATTGCACTTGTACCCTTTTCCCACTAAAATTAAATTTTGACCCAAATGGAACTCGAACCATGACACCCTACGAATAGACCGCTATATTTTGCTGAGAACTACGGAAATACTTGCATTGATCTAACATAGTTAAAAAAACGCACCTGGTTCTACCTCAGTACAAGCTGTGTTGATGTGAGAAAAACGGCGTGCGGTTTTAGTCGATTTGAACCCTACCGTGTTAAAAAGTCCGAAGGGGTTCCGCACAAAAAGGCATTTTCAAGGTTACCTATATACACAAAAACGTCGGTCGCTTAGTGGTTAACACGCTCAGCGCCAAGCCGTTTTAGCCAATTCCCTTAAAATTTAACCAAACCTTATTTCTTTTATTTTTGCGTTTTTTCTTATGTTAAAATACACTACTTCTATTTTCATCCCTCCCCCTGTGCTCCTTCCCCTCTTTTTCGATGTGTATCATTTTTGATACACGTGGCCTGTGAAAAAGATTCATAGCGATTCTTATTTCACAGGCCATGTGTATCAATTTTGATACACACTGCCGATTGATAATTCGCCAATATATCCCCAACAAAGTAGCCAAATACGGGCTCAAAATCTTCAAGTTGTGTACCCAAAAGGGTTACACTTGGAATTTCTCCGTCTATTGTGGCAAATCAAGGGACAGAGAAACAGAGGTATCTGAGAAAACAGTAATGGCACTTGCGGAAGACGATGTACGAAATGGTATCGCAAATTATTTATAAATATCTTATGGGGAACCTCTTTAGTGAATGCTCATTTTCTATACAATCAAAACACGGTTCAGAAGAAGCTTACAATCACAGAATTTAGGGAACAAATAATTATTGATATGATTGAAAAGGCTTCTCAAACAATTGAAATCGGGCAAAGTACTTCCATTTTAGCACCAAGGGCATCCGTAGTGAAGCACTATCTTATAAAAATAAAGAATGGGGAAAAAATTACACGTGGACGATGCTCAGAGTGCTACAATAAGTACGGGAGGGACGGCCAACTTGTCGATGGTCAGAGGATCAGAGCGGCGCAAGTGTCAACAAAGTGCACTGAGTGTAATAACTTTATGTGTCAGCAATGCTTCAATACCCATCACTAACAATTTTTTTCGTAAATATTAGCTGGTTTCTGATTTCAAATTCGTCTTTTTTTTGTAATAAAATAACTTTTATACCTAGTAATTTTTTTTTTTTCATCTGCTTGTAGACTATTAACCATTTGCCCGATTTACACCCCAAAGCTACCAAAACCTTCACCCAGGCCAGAGCATTTATTTTTACTAAGCAAATGTATAGAAATCGTGTGTATTATTGATACACAATGATAAAACCAAAAAGTTGCTTGTGTATCAAAAATGATACACACATAATTGGACAGTGTGTATCAAAAATGATACACTGGCGTTGAGCGTGTTAAGGAGTCGGACTTACGATCGAGAAGTCCCGGGTTCGAATCCTGGCTATTAAACCACCGACGCGCGACGTTAATCCACTTCTAACACAAGCAATTTAGCTTAGCTGGAGGTTTTAGAGGAAATATTAGTAATTGCTGTTGCTAATATTCTTCTCAAAAACAAAAACCTATGGAAGTTCCCTTGCTATCGGTATAGGAATATATTTGTATACCTACATAACAAGCAAACATAAGTATTCATATTTATTTGCACTATTTCATTACTACGTAATATGGCCACCACTTCTTTGAGAATATTCATGCAAAATTTAATCTGCACTTTTTGCATGATACTGAGAGTTCTAAAAGCCACATATTCGGTGTCCGTATCGGTCTTTTTTTAAATGTTCAATGTACAGTTTTTTCCTCATTCTGTTACCATTAGTTCATAAATTCTTGCAATATTAGATATTTTTATCCCGGTAAATGATATGGATAAACATATCGTTATTAATTATAATAAATTGGAAAAAGCGAAATCAATTCTCGGGCGGGACTCAGTGGTCAGAGCGTTCCCCCTGTAAGGGAAAGATCGCGGGTTCGAGTCCCGCCCGAGAATTGATTTCGCTTTTTCCAATTTATTATAATTTGTTTAGTCTAGCAAACTAATTGCTTTAAAATTATCTCAATATCGTTATTAAGTTATGGAGCCAGGTCCAACTAAACCTGCAGTTAGACTGATAAAGCGGACACCAGACTCCGAGATGAAAGCTTCGGATGAGTCTGGGATTAACGCTAGGACGTAAAGAAGAAGAATGAAATGGCTTAACACATTTATATTTTTTTCTTTTCTTCGGAACTCAATTCATATTTCCATGTAGTTAAAACCACGTATAGTAGACAAATAATACTAGTAATGTAAATAAAGTTTGTAATTATGTGAGCATGTTTGTTACTTTTTCACGTAAAAACTACTGAATGGATTTTGATGGAACCTTATAATAATATAGCTTATACATCAGAATAACACATAGGCCATGAACGGGATCAGAATTCCACGCAGGCGAACCGCAGGCAAGAGCTAGTTGTAAATATTTCTGCTTAACACAGCGATACAAATATTCACATCGATTCTTGCGACACTAGATAAAACGATCGTAATGTACTTACATTACATTTTACCCCATTTAGACGAAAAAAGGTTTCTGAGTACGTTAAGAGTTTTTCTGTACCGCT
Organism: Eilema depressum; assembly: GCA_914767945.1. Taxonomy (NCBI): domain Eukaryota; kingdom Metazoa; phylum Arthropoda; class Insecta; order Lepidoptera; family Erebidae; genus Eilema; species Eilema depressum. The sequence continues at coordinate 18,004,751 of OU612028.1, read as the reverse complement.
TTGCATACGTACGTGAGACGTGAGAGGCTGATGGACAGTCCCATTAAGTAACATATTACTTCAATGGCCTTTTGTATCATAAAGTGTTTTTTTTTTCACTCAAAAAGCTTATCTCAGAGTATTTTTACTTTCTATTTCGACATAGGCTCTTAATTTTTACGATGTTGAGCGGCAAACATTCAACAAAACATTGTTTACGTGGTTATGAACGTATGAGTAAAATTGTGTCTTCGAAATCTAAGATGCTAACTAAAGCGTTCTTTATATAACACTAATTTTGAAAAGCTGCTGTGCCTACGACCACAGAATAAATAATATTACTTTTCGACTTCGTCTGCGTGGACTTAGATTTGGGTTTTACTTTTTCTATCTGGGTTTCCATAGAACCCTATTTATTTTTCTAAAATTAAAATAGTCATAATTACACCTTGTAGTATAAGCTTGAGATATCTACCAGTGAAAATGATAAAAGGCTAGTTGAATTGATCATTCGATTCTGACCAAAATTTTACTACTTAGATATCTCATTTTTTTAACGAAATTCACTTAATTTAGACGTGATATGATAACCAATTATTCGTTTCTAAAATACTTACAACATAAATAAGTTTTCCATGAAACTGGGCAGTCTTAATTCACATAAAACTAGATCTCAAATCTTGATTATACACTGAGTTTCTTTAATCTAACGACATTTTTTTTACATAATGTTTTGTGTATATGTTTTTGTTGAATGTTTTATGTTCAAAGTTTCTATAAACTGTCATCACTATTCGTTGTACAGCCACGTTATTAGTCTGTGGTTTGGCTTGTTAGTGAAATGCCTGTGCCACTTAGTGACGTAATCCAGGAAAAGGTTTCCTTGCCGTTGAAAGCAGGCAGTAATTCTAGCATTCGCCTTGAATTGCAGTGTTTACTACAAACATACCGGGTAATTGTGTAAAATAATGTAGGAGTTTGTTGAGTTATGTCATTTGATAGTAATGTCTATATTAGGTGCATCTGATTATTGGATGAGGCTCTGGCGTAGTCTTTGTTCTCGGTGTTAGACGACAGGTGATCCTGAAAAAGCCAACCAAACCAAATTATAGAAATTAGAAGTGTGAGGCTCCAAAGTGTAAGTTTTGTAGGCCGCGCGCGGTCGCAGCCTGAAATTTTAGAAGGTGGGTTGGGGGAGGGGCGTACCCCTGTCCCCCTGTGACAACCCGCCAATTCGGATCGCACCTGTTGTAGGCAACAGGGTTTGGTGCTCAAATAAAGGGTGTTCAAGAGAAGGGCGGGTATCCCATGTATAATACTGATGCCGTTTTCGCGACCCACAGGAACCTAGAATAGGTTTATTTATAATCTTTTACTGCACCGAATCACATGAAGATCTGTTCAGCCGTTCTCGCGTGATTCAGTAACAAACATCCGTCCATACATTCAAACTTTCTCATTAAAATAGTAGCAAGATTTGTTCAAATATTCGTTGTAGATTTCATTTTTTCTTGCGTGCGTACATTAATGCTAGTTAATGAATTGGCTAATGGCGCGTGCGCACGCATAAAGCGAATATCGTACTCGCGATTCAGGGCCTCAATTCTGCTAAAGTAAAACCATTGTCATACCGTGAACACTGTAAAAAAAGCCATTTAATTTAAGCATTTAAAGTAATGACGTAAAATCAAATGGCTAATTGTAGAGTGAATGAAAGAGTGTAATAAAACTTTTTTCTTTTCATTTAATTTTGGATTTTAAACCTATAGTAATAAAGTTTAAAAGGAGAACGGGCACTTTTGTATGAGCTGCGTCCCAACCCTTGTAACAAGTTGCGACTAGTGTAAACATGTTCATTTAGTCTATTTATATGTAAAAATGAAAGATTTTTATCAGAAATTCGTGCAGGTCCAAAGTTATAAGGGTGTAAGTAAAAAATATTTTTTGTGCAAATAGGCTTTGCAGTATAGTTCTACGGTTTTGTATCATTTCGCCGACGGTCATTACAACTACGGTTGACTCAACTAGGGTTAATTCACCTACTGGTTGACATGGTTCATGGTTGTACCGATCACATATTTTTAACAAAAAAAGAGGGGTGTTATAAGTTTGACGTGTGTGTGTGTGTGTGTGTGTGTGTGTGTGTGTGTGTGTGTGTGTGTGTGTGTGTGTGCGTGCGTGTGTGTCAGTCTGTCTGTGGCATCGTAGCTCCCAAACGGCTGAACCGAATTCAATTCTGTTTCTTTTGATCGAAAGATGGTTTAGTCGAGAGTATTCTTAGCTATGTTTCATAAAAATCGGTTCAACCATTTGAAATATATTATGAGGAATGAAAATCAATCCAAAATCTAATCTATTTTCAAATATACCCATATTGGGTATCAAATGAAAGGTCATAATTTATACATCACGATACAGCAGGTTTTATGGAAATCGGTTCAGCGGTGGTAACCGCTGAACCGATTTCCATAAAACCTGCTATTATTATAGGTATATAAAAAGCATGAAACAAAAAAAATTAAAAGCAGAAACCAATATTTTAATTTTCTCTTTCTAAATCGATTTGAATAGTCAGCATAATAAATGCTTCAAAAGAACATTATTCACGCTGCATACATTTTTGGTCCAAAATTGAAAGTGCTGGCCAAATACGATATTTCGTTAGAACTTGTTCTTATTGGGGCGTCAAAGTTGAGGGACCACTTCCTTCGGTTTTATTTGAGTTCGAAAATCTTGAAAACATACATTTTTTATGACACAAACTATTGAAAATGGATAAAAAATGTCGTGCTACATTGGAAGAATAGTTAATAAAACTAATAAAAAATAAACCCCATACTACACACCGTTGTTTTTCGTCTATTTATTTAGGTGCTAAATTGAAAATAAGTAGCGGCCAAAGAATACAAATATGACATCCCGTTAGTCGGGCAGTGGACCCTCAGCTTTGACGCCATAATAAAAAATGCTAATGAGGACAAGCTCTAACAGAATATCATACTCGTATTCTTTGGCCGGCACTTTCAATTTTGGACCTAAATAAATGGGTGAAAAACAACGGTGTACAGAATGGGGTTTATTTATTATTGCTTTTATTAACTATTGTTCCAATATAGAATAAAGTTTTTCATTTATTTTTAATAATTCGTATCATAAAAAATGTATTTTTCCAAGATTTTTAAATTCAAATAAAACCAAGCGCAGTGGTCCCTCAACTTTGACGTGGTAATAGAAAATGCTAGCGAGGACAAGTTCTAACGGAATATCGTATTTATTTTCTTTGGCCGGCACTTTCAATTTTGGACTAAAATGGGTGATGTCCTTTCATTTAAAAATCCCAATAATTTATACATATTTGAAATGTACTAATTAAGGCCTTTAATTTGATATCAAACACGGTATATTTACCTCAATTTTATTTTTTAACGCAGTACTTTATGACCGCTAGAGGGCGCCTCATTAAATTCAGTGACACATTATATAGCCTATAATAAGTGGACGATCAAGACACTTCTAACAATACCTTACTTGTCCAGTTCTAATTAGTAGTTGAAGAGCTATGAGGGAATTAGTGAATATACATACATAGTTCATACATACATACATAGCCTGTCAAAATCATAATCCTCCTTTGGCTTTAACATAGTCGGGTAAAAATAGCATAAATAAATAAGTATTTTGTCATAAAAACACTAATTATTTAAAATAAATTAAATACTTTTTTAGTAACTGAAACCCCCACAACTTTTACCCTGCACGAAATACAGATTTATGTCCATACAAAAAAATAATACACTCATTGAGACCTTTCATTTGATATAGGTCAAAAAGTGTTACACCATATGGGACGAAACGCCCATTCGCCTTTAATGCAATATTTTGCAGTACATATCTTTGGTATGACAGTGGTTTTTCTTTAGCAGAATTGAGGGCCTAATTAGTTGAAATAATATCACTTTGTAGCGCCCAGATCGTATGGATAGACAAACACTGGTTCAGTTCAGACTGATCTGGTTCACACGACACGACACGACACCGACATCTTTCCGATACGGGGTGACACGGACTACCATCTTTTTTAAAGTTGGTTATATTGTTTAGTATACTTATTAATTGGGTTATACCTACCTACTACTGATATTTACGCAGCTGTTGTGAAAACGACTGTCGTGTATGGAAAGTCGAATACGGTTCCTGGGTCAGACAAATTTATTATTGCAGCTTCTGGTTATGCATGCGTCTATAGGCTTAGGTGTTAATTCACCTCTGCCTAACCCTCTGGTGATAAAGGCATGATTATATGTATGTATGTAAATATGGAAGTCCAGCCAAATCCGCAGTTAGACTGATAAAGCGGACCCCAGACTCCGAGGTGAAAGCTTCGGATGGGATTGGGATTAACCACGGTAATACTATAACCCGCGCCACGTAACTTGGACTAAATCGTAAGACATACGAGGCTCTGGCGCCCGCGGATTGCTTTGTAACAGTCTATGCTTGGTGAATTTGAGTTCGTCCACCGCAGTAGCATCCCGTGCTATCCTCAAAAGACACCCAAGAGATGTGTAGTGTACTGCGCGTATAGGGCACATTTTGAGCACATTTTAGGTCCAAGTTACGTGGCGCGGGTTATATCTATAGATAGATAGATATATAGATAGTATTACCGTGTATTAACGCTAGGATGAAGATGAAGAATATGTAAAACGAGTAAATAAAAGAAAATAATCCGATGTTAGACATCGTGTCGGCCATTCTAAACCACGTTATTTAACAACATAATACAGCGTGTTTACATAACGTGGATGACGTGGCGTCGAGAGACAGCGTCGCTCCGTTCTGCGCGTACGCACCAGCGCCCCACGCGAGTAATTTTCCAATAGAGCCAACATAAGTGTACTTACTTACTGCTATCATGTGTTTTGCTAGCAAATTGCACTTGTTGCTATGACAGGTTTGTAACCGACTGCGAAGACAAAAGAGGGTTATTTGATTGATTTGGAGCTGTTTGGAAATCGATGGCTGTGATTGACGAACGAGTCTCTGGTGCAGGCTTTCCTCTCGGGGCCCACCCCCAAGAGTCAGTTCATAGGCCACGGTAATCACCTTCCACCAGGTGGGCCGTGTGCTAAATGACGCTGTGCATTATATCCTAGTAAACTATAGTTATTTACTTTTTAACTCAGGACACGTATCTTGAGCCTAAATCGCGAGACAAAGTTCTTGTGTAATCACCACATATTATAAAACAAAGTCGCTGTCGCTGTCTGTCCGTCCCTATGTATGCTTATATCTTCAAAACTACGCAACGGATTTTGAAGCTGTTCTTTTTAATACATAGAGCGATTCAAGAGGAAGGTTTATATGTATAATACATGCATGATATTGTAGAGAAACATTGATAAATTTAGAGATAATACCACGCGGGCGGAAAATATGGCGGTACGAAGTTCGCCGGGTCAGCTAGTTATGTATAAATCTATGCTTGGTGAATTTGAGCTCGTCCACCGCAGTAGCATCCCGTGCTATCCTCAACAGACACCCAAGAAACGTTTACTGCGTGTATAGTATAGAGCACCTTTGGAACACATTTAAGGTCCAAGATTATATGTTTCGAGCAATATAGAACACACTTCCATCTAACATACTAATGAGTCTTACTACTAATGACTAAGATAAACAACTCGGTATCTACAAGATATATTCATGCCACGTGGCTTTCATTGACAATACGCTCGTACTTATTGTTAATAGCTGTTTCTGTAGGTATATGTTAATGATTTAAATAATTAAGTTCATTCTTTCCTAAAAACGAATGTTAGTTTGATTTGAAGACTGGATTTTACGATACGACGGACGTGTAGGAACTACGATTACTGTACATATAAACATACAGAAACAGTAAACATAAAGCCAATGAATAAATGGCCGCTTGACGGCTAAAGGCTCGTACCTTATTACGTAAGACCGGAAATCATAGTCTGACATTCGGGTGTTTAACACTTCTGCCTACCCTTTTGGGGATTTGCAGGGTGTATGTACGTTTGTAAACTGAGTTTCCACATACGTTAAATTAGTGTTAATAAGCGATTTTCGCTGGTTAGTAACAGCCTTAGAATAATAAGCTGTTATCTGTGCTTACCCTGGAGAAAGAAAGGTGTGAGATATGTACAATTGTTTTCAAGAATATATTCATTATCGATAAGATAATATCAATATCATGTCGGCATTAGTTTGATTTTAAGTAGAACAAACTTGTTGACGAACATACAAGTTTAATGTAGATACCTATAATTATCATCAATTACTCCAGTGACCAACAAAAAATTACGAGAATTGGCCACGAAATACCCGACAAATTTATTTTTTGTTCTAGAGCCAAAATTAAGAATTTATATGAGAAAAAATAATGCATAGGATAGGCATGTCGGACTCGAAACAACGAAACAAATTGCGTCGTCACATCTATCAGAGTTGCCGGAGTATAAGAATGCCTTTGGTAGGATATCCCTGAGACTCTGAACGGCCTTTGCAGCCAAGGTTGGCAAGCTCAACCTCTTTGTGGAAATGGAATTCCTCCTACCCAATAGTTCAGCTTGCGCGAAAACAGCCTGCTTTTGATACAACGAGGTCTAGTTTGAACCACCAATGTAGGATACTTGTACATCTTGGAACAGAACAGTGGAGAAATAATCCCAATATTTGGATAAAATTCCAATAAAAATGGAAGAACCAGCGTATTATTATATTCCCGTCATAGAAGCAATTCCATTAGTGTTCTACAGATAAACCAGAACGCATGGCGACTACATACCTACTGCTTAATGGTGATGTCATGTTTTCACCAATAATCACATGCTGGCTGATTGAAGGTTGCTATTATGTACATCGGTAACAAACAAACCCATTAAATTGGTATCGTATGTGTGATACGCAATGTAAAAGGTCTGATTTAGTCACGTTCTACCAGATATTTAGACATTATCTTGATTGTAATGTTGAAGGTATGATTCCGTAGCCGGCCGCATACGACAACGACAAACGCATGCAGCAGATACAGCGTATCCATTACTTGTTAAACTCCGATACGGATAAAGGGTACCATTGAGAAGCCGCAATGAATTACGCGCATCTGCTGCGTGCGTCGGCACTTGTCGTATGCGGCCTGCTACGGAATCATACCTTTGGAGTAGAGTAGGTGAGCTCTTCCAATTTATTTGTCCCACCTTCTATTTTCTTAACACAGAACAACACGTGCAGAGATGAGGTGACACTCTTATATGGTAGAAATAATTCCATTCGATCCGATCCGAGCGATTTAGTAGATATCTATTTTTTTTCGCCGCACCAAAAATATCTGGAATTCTTTACCAGCACACGTACGACTTTTCTTGGGCCTGAAAAAAGGACATTTTGTCGGGCTGAAGCCGTTCTTTGTAGCATTATTGATCTGTGGTGACCCTCATCCGTGAGACAGATACCTTCAGCTTAAAGTCATATTGACAGTTATAAAAAAGGGTATCGCACACTACATATCAATCTATTGCAGTCCACTGCTGGACGGCCTCTCCCAATGTGTGCTGGGCGCCATTGCTCCCGATCCTCCGCCTTCCGCATCTAGTCTATCCCAGCCACATTGTTCAGTTATTCAGTTCATCTGGATCAGGGGCATCCCGTCCCACCTTCCGTTTGCCGTCTCGCGATCTTCACTTTTCGTTCGCTCTAACGGCCATCGGTCCTTCGACACAAATATGATTGGTGCCAATATTGTGTACGGTTTATCTTAGTCATCAAAACCGATAATATTAATAGTACTGTTCACACACGTGGTATCGTGTACACGTGTATGTCCGAGTGGCGAGCACGCGTCATGGCGGACCTTGATAAAAATTACATAATTAGGTTTTTACGTACCGTGTTTTGTACCAATGGCTCAGCAGTGCGGCTCAGCGCTACAATATGACTACCGTATGGGGTTCTTCAATAAGGGCATTAAAAGGTCGCTACAAGGTCGGCAGCACGAGTGTGGTGCACCTTTTTCATCATGCGCATAATCCCTACGGAAAACCCCCCATGGAAGCCGGCGGGAGAGGTTAGGTTGCCGGAGGTGAGATATCCCTCGCACCCCGGCTGACCCAGGGTCTCTCAAGCTGGCCCTCTTTTGGGAGTGTGGTAGGCACTTCTCATTAGTTGGGCAGTATGCTGGTTCCAATTGGGTGATAGGCAAGCAGAAGTACTTATGCCGTTGCGTCGAAGAGGTTATCCTACTCCCGAGGGGGGCTATCTCAAAGCCGTAGATGATCCAGGGTCAGTCGGGCCACGGGAATTACGTTATTAAGTCCGTCTCTAGTTTCTAAAAGTTCCATTGAACTCAGCTGGCATCGTCGGGTGAACAGCTCTCATAGTTCAGTTAGTTTGTTTAACTTTGTAGTTCGCGATGTGAACTGAAGTATAAAAATTGTGAAGATGCCTTAGCTACAGCCGCTAGGCTAATCGTAGTTAGCTTGACATGGTTCAGCTGTGTTGCCTGTGGCTTTTTGGTAGAAAAATATTATAGAGATCATAGATTGTTATGTTGAGCCGATTTAAAAAACAACTTTCATTGCGCGCTAGACATTCAATCCCAGATAGGTAGACGATAGTGTTTTTGAATTTGACGGGATCCTTTTCGGTGTTCTTCAGTTTTCTTTTTAAATAGGGCACGGTCAATATGTCTTCTTGCCTGATGTTAAGCTGAAGACAATTGCAGGAAAGATGATCATAGGCGTTCACTTGGAAAATTCGCCGTGTTTCTGCTATATCATACTTAGGAATACATTTTACGTAGTTCTGTCACAGTCACAACTCACAGTATCACACAGTAAAACAGGTTCAGTCAGTAACATTTATATCAATGGGTTCAGTTAAATTAGAATCTACACTTACATTAAAACCTTAATTTCTTACCTAAACGTATTACCAAATACATTTACTTCAACTTCAAAAACAACAACATTACAATGAATACCAATTGTACTGAATCACGATATTTCATGTAATTTCTTTTCCACGTTTACGTAACCGTGACGTCACTACACGTGTCACGATAATAAAGTACGTACGGACCAAATGTTTACGTACAAAACTCTATACTAAACACCATCATCTTAGTTCTTAGTGTTAATACCTGTTGTATTCATAGTTTCAACTATAGACCTCAGGGTCTTTCATGAGCATAGGTCTGGGGGTGACAGGTGGAGCCGACTGTAATATGCCTCGGGACACGTATCTTGGACCTAAATCGCGAGACAAAAGATGGCGCCCGCAGATTGTTTTGTAATAATCTATGCTTGGTGAATTTGAGCTCGTCCACCGCTGAGCACCTACTAGCTTTTGCGGCTCCGCGTAGATGTCGGTTATCGAGAACAAACATAGCCTATGTCCTTTCCCTAGGTCTAATGTATCTTTGTACTAAATTTCATCAAAGTGGTTCAGTGGTTTAGACGTGAGAGCGTAAGAGACAGACAGACAGACAGACAGACAGACTGACAGATAGACAGACAGAAAGGAAGACATTTCTTATATTCACATTTTTAATATTAGTATGGATTATTTCAATGGTTATTATTTTCCTTCCTCACGTTTTAGTAACGGATTTCATTTTAAGTTAAATTCCAGGAAAATATTACTCAATCAGCTTCAACCGTTTAGTTTATCACAAACTGTTATTGAGTCACTAATAAAGTGTAGAACAAGGAAAAATCCATGGTTTACTCGCGTTAATTGTCCGTGACATGCGTCCGCGCTGACTTGCTATGTGCCTAACGATTTTATTGAGCTGTTATCCTCTAGAACTCTTGATAATACTTTTAGCTCTGTTCTCTAGGTCATCTATACTAATATAAAGCTGAAGAGTAGGTTTGTTTGTTTGGTTGAACGCTAGTTGAACGCTAATTGAACGCTTTTTGAACGCTAGATGAACATAGGTAAAGTGACGAGACTGTGTGTACACTTCACGCTAGCTTCTTACCGACCGGCCTCCCTAGACAAGTAGCAATTAATTGATCGGAATAGAATGATAAATGTATGGGATTAACGTCAAACTACGTGTCATATACGTCAAATCCTATACATTCATAATTGTATTCGACAATACACACCGGTCAACGAATTGCCTCTTGCCTAGGGGGAAACTAGAGTGTATTTAATTGACAGACTGTAAATAGTGTTAGAAAAAGAATGAATACGAATAAGAAACTTCCGAACCACAAGAGGTAACCTCGTACTAGTATCGACAGGCAGGTGTACCACAGGGCTTTGAGTTCGGCCCATCTAAATTTAAGCATAAAGTTACATTCCGTAAATGTTATACACGTACACACAGAACGTCGTATGTCAAATTAACATTTGAATTTCCCTCAATACGTAACATATTCAGAGCCATAACATAAGCATGTAGGCGTGTGCTGTCAGACGCGCTGTCGGCGTAGATCGTTATCAAGCCGCAATAGCATAGCAACAGCGTCACGTATCGTTATTGCTCCTGCTAAATAACGTTATTTTCTTGAGATGCGATGGAACATGGAACGTAATTTAGATCACAGATCTATACTGTTGAAAGTTTATGGGGTTCTATGAATTAGGGGCAAAGCCATCCTTATTATAGATATAGGTAGGCTGTTCTCCATTTAACAGTAACCAAATATCCCATGACACAGTGCCCGCTTGTCGGCAATAGGCTCGCCAATTACGTGAGACGAAAATAGTTATTGAAAATTCTTTGGGGATTTATACTGGGCAGTCTTTAGGGACTGGTGATAGAAGTGAAATCTAACTTACTTGTCAATTGTATCGTCATTCGGTGACGGCACAAGCGTTAGGTGACGATGACAAGAATTCCATGATTTTTGTTCACTCAAAACGCAGAGCGCTTCTAAAGAAGTTTTCACTACAAAAATTAACGAATCCCGCTCATTCACTTGCGTATGAAAGGTCAGTAAACTAAAACAAGGTTTGAAAACCACTATCAACGGAAAAATAGCATGCTATTCGTTAAATAAGCTATTAGCGCCAACGATATTATTAAAATTGTGCTAATAACTAACTATCTTGCAACTTACTGTCTGTTGAACGACAAAGTACTGTATGTTTTTCTTTTTTTTTTAATTCCCAGATCTAGAATTATCCATTGTAGTCTTGGTGTATTGTTCACTAATGATGTAATGACGCCACGGCTATTCTATGTGCCATTTTTTAGGTACAGTCAAGGTGATACTGAGCGTGTTTTAGATTCAATCTACTGGTTGACTTTTTGCGTTGTTTGTTCTGTAATAACTTGTGGCTATAAGCATAGTTCCCGACGAAGCACTGTAATATAGTAGGGTTTGTGAGATTGAAGGATCATAGTGTTAACTCATAATTTTTGTGATATTGGGACTTTTCGTGGCGTCAGCACAACTAAGTTCCATCATAATAATAATTAATCGCGAAACGTCTGGTCAAATTCTCGGAAATGTACCAGGTTTTGACCAGACGCTTCTTTCTAACCCACGTTGCTAAATAGTTACTGCATTCTTTAGGTAGGTACTAATATTTCCAGGGACTTTTACCGACTACTGAGCTCGTACATTAAGCTTCAGAGAAATGGGACCCCCCTTGATAATGACATCGTAGTGAAAGGGGGTCTGTTTTCTCTGACGCTGACTGTACCATAAATAGTCACTCCCTAACTTTCGTGTCAATTCCGGAACGCAAACCATTGCATGTGTCACAGTAAAGAAGTTCTTAGGCACGTGTTCTAGAACGAGTCAGTCCTGAATCTCGATTATCTGAGGACAGATTGACAGATTTGACAGATTGACAGATTGACAGATTGACAGATTGACAGATTGACAGATAGATGAATCGAGATTCAGAACTGAGCACCAGTCTAGAATACAGGAAATAGGCTATTGAGCATGTGTCGCCAAGTTTTTACCACCAAACTTGATACCAACTTGCACTATGTGAAAGGTATGATTTCGAAGCCGACCGCGCACGACAACTGCCGACGCACGCAGCAGATGCTTCTCAATGGTTCCCTTAAAGGTCCAACCCCACCAAACGGACGACATCGGCCCGGATTTAACAATCTTTAAACAAAATTAAATCTTATTATCACAGTGTTTGAAGTTAAATTTATAAGTAGGTAAGTTTATATTACCAAGTCACACACAACAGCTTGACAGCGACATGCGGCGGCATGACGCACGTCAAGCTGTCATGCGTGACTTGGTAATATAAACTTTAAATGCTGTGATACAAGATTTATTTTGTTTAAAGATTGTAAAATCCGTTCCGATGCCGTCCGTTTGGTGGGGTTGAACCTTTATCTGTATCAGAGTTTAACAAGTAATGGGTACGCTGTATCTGCTGCATGCAGCGGCAGTTGTCGTATGCTGTCGCCTTCGGAATCATATCTTTACGTAGCTCATTATTACACATTCATAAACACATTACATTTATCAGCTATGCTAAATGAATGCTTTCCGCTTACACTAAATTAGATAAACGTGTTAAAATAGCGCATACAGCGCTATTCTTTACTGATAAGTCGGAATCGTTACTGTCTACATAGTAAGTACTTATTATAAATTATTTGCGGCGTAGTTGAAATTGTTGTTGTGACAGGTGGCATTCTAATGTGTAATAATAAAAAAAAAACTATAAAAAAATATTCCCATCTCTTTCTGTGGATGTCTATAGTAGAAGGCGTCTAAGGATTAGGGTTGTTCTCCATCCGACAGTAAACATACCTACAGCCCATGAATATGTGCCCGCTTTGTTCGCCCCCTTTTACGTGGGAACGAAAATCATAGTTGGCGAAATGTGGGTGATAATACACCTCTGCCTACCCTTTCGGGGATTTACAGGCGTGGGTATATATGTATGTAGATGTTTTTTTTTTTTTAAGTTTTTTTTTCTCGGGTAGCCATGAGCAGGTCCACCCTTTGGTGCCGGCTTATCCATGAATTTTGGAACACCCTGTAATGTAGTTACCTACTTGTCTTGACCGACAAGTAACTACATGCTGCTTCCGAGTTTTTTAACAATTTGCCCGACCTGGTAGTCGAACCCAAGACCAGCACCCTGGACAAGTGGTAAGTCGTTGGTATTGTAGAATAGAAAGGTGAATGTATGGGATTTGACGTATATGACAGTCGTCAACGTATGTCATAAACGTCAAAATACGGTGTCATATACGTCAAATCCCATATATCCATTATTTTATTATAAAATACGCCGACCAACGGATTACCACTTATCTTGGGGGCTGACCAACCACTATTGCTACCGAAGCAAACATTTTGTGCATAATCTGCTCTTTCTCCATCTTTTTTTCAGTATTCTCCTTCCCTTCTCTTAATACTTCTCATATCTATAATTGGGTTGTGTACTAGATATAAGTCCACAGAACCTGTTATTTAAGTTTGAAATGTAATATAAATAATCTGTTGATGTACCAAAAAAAAAAAAAGAGAAGACTGTTAGCACAACCCAAACAGTTGTTCAACGCAGGCAATGCCGGTCCATTCCAATCCCAAAATCGGCCTACATTTCAATATTAAATTATCTTTCTAGTACCAATCCCAGTTGCATTTTAATTTGCATTTAGGAGTTCAGTGCTTGCTCTCCTCCTATTATTCAATATTTGGTTAATCTTGGTTTTAACGGAGCGACTGCCACCCGAGCCCCACTCCCTAACCAAGAGGAAATCTTGCGCCATCCATACGCTCGTCCATCAATTAGTGCAGCTGTGCGGGCTTGTAGATGAGGTACCTACACCCAATGATATTATATTATAAACTATAAATATGTTGTCCACACTCTAAAATGGCGATAAAAATTATGACATTGGTCATCATTTTTGCACCAATCAAAATCGCGACAGTGCATTACCATTGAAAAAAGTTTATAATAAATTCGTAATTACACTAAATTCATATAAATTAATTATACTTAATAACTTATTACTACTAGTAGCTATAATGTTTCATACTTAATGTTTGCGCCTATTTTTAAATCCGCCATGTTCTTTTATGACGTATCTATTAATTTAATATATCATTACCTACACCCACATTTAACAATTCAATACAGTTTGCTCAAAAGCAACAAAATTTCAACATGGCTAAAAACAACTAACTAATGTACCTAGTAGTTATTCGTATAAATAACTCAAAATGCTTACATAAATTCACAAAATGATTCATAAAACAAAGTTAATGAACTCCAAGCATTAGTGATAACGAATTGGTATTTAAAATATCAAAATAACGATAGTATTATTGCGTACATGTCAGATAGTGCGGCCTGCCTTTTCAGGTTCACTTACAAAAGCTATAAAACTTTAACAATAGCATGTAAATAGCGTCATTAGCATATTTTTTCATCTGCTATTACATAATTTATGTGTTAACGCGTTCGCCGCGGTGTAACTGTCAAATTCTATGTAAATTTAACCGAAAGGGCTTGATAAGATAACTACTTAGTCGTTTTTTTGTCGTTTAAAAACTATTAAGTGGGCCGTATGTTTGTAATATTTTTGTCAAGCCAAGCTAAAAACTAAATTACCTTGTGTGTGTGTGAACACACTTAGTAGCTTTTTTTTTACAAACAATAACGATTTTTCCCAATATTATATTACCAATGACTACCAATTCTGAAAATAAGAAAATAAAAAGAGAAACCAAAAAAAAACAAATAGCAATTTTAGCACTGCTATTTAGTCGAACCAAATATAGATAAAAAAAGAATCGCTAAGTTTGACCTGACGAACTCTTTAGAGACATTTGACATCGGTTTGAAAAAAGAACACGATGCTCCATTCGAAAGTCTGCGCCTACGCACACCCACACAGTGTATTCAACCTTAAAGAATACCCCAATACAAAGTCGTCTTTACCATAAATCGCCATAGATATAACCTTAATTGGTGGAGTTGTCAGTTTTGTTCGATAATTAAATGTTGATACAAAATATTTTTTCAAACTACCCACACGATTTTCAAGTTTCTTCGATTAACTTATAATTTTTATTTCTATCACTGGTTATTAATGATCTCCCATTATGTTATAATAATCAATAGGCTGTTGACCACTATTAAACCCGTGGTAAGTGATGATGTGGTCGATGACGGAGCACGATTGTCTAGAAGCAAACTGTTCACTCTAGACTTGAAGAAATCTATACTCCAATTGATTAGGTACTTTACTAAAGGCACGGTAATACTATAGATAGTATTACCGATTACCGTGCTAAAGCTAAATAAACGCGTTAAAATTGTAGCGACTTTTTATAAAAACACATGTTAAACAAATAAACTGCCTCTGCATTGTGGCGTAGCGGTAGTGAACGCGGCCGCTACGCAAGAGGAGTGGGTTCGATCCCAGCTCAGTGCTAATATTTGAATGCATTGGTCCGGATGTTTTTATGTATAATCCCTACTAATATTATAAATGCGAAAGTAACTCTGTCTGTCTGTCTCGCTTTTACGATTAAACCGCTGAACCGATTTTGATGAAATTTGGTATAGGGGTAGATTAGACCTTGAGAAAGGACATAGGCTATGTTTGGTCGCGATAACCGACATCCACGCGGGCGGAGCCGCGGGCAAAAGCTAGTATGTATAATATATACAAAAAAAAAATATTCTTAGTACATATATGTTCATAAGTTCATAACACAAGCTAGTTAAGCTATGCTTACTTTGAGTCTAGATAGCGTTGTGTGAAAAAAAACTAGGCTAACTGACTAACCAGTGGGTTCGATTTCTGTTTTTAGTCTATAAAATTAGTTTCTAATCAGAAACTAATTTAAACTGACAAATCAGTATCAAAAAGTATGCCAAAAACGACCAAAGCCGTGACGCAAATATGTGTCAAGTGTGTCAAATAAAAAGTGTATTTTGGCATACTTTAACATTTTCGTGGATTGTAATGCTAATCCGAATTAATTATGAAATCTTTGAGTTGACCTTTCTAAAAGAATTTCACCTTGAATTCATCCAATTTTACGTTTCACGAAATGAATCTGCTTCCAAATCAAATATTCTATTAATCCAGTCAAGAAAATATTTAGCCTGAGAAATATTCACGAAGAACTTCGTTACCGTTGAAGGTTTAATTAAGGTTCGTCAATTGGACTTCACCTCGCCAGATGGCACGCTGAAGGTATAATCGCTAAAACCGCACTGCGTCTCGGGTCATCACTTGCCGAGAGTGACGTGCCCTCTGGCATTTCCTTATAGATTTCCATTATAAAATATTTCTTATTCCATTATTTCTTAAATTCTCGCCTTTATAGTCCGTAACAGTGAAATTTAACAAGAATATATTATTGAATACGCATTACCGAATTGTCGATACACATCTCGTCAAACGGTGAGCGAGCAAAGCCGAGCAATGATTGAAGGCACTTTGAAGGAAGACAAAAAAAAATAAAGTTACCCTTGTTTGGCGAGGGTGAGGCACCGAACCCGCGGCAAATACCGTTCACGGTAACGCCTCCAGTACTGGAAATACCGGAAAGAAAATGATTGAGCTTCGAAAAAAGCCCGAAGACGTCTTTGTATGTGTAGGTATAGTAACTAGGGTTGTCACCTGCGAATACAATTTCCGGGATATTATTTTTATTTGTGAGGTAATATTTTTCTGTTACTATTTCGGTTCGGCCTCTCAGGCCCGTATTCGGGAACGACACTCAATCTTGAATCTCAATTGATCTGAGGACTGATTGTATAACAGATTGTCTACACTGGTCTTAGATAAATGGACACTCAGAACTGGGTACCATTCTAGAATACGATCCTCAGACTTATAAGAGTTCTCAAAAGCATTCTGTAACTGACCAACGACGGCTATTTTTCGCCCAAAAGCCACTTGGACTGGGTCATAAGTCAATTGTGTTGTTAAATATGTGTGTGTACCCTTCAAAAATACAAAAAAAATATTGTCAAACAATTACGTGCGATCCCGTGATCCGGGAAATGGGAACTAAATCCCGGACTTGCGACAACCATAACCCAGCAGTAATGCAAGGCGTATAAACTTACAATAGAGCCATAAAATAGCTGCCTACTCAACTAACAATATTTTTTTATATTGAGTAGGTATTGGAACCAAAGTTTTTTTTTATATATGTTACTGAAATCACCGCGCTTGCTCGTAAATAGAACCTCTTTACAGATCCGTATCGTAAGAATCTTATTGTTATATCCAATGAAGGTTTGTCATATATTTGTCAATAGTAATCGTTGGCCAAATTGTTGGCCGGATTGGTTAGTCGTTCGCAACTATTTATTGGTCGATCTTTTTTGTTATTGGTATATTGGCTATTGGACTATTGGCGTTCGGGAAGCGAAAATAGTCTAGATATTTGAACTTTTTCTAGTTCTCTTATGATATTGCTTTCCTGGTGTGCTGGAAAGGTATTGTATATTTATTATTTATTTTACAACCCCTGTGCGCGTACCTGTTTATATGATATACTGAAGTCAAAATAAAAATTCATTTATTCTGCTGCTACTCTTAACGAAACTTACAAAACGTTAAAAGTGTAAACAGTGGGGTGAGCACGAACAACTATCGTAATCGTATCGTGAACGTAACGAGAGCACGGAGCATTGTCATTGGCCGCCTGCCTGAAGCCTGCCAATCGCAATGCTCCGTGCTATCGTTACGTTCACGATACGATTACGATAGTTGTTCATGCTCACCCCACAGTTCACTTCCAAGCTTATTTGTACCACAATTGGTACAAATCAGCTGCTTAAAACTTTAGGTGAAGTCACTCAAGTAGTTATTAAAATGAATTCCCAAAAGTAATTGTGTTTGTATGTGAAATGAAAGACTCAAAATAAGGAAAAATACTTCAATATACATAGATAAGAAATAAACACCATCCAATCCATGTGACCCCAAATAACGAAAACAAAAACATCAAAATCCGTCAATCCGTTTAGCTACGAATTCCGAACGCCGGTATTTTAAATAAATATTCCAAAAAATATTCCAAAATAAATAAATATTCCAAAAAAATGACCAAACAAATAACTTTGATGCTAAAAATGTATGTAAAGGTTAATATAGACCTACCTCTCTTTGTACCGAACGAAATATTTCCTATTATCTTTGAGCTTCCAATATAAAATGCGCACAAAGTAAATATTTCCAATATCCATGCTAACATCGCGTAGATTGGAATATGTATTGCATCTAATGTATTTTTATAACATCTAGTGTATTTTTATAACATTTTTATGATGTATTCAGTTCATGTTTTGTAATAAAATAAGTTTTCGATGGAGGAGAAGCAAGCTGTTGTGCCAAAGTAACACGGACAGTTTCCATTTTGAATAAATTAGTTTACTAAACTAGAGATGTTCTTTTTTGTTTCTCTTTGGTTGAGATGTCTATTAGTTTACATTTAGAGTACATTTTTATTTTAAAGAATCAGTAGAATTCCTGTTAACCTCCCTAGCTAAGCTAAATTGTTTATGTTAGGAGTGGGTTGACGTCGCTAGTGTAATGGCTAGGAATCAAATCCGGGACATCTCGACCGTAAGGCGATTAACGAAAATTGTGTAAAACGATTTGATCGAGTGTATACGGAATCGTTGATACATCTCTATACTACATTTTCAATCTATTATCTGTTAACCATCTGCCATCGCGTTCACACTCGCTGCATTCGCATATCGCTCTATCTCCTTCTCTCATCACCACGTCATACTCGCTAATCTAATTTGACATTTAAAGGTTGCAATATGCCGTTCGAAATGCATTGCTATCTATGTTTCATACAAAAATAATAAATAATTTCTAGGACATTCTACATAGCGCTTCTTCATCCTAGCGCTAATCCCAGTCGCATCCGAAGCTTTCACCTCGGAGTTTGGGGTCCACGTTACCAGTCTAACTGCGGATTTGGCTGAACTTCGATATTTTCCGTGAAGCGACTGCTATCTGATCCCCACAACCCAATGGAGATATCGAAGCATTGCAGCTAAACCTATTGTTGGACGTTTTAGGGTTCCAACTATCTGTATCGTATGGCAACCGGGACCGACGGCATAACGTGCTCTCCGAGGTACGACCAGACCAATGTTATCCATACATACGCGATATCCTAAAATATTAATTTAACTTCTAAACTCAAGTAAAAAACGTGTTAAAACAAGGACCCAACGTTCAACTCTCGTCTCAACATAACCTAAAGCTTTCTAAAACAGTCGCCATATTTATTTTTATCATTTAATTCATCCGCTCCTTGTACGGGCCGGTGAGATTTCATTATTATTTCCTTATTTGTCTACGAGACGCTTAGTATGCGCGGGCGACTTTCAAGATGATGGCTAGCCTAGAAAACCACACGTACTTATGGGTCTGTTGAAGGTTCGCGTACGTCATTACCATTCGTTTAATAGTTCTTGTTTTGTCGTCGTGTATGGGCATAGGAACCTATTACTGAAGGGCTTGGACATTATCTGAAAATGAAGTCTAAAGGTACTTTAGTATTCCGCTGCGAAGAGTCAATTTAGAGCAGCTGTGCAATTCACTAAGCGAGCACAACGATGCGAGTCGCAACGTTGTGCTTGATAGACATTGTCATTGGTCGATCTCCAGTAACGTGATACAATCCGACCAATGACAATCTCTATCGCTTAGTGAATTGCAGTGCAGGAGGAAAAATACTTGAATACTTTTTGGCTTCTTGCATACAATTTTGTTTTTTTCTTTCCGTTTATATTTATTTATTTACCAATATCCATTACCAAGACAACATTATCGATTACAAAAAAACTTTTATACAAAACAAAAAAAAAAGTCGGTGAGCTTAGGAATCCTCCACATTGAAGACTACTGAGACCGTGCCCAGAAAGCGTACGTTTGGACCCTACGAATCTAGCGTTTCGACTCCAAACGACTCGCAAAAGAATTGATTATAAAAAAAATTAGATCTGTTTGTTTAATTCACTTAAATAATAAACCCAACCGCAAAAAAACACCCAAGATCTAAGGAAAACGAACCTGCGATGGGAATATTGCCAGTGAATGGTTACGTCAGGCCCATTGTTGTGAACTCCAACGCCTCAGACACCTGCCTGCAAAGAAAATTGTACGGCGACAACGCCCAGTACTGCCTACCTTTGTATGTGTATAGATCAAAGCCGAAAGAATTGTTGGAGCCATTATTTCTATGCGAACCCCCGCAGAATATAAATAATTAATAATCCCGTGCGAACCACCATGTGCTGGATAATTGGCTTGGCATATCGATTGTGTTTAAACTTGTACGGTCACCGGTGACACATGACATCTAAGTGCATTTCGTTCAGTGTGATCAGCCTATGATATTGAATAGATTGATCAATGTATTAGATTGACAATATTTATATACGTTGATGACTGTCATTACGTCAAAATACATACTTGTTAATCTCAAACATTCATCATACTATTCTACAATATGCCGGTCAAAGAATTGTCACTTTGTCTAAAGAGGCAGTAAACTAAAGGAATAAGAGTGTAGAATTCGAAGAAAATGCAGAATTCAGGCAAGCATTCATAATGGTCAATTTAAATCTGGACACACTAATTTGAACTGAAAGTGAAATAAAAAAAACATAAGCTTTAATGTTTTAAATTTTGTATTTACAGGCAGCATCAGATCGATTTTGACTAGCAAAGTACTTAAAATGATCTTAACACCTTGGTATCCCTCTTCTTGTTGACTGATTGTTCTGATATTTGGTACACACCTTTAGTTCGGACGATAATACAATAATTGAAATCAATAAATCAGTTCGAATATAGTAGGTTTTAAGATCATTTCGAGACTTTGCTTGTCAAGATAGAACCCTCCGTCGCTGTATATCATATTCTCAAAAGACCACAATCGTAAAACATCACATTCGCAAAACACGATATTCGCAACACATGATATTCTCATAATATCATATGCTGAAAACATCATACTAGCAAAATATTATATTCTCAAGAAACCATATTCGCTATAATATCATATTCTCAAATTACCACATTTTTAATCTTGAAGTAACATCAGGGACAAAATTAAAACTATTCTTGATTATGATTATGTAAGTAGGTATGTACATTTCTATTTCTGAAAATATGATACTGGCTGATCATGAATTTTTCTTATTATGGGTATGAATAATAAAGACCGTATATAGGTACATAGGCAGGTTTGATATAATATCGTACTACTAGCTGCCCCCGCGAACTTCGTATTCGTACTGCCTAATCGATTTCTTTTTTTTTAAATATTTCTCTCCGTAAGAACCACCCTCGTACTTTGAGGAATATTCTAATAAAAGAATTAGTGAAATCAGTTCAGCCGTTCATTAAACATTAAATATTCTCATAAGATTTTATTTAGTTTGTTTATTTAAAATAACAATAAATATTCTGTTTCATATTAATGTTTAATTTCTCAAAAACAACAGAACTGTGGTGTGGTGTGTTTAGTCATTACAATGTTTACCTGACTGTACTCAGAATAGAGTCTTTTGCATTTATCATGTTTTACGAATATAATATTTTGCTAGTATGATGTTTTCAGAATATGATATTATGAGAATATCATGTTTTGCGAATATCGTGTTTTGCGAATGTGATGTTTTACGATTGTGGTCTTTTAAGAATATGGTATACAGCGACGGAGGCAGATAGAATGCCCCGAGCACGAGAGAACGTAGCATTGCCATTGGCAGGCTTCACACACAGGTTCACAGTACGCAGGCGGCTAATCGTAATATTCCACTCTATCGATAACTTAACGTTACTAATATTTTTCTTGCTCGATGCTGACTATACAATTCTCGAGCGAGTTATTCTGTAAACACGACTGGCTGACCTTAACTTTTGGCGCGCGAAACTCGCGCACGATATGCTCCTACATATACCAACTATATGTACTCGTATATCACCATCTCAACCGGTCGAGATCGCAAGTGAACGGACTGCATCGTCGTTCGGCCTTGATGCCTTTTTTCTCCTCACAATATTCGGCAGGCACATGACGTAATTCAGACGATCGTATTAAATTGATTCTTTGCAACCGCTCTGACGAAATATTGCAAATTGGATCTCGCTTACTGAATCTTGTGATGCATTTTGGGTTGCCAACAAGAAAATGATGAGTCTTTTAGTAGTTTTTTTTGGTGTTTTAGGTAAAAGTGTTTCTGGAGTTTGAGTGTGTATTAGTGTGTAGGTACTAACTAATATTATAAAGAGCCTTTTTTGTGTAACTGAGTCAACTACCGTAGCTAGAATTACGAACTTTGGACGGTTCATTTTTATAGCCGAGGCAAGCACTAAGATTTCGGGAAATGGGAACAGGACATCTAAGAGATGTAAAATAAGGAAATTGAAATATTGCTTTTGAATTGAATGAGTGAGAAGAAAGGGTTGAATGATATATGAGGCGAGTGTTAAATAGTCTGGGAATTTTGTACTTGCACGTGTTTCAGAAAATATGAAATAGAAAATATATGTAGTGGTAGAAAATTTGTTAAGTCAAAATATTTTTTGTTTGTCTTTTCTTATGATCTTTACAAACGTTCTGATATTTTTAAAGATTGATCTTTCTGTAAGTACAAATTTTATAGTAATATGTAGTAAATACCTAAGTAAATGTACAATAAAGTGAGGACGAATCACTTACCTTACAAGTATTTAGCGCGGTTCACGAATTGTAAAGAACGACATTTTGTTGTGAACGACATGAACCATCAGTTCGAACCTTTGACTTTCACAAGTCAAAATAAATGCTAACCGACCGAACTAAACTGGGTATTCACATCAACGATATGGCATAGTAAAACATGATAACCCAGTTAAGTTATCTTTAATGCAGTTAATGCATAATGTCAGTACAGTCGCAGAGAGCATGTTTTGTCGTTAGCTTATAAATTGTGTAGCATGTCTGGAGAAACTGGTAGGGTAAGGCGGGGGGGGGGGGGGGGGGGGGGTGTTGCAAGGGGACGGCGCGGTAATCACGCCAGCTTGATTACAACCATTGTCTTCAGGAAATCCTCGCTTCTTCAGAACGCTTTTATACCGTCCGGTATTCATTTGGAGGTGGCTTAAAAATTCGCTTCGCAATGCAATATTCATAGTTGAAAATTGACTACTGATTGAAAGGTTATAGTCACCCTTTTTGGCGTTTATTGGACCCTGATTGAATCGCAGTGGGTGTCTGGCTTCGAGGCATGTGTGTATGTACAGTAAGCAGCAAAATAGATGATCGTTTTCATATTTTAAAACTTTGCTTTTGAGCACTGAAGGTCAATTGTCTTAATAGAAAAATGTTAAAATTCGAGCTGTCAAAATCTAATTAAATTCAAAAATGGTATTCTCATAATTCAATTAATCATTTTCAAGTACTTAAGAACATAGAGATAGTTTTTGATATTTGGAAGATTGAAAGTAAATCAAGACTCAATATTGAACTTATTTTTATTAGGAGTATCGTAGTAATCAATAAAATGGGTGGTTCTTAGGTTGTCAAGATAGCATAATTTAGTAATCTACATTACTTAATATTATTGAAACACCTACTAAGATCTATTAACCATATTTTTAAATTTTGATTCGGTATAACAAAATTGGTTTTCATTCAGATTTTTTAACTTAGAAATCTATGCAATCATCATCCATTTTGACGCTGACTGTACGAAGGTAATGTTTTGGTACGGGACGATACGCTTTACACCATAATCTCCGGTCCGTGTGTAGGGATGTTAATTGAGAATTGAGATGTACTCATTATCTAGGGCTCACTGAGTAATCACTGTAGGGCTGCCACCTTTATTTTTTAACGATGCAAACTTTTAGATGGGTTTTCCTGCCAGCCCTAAGGCCCCGTGTTGAGCTATCAATCAATAAGAGTAGCAGGGTGAGCCCCCCCGCCCGTCGCTAACTAAATAACAAGCAGATATAGTGAAGCACATTCGCGACTTAAATTTGATGTAAGTTATCGGATTCTGGGGGAGTCCCCCGCTTCTTTCGTTGTCAACTCTAAGTGCGTGTTCTGTTTTATTGTCTATGGAAAACTTTTAATTAGGTACTTACTAACAAACACAGTTTCGGAATATATATATAAATTGCTTTGTTTGTTTTTGTTGACTGTCTGCTTTGTCGGGATAATATTGTATTTTACCTAAATGAGGAGTAGAGTGAAAGAACACTTAAAAAAATTACAGGTAAAAATTGAGCTAATTTATTTTATTAAGAATAAAGTTTCATGTGAGTATGAAGCACTAACACTTTACAAAGTGTTAGTGTCTCACAATCAGTATAAGTGTGTGTAGTGTGTAGGAGTGTGGACTGAGGACTACTTGACATACACTTAACAATTTAATGCTCCTTTTAAAAAAATAACTTCTCTAGTAGATAAAGGCAATATAACTACAAGAGACATATAAAGTTTTGTGTACCACGCACTTTAAGTCGCTATGCCGTACTTACCTAAAGTACTAAAATATTTTGCAAAAGTATCATTATTTTATGAATAGGTCGGTTTGTGTGCAGGTAACTAACTAAATCCACTATTGCACTTACACGAGAACCCCTCATTTCCATCTCGCGAACCCCCAATCAATTTCTTCACTGACTTAGACCCTTAGGTCGTCAACCCATGGGGGACGATGTATTACGCACATAATCAGTTTCGTATAGTCATTATTTTAAATATCATTCCGTGAAGGTAGTACGTGAATATCACTTTTTGAACAATACCTTTTACCTATTCAAATGTTAAAAATAATTTGTGAAATGGCAAGAAATTGTATACAAATTAATGGTATTATGTTTTTGTGCTGTGTGCAGAGACAATTGGCAATTCGGTGGTCGGCAAATGAACGAATGGGATTTGACGTATTTGACACATGTATTCAGACATACGTTGACTTTCATATATGTCAAATCCCATACATTCTATTCTATTATACAATATTTGCCAACGAATAGCGCAGATCTTAGCAAGCCTCCGACAACGTGCTAAATATTGAAACCGGGTACTGTACAGTACATACGTATACTTATGTTTACTACCATAGTAGTCTAAAAAACTAAACATACCAACTTATTTGTAGCAGTAGCTCTTTGAATGACATTCCTTAGCCAACTTTTGACGTCCATTCTCATCTGTGAACTATCCTGTCATTCAATGTCAATTGCCTCCGCCCTTTGACAAGAAAGAGACGTCTCTATCTCTCTTTGCCTTCACGATATTAAAGCTAACTTTCACATTACTCTTTATACAATTTGTGACAATCTATATACAGTTTTTATTGTCCCTTTTGTCAAAAGCCAGGCAATGTTCAAAGCGGCGTACTTTTGTTTCGTTGGCAATTCATTTCTTCGTATGTCTCGTGGCGTGGGTAGATCGGTCGTGTCGGCTTTGCTCGTAATAATGATCATAACATATATGTTTTTACATCTGAGAGATACAAGTTTTTGAATACGGTAGAGGTTATATAATTTAGAAGTAGTACGCCCACAGAGAGATGAGATGTTGGTATTTGAGGGTCAAGCATCTTAATAATAACAAATCTTTAGTTGTATAACTATTTAATTCATACTGATATTATAAACTAGCTGTTGCTCGCGGCTCCGCCTGTGTAGATGTCGGTTATCGTGACCAAACATATCCTATGTCCTTTCCGAAGCTGTAATCTATCAGTACACCAAATTTCATCAAGAGCGCTTCTGTGGTTTAGCCGTGAAAGCGTAACAGACAGAGTTACTTTGGCATTTATAATATTAGTATGGATGTGAAAGTAACTCTGTTTGTTAAGCTTTCACGCTTAAACCACAGAACTGTTTTTGATGAAATTTCGTACTGAGATAAATGAGACTTTAGGAAAGGACATAGGCTTTAATTTGATCGCGATTACGGACATCCACGCTGGTGGAACCACGGGCAACAGCTAGAACCAAATATATCTCAAAATTCAATTTGCAGCTCTACAATGTACACTCATACACACATCTAGAGGATATTATCCTCTAGCCACTTCTTCATCCTAGCGTTAATTCCCGTCACATCCGAAGCCTCGGAGTCTGGGGTCTGGCTGCGGATTTGATTAGACTTCGATATTTTCCGTGAAGCGACTGCCATCTGACCTCTACAACCCACGACATTGGTTGATATCGAAGCCACTTTTAATACAAAATACACTGAATAAAAACCAGCAATTTAGGCTTTGTAATACCATAGAAACGTACACTTTAAAACGAAATACCACACTGGATGTATAGATAGATTACTAGATAAGTTGTGTGTCTGTAGGCGAGTAAGGCAAGCAACTGTGTAAGCTAATAAGTGGCCTTATCAGGTAAAAGCACGAACTCGACATCTGTATAACGTAGTTAAGAACATAACATTCGTGACTTGGCCGCAGTTTGTACAAATGGTTACATTATATAACGTCGTATACAATGGTTATATATATTACAATCCCAAAGTTTGTAATAACGGATTTCGTTTGACCGAACGTTTAAAATACCGGGATTTCAAAATACCGAAATTTTGAAATTCCGAAAATTATATAATTATGTTTTGGTGATTTTCTTTGTGTGTTTTTCTACGGATAGCCTCCGTGGTTATTTTTTGTGTGCGGGAGCTTGAACTTCGGTATTTTTAATTTGGGATTTAAACTTCGGGATTTTAATACGTAACCTATACAATATACATATTATCATCATATATATCACATAGTTTTTGAACTACAAGTCTTGATTTCACTGTTGATTCGTTTAACTGAACTGAGTTTACAAGTCTTAGTTAAAGAAATTCATTGGGTACCTACCTACCTAAAATAAAGTAGCTAACAAAATCTAGAGCCCTAAGGGACGGGTAGTGGGTTCAAATCCCGCCTTAAACGTTTAATTTACTCTATCTAAATCGAATAATACAGCTTTTGTTTAAGTGTACCATTATTTATACATTAAAACACTAAGACAAAGAACTCACAGGTTATAATAAAAACAAAAACAAAAAAATAATCGGATTATCAATTGCGAACTCTAATGGACGAAGTGAAAATATAACCAATTTCTCTTTATAAAGGTTTTTTTTATATCTATCGAGAGTACGCTTTATTGGATATTTTTCTCGTTTTAATTGGCAGATGCTTACAGCTTCCAGCGATTTTATTATCATATATAATCCTCTGCAGTAGCGTTATATTTATGCCGACAATGCGTAATAAAAATATTGTTTCTTTGTATCTGCTAATAATGTTTTTTTTTCTTGTCATGAATTTGAATATACATTTTCTACCATAGCGTAGTAAGGCTGAAGCCAAAGGAGCGTATTTTTTTTAGTTGTTTCCGTGTCATTTCGGTCAATTCGATTTCATGGAAAGCTTCTGTTAGCTGACAACTCATTTTGCGTCACTGTGCGAATCAAACATGATTTTTCTATGAAACCGAATGCAGCAGAAATTATAAACAGATATTACGCAAGTCACAAAAAATTATGCTCGGTTGGCTTCAGAATGTCACAATAAGTAGAATTTTATCTACCCGGCTTCGCTCACGGCTTACTACGAAGCATACTTTAAGCCATACCTGATAAGTCCGCAATTATTTTTTAAAATAATGTATGGGAACTGCTGGATTTGTTAACATTTATGATTACATCTCGGCTCCTTTGGCTAGTAGTATAGCCACTTATATAAGTATGTTTTCACACTTGATTTGACTTGAACATGATAAGAACGAAATACAGAAATATGCTTGATACATTTCTTCTTCGTCGAGTCAAGGGCTCAAAAAATTCCTTAGATTTTGTTGGCCCAATATTTGGCCACGACTACAGTATTGTCCGTTGCTTTACTCAGGTCCTCGATAGTACAGGTGGAAGGGCACAGTAGGCAAGAGAGCAAATGCAGCGTGGACTGGAATGGAGCCCCGGAGTCGCACGACACGACGACGCTTGCGACTGGTCTAAATAGCCCCAATTAACCAAATTTGCCTTGCAGCGTTCAACTTGGGTCCGCAGGCGATTTAATGCCTTCCAAGTTCTAAGCTTGATACCTTTGGGTTTAATTCGTTAAGGGTTTCGCTGTCATCTAGAAACTTTATCAGGGGTTCGTGGAGCCATAAATGTAAGATACACTTACCTATAGCCTTCCTTGATAAACAGACTATACCACTATGGTGTGTTAAGAGACAAAAAGTAAAATTTCATCTTCAAAATCCATCTAAAAAGTCGGTATAAAATTGCAAGTCTACCATTAAATGACATAAAATACTCCGTATTAAGTAATACAGCCCCCAACAATATCCGAGGTGATTATTGTATCAGCGGGTAGCCTCATAAGCGTAATATTTATGACGTCATAAAATATGTAAAGCACCTGGGTCTGGAAACGCATCGAGTAGAAGTAAAAATAGATATCTTTTGCCCGGGAAGTACCTACTCGATAGATTGATTTAGAGTTTATGCTTGGGGAAGGATAAGACATGTAAAATGTATTGTCTCTCTTTATATTAATGAGGAAGTGGGTATTTAGAGGAGGAAAAATTTGATTGTTTGTCCTTATTTTATCATAATGGTCACGTCGATATGACTTCTCCTCATCTTAAGGTAAAGTTTCAGAAACAAGAGTCGTCATTGCAGACATGGTCGTCATTACGTACAGACGTTTATTTGCGTAGTGCACTGTTACGTCTCTGATTGGTGCGTGAAACGAGGACGTTCGGCCTCATTTTATTAACCGACTTCAAAAAAGGAGGTTCTCAATTCGTACGCAATTTTTTTTTTTTTTTTTTTTGTATGTTTATTACGCGATTGTGAAGCCAATTCTAGACGGATTTTGAAAATTATTTTTCTGTTCGTAAGTAGATTATTCCGAAGTGGTCCCATTTAAATTTCGTAAAGATCTGATGATGGGTTTTCGAGATTAGACCAAGGAACTCTTCAAAAAGTACCAGGAAATCAGCCGCGATTGCTGCAATGGCATATTATTGCAATGCTTCTGCCATTACACATCATAACATCACGCCTGAGTCCTTTGAAGGGGTACGCAGCAGTGTTCAGAATATTCAGCTATATTTCCGGTGTATATGCATTGATTTTAAAAATTATCTTTTTAACAAAAAAGTTTAACCGACTTCTGAAATATGGCCTCCCTTGGGCTAGGCACCACTTCTAATAAATCAGTAAGTCTGTAAATTAAGTTATTTTTCGCTTTTCAGTGCCTCTTTTTCGTTTATTGAAGTCGGTTAAACTTTTTTGTTAAAAATGAATTTATATCATTGCCTTTTATATGATTTTTTTATATTACTTCGGTGGCAGACAAGCACAATGGTCCACCTAATAGTAAGCGATTACCGTGTGCAACAAGTTCGTCACACTCGTGCTATCGACACTGTTAAAACCTAATGCCCTTCTTCAAGAACCCCATAATATAGTCGCTTGGGAAAACCACAGCAGGTAGATCATTCCACAACTTGAGCGCATGTTTTTTTTATATTTGTATCGGACACGTCAATTTGACTTCACTTGGCCTGATGGTAAACTGAAGGCGAAGTCTTGGAAAAGATGGTCACGATTATAGACACGTACCATGTTACGATAAAGGCACTCAGCTTGACGGCCTCATCAGATGCTTTTTCACGCCCCGCTTAAAGAACCCGGGACTGTAGGAGGAGGGAATTTAGGAGATATACTTTGTAATATAGTGTACAAGTGTACATTCATTATTATGTTAATTACTCTTCTTCATTCATACTCCGTAATCTTGTTTGAACTGGTCTATTTAGACAAGCACTTGTGCATTCGTAGATATCAGTCACATAGGTAGCAATAGAGTCAGTGACAAACAGACAGATAGCACTATCTTAACTAGGTCCATAATTAGCTGGGGTGGCAATAACACGCTCTGTGTATACGGCCGTGACCGGGACAGTAGTGTATGTATATAGATATAATGCATACTGTATGAATGCGAAAGTAACTGAAGTTCGTTTGATCATCTATATCTATATACTATTATATAATTATTGTAAAGTGGTCGTGTCTGTACATTGGAGATATTTAAAAAAAATTACTTGGGTTATGATAAGTTAACGATACTGAACATGAAAATATTTTTTTTTAATTTCCTGTCTGTTTGTCTGTTTGTCCGCGATGGACGCAAAAACTACTGGACGGATTTTAATGCGGTTTTTTTGTTAGAAAGGGCTTGCTCAGACTTAAAATCTTACGTTTGTTTGATCGGAATCGGTTGAGTAGAACCGCAGATATGAGCAAAGGTCGCGTTAACCGAGATGCACGCGGGCGGAGCCGCGGGCGGAAGGCTAGTATATAATATAAGTAAGTAAGAAACTCTGTTTCGGATCGACAAAATCCATTCAATCCCTCGTTTTTTTTGTATAAGTTTAGGACATATCAATTTTAATTCACCTTGCCTGATGGTAAGCTGAAGGCAAGTCTCAGGAAAAAAGGTCACCCATAACAGATACAATTTTACAATGGTGGACGCAACCAAGGCTTAGGCTGTTAGTCATATCATATGTAAAGTTTTAGAGCTAAGATGGCTACGTAACTTAAGCTAATAACGATGGCGACTGAACCGTTCTAAATTTACTTGACACTAAGTACCGCCTAAATCATGTACCGGTGATTATTTTTCGTGTAATGGGCGGTGGAGACATCCTACGTCCGATCACTTTTTCTTACTACATATATCTACAATATGCTACGTTTACTAGAACAATATAGAACTACGAGTACTTACACCCGTATTCACAAACAATACTTCGCTATGCGTACTACCAGAACTGTGCAAAAAACGACAAATGCTCAGTGCGTTCGTTTTGGCAAGCCTTTTTATTCATTGATAACACTTAAGTAATACTTCGTTGAGGGAACGCACTGCGTTAGATACTGCAGGCACATGCTGTAACTTGCATTTCGAATGATCGAAGTGAGCTCGATAGCTGAATCCGCGGTGATTGGTCAATTTCGCGAAATCGACCAATCACCGCGGATTCAGCTATCGAGCTCACTTCGATCATTCGAAATGCAAGTTACAGCATGTGCCTACTGCTCCGTGATGTTTGTGAATTAATTTTACCAGCCCTATGCGCTCGAGCACACTATGAGACCTCACAGTATTGTTGGTGAATACGGGTGTTAGTGTCTTGCATATACCCTACAAGTTGTAATTCGTGACTAAACTATAGAGCTTCGATATCGCTAAGAATTGTGGAGGTCAGATTGCAGTCGCTTCATGAAAAATATCGAAGTTTTGTAGTTACGCTGAAAGCTGTCTCCAACTGAGTTTGAAAAATGCTTGAAAGATGACGATCCGTTCAGCCAATTAGGCGTAATTGAGTAATACACATGTTCACACACTTTCAAAATTATAATATTAGTAGAATATTTGTTAGATATCGCCGCTAAAAATGAGCAAAGGTCGATTGTAGGACGTGAGACACGTTCGGAATCCGTCGCCAACAGATTGACTAAACTATAAAATATAGTGCGCTCATCGGAATGCATTCGAACTTACTGTTGTACGAATAAACACTGGTAATATGTGTACTTTTTATATCACTTAGGTGGCAGACAAGCACACGTCCCACCTGTTGGAAAGTGGTTACTAAAACTCCGCTAGAGCCTCGTCCATCAATCAGCAGGTATATCCGATTTTATAGGTAACATTGGCATAGCCTGAAGGTCTTGGTGTGGCCTAGAACACCCAATTATGGTTGTAAATATAGTTGCCGGTTATCGAAAACATAGCCTATGTCCTTTCTCAAGCCCTAATCTATCCCTGTACCAAATTTCATCTAAATAAGTTCACTGGTCTAGGCATGAAAGCATAACAGATAGATAAACAAATACAGAGTTACTTGTGAAAGTAACTCTGTCTCTCTGTCTTTGTGTTTGTTATGATATAAGTATGGTAAAATAGTGTACAGACAACAAAAAAGATAAGTCTACAACTTTATATGAAAATGTGTACACACGAAATGTACCGTACACACGGCATAGGAAATGATTCCTTTGTCGTGTGTACACTACAGTACATTTCATAATGTAGGTACATTATACCAAGAATTCAGTGTAGGTACATTGTTAGCACTGTGTCGCATAATATTATTATTCTATTATTATTATTAATATATCATTTGTGTTAGATGAACTTATCTTATTTATGATACACATCCTTCCTGTGCTATCAAATTCAGTTTACTGTGTATCTTTCATGTAACCGCTCCGCTCTTACAAAGTTTCTGAAGAGACGTGGGAAATGAGCCTTTTGTTTTTAGGTTTCATACCTAAAGAGTATAGAACTATTACCTAGACTGAGGGATAGGACTGTTTGACATCAGACAGATATATTACAGCCCAGGCTCAGCCTCAGAAGCGTGGCTCGAGTCAACAATTTAGTGCCCGGAATACTTGACGGTAATTGGCTTGCCCCTGTTAAGCGCTACCAAAACATTATAGCTATGATACATATTTAATGTATGTGTATGTATGTAATGTACCTTTATATAAAAAAGTTCAATGTCATATCAGCTTAATTTAAAACGTGATTCCAATATGGCATCTAAATATAGAACGCCATTCACGACAGTTGATAAATAAAACGTATATTTTAAACCTCAGCAGTACAATTAAGTACCTTGACATTTGTATATGTCGATGTTGAAACTAAACGTAAAGATATTATCTCCATTGCCGCACCATTAAGACCTGGAGTTCACGTGTTTCCTACTTCCTACAGTCCCGGGTTCTTTAAGTGGGCGTGAAAAAGCATCTTGTGCACCGTCAACATTGTTACAATACGTGTCTGTAATGGTGTCCCTGTTTCCTGAGACTTTGTCTTCAGGTTACCATCAGGTGAGGTGAAGTCAAATTGATGTAGATGCACCGTCATTTCTAGGTGAGGCGGGAAAGATTTTTGAATTTCGAACTACCTTTTTATAATGTTATCTGTATGACAGTTACAAAAAGTAAGTGATAGTTAGTCTTCCTATTTTAGAATGATACTCAGTTCTGAATTTCGATTTATCTGAGGACTGATTTTACAATCTTGTATAATCAAATCTGTCAATCTGTTTATATAATCTGTCCTCAGATAAATAAAGATTCAGGACTGAGTGTTCTTTTAGAATACGGGCCTTAAATCATATATTTTGTTCCATACATCCAGTCCAATAGATACATAGAAGGTATTATAAAACAGTACTAAATCTTATATATCAATATACAAAAATGCTCGAAGACACGACATCTCCCTACCAAAGCAACAAAGCCGTCTGCGAGTATGAAAGGCAGACGCTCCCGAGTGCAGTTCAGACACATCTAAATAGTAGGGCCCTTTCAAAGGCACGTGGGGCGAGCGGCACAGCCCTGAATTCATAATTGTTGCTAAGCGCCACATCTCCTGCTTTTCATAGACGCCTAGTACATATACTCGCGCTTGTAAATCCCCAAAGGGGTTAACAGAGGTGTATTAACACACCCACATTTCGTCAACTGTGATTTTCGGTCCCACGTAATAGGGGGCGAGCCAATTGCTGTCAAGTGGGCACTAAGTCATTACTGTCAGATGGAAAACAGCCCAATACCTTGGTCGCCTTCTACGACACACAGGAAAAGATGGGGTGGTACTATTCTACTTCACTGGGACCAACACTGGGCTAGGTTAAGCCTGGTAATTAGTAATGTTTTATTCTATTTATAACTTAACTAGCTGACCCGCCGCGGCTTCGCATATCCCCGTAATTTTTGAATTTTCAAATTATGTATGGAAATCTGTCGGATTTGTTGACATTTATGATTATTGCTCTGCTCCCTTGAGTAGTAGCGTGATGATATTGACACTATAACCTTCCTCTATAAATGGTTCATTCAAGACAAAAATAAGTTCCTGAGATTAGTGCGTTCAATCAAACAAACTCTTCAGTTTCAGGCTTCAGGTCAGCTCGTACCTACATCCATACATAGATTGCCTGCCTGTCACTCGTCTATCAATGATATAAATTAGCCTTCGAGTAAGTTCTGTGCGCCTGGTAACTTCAAACTGAAGTATTATCGATCGATTCACCTTGACGCTGCAATTGTCGATAATATGCTGTTTATAGGTTAAACAATGACTTCTACATATCTACTTACTTTTTTTATACCACATAGGTAGCGGACAAGTATCTAAGACCATCCAAATCCGCAGTTAGAATGGTAAAGCGGACCCCATACTTCGAGGTATTAAGCTTTGGATGCGACTGGGATAACGCTAGGATGAAGATTGATGGCAGACAAGCACATAGCCCACCCGATGGGAAATGGTTACTGTGGCCTATGGACGTTGGACTTGTACAGCCTTGACTACCAAAGTATCAAGACCATTTTGAGTACTATGCGTCTGTTTATGTGTGAGAAATAGCACCTACTCAAAATGATCTTAAGATATTTAAAGATTATTTCGAGTGCTTGCTAGTCCAGATTGATCTGATGCTGACTGTACAACACCTGGGGCGTAGAATTCGTGTTGCAGAAAAAAAACTTCTAAAATGGTTGTGCGAAACTAAGAAATTTGCTATCGATCCTCGAGACATTATCTGTAACTTTTTTTTTTTATCGTGCGAAAATTCCCCACGGATACCTCCCCCGCCGGGGTCGGAGGAGGAGGTTATGTCGGACTCGAACCGACTAAAACGCACGCCTTCTGTGGGCCGTCAGTTGCCGGAGGTGAGATTGTCATAGCCATATTCCTCGCACCCCGGCCGACCCAGGGCCATATCTCTCGATCTGGCCCTCTTCCGGTGTGGGGACCACGGAGTCCCCAACTCGCCCCCGGGTATTGGGGGGGGCATGCAATGCGCGCCACCGCCGTGGCCTGCTTCTGCTAGGGTGACAGGCGACCCCACCCGTCACCCCCAGGCCCGCGCTCATGGGGGACGGAGGTCATTCTGCGACCTCCGACGCCCGAGTTGCCGCCGCTCGTCGCGGGCCGCGCGGTTTGCGATTCTCCTTCGCTCCTCGCGGGCCGCAAGGTCTGCGATTCTCCTTCGCTCCCGCTCCGCCGCCTCCTTCACGAGCATCACTTGCTCGCAAAAGGAGGCGCCGGTGGCCCACGCATCCGCGCAGTGAACCATCGCTGCGAGCAAAGTGGCGAGCGTGAGAGCTCTCACTCCCAGGGTCGCCACCAGCTCCCGTCTCGGCGTCTCCCACGCCGGACACTCAGTGAGCGTGTGCAGCGCCGAGTCCTCGCTCGCGTCGCAGTGATGGCACTCGGACGTTGGCTCTTTCTTCGCGGTGACATCATCTGTAACTTAAAGTGGTGAAGGGCGTAAATTTTCAACAGGAAAACCAGTGGAAAAAAGACTTTACCTGGATCTAGTTGGTCATGCAACATGCGACTCATTGGGCAGTCCGCTACTCCACAAAGCTCGGGTACATTAGTTCTAAGTGTTGGAAACTATAACAAACTAAACACAAATCGGTAGTCTAACTTAAGTTCCAAGAAAAAAACACCCGTAGAAAATAACTGTTCAAAGTCGCTTAGCAACAGAATTTGCCAGAAACAGCTCAGCAATTATTTGTTGCCCTCAAATAACATTATAATGGTTGGCTGGCGACGTGCACATTATTTGTCCATTACGACGAAACCGTATCAGGGTTGCCATATACGAAAAAAGTGCAAATTACTCTTGAGAGGTCTAGGTTAAGCGTACACCGTGAAGGTGTGAATTGAAATTAAAAAAGCTAAATTATTTATAAAAACAGTAGGTATTTTGTACATAGACTACAGAATAGTATATTTTAGCAAAGTAGGTATAAAATGGGTGTTAAAATTTCGCTTCGTGTAGCCAATTGGATTGGCGTTGCCTCTCGGAAAATGGTTACTCACTTTTTCAAAGATGTTATTTCAAAATGAATTTTGTTAACATTTAAAAATGAGTAAAGTTTTGTGTTATTTTGCGGTGAACGTTCCGAGAAGTGCTTGTGTAGTGGTGAATACGATAAAAACCGTGATTTTTACTCGCTGCGGTTAAAGATCCTGGTGATGCGTCTTGTAAGGACGATACACGTGTCGAAGTTTCATGGTTTATTGACGGAATGCTACTAATATTATAAATGTGAATGTTTGTGGATATTTTGTGATGTTTGTTAGTCATCACGCTCAAATGGATCTGGCTGAAATTTGGTATTGGAATATATTATATTATAGGCTGAAATAACGCAGGCATCTGATCCTTACAACCTATTGACATCTTGACGGTCCTATTATTGTTCCAGTTATCCGCAACGACTACTTTAGATGTTCATACGAACCTTGATGGTTTATCGTGGTATGCGAGGCACGGAGTCGTTTAATATGTTAAGAGTCACCCATCCAAAAAATGATCTTGCTAGTATTATTTAACTTTGCAATATGTCACCACCGCTGATGCCAATTGCCGACAAACTTTATGAAATTTATTTGCTCTAATTTATATCTGTTAGATGATTTCGTACCAACCCTAACTGTCGAATAATTGCGAACCCATCCAGTCCGTAACATTACGATACATGAATTAACATTCGCATCCTTGGGCGTGTCTCATAGATGTATGATGCGAAATTAAAAGCCGTTTAGCACGTTCATTACGGCTTACGGCTTACGGACAACGCCTTGCGAGAGTAAGTCGATTATGTACAACTTGCAGGAAATTATGATGGCGGTTATCTGGTTCGGAGAATTTGAGACACGGGTATTATACAGTAATCATTGGATCGTTCAACCTTTTGATTAACTACCTATCCGCATCCACGGATAAAAAAATATTTTAGAACTTTCTACACAACGTTTTCTAGACCCTAAACTAAGCTAGCGTAGTTAGATTGTGTTATGGGTATCTACTAGAACGCGAATATACATACAATTTAGGTAGTTCATTCTGCAGAAGCTCAATGATGTCTCTGCTGTGTTTTTTTCCAACGATTATGGGGTTCATGGTCATTTGCGTTCATCAAGAAGGGCATTAGAAGTTTCTGACAGGGTTGGCAGCACAAGTGTGATCTCCTAGTGTTCACACGACATAGACCTCGATTACCATTTCCCATCAGGTCGGTCGTGTGCTTGTCTGCCACCTAAGTGGATAAATAATCATATACGTTTTATTTCGTAAATATACATACCTACATACGTTAAAAAGTTAGGTTTTGTTTTGAAAGTGCTTATAGTGAACATTAATGTATAACTTGTGCGAAAAATCACAGAAGGTAAATTGAATCAAGCTATGATCGATACGTTTGTCCTCATAGAGATTTCTCATTTGCATCTCGTCGTTGTTTTAAAAAAATAACAAGGTTTTTAGTTTTTGTTATTACCTATTTAAAACGTAGCTCTCTGAGTGTAGAAAACCTTGAGTATTATCAAGATAACCAGAATCCATCTATAAATGGCGTAATGTTGCACTCCAACACAACAAACAACACTAAATTGTGAAATAAAACACGAGTACCTACGAAGAGAAACACTTATTAGTAGATATAATAAATTTTGCACTCCGTGTATTCAGTAGTAGTGTCGTAAAATTTAATTGTTATGAAATATGTCTTAATATTGTCTGTGTCTAAACTCTGTCAAAATGGGTACCAATTTGTACGACTACGAGTAAAGATTTCGGTTGCGTTCCATCTTCCATCACCATTGGGTGACTCTCTTTTCAGAGACTTTGTCTTCAGCTTACCATCAGACGAGGTGATGTCAAATTGACGTGTTTAGACGCTATCACAAAAACGTAGGAACCTCATTTTAAGACCCATTTATTGATGGGGTCTAAACTTTGTACGGATACTTTCCCCAACGAAAACTTGCTTTTCGATTTAGACTGTAGCGATAGAGCCGGCAGTTTCGGTGCTACGTTAGCAAACATAATGTTGAAAGTAGAAATGACACACTTCTCAACACATCAACATTGCACTTCACATCATTTTCCAAGATATTCGCCGTATGATTGTTTGTAATTCGGCTGCCAACTTCTCTTGGCTATCCTATCGAAATGTTTGTAAGCCAAATACCGCGCCCATCGCACGCGTTCAAACTATTCCTCCTGAACATATTTAATTCATATTTAATGTCACTGCAAAGTATTCATTCATGTAATAAAACAAATTCATCCACGCTTCGTAACACTGCGGAGGTTACGCGTGGCTTTTGTCTAGCATACTCACAAGAAATAGCTACAAAGTTGTCCAAGCCGTCCGCATTGTCACGCTCAATAAATCCAACAAATCCAGTACCAGTTAAGTGACAAAGAAATTTGTGGTAGCTATAATGTTCTAATGATATCACGCGATACGCCTCGAATAACCAAGCCGCTAAATGCCCATTCTCACGACACTAGTACAAAAACTCTCCGCTCCGTTCACCCTTCCTCGATTATATTGTTACTCGAAGTCGGTGTTAATTTTCTATAATAATTACGAAAGTTTTTATGGGTGCGTGTTGTGTAGTAGGTTCATTATGAAATTATATAATAGTGCAGGTTCGTCCAGGGCTGAGCGAGGTCGAGTGGCGCTGCGGAGTTCATTCTAACGGTACGTACCGGTACCGACCCGCGAGCGAGTAGCGACACACTGTCACTGCGTGTCTGCCTTCCTTCGATATGCGAACCGCCTAGAGCTGCGTACACGGTACACCTAGCCGCGGCGCTAACTGAATACGCCTCGTGCGAATCATCAAACCTCTGTAGAAAGTTGAAGATTGTCGCGTACGTGCCGCCATCGCTTCCCTAATTACCTCGTTCAAACAATCGTCTGGAAAGCGGTAAAAATTCTAACACCGTCGACACGAAAGTCAATTCTGGTGAATTTGCATAAAGCCCGAGTCGAGCTTTGACGTTTCGATTTTCGCTTAATTAACGCTCGTCGGGGTTGGCTCTCGACGAAAGAAAGAGTTAGATTTTCCTCTCCCGTTCGTTTCCGTCGCGCGGTGCCTCTTTCATTTTGAATTTTAGGTCGGACTTTATTCGTAGGCAATAAATTGATGTCGTCGAAGTTTCTCCCGTCTTTTGATAGTCAAATAATTTTATCTTCATCAAGACTCCATTTTGTTATCGTCATGTAATGAAGACATTGGGTTCAAGGAAATTATTTTCTGATCGAGCGGAGCTGCGGGCGCGTCAGTTCGTTTTCGAATACATTTATTAAATGGCTATGCGCGTCGGATTTGTAAACAGTGCCATGTGTTGCGAGACGGGGCTGCGGTCGCGGCGATACGCAGTTACATCGGTGCGGTTATAGCGGGCGAGGGACGTGCCGTACGTACGTGACTGCAAGATGACCGAGAAGACTCGTCGACTATTTGCATAATAAGCCCGTCCGCCGCTCCGGGAGATTAAACTTTGGCGTATGACGTCCTGGTTGCAGCTCTCGTATAATTCAATAGTGGCTAACTGAATCCCAACTCCCCATGCGGAGCTGTCGCTCGCTCCGTGATTGGATGTGCCGATTTACGTTACGAGTACGTAGGGAGACGGCCTGAAGCGATCGCTCTGTAACAGACCGGGTCTTTGTTGTCGTGCATGCGAATACGAATATTGGAAGCGGAAATAATTATCCAATCTTTTCTGTGCCGTCGCCGTGGATCTTTGTAACGATTCGATATTCAATTATTTATGCCATGCACAGTGGTGGGCTGAAGGCTCACGTTGCACGTTTAAAAGGCCATTAAAATGTCACAGGCTTGATGTAGGTAAACTGATCGGGTCCCTCGAGGCGAAGAGGATAATTAATTATTTATAGTTCTTGTAAATGAGGAGCCGTGCGGTTGCGCTGACTGACAGACTCTGTCGAGGAGTGTCCCCAGGCGCTGACATCTGTCGGAGGAGATGATCAGTTACTGTCATGTCCCAAAAATTTCGTTATTAATTCAGAAGTAACTAGTACCGTCAACGGGGTGTACATTGTCGCCGCAGGCGGACGAAACGCTAGTTCTCTCTTTGTTTGTCGTTTGCTATTCGGAATGCGCGGCGTCTCTGTCCCGAGTATGGGCGCGTCGCTCTCCGGACGAGGGTCGCCGGGTCCGGCCAGTAATAAATGCCCGTCCGGCCCACTCCACCGTTTCACTTTTCTCAATTTCGTTGACCCCATTAACAGAGACGCGCTCCGTTTGGCTCGCAACCCTCTCGCGTGCCGTTACACTGTCACATTCATTGTCAATTAAATACTTTCCGCTCCTAAGTATGAAATTTTATAGGGATGGTTAAACTTTAGTATTTAGTATATAGGTGAGAGGTTTATCGACGCTCGGTTGGCTTCGGAGCTCGTTTTATTTGAGGACACGTAGACGAGACACTGAAAACACTCCAGGCTCTCGGCGGATCGGCGGAGGGATAGGGTGGCGTTGCATTACTCGCTAAGCCCTCGAAACGCAATACGATGCAGACTTATGAACTACCGCGTCAACGTCTAGACGGGATAAGTACAACACGTTGATATCGATTATGCATTTAAGAGAAATTATGTAAGCGGGGAGAAGCGCGTAAGCCCCGGAGTCCCAGGGGACGCCGCACAAAGCGTGGCTCGTTTCTTAATTACTTGTGACGCTAGATATCTTCCCCCGAATGCGGTAAAGGGTGACATCTGACAGGCGAAGGTCGGTCGACGCGCGGTTCGACGACTCGGCGTTTATCGCCTCTCTTCCGCCGAAACAAATGCGCCACGCGCCTCTCTCCGCACTTTGAATGTAACGCGCACGCTTTGTGACAACATTATGATGCCTTCCACGTACCCTGTTAATTACCCTAAAATGTGATGTGTATATTATGCTAAATGAGCGAATACCTCAGCTGTATCGGCTTACTGGATTCTCTCGTCGTTTATTTCCGTGGACGCTGCGGATTCGCTCGATTAGGCGCTAAACGTTTAAGTTCCACTTACGGTCGTGCGATTCGGTCCTAAATTTAATGTTGTATCCACAACGTTGTGAACTTTTACAATTCAATTTAAGCACTCCCGTTATGTAGTTCGAATTTGTAGATTGTTTTGTTCGTTTGTGTAGCAGTAATAATAATTTATAAAGTTTCCGATGTCGGGCCGTTGCGGTTGGATGCCGGCGGACACGAAATTCATTTAGAACCGAATACGAATAACAAAATGAATTCACATGATAGCAATCAGAATAAGGGATAGCGCGGCGTCGCATTGTTTAATTTGTGATTTAATTAGTTTTTGCTCAAAGCACGGGATATGAAAAATAGTATGGAAATGGTCGTAAAATTTTCGCTATTATGATTGGTCACATGCGTCATGTCACTCAAAAAACAGTGATGTGATTGGTTATAATTTTCGACATTGATCAAGCCTAAACATTAATGCCAATGAGCAGTTTTCCAGTAGGTATTTATAGGGTTCCTAAAGACAAGCTAGATGGCGCAGCCGGCACTTTTGGTAAATAATTTATGGAAAAAATGATCTTCGGTTTTGTATTGATTTACTTTACATAGATGTTTTGACTTGTTTTCTGATGAAATTATTTTAAATTATAATATTATTATTTTAAATTACAGACCGACGCGAAAAGAACAACAACAAACCACAGATTACATTAAGATTACCAAAAGTTATGCTAGCGCCATCTCTTGATGAATTAAAAACCAACTGATTATTATACCTACTGGAAAACTGCTCATTGGAACTTAATCGCGTGTCAGTTGCTATAGTGTCGTAGTGTAGTGCCTCTAACATGCTTTTGTGTTTTCAAATTTTCGCTGTTATGATTGGTCAGATGAGTCATGTCACACAAAAAAGAGAGATGTGATTGGTTATAATTTTTGACAGAGATCGAACTTAACGTTAATTACTGTCAATC
The DNA here is from genome assembly GCA_914767945.1 of Eilema depressum. Lineage (NCBI taxonomy): Eukaryota > Metazoa > Arthropoda > Insecta > Lepidoptera > Erebidae > Eilema > Eilema depressum. The sequence goes on along the minus strand of OU612028.1, from coordinate 17,962,898 downwards.
GGAACTCAATCGCGTGCTAGTTACTGTAGTGTTGTAGTCGTGATAGTGGAGTGTCCTGTGCTTTTGTGTCTGCCTTGGCCTTTTCTCGCGCCCAGTGGGGCAGGATCTCTAATTTAAAGTTCCTCTCTGTCGTCTATTGTGTTCGCGTATATTTTCTTTATATAACAACACAACGTCTGTGTGCCACGCAATATTGTTGAGATAAGAACGGTCTCTACGATTTGCAGTCAAGTTCTTTGTTTTATAAAAGACTGCGCCATTTTTTTAATGAGCACAATGTGAGTATGTGGAGCAATGATTTACATAGTTACTATGTGGAGCCACCAAGATTTTTGGTACGCAAGCCAACCTAATCTGCTTATCACATACATGGACTGATGGATGGGCGAGGATTTAATGCAGGCTTTACTCTCGGCTTTGGAGGGTCAGACGGCAGAGTCTCTCATATAATAGGTGCCTAAGCCCATTTAGGTATTTAGCTAAATAATAAGAAATATAAATAACTTCGTTCTAAAACTAATTTTTACGTGGGACTTTTTGATCAAAAGTAGATGATCAAAGTGAAATATGTATGTTAAAACATCTCTGCCTACCATTTAGGTATATAGACGTGAATATATACAGAGTCGAAGATTTCGACCTTACCTGGAGGGAAAGTGACTAAATAATGGAGATATCGAATTTCATTCAAAGGAAACATTCCTATATTTTTAAAAAGAAACAAAACTGCAATCAAAGATTTTCCAAAACTCCCTTACTAACTAATCGAACCGATTAAAATCCAAAAAAATAACATCCTGTATTTTTATGGCATCAATTGCAAGGATAAAATCGCAACTGTACATATTAGTTCAAAGTATTTAACCAGTAAGTGATGTTAACAAGACAAGAATAACCTATTTACTGTTCAATTTATTTCAAATGTAATAATGGAGATATCATATTCGCAATAAATGTCAATTTGAGATGAACATTTGGAACATTATCAAAGGTTCTGACATGAGGGAGAGGCATTTCTAATGTTATAAATTCAAATTTACAGTTGTCAGAGTTAATATCATGTTGATTGATTCATTATCTTCAAGCATTGGGTAGATAGGTATAATTTTAACAGAGCATTTCTACTCTAATAAGTAGCACATTTCATAATATTGTTATCAAACCCAAACCAGTGGCGAAGCTTGAAAATATTCAAAAGGGAAGTTGGTAGAAAAAATCTTACGCCTTATAGAACGATCATGTATGGAATTCTGGGCGTTCTTATATAGCACGGCATCCCTTTACAAAGCAAGCCGGCAGGAATCGGTTTATAGGGACCCCTTGCTACTCCTCAAATCCACCAATCATAGATTAGTTATAACAATCTGCACACAGTTTCTTTCGGTTTTGTAAAACATTCTTTTGATCCCGAAAGTCATTATCGGCCTCCACAAACATAATTACAAGAAAATATATGCATGTTTATCCTCATTCTGGCGTCGGTAGCTTTGTGGTCGGACCTCTCGATTGTAAGGTCGACTACCTTACAATCGAGAGGTCCCGGGTTCGAATCCTGGCCATTACACTACCGACCTGAACTCACCTCTAGCACAAGCAATTTAGCTTAGTTGGAGGGGTTAACGGGAATATTAGTAATTTCAGTTGCTAATATTCTTTTAAAAGAAATAAAAAATACTGGAACTCATACTACCTACAAGAAATCTAGGCAGCGTTGTGTAATAATGTCCCAGGAACTATATAAAAGTTCACCATACGATACGATATAATCTAAATCTTTTTTAACTGTAGTCATCGGACAGACATACGGCGCGTATATTTCACGCCTGATGCGAACACCGAAAACGCGTGTCAATACGTCCACAAAATAAATAGTCCGGAGTACCGACTTGGAACGAGCGAAACACACACACACACACACACACACACACACACACACACACACACACACACACACACACGCACGCACACTCACATTGACACTTGTCTGTGTACGAATATCTCAGCAAAGTTTAGAAACCTAACCGGTAAAAGATAAAAAACAGCCTTTATGTACTCGTAGTTTTAAGTACGAGACTATGATGAACTACGGAACACGTACCAGTGTCCGTAATGGTGACCCTCTTTCCTGCTTCTTTGCCTTCAGCTTACCATCAGGAGAGGTGAAGTCAAATAAGGTCAATAAGTAAAGACTATCATACCTAACGCCATCAACCGCTCCTATATTGATGGATTTTTTCACGCACTGCTTATGCACTCATGCTACAAGAAATAGTTACGATCGCGCTTTACCGTTCGCATTGCACCGATATATCTTAACGCATGTATGATAAAAACTGAAATTTTTAAAATATTCCTTTTTTATCAGGAAAGTTTAAAAGAAAGAAAGTATCAAACAGTTTTATTCGTGACTATATCGATTGCACCGTATAAAGGTGACACCTATGTGAGTGTGTGTCTCCTTGTACGAAGTAGGTCTTCTGTATGTATTTATTTTGTGGCACGTCTCACAAGCTCATCACTAGTGAGTGACCCCATTCCGAAATGTCAGCGGGCTCTTAAGGTGGTATAATGAACCCTACCGTGTTAGGGGACAAATTAATTGGATATACATGTGATCGTACCGATTTTGTAAATAGTGGGTAATATTTTGTAGGGTGGTTTTGGGGCCACCATGGTCGTTGGATCCGAAGCTAATCGTACTTGCAAGTTGATGCACTTGCTGATGGCGAGGCTCTGTTGCAGCCTTTTTTTAAAGGAAAGTAGCAAACGAAGTTACTAATTTGACAGCCTCCGTGGCGTAGCGGCAGTGAGCGCGGCCGCTACGCAGGAGGCGCGGGTTCGATCCCCGCTCAGTGCAAATATTTGTGTTCATGAAATATGGGTATTAGCATTCATCTGGTCGTGCCTCGGAGAGTACGTTAAGCCGTCGGTCCCAGTTGCCATAAGAACATCTATGGCAGTAGTTACGGATAGTTGGAGCCTTCAACAGTCCAAAAAAAAAAAAAAAACACTGGGTCGTGGAGGTCAGATGGCAATCGCTTCACGAAAAATATCAAGGTCTAGCTAAATCCGTAGTTTAGGCTGGTAAACCGGACCTAAGACTCCGATGCTGAAAAGCTTCGGATGCGACTGGGTATTAACGCTAGGATGAAGAAGAGCAAACCAAGTTACTCATATTCCCTCTCACCCTTCCAGCTAAGCTAAATTGCTTGTGTTGGAGTGTCGGTCGGTCGGAAGAGGGTCGGTAGTGTAATGACTAGTATTCGACTTTGCTTTGCTTCAAGGGTCGGGAGGTAGTCGCTCCCATAAAAGCTGTATAACTCAAATCAAAAGCAGTAGAAGCCTTACCTAAATTATCAATTCAATCATTAATTAGCCTATAACAGTCCACTGCTCGACATAGGCCTCTCCTAATATCGGGAGGCTTTGACCTAGGTACAGTTTCCACGCTGGCCAGACGGGTTGGTACAGGGTTTTATTCTCTCGCAGTGATATCGTCTGCGTGTTTTTCCGTTAGTCGCCTTTTACGACACCCTTCAGATGAGAAGGTGGTGATCCTTGTATTGTTTTTCCGATATTACACGGATGAACTAACCTAACAACATTCCCATGGGTCAAAATCGAACCACTTTTGTACTTGACTGTACAATAATGCTTTTTATTTTCATTGACGGCCGAGTTGACGAATACAATATACGAAGAAATTACTTCGGCAACTCGTCCGCGTGGCGCGGCGCGGCCGAGACGCATAATAAAGGAATAGTTAATATTTAATTTTCCCAACTCGACCGCGCGGGCGAGTTTCTCGCGGCCGAGTTTCTCGCGGCCGAGTTGGCTAATAAGTCAAAACTAATATTTTCGCTAACTTAAAACCTCCTACAATCCTTCTCAATTTTAACATTCACCCACACACATACACACACCACTAACGTACACTAAATTAGTAGATACCTCAAAGGGCTCACGTCCAGACTATAATATTTTTTCTCACAAATAGCCGGGAGACGTGCGCGCGTGATAACCGGTACCGATGCGGTAGACTGTAGTTGGAGATAAGTACGTGACTATGTATCGTTACCCCATATCTGTAGATCCGCTGTGTACTATTTTGAGGCTGGATTACCTATACGTGTTTCCTTCTGACTACAGTCCTGGGCTCTTTGAGTGGGGCGTGAGGAGGACTCAGTCGAGGTTATGGAATGAAAAAAATAAAAATAATAATTTAAAAATCAAAAGATCCGTTGAATGAAATTTTGAAGCAATTATTATGCTGCCCCTCTAGACTCTAGACAAGTGGCAATTCGTTTCTCGGCGTATGATGGAATAGAATGCCAAATGTATGGAATTTGATGTATATGACAGGCGTCAACGAATGTCAAAAACGTCAAATCCTATACATTTGTCATTCTATTCCATCATACGCCGGGCAACGAATTGCCACTTGTCTAGGGGGGCTGAACTATTAAAATCGATCAAAGTCAACATGGCAAGGCAATGCCCTAATCAAGCAAAAGAAATTCTTAGTACGTAGTTTCTAATTTTCCTGGTAATTACAACTAATTGAGCTGTTTACAAATATAATATCTAACATTGGTAAAACGCATTAGGTGGTGAATTGCGCCTGTTTATGAAACAAGTAGGCAGACCGGTCGTACTCCGAAATCCCGACTATCCTATCAGATAGATCAGTTTAACCGTTTGGGCATGATTAAGTAACAAACAATCAAACATCCACACATACTTTGACATTAATAATATTAGTAGTATGATTGGACTGCGATAGAATTAATTTTTGCTCTATCAAATCTAATAAAAAATAATTTATGCATCTAGGTTACAAAGGCTAGCTAATAAAAAATGGCCGTCGTTTTTTTAATTGTCCAGTTACATTGTTTGTGTTTACAGTATGAAATAAGGCCTTATTATCACGACACGATTGCTCTTTTTTTTTCTTTTTTTTATCCGACTGACAAGGAAGGGTTATTATAAGTTTTATTTAGAAAGAATGTGTAACTCCACCAAACTCAGCTGCTGTATATCTGCTGATTAACAGAAGAGGCTCTGGTACAGGTTTCTCTCAAGGTTTGGGAGGTTAGGAGGCCGTCGCTCCCGCAAATGCCAATATAAGCCAAATCTAACGAAAGAGTTGAAAAATTCATTAAAACCACGAAATAAGTATGGACGGAATTTTTACCACCATTTTACTTTTCATAATTATTCAAGACAAAAACAGGAGGGCTATGTGCTTGTCTGCCACCTAAGTGGTATAAAAAACGACTTTACCCCATCCATTAGCCTATTGCAGTTCACTGCTGGACATAGGCCTCTCCCAATGTGCGTCTCGTCTGCCATTCCTCCGCCTTCCGCATCCAGTCCGTACCCCACTTAACCAATATGTTTTATTAATAATATTAAACTACCCAATTTACCGTTCACATATACCGCAGTCAAATATTTCCCCTGTCACCCACAAGCCTACATTCCAAACTCCATAATATAAATCTTGAAATTTATGTCCTTAAACGCGTAATTCCTACATCTCCTTCAGAACCATACCTATTACTGGAATAAAAAATGTGACGTTTAACTAATTCTGCACCATACATGTACCGCATTTGAGAGGGTACGCATCGCTCTGTGGAAAACAGCAGGGCTCTCCCAAAAAACTAGAATATATATAGGCTCTTACTGTCCCAGCGCTGCGCTGGGCGAAAGTATAATTCAGTGAATTTACTGTATAGTCACTGGGATCGGAGATTTCGCCCCAACAGGTATGAGCGAGATGGCATATAAGCTTGCTGTAGTAGAGAGAGATGGAAGAAAATTTTGGGATATATGACACTCTTGATAAAGTTGAATCGTCAATGACAATGGTCTCAGGAGATATGTGATCAGGGAATGTCACTGGTTACCATAGAATTGTTTTTTTTTTATGACGGTTTGTAACATTTTGTGCTTAATTATCTCAGGCAAGACCAATTATAGATAGATAATACGATATTCTACACAGTGCTGTTTAAATACAAAATAAGTATAGCTTAAATAGCTTGTACTATGAGATCTAGATCAATTACTTCTATATTTTACGAATGCTACTTCGTACAGACGCAACAAAAGTATTGGGATCGCGAAAAAATATTACTTGACCAGCGTAAATGCAAGACATTTTTAACTGCCATACAGATGAAATACAAAAAGGTGTCAAAATTCTTTACTTACCCCTTTTATATAGTTTCAAATTCGAAATTCAAAATTCATTCCCGCCTCACCTAGAAACCGTGACACAATTTTTATCCTAAATAGCTTGTCTATAGTAGGTACTTATACACAAAAGTCATTACTTTAGCCCTTATTAGTCTACCCACGCGATGTAGATCCATTCCCTACACTATCTGTTCTATGAAGTAAACTAATAAAACAGAAGTGGATATGTCCCTTGTCTATCAGAGAGTCATTACTAGGGGAACAGACTCGAGCAGAGTTGGTTCAAACTTATCGGCCAAGTGTGATTTCTATTCATGACGTGCACGCAAGCCGCCACATATTGCGTAGAGTACACTTTCTAACTGCCTCTGTAGACGGGACACGAATCAGATTCACTTGACTTGGTGCGGAATCGGATGATTTATTGACGAATTTATGCTGTAGTAGTTGCGTATTTCCAATTTATATAAAGCTAGAACGCAGGCAGAGAACTGCTCGTGTAGACATTGTATTTTTATTTTATTTATTTAATTATTTATTGCACACTAAGAGTCATAGCAAATACATTTTGATGTACAAAGGCGAGCTTAACTCAGTATTGAGTTTTCTCCCAGCAAACCTTGTAATGTAATTTTTATATTTGTGATTCCAAAATATACATAAATTTTGCGTAATGGTTGTGTATAGTTTTTAATGTGGACACTAAAATCCAAGTATTAAAATGTATTTATAAACTTATAGAAATCTCATTCATTGCTACAATATTAAAGATGTATTTCACCAAAAAAAAAGGGTCAACAAAACTTAATTCTCACGTTTTACTCATGAAATTCAGGCCACAAACGCAGTTTAATTTGTTGTGATCGTGGTTTCTGACGATATTTCTCTCCTGATGTATATTAGAATTTATACAAAACATCATAAAAAATTCTAAACTGTGTAAATTCCGTATGAATATTCAAACCGTTGCAGCAGATGATGTATTCGCAAGAAAAACAATACATTTGATTGCAGCTTCGTCTATAAAGGGGAAAGGGAACAAGTTTCTTCTACTTGTATGAAGATGGTTAGCTTCGTAATGCCCTGGGGAGGGCACAGGTCGGAGATTATACGACCTTTGATATCTGCGGCGTTTACTACCGGAGTAATGAATCTGTGGTTGCTACGAGTTATGAAGAAATGCGGTTTTGCGGCGCAAACCCTATTTGATTGGATACAAGTGAGTTTTGTAAACTTGCAGGTTTTTTGTTTTCAAATATTTTTAAACGAGAAGACCGATTCTGATGTACTTATACTTATTTGGTGAATTTAATCTGGAATGTTTCTCATATTCAAAAGTGAATTTCTTCTTTAGGATGTAACTAGACAGCTAAACAAGATTGTAAAGTACTTGTGTCAGCTGAACTATTTCATAATATATAGTTCTGCTGGCACAAGTACTTAGCTGATGAATTGAATAGACTCCGCCTGCATGGATTTCTGATCCTGATTCCGCAACCCATGGGGACCTATTCCAGGGCTACAGTAGCCTATGTGTCATTCCAGACTATAATCAATCCCTGTACCAAACTAGCTTGATCTGTTTAGCCGTTAGAGCGTGATTTCATAACTAACATCAGATTTTCACAAATATTCACATTTATAATATTAGTAGGATAGACAGTAGTATAATCGCACGCACAAGGTTAAGTTAACATTGACGTTTTTAACCGACTTAAAAAAAGAGGAGGACGTTATTACTTGCAGTCGAGCGTGCAACAAAGATACAAAATCTCTCCAATTCGAATCTAGCAGTATTTTTTGGTCAGTAATCGTGCTGGTCGTACGGAATAATTGTAAAAAAAAAAAAAATTGTTGTCCGGGCAACCAGCCCAATCAAAAGAAAAGGAAAAAACCGCAATATCCAACTCCCGTATATAACAAAGTGGAATCAGACGGTTCAAATGAGGATTGTAACCGTAGAGAACATTGAAATGCAGACGGAAACCACTGCTGGGAGCTGCAACAAACAAACAAAATGGAAAATATACACTAACCTCGTAATGGAAATAAAAATATGCAGTGTTTTTAAACTCTCTGCATTCTCTTTCATGCATTTATATTTTTATTTATAAGTCCTAGCGTGCTGTGACTGTGCTCACAATTTTGTCCGTGTGTACTTAGATTTGCAGTTCTAAAAAAGCCACTGTATTGGAATCGTATTAGGATAATATTTAGTCTTGCGATGTTATTTGTACAAAATTAGAATCTGCTCAGTAAATGAATTGTTGTGTTTCTGCTCATATGGGTGACCATTTTACGAATTTTACAGATATCTTTGAAAGCTACTGGAAATTCATAAAGTTACAAGCCATTTTAGACCCGCATAAAAAGCCCCCGCTGGTATAGTCGTGGGAAAAATTAAAGTAAACTTCAATATATTGTTTCAAAGCCCAAAAACCAAGCGGTTCGGCTCCTTCCTCTGCCGCACCATTAAGACCTGGAATTCCTTACCAGGTCACGTGTTTCCCTCTTCCTACAGTCCCGGGTCCTTTAAGCGGGGCGTGAAAAAGCATCTGGTGAGGCCAAGCTGAGCGCCACCATTGTAACATGATACGTGTCTATAATGGTGACCCTCTTTTCCGAGACTTTGCCTTCAGCTTACCATTAGCCGAGGTGAAGTCAAATTGACGTCTCCTATATAAAAAAAAGTTACATTTCAACTATTCTACAGACGTAACACATGTATTGTATCTGTATCTCGTCTGCGCAGCCCCCAAATATGCCAAAGGGCCAGCAATTTACTTACCCTCGTGCCGTAAATTGGTCTAGAGTTGTAGTATTATCGCTTCAGAAACTATCGACTCCGTATCGCGTCCCTCGCACTTTTCCCCCCACCCCTGGACAATTCTGATATATTGACGAATTTCTGACGGCGTTTTTCTCGGCGAAAAAACAGTAAGGAAACCTTAGAGTATATATTTAGAGAGCACGCTTATTATGTATAAACCGTAGGCCAGAGTATCGTTCATACCAAGGGTCCTTGCTCAACCTCAATCGGTAGCAAAACAATACCCGTAAAAGTGACTTAGCAAATAACATTTGATTCGATATTTTATATTACATCGCGAGGAAAACGTTAGGTGCGACACCCCCTAGCCAGGTGGACTGACGACCTACGAAGGGTGGCTGGGACGGACAGGATGCGGAAGGCGGAGGATCGGCAAACGTGGCGCATATTGGGAGAGGCCTATGTCCAGCAGTGGACTGCAATAGGCTAATTGATTGATTGATTAAAAAAAAAAAAAAAAAAAAAATATTACATCGTATATTTATTGTTTTCGTTATACATAAAAAGATACCATGATTTTGTACCTTGGTTTTAATTTTATCCATTCAAAGCAAATCGAACTGCCACATAAGCGGGTTTATACCATCGCTAAGCATCTGCCTCGGTACTGTTCATACCCGTGCCTACGCTCGGCATATCGGACCCAAAGGATACGCGCGCTCTAATAATGTACACTCTAAGAAGGTACCTCTTTCGTACCTCCCACCTCCCACACTGTATAAGTGTCGTTGTTTAGCGCCAAAAATGGAAGGTCGGGGAGATTTCGAACGCGTCCGATTTTGGGACATCGTGAAATATGAAGCGAAAAGTGTGACAAATGAAATACTGTTCGTGAAAACGGACTTCGTACGATTGGGTAATTTTTCAAGAATGCGAGTTTTCCGTGAAAACGAAAGTAGGGACACGTGTCAGATTACTTGATTGTATAACTTGTTTATCTGTGATAACGATGTTTTGAATGTCACATTTAAATTGACGTATGATAGTAACAGGTGATAGATAGTAAGTGCTCTAAACTTAGATAGGTATATTTAAATAGTTGGGGACCTACTATGGGAACGAAAGTTTGGTAGGTATCGATTTAACACCCAACCTGATTTAATATACAGATAGTGAAAATGTCCATACGTTAAGGTAACCATTTATCATCAGGTGGGCCATGTGCTTGTCTACCTTCTAAGTAGTATAAAAAGAAAATAAAATAAGTGTCATTTATTGACTCATTCAAAATGCTTTTGTTCTCAACAGCCCGTCTATAGAGGTCATTGATATTTAACAAAATAAATGTTTATCAGCATACTAGCATTTTTATACACACCTCTGCCTACCCCTCACGCTATAAACAGTCATAAAACTCAACATAAAAAACCAAATATGACTAACAATAAAAACTACACAGTCGTCAGGTGAATCACGAATTTCGCATGCAAATGTGATAGCGTTCGCGCGCGTGCGCACCGGCTATGTTGCGCGCGAGTGGCAAAACAATTCGGTAATACGTATGAGGAGCGAGCGGTGTCGGGTCAACGACCTCGGTAACAATGCTATCGGAGTGTTTACTTTAGCCCGACTGACCCGTTACTCTTCGACGATAACGCCGTTCCACGCATCCGATGCTGCATGCGTTTGCGCAAATAATTGCAACCTAAATAAAAAAACGTAACGTATCAGTTGCCTAACGCATGCGTGTTCACACGCGTTGGACTACTAAGTAGTATTTTGTGTTACATTGTTGAGGTGAGGTTGGTTTTGTTGCAATTTCTAGTTTTGTGTTGTAGTGTAGGGCGTTCAACTATATGAGTTTCGTTTCCCGATTAGTGAAAAAAATATTTGTATTCACGAATACTAAGCGTTGGAAGCTTAATGATTAAGGAGTCGGCCTTACGATCGAGAAGTCCCGGGTTCGAATCCTGGCTATTACAGTACCGACTTGAACCCACTTCTGCACAAGCAAATTTAGCTTAGCTTAACGGGCTTAGCTAGTAACTTCGGTTACTAATATTCTTTTACAAAAATAAACTAATATTTGAATTGGTTTAGAATTACCGCCTCGTGGTTCCCGGCAGAGTAGAATTTGGGCCACCCCATCTCATGCGGTGTCGTACAAGGCGACTAAGGGATAGGGCTGTTTAATATCAGACCGATATACAGGGTGGAAAAATAATAATTTTCCACCCAAGAAAGAAATCTGCATTCAAAAAGAGAGAAGAAACAAATCTGCATTCAAAGATTTTCGAAATTTGTTTCTTCTTAAAAATAAAGGAATGTCTCCTTAAAGTAAAAAGAGCCAACTTAAGGATCCAAGGTAGTTTCCCTCCAGGGCCTGACTTAATTTTCCACTTTGTATACAACCCAGACTTAGCCTCATACAATTATAGCTCATAATATATATAACCTTATACAATGATTGGTGAAATGAGGCTGTTAACTCACATGTGGTGATGATTACGATGAAGAAATAGCTTGTGAAGCGAAGATCTAAAAGTATTAGTTATAGGATTAGCAGAACCCTGAATCCTCTGATAACAGTGCCTATATTGAATTCTATATAAAACGTTGTGTTATCAACATCACAGACAGACAGACGTTCAGATAGATACGCCCAGAGGCAATTTACATAACGTTACATTGATAATGAAATACAAATTATATTTATGTTACTGTCATTGTGTATAATCCAGAATTTTATATATTGCCTAAAACGTTCAAACAATGCTTGAAAATATTTTTATTTCATGAGATATTAAATAAAAATATTTTCGAGCATGGTTTGAACGTGTTGCCTAGGTGTTGCATGTGCCGAGAGATGGAATGGGGTCCATCCCATCTCCCTTGGCGGTAATTTTAGTTCATTACGCATTTCAAATATCTCTTTTTCCCACACGAAGAAAAAAAACAAGTGTTTTTAGGTAAGTAGTACTATGTGGATAGTTATTGGCGGCCTTTTTAGCCATTGGCAATGTCTTCCAGACAACCATTATTACCAGTGCTAAAAATAAACTACCTATTTTATCGCATTAATATTTATGTTTGAAATCATTAGTAGTAATCGAGACGGGTCCTAGAGTGGAGACCGCGAGAAGGAAAACGTAAGGTGGGGCACCCTCTAGCCAGGTGGACTGACGACCTACAAAGGGTGGCTGGGACGGACTGGATGCGGAAGGTGGAAGATCGGCAAACGTGGCGTATATTGGGAGAGGGCTATGTCTAGCAGTGGACTGTAATAGGCTAATTGATTGATTTAATCGAGATGATTAGTAACTCCAGCCCCGTAGAATAGAATGACAAATGTATGACATTTGACATATGTGACGTTTATGACATACGTTGACGACTGGTCAACGTATGTCATAAACGTCAAATCCGATACATTTGTCGTTGTATTCTACAATACGCCAATAATGGCATTATTGGCGTATTGTAGAATACAACGACAAATGTATCGGATTTGACGTTTAAGGTAATCTAAATTACGTTGTATTATAAATGAGCTCTTTCTTGATCGCATGGCAGATTCCTTACTCACTAGACTAACACCTATTAGACATCCTCCCCCCTAGACAAGTGGCAATTCGTTGCTCGGCGTATGATGGAATAGAATGACAAATGTATAGGATTTGACGTTTTTGACATTCGTTGACGCCTGTCATATACGACAAATCCCATACATTTTGCATTCTATTCCATCATACGCCGAACAACGAATTGCCACTTGTCTAGAGGGGCAGTAGTATTATTAGGGGCCTAGGTAATATATACAACACCTGAATTAAAACATTCCCGGTAACATACGTACATTATTATTTTACGTGTCTCGCGCCACGCTATCGCCGTTCTGTCGTAAACAGAGTCGTTTATCATCACATCACTGGAGCTACTTTAGACTGGAATACGCGCATTTATTAACTACATTTTTATAGGTTAGGGTCAATGAACTGTTTAAGCGTTTTAGATTGCGAATTTCTTTTTTATAAGCGACAGTAGTGGATTGTTAGAATGTAGGATTTGTGATCGTGTAGACTATTTCATCTATCATTCGGTTTGTCCCGGTTGTATTTAAAGATTCCATCTTTTTTTCACGAAAGTGACTGCCATTTGACGTCCCAGCCTCGGAAAAACGATCACCCAAAATGGTACACGTCTAATTGAAAAGTCTTCAAAAAAAAATTTTTCTGAAGGATTTTCCGCACTTAAAAAAAGTTAAAAATTAACTGAAGGATTGCGGCACCATCCCTTCAATGTTGTCGCAATGCAATGAAACAATATGCATTTGACAGTGACAACCGTAGTTCCGATTTTACCCATTTCACGGATTCGTTGGTACATTTACACCCGTATTCACAAACAATACTTCGCTATGCGTACTACCAAAACTGTGCAAAGAACGACAAATTCTCAGTGCGTTCGTTTTGGCAAGCCTTTTTATTCATAGAAAACACTTAAGTAATACTTTGTTGAGGGAACGCACTGCGTTAGATACTGCTCCGTGATGTTTATGAATTAATTTTACCAGCCCTATGCGCTCGAGCACACTATGAGACCTCACAGTGTTGTTTGTGAATACGGGAGTTATAAGCTAACTGTGTCTCTAGGTTTGTGACGTGAGTATGCACCAATCGTCTATAAACGTCTTATATTTTTCTTCGTACAGTTCGTACAGTACACTAATTAAGTGACGGTCTCATAACGCCTACTGCCGTTGGTCGTACGCGTACCGCTTTATGGCTGGGACGCACGTGAATTTGTTTGTAAACAGCCTATTGTGCAGGGCTGTCCGTATCGATAATATCCTTTCACTCATACGTATGTGATTACGGCTGTTTATTTGTTATGGGGTAGGCAGAGAGAGCGAGTGTTAATACGCCTCGGGACACGTATCTTGGACCTATATCGCGAGACAAACGAGGACCTGGCGTGCGCGGATGGTTTCGTAATATTCTACGCTTGGTCAATTTGAGCTCGTCGCCGTAGTAGCAGTCCGTGCTATCTTCAAAAGACTCCTAAGAAACGTATCCTGCACGTATAGAACACATTTTGAACACATTTTAGGTCGAAGATGTATGTCCTGGGGACATAGACAAACTGACATTCTATTGGCGAAAACGCCAGTGGAATCACTAATTGTAGTGTGAAATTGACATAAATCATTAATATAACTATATTTTTTTTTTAAATTTGAGTCTTTGTAAATCGAAATACATTATTTAACTTATCATTATTACTATAAACACCGCAATGTCCCGAAATCCATTGTTAAAACCTTAAAAATGGTTCGCTTCAGCGCGATTCCATCAATAGAATGTCACTTTGTCTAGGGCCCCTGACTTCCCGAGCAATAAAATTATTTTAAAATTAAAAGAAAATGCGATGTGAACAAAACGTTAATAATAAAGAAATATTCATCCATGTTTTGCACATGTTTTACTGCCGTACTGGTTATGCAGAACTAAATTTTGAAATCTCGAAATGGCATACACCGACCATCAACCACGTGCAACTTTTTGTAGCTATCATACACAACATTAAAACGCGTTATAAAAAATTCATTAACTAATTTATCTAGTTCCTACGTCTATGTAACTCCGCGTAGTCCCTAGAGCCGTCCCACAATTTTCGTTCTAAACCGCCTGTCTAGTATAGGTACTCATAGAAGTCATTGCTCACTTCACCAGAGTTATCCCTCGCGCATGGATGACCTTTTCCCCTCCCTAAGGAGCTCTAGCGACACACACAACACTATGCAAATAGTATTGATTGGCTGTGGCTCACTGTAGGGTTGGTGACATCCCTAGTTGCTAGAAATTCGGTCGCAAAAGAAAATTTTCGATGGATTGATTTGAGAACTTCACAAAAAGTAGGTTAGGTTTATATTTTATCTGTACAAAATAAAAAAAAGTGTCACGAATGTCACGATTCCTGCGTGAGGCGGGAATTTATTTTGAATTCGAATTTGGAATGCAGAGACTTGATGAATGAGTAAAAAAAAATCACACCTATCTTTACTATCAAACCGCGCCTTTTTGTAAGTATGACAATGACAACTATAAAATTTAAGTGATCAGGCCAGGTTTTGGTCTTAAATCGATATAAAATTATACATTCCGCATCCGCACTGTCTACGTAACTAACGTAACATAGAAATCATTGGTAATAACCTGCAATAGTTAACGTCTTATTCGAGATTCTAATAGATACTTTAAGTACACCAGATGTGTTGATACTTGTGAGGCATTCCAAATATGTGTAGGATATCTGATTACTGTATGCAGATGAAAAGTCATAACCTGACTATCTTCTTCTCGTATATATTTTCGTTATTGTTATTAGTGGAATTGATATTATTTAAAAAATGGTGTCTAGTGAATTCAACTATAATGTTGGTCAAATAATTCGGTGACATAAGAAATTTAAATATACCTACTTAATCTATAAGAAACATAATATCGGCATTTGAAATGAAAAAGGGTGCATGTGACATTGAACTATTTATGGAGAAAGGATCTTAAATGACACCATAAACACTTTATTAGCACAGAGATTTTCCTATCAAGAGTCGTCGTCTCTTACACTATTTTATTTTACCTTTCAATCGCTGACCTATCTCTGAAATATTTCGAATTTAGAATTCACGTTTTCGAAATTCAGAATTTATGACTTTCTAAATTTAAATTCAAACGTGACATCTATAAAAAGGACGTAAATTTTTTTTTTTTCAAATAAAGCTTACGAATATTAGAATTTTTGAAATTTTGTTCTAAGAAGATACGTTATATATAACACGTCATAAACAAAATGAGAGTGATTTGTGAGTTTCTAGTTTTCCACTGTCCAATATTATATCTGCCTTTATTATTATAACAAACAATTAAATCATATTATGTCAAATTCCTCTCACGTACACAATTTCGGGTCTGATTTTGATAACGCCTTTCGTTGCTTCAGTTATGGGAATAGTCAATTTTAAACTGAGATTTAACCAAAATACGTGCAGGGCTTCAGTTGAGATTGAACGTCAGTAGACGGATAGGGCTTCGTGTCGTGACATTTGATCGTCGTAAGGCGTATAGGGTAATTTTAACTGCTTGGATACAAACTTTAGTAAGTACATGTGAAAATGCAGCTAAGATAGATTGTGATTTTTTAATGTGATTTTGAAGATTCAGATTGAAAGTCTTGAGGTTCAATAACGGTGTTGTATATATTATAATTGGATTACTTTTATCTTTTACTTTGATCTTCATCATCATCATCATTTGACCGTTGTTCTCGGTTGCATCCGAGGCTTTGGAGCTCAGGGCCTGCTTACCTCTTTCGATTGTTTTTATATGGCTTTTATGGAAGCCTGCAGACGAGCTTGTGCAAGAACCTCGTCTGTCAATCAGCTGGTGTTTCAGCTTCCAGGTTGATTTGATCCAGAAAGTATTAAACCGAGATTTTTTTAATTTCAATTGTCATTCTCCTCTACAAGCGATAATCCCATGGTAATCGCTTACTTTATTATGTGCTTGTTTACTCCCTTATTCACAGAGAAACAAAAATCAACATGTAAATCTTTACATGTCTTTTCTCAGAAAATGCGATTACTGTACCCTCATTGATAAGATTTAATAAAACGTATTATTCCAAACGATATGTATAGCTACATCCCTAATTCACCGCTAAGGGGGTCTGCACACGAGACACGCGTCGAATCGCAATCCCGATGCACGCTCTACGCATACCTTATCACCGTTCTATATTCATTTCGGGCTGTTTAACCAGTCTGTATATAAGCTTTAATGATATTAGCTGGTGTGTGCTCGTCTTACGAATGTATGTGACTACTGTTATACAGAAGTTTAAGTTAGGATAGTCGAAAGGTAAAAGGGTACAAGTCAGGTTACGTTTCAAAGAAAAAAGGTCGTAATCAACATCATAAAGATATTATAGCATAGTGATTTTTCTGCCAAGTGTCGATGTCGGTTACACCCTTTGGTCTTATAACTACGCTATACTTGAATGTCACGCTAGGATCGCCAAGTCTGACTTATGTAAAAAATTGTGCAGGAAACGTCTCTTTCGCGTCTAAATCACTGATACAGAGACTGTAACAGAGATAGACTAGAACTTGGGAAAGGACGTAGGCTGTGTTTGGTTGCGATAACCAACATACACGTGGTACGAGCCACGGGCAACAGCTAGTGATAAATATATATTCAAGTTTATTCTCATTAAATTACTCTGTTCCTGCACATTCCGTAAATGTTAGTGAGTGAAGTCTATGTATGAGGGTCATTCATCAACTCGCCTGCATCAAATTCACTAGCACACGCGAGTTGCCACTTTTCAATTTTAAATTATTTTTTGATGTCAACTCGCTAGTTGCTAGACGGTAAATTATACGAAGCATAACTTCTGTATGTACTCAGTCCCCGGTGAGCGTCCTTAAAACATGCGGATTACGTTCGTAGAACGGTAAACGAGCGTAACAAGTGACATGTTTGATCGTAAACCCTCATATTTTATGGCTAACTAAAATTTCGCTTATAATGTAAAAGTGGACGGACGTTTTATGACGTCACGGTCTATATTTAGTTGAAAGTTTGAGAGCGTTTGCTGACTTGCAATTTATTAAGTTAGTACTTATTAATTTTATTACCTTCGTCTGTCGCTACGTAAAATCGTATTGTGGATTTCTCTAAAGTAATCAGATTTTGAATCCATTTTTTCACTAGTGAAAAAAGAACAAATTTTCACTACTGAAAAAAAAAACGGATTTTTGCTAGTGAAATCTAGCTTTAGTGAAATCCAAATTGTTATTCGTTGGCGGTACTATTGAGGGGCCTATTTACTAAACAATTTTCTGCATCGTCATGTCAAAAGGGTTATATCATTTATGTAAGATCAATTTGGCTAAACTCAATGGAACTAAAAAATATTTCCTTCATCAAAAATTTCAAAAATGATTCACTAATTTCATTGAGTTACCTACTCGTAGATTATCACTACCTCCATAGTTTCAGAGTAGTTTCACGAGTCAATATGTCCCATATTGACTGAAACTAGGGGGAACCATCCGATATTTGGCATTAATCATAGACTTTGCCCTCATCTTACCATCAGGCAAGGCGAAGTCAAATTGACGTGTCCTATACAATATGGATACGACATATAGGCAATAATTGAAACCATATACTTGGTACCCCCTAAGCTTCAAGCAGGAAAAGTTTGAACAAAATTGGTCCAGTATTAAGGGCAGAAACTAGAGTTTTAATTTTATAGAATTTGAACAACTTTGAGCACTCTGTAGAATCGCATGTTGCCGCTTAGCTGTTCAAGTAAGTTACCTACTGTGCCTATTGTTGTGTGTGTGTGTGAAGTTGTTGTGTGTGTGTGTGTGAAGGTGTGTGCGTATTTATTAATGACTTATGACACAGTCAATGACTTTAAAGCAATGGATGAAACTATTTAATGACTTATACAAGTGGTTGCATTTTCTACATTTTAGAAAATTTCGGATTTTATAAATCAGGGAATTTAAGTTTAAATTTAATTTGGTTCTATTCCTACGGACCAGGATGCTTCGCAGTTTCAGTATTTGCACATATGTCGTATCCATATCGTATATATATAAAAAAAAAAAAAAACCTTTTATTAGACTCTATCCACTCTATCTCTCCACTATCCGTCTGCCTGTCTGTCACCAGGCTGTATTCATGAAAGTTGTTTTTTTCACAGATTCTTGATTATTTCTGTTGCCGCTAAAACAACAAAATACAAAAAAATAGATAATGATACGGAACCCTTAGTGAGCGACTTCGACTCGCACTTGGCTGGTTTTTCTATCACTCGTGTGATTTTTATAAACGGTCACCCTAACGCGACATAATTTAACCGAATTTTCCCATCGAATTTCACCGAGTTTCTTCGTCAGCGCGTTTCACTTATCCCCTGAGAGTATCTGAGAGCGAATTCAAATTGTCATTTTGTCGTGCGCGTATCGGCGGCGGACCTATCTGTATTTATATACTCATTGAGATGTTAATACCGTCTTGTATGTCGTTTGTTACACTTGTATCGCGAATGAACGATGTGGAATTTATTTGACATACATTTTGAAGTTCTCGAGCATGATATTTTGTTTTCGGTCACGTAACATGCTTGCATTTTCGGTCGGAATATATATTTTTTTTGTTTTACGCAAATATTTTTCTGGTGCTAAAGATCTTATATTAAAAATTGGTAGGTATGGAAGTACTAGCGCTTTTGGATACGATCTCTGACAGTTTATATTTACCTATTATTTCTCCTATTATGATTATTTCAGTAATGTTAACGATGTACTCTAAAGCATAATGCTGAAATTCGATGTTTTCCATGCTAATGATATTTTTTTCTTGTTTACAGGTATGTTGGTGTTTAGTTACAAAATAAGTCTATATTTATCAGTAAGTCGAACTTATAAATAACCTACTTTAGTATTGTTACTGTTATCTGTTCTGTGGTATTGTAGTGCAGCCATATTTATAAAAATGATTTAACTTTTTTTTGTTAATTCTTGTCCAATGACTTCTATGCACTTATCAATAATACAGATCAATGACTTCTATTCTATGTGTCACGATTCCTCGGTGAGGCGGGAATAAATTTTGAATTTGGAACGCAAAGACAAGACAGATGAATAAATAAATTTTGACACCTATTTGACAGCGCGCCTTTTTGTAACTGTCATCTCTATAACAGCAACAAAAAGTGGCGCTTTGTTGCTTGTAGTGGCGATTGGTGAACGTTTTCTGATAGGGAGCCGATAAAACTTGGCAATTCTTTCTTAAAAAACCTAGTTCTACATGACTAAAGCCTTAATAGAGAAGACAGTGACCCTGGCTTGTCTGCTACCTAAGTGAGCAGGGTAGCCAGAGCTCATTGGAGAGTTTTTGTCTGTCAGTGGTAAGACCAATCGCTTGTCCTGCATTGTCTTCTGCACTGACGGCAATGTAACTCCCCTGGTGTTGCACTAGTCCATAGGCAACGGTAATCACTTTCCATCAGGAGGGCCGTGTTCTTGTCTGCAACCTAAGTCGTATAAAACAAAACGTACAAATATAAAAATAAAGTTTTGTTACGTAGAAGCAGTCTATTGGTACACATAGGAGTCATTGTACACGCTTTGTTGTATGAAGGTCAGAGGCTAGACGCTTAGTCTAGTCATCAGAGTCTAGACTACTAGTCTAGTCGGTTTCTAGTCTACCACCGTGAATCTAGGCTACAGGTAAAGGACGCGTACCATATCCGTACTTTTTGCATTGGTATGACTTAAGAATGGATATTGGTTGTACGTATTTGTACTTTTGCCAACTATGACTTAATAATGGTATGAGTTAAAAATTGTAAGAGTTAAGAATGGTATGAGTTAAGAATTGTATGAGTTTGGAATGGTATGAGTTTGGAATGGTACCTATGAGTTAAGAATGGTATGAGTAAGGAATACGCATTTGGTATGATTTAAGAATGTTACGAGTTTTAGTGGTATGAAGACGGAACGACCCGAGATAAGCTTATTTGTTTTATATTTTTTGACGTTATACATAGATACACAGTCCTGCTCACACCCGTGCTGCCGACTCTAGAAACTCTGTGCCATCAGTGAAAAAGGCAAGCAGGACAAACCTTTGGTCATCCCACTGACAGCACAAAACCTCTCCAGTGAGCTCTGGCTACTCTACTCTCCGTCCAAAACAACACGTGTCCCAAAACCCAAAAACCCCGGTAAAACCCAAATATCCTCAGATATGCATTGGTTAGTTTTTATATAAGTACCAGCTGTTGTCCGCGGCACTGCCCGAAACCATGTACCCACTTCCCTCAAAAGCCGTAAATGGACCTCCCTAGTCCCCATACATCATTTGATCCCAGTTGATCTTCCCTAACAATAATTGAATTCATATGGAACAAGTTTTCTATATGAATATCACAAACGCATAAACATTGTGTCGCATAAGGCCGTCACGTGTATCACTGGCGACAAATGGGCAAGACGTGACGTACGCGTATCGTCGCGGTACACGTGGTGCAGACGTGACGCGGGACAAACGACGAACATTGCCGGAATATGTACCTACTATAGAGCAAACACGCTATAGACCAAGGGTGCCCAACCCTAGGCACGCGGGCCACAAAGTGGCCCGCGGACGAATTTCGGATGGCACGCGCAAGCCACTGCGAGAGGAGCAAAAAAAAAAGCTTGTACAAAAGCAATTGCATTAGTCGCAATCCCAGTCGCAAATGCTATGCTATTTTTTTCTTTTCACTCAAATCTATCGAGTATTCATCAAAATGATATTATCTCTTCATATCATAACTAAAAAGTTTAAAATAATTTTATTTTATTTTATTTTTATGATTTTGATTGTATTGATAGTCTGGTATTATAATAAACTTAATATTGTACTAGTGCACTTTGTTATTATACTTATTTTTGTAGTTACATTCCAATTATTGAGTTATAATTTGTACGCGTAAAAATGTAGTGAAATAGGAGCTGTCACTGGCGTGGAACGGACCCGGCGGCTGGGTCTGAGGTGACTCTGTACAAAACTGAGGCCATGTTCTCTCATAGGCCTCGGCGTGCACCACCGGAGGGATCCAACCTCACAGTGGGAGACACTCTCATCGGCATCAGGCCCCAGATGACATATTATTTGGGGCTAGTGTTCGACGGCCCAGATATCGGGGAGCGTCTCCGAACGCTCTATTGCCCTATACGGGTGTACCGTGTGAGCGGGTGCCCTGAAGTCTAGGCACGTGCACCTACCACGTGCACAGCAAGAGACGATGGCCATCAAGGCCATCAGGGGATACCGCACGATATCCTATGACGCGGCGAGTTATCTTGCCGGATCTCGGAGAGCGAGGCTATGGACAGCCATGGCGAGCCACCGGCAATTAATCTTGACATCGCCATAGCTTTTATAGAGTCTGCCACAAATCGCTTCTTTCCAAGCTACCAGCCTTTGGTCTGCCTCTCAGACTGTGCGACTGGGTGGTTAGCTTCCTGCAGGAGCACCATATTCGCGTCCTTTGTGATGGACGAACTTCGTAGTTCTTGCAGGTAAATGCTGACGTGCAGCAGTGGTCTGTCTTATCACCCATTCTCTCTCTTCTACACATCAACGATATTCTGACCACCCGGCAGCATTCATTGCTATGCAGACGATAGCATCTTACACGGGAGTTATCATGGGCATACTGCGGCCGAGCAGTCTGATATATAGTCTGAGCGCGGGGAAAAAAAGCAGCTTCTTGTCACTGAGCTCGACTGGATCCTTAATCATATTTCCCAATAGGGCTCTGAGAACCTGGTCGAGTTCAATGCCAACAAGACACAGGCATGTGCATTTACAGCAAAGGTATCTTTTTTCCTTCCCTCTGTGGCGTGGGCACTGCCACTGCGGGACAATCTCAGTATTCTTGGTATGGATGTTCGCTGCCTACTGAACAACAAAAATTATATTGAGAGTATCATCAAAACAGCCTCGCGTAAACTCGGAGTCCTGAACAAAGTGAGATGTTTTAACACGCCGGAGCAGCGGTGTCTTCTGTCTCCAGTGTGGAACATTGCTCGCATCTCTGGGGATGGTTTCGCGAAGTACTTACTTGATACACTCGACAGGTTCCAGTGTCGTGCGGTCCGCATTATTGGGAATCCTGACATCACGAACACCCTCGAGCCTCTGCAGATGCGTAGAGTTGTGCATACTTGGCAGTATTTTAATTTTACCGTCTCTGCTTTGGTGAATGTTCTGATGAGCTTTCCAATTAATCCCACCCTATCCTTTCCTACACAGAACAACGCGTGCAGGACATAAATGTCACCCGCATACGGTTTAAAATATGTATTCGGTGACTCCTTCCTCTGCCGTACCATTAACTCCTGGAATTCCTTACCAGTTTCCCTCTTCCTACAGTCCCGGATCCTTAAGCGGGTCGCGAAAAAGCATCTGATGAGGCCGACAAGCTGAGTGCCACCATTGTAATTGTATTGCAGGTTATCATCGGGAACGGATGCTTCGGGGGTTTTCTGCGTCGGATCCGGTAAGAGCTAACCACCGAATGCCATCGTTATGACGCGGGAGACGCCATCACCGTAGGAGTGAGAGTTCTCTCGCTTGCCACCTTGCTCACGGCGATAGTACGCTGCGCGAGCGCGTGGGCTGCCGCCCCTCCTTTTGTGAGCAAGTAATATTTCGAAAGGAGACGGCGGGGTAGGAACGGAGGGGATTCGCAGCCCGCACAGCCCGTGACGAGCGTAGGGGACGCGGGCGTCGGAGGTGCAGAACAGGCCTCTGTCGCTCATGAGCATGGGCCTGAGGCTGGTGACGGGTGGAGCCGCCTGCACCTCCCCATTCCCAGGGGCTAAATGGGGATGCGATGGTCCCAATACCCGAAGAGAGCTGGCTCGAGGGAGATGGGCAAGAGATCAGCCAATTTCATCTTCCGAAACCTGGGGGGGGGGGGGGGGGTGGATGAAGTAAAGAGATGCACTGGCCCGCCAAAAATGTCCAAATCGTAAGTTTGGCCCGACAGCTAAAAAGGTTGGGCACCCTTGCTATAGACCAATGACGTATTATTACTACCTTTAAAAAATGAACAAAAACACACTGAATTTTTGGAAGATTTGTACTTGTATCAGGGTATTTATATTATTTTCTATACCACCATGGCTATTGGGGACGCCCACATACTGGTCCCTGATCCGTGGTCGCCTCTCGAGACCCCTTCATCCGTTGCGGATCTGCGGTGACCGACCAAGCTGTGTGATTACTATTTCAAATTCTGTGCCCATTCAAATCCTCTGAGCCTCTGACCCATTTCAGAAACTCCACTTCTGCAATAATTCCTGTTGGATGTTCGGGAATTTCGGAAAAAAAGCCTAGAATACTTACTAGGTACATAACTTGAGATAACTTGAGGAATATAACTTGAGAAAGTTTTATCGCATTCAGATGATCGATTAAACAAACAAAGGAATTTTACGTGAATTATTTTTTTTTTCGTAAATTACACTTTTACACAATTGATTAACTAATTTCATCTGATTTATTTTATGTTAGTTGATTTATGTAGTGTTCCTTACATTTCAGCAATCATAATGGCGGGGATGATCACGATACAATACGTTAAAAAATATTTCAAATCGAACATTTTTGTATATTGGTTTATATCCAAAATCAGACGCGAGATTTAAAAATGGAATAATTTCAAATCTTTCGAATCCCCGCACTAGCGGCCTGGATGTCGTTTCAGTGTTGCCACTTGACCTACTTTTGAACGTAATAACCAATTTTCACCGAGAGCAGAAAAAAAGCAAGGTGAAAAGGTTTTCTTTTTTGAAACACGGTTCGAGATACGTGTCGCTAATTTAGAAATTTTGTATTCTGCGAGAAGGGGTGCGATTGGAAATTGCCTGTCAATGTTCGGCTTTGTTAGATCCGCTGAGAGAATCGTATGTCGCCTTGTATGTATCGACACATCGTAGATTTCTGCGAATACAATAAAGCCTAAACAATACAGTGGAAGCTTAACGTCCTGACTGTAATGGTAATTGGAGTCGGCTTTATATTGTGTATTGAGTGTCCCAATTGTCAAATGGAACTCCAAATTGAAATTTGATGTAATTGAATTTGACGCAGGGAAAGTTATTATGTTACATAATGCTATGTCGCAAATGTGGTTGTGACATAGTTATGTTTATTTGTTTGTAATAATTAAATAAAACACTCAGTGAACTGAACGATAAGATATGACAATAGATATACAAACATTGGATGTTTCAAGTGTGTGCTTATATAGATGGGTCAGTGGCCTGGTTAGCTTGCCTTTTGCAGCGTATAAAAACTGGTGCGTGCCACAGCAGGGATTACATTGAGTGAATTTACTTGCCAATCATTCACCGCAGTGATTGACAACAGAATAATGTACTACACCACTCTATTTGATTTTTAAGACTGGCAATCAACTTTCCATACGAATTGAAAAAAAAAAACAGATTTGCTTTACGATTTTCTATTTGGTTAGCGAACGAGTTTTGAATTTGGAAATTAACTGACGTCATTAACTCACGAATTAAGTTATCGACGTGTTCCCTTTCTGCGGATTGGAGTTAGAATGCGATTCCATTTAAAATTTAAATTTTCTGAAAAAGAAAATACGTTTCTCATTTCCTCAGTGTAATAAAATAAAACTAATTACGAACGTTTCGCTGAGAAATGTTCGAACGTGGAACTAGTTACCTTTTATGTTTTTTTATGTTGGTACTCTTGAATCGTTTTTAGTTTCAACGTACCCAGAACTTGTAAATTTGTTTTAAATAAGGAATTTTTGATCAGACAGATAGGTATATACAGCCCAGACTCAGCCTCAGATGCATGGTTCGAGTCAACAATCCTATCCTACTATCCTACTAATATTATAAATGTGAAAGTTTGTGAGAATGGATGTGTGGATGTTTGTTACTCTTTCACGCATAAACGGCTGGACCGATTTGGTTGAAATTTGGTATGTATATAGGTTATACCCTGGATTAACATATAGGCTACTTTTTATCAACACACCACGCGGGCGAAGCCGCGGGCGGAAGCTAGTAGTGCAATACGGCAATAGACTCACCCCCTATTACGTGGGATCGAATACAGTCAGCATGATCGATCTTGACTACTAAAGTACTTAAAATTATCTAAATACCTTAATTTCCCCGCTTTTTGTTGACTGGCTGCTCTTATATTTGGTACACACCTTTAGTTCGGACGACAATACAATTTAAATCAATACAACAGCTTGATTTGCTCTTATTTGTATTAAGATCATTTAAACTTTGCAGTCAAGATCATTTTAACGCTAACTGTAAAATGATTGGTGAAATGTGGGTGTTATTTCACCTCTGCCGAACCTTCTAGGGATAAAAGCATGATTATAATGTGTACCTGCTAGTACTGTAAAATAATCTAGGTTCCTATATCGACAAATAACAATACAAAACGTCAATTGTCTACCGCGAATCGCTTATGAAATCCAACATGGCGGCCGCTTTCCTTCATTTTGTGTCATTATTTCTATTAAATCTATTGCAGCTAATTTGTTAGCTCGTTTCCCAGAAACGGTTAGTGTGTCAGTGTTTTGTCTAGCTTTTAAATTTAAATATTGTTACGATGCAGGGTGAGTTACGACATATTGTTTGATAATGTTGAAATATCAAACATAGGGCAACGTCCCTGGTGTTGCATACGTCCATAGGCCACGGTAACCACTTTCCATCAAGTGCGCCGTGTGCTTGTCTGCCACCTAAGTGGTATACAAAAATCTTCAGTGCTCATGTCAACATCACTGGTGCAGAGTTACCTTTCGGGGTCAAAATACGTGTCAGTTCGATATGCGCATCATCATTGATTCTACGATACACACTCTTGCTCTCCACATTTTGGTTAACTTTGACTTTTACGGGAGCAACTACCGTCCCAAACCTGCCCCCTTTTATGACGCAACAATCCCCACTCCCCCCTCAAAGGATTACCGAACTAAAGTTCAACAAACAACCCATCACACTAATCTCTAACCTAAATTTGGTTGTGCCACAATGGTGTCGTTGTCCTATACAATATAGAATACATTGTATGAACAAAGATGAATGGGCATGGTGTGATATCGATGGTCGCACTTATGGCGCGACAATAACTTATTATAAAGTTTAATATTACTACTTAGTTATGAAATTAGTCATATAAACAGTAGTGGTATAAGGTATCTGATTGACTTTTATGTAATCTAATTTTGTCGCCAAGTGATTTTTGTACGTACGTAAGTACGTAGGTACGGTACGAATGAGTATGGAGCGAATGACACACAAAGGAGGTTTTGACATTTATGACAGACTAGCTGACCCGGCGAACTTCGTACCGCCATATATTCCGCCCGTGTGGTATTATCTCTAAATTGATCAGTGTTTCTCTACAATATTTTGGATGTATTATACATAAACACCTTCCTCTTGAATCACTCTATCTATTAAAAAAAAACCGCTTCAAAATCCGTTGCGTAGTTTTGAAGATTTAAACATACATAGGGACGGACAGACAGCGACAGCGACTTTGTTTTATAATATGTAGTGAAGTAAACGTAATGTAAATTCCATAAATTCTAAATGGCGGACTGTTGTCTTTTCCTACCTTGAAGGGATATAGGTAGGCGTGAGCATATATGTATGTATGATTTCTGTACACCTGCTCTTCTCTCATACTTCTCTTCGAAAATTTTATTCTTTTATTTCTCACACATACTACAATACCGCTATAACTTAAGAAACTTAAACTTGGCGTAGCGGTAGTGAACGCGGCTGCTACGCAGGAGGCGCGGGTTCGATCTCCGCTCAGTGCCAATATTTGTATGCATGAATCTAATATTTGCATTGGTCTGGGTGTTTTCTATGTATAATATGTACATGTATTAACAAAAAAAAAATGTATCTAAGTATGTTTAACCGCATTCTAGAACCCATAACACAAGCTAGTTAAGCTATGCTTACCTTGGGTCTAGATAGCGTTGTGTAGATTGTCGTACAATATTTATTTATTATTTATTTATTTATTATAAGACACACAAGAAACATGTACTGCGTGTATATATCACATTTTAGGTCCAAGATATTTATGTCCCCAGTGATACAAGTTTGAAGCGATCTTCAGTTTTGGCAGTCTCGAGGGGCAGAGAGGCACACAGCCCTCTGACTAATTTAAATTTGAAGCCACTGGTGGCCTACTATCATCTCTTAAAGCAATATTATTTCAATCTTACTTTACTTTCATACTGTAAATCGGTCCGTTTTGTCGTCTATCGATATATATTATTGACTTAGATGTCACGCATACGGTGCAGAATATTCCATCAAGAACCGCGACTCTTTTCTTTTGCCGCATCATTTAGATCTAGAATTCTTTGCTCGAACACGTGTTTCCTTCTTCCTATAGTCCCGGGTCCTTTAAGCGCGGCGTGACAAAGCATCTGATGAGGCCGTCAAGCTGAGTGCCACCATTGTAACATGGTACTATTCCTTACCATCTCATGTATTTTCCCTCTTCCTATAGTCATTGGTCCTTTTAGCGGGGCATGAAAAAGTATCTGATGAGGCCGTCAAGCTGAGTGCCACCATTGTAACATGGTACGTGTCTTAGTAACCCTCTTTTTTCAGACTTTGCCTTCAGCTTACCATAAGTTAAAGTGAAGTCAATGGATGAAATTCATAAAGTAATATTGAAATGATACTGTTAGAGATGGTAGTATCCCCCTGGTGGGTGATATCTTGAGACTTGTGAAACTCGGCAAGTTTCTAGGTCGAAGGTCGGCGAGATATGGTAATAAGAAGACTGAGTTTTAGACTAGACACTTGAGATGCTGTCTGAGTTCGCCGTCTACTGCGAGTAGATTTATTGGTCTTATTCATATCGGGTATATTTGTGAAGGTATGTTCATATCTGTGGAAGTTAACGCGGGTATTGAAGTAATGGAAGTATTTTATCAAAACGCGTGTTTTCAATTCGAGTAGAAAGGAAAACGTAAAAAAAATGTAATCATTATTTAAACGGAAACAACGCGACGCGACATATTTGCTATCAAAATGCATGATGATGATGCTATCAAAATATTCATTATGAAACCTATGAAAATTTACCCTATTGAAACCTATGAAAAAAAACCTATAAAAAAATAGATTTAGCAAGTGGAAAAATGTTGTCTCTGCCCAGCAAAGTAAAAAATAAGCTTGATTATATGTATATTGTCAAATAATTTTACCGTCTCTAGGAAACCACGGCAGTGTCATTCTACAATTGCTGCTTCAATATTATGGTAAAAAATGATAATTACAATGTTATGGTAAGCAAGTTTTTGTCACGTTATCAATTACACGGTATCATTTTGTAAAATCAGCAAAAAGACTTTGACCCGTCCCTAAAGTTTCAGATAGGATACTGCGGTTTGACAAAGGTTTCTGTAGCAACATCGAGAAATCACGTTTTTTATTAATTTTATTCAATTTGTTACACTAGATTAGACTGTAAAAACAACTTGTGATATGAAAACATAAACCTTAAACACAGATAGTAATCAAATATTTTTTGCAAAATGGCGTGGTAAATGAATTTGCCATAATTTTTTAACTATATTGGAAAGAAGATTACTGATTTGTTATTATTTGGGCCTGAATGATATTTAATGAAATGAAAAAAAAAAAAAATAACTTTGTCATGTTTATGTACAGGATGTGTCCATTATGCGTTTGACGCAATTATGCTTTGAAAATTTGACCAGCATATTCCCATAATAATGAATTTAGAGACAAAAAAGCTCCTCAAACTGAGGGCTTCCATATTAATAAAGATAATTTGTCACATCTATGAAGATTATCTAAATGGTATGCTTATTATCTGGCGCGTCATATTAACAATTTTGTAATAACTAACTTGATCTATAACTTAAAACTGAACACATTTGTCGCGTTCTACTTGTTGGGATATTTTATTTAAATTGTATAAAATTATTTATGCATTATTCAAGAAATCACAGTGACTCATGAATCTGTTCTAGTCTGGTGTACCTCCGAGTGCGTTGACACATTCATTCCAGATCAGCTAAAATGCAGTTATAATGACCCGACGTCTGGCCTGCTTTGAACTTTTTCTATGTTTCCTTTCACGCGCACACTCACATGCTTACACAATAGGTCACATTTTCATACACAGGACAGGTCGTTGCACCCACCCCCCGATATTATACAACCTGTTTATAAAAAAGTGTGTCAGTGGCGCTAAAACCTTAATTAACTGAGCGATACCGTTACGTGAGCCTTGCACATCTTGTCGGCGTCAGCTGTTCGCGCGGGTCGTCGACCGCAGGGCCGTGACGTCACAGGGCTGCCGCGCCCACCGGCCCCCGCCCTTCACTGCAGCCCTCGCTCGAACCCCGCCCTTAGCTTCGAAGGACAATTATTTGCAGGATCCCATTCATCATTGTTTCTGGCTTACAGATCTCTTTGTTCTTATACGTTTTAGTCCCGGGCCTGTAAATTTGGAGGGGATTAGACGTGTTCGTGTTATTATAGTGATGTCACTTAGATGTTATCTAACGCGCTGTTCTTGTGACACACATAAATTATTGTTCGCTCGTGTTGTACTTATGAGACCTAGAATTTTGTTTTTTTCTTAAGTTTGATTACACAAACATGATTTTTGGTGAGTAGTTACCCTGTTTATTTGGTATTGATTGCCTGTGTATCCTCAACAGGGTAGGTAGAGGTGAGGTGCCCTTTGTGTTCTACTTAGCTTGGGCGACGTTCCGTGTTTCTTTGTTACGTTTACAAACCGTCTTCAAGTTTTAATACTCATAATTATTTATTTTATGGCTTTTTTTTATTTGAGATTTATTTTTTGGATACTAACAAAAAACCTAGATCTGGCGAATCTAGATTACCGTTATCTTTTTCTTCTATATTTAATTTGGAAAATTTAGTACGAATTTGAACCCGGGTCAGTCCCATAAGTTTATTTGTACTACTGAATTACATCGCAATTTACGTCTCAAATATAATAGACGCCATCTGTCGGAGTTTTAAGTAGGTCCTGAGTTATAGCTTGTGTTGTGGGAGAGGCTTCTTTTTCAGCAGTATATATAGTATTCTCAAATATAATAGGCTGGACTCAATGAAATTATACATTGAAGCATATACCACGCTCCGGTGTTACTACTGGTAGTATGAATGGTAGTATCACGGGCAAGAAAGGAATTTAAAAGTCACAATTTGAAGTACTACTTTAATAACAGGAAAATAAAAACAACTCCCTGTATATAATCTACTTTCGTATCAAAAGATTTAACATAGTTTGACATAGGTACATTGCTTCTCATGTTTGTCAAGTGACATAAAAACATTTGAAATTTAAATCAAAACTTGTTATGTATAACGTCCCAATTGATTTTTCATTTTCGGTCTTTGAACTGAATCGAGAAGAGTTCGGTCTTTGTAAACAGGAAATTGGATCGAATATTTATAAATTTTCTTATACATACAGTCACGCCTTTTTCAGATTGGGGTGGGGTAAGCAGAGACCACAATACATGTTTCCACTTACTAGCAAATTATTATATTTAAATTAAGTAGTACATAGTGTACAAGTACAATAATGTTAACGGGAATTAACGCGATCGAAGAATCAATTTCGTTTATTTAGTTTAGGCACATAAAGAGCACATATAAATATCAAATACATTGATCAATCTATTATTCTACAAACGTTTTTTTATACCACAACAAGCCGACAAGCACACGGCCCACCTGATGGAAAGTAGTTACCGTGGCCTATGGACGCGTGCAACACCAGGGGAGTCATACTCGTGCTGCCAATCAGAACAGAGAGTTTCTGTGCCGTCAGCGCCAAAGACAAAGCACTACAAGCCTTTGGTCTTCCCACTGACAGCACAAAACCTCTCCTGTGACCTCTGGCTACTCGACTCCGGGAACACAACACGTGGTTATTATAACCGCGGTGTTCTGTAGGACGGAGGTACTTCCCCTGTCAGACTGTTTAGTTATGACAGGAATACCGTCGTGTCCTACCTCCTGTATTGTCACTTGTCTAAAGGCTTGGGGGGTGAGGATTACTCGAGTCCCAAAGATATTAGTGCGGCCATTACTCTACTAAGGTCATTATCACCTTTATAATGTATAAAGTGTAAATACTTAATTATGTACATAATTTAGTTGAGGCACGGTTCGATATAACGTCAATTGTTTGTTGAACTTGAATGAGAAATTATTCGTATGAACTGTCACGCCTCTTTGTTACTGGGTTAGGTAGAGACCACATGTAGGGGTGTAATAAGGCCCTGCCAATAGGCTGTACACTGTACAAGGCTTTTGTTTTTCAGGCCCAAGTCAAATTCAACTCCCAAAGGATTAGGTAATCCCACCCTCTCCTTTCCTATATAGGACAACACGTGCAGGACTCAGATGCCACCCGCATACGGTGCAAAATATTCCATCAAGAACCAAGCGATTCGGCGACTCCTTCTTCTGCCGCACTATTAAGACTTGGAATTCCTTACCAGCTCACGTGTTTCCCTCCTCCTATAGTCCCGGGTCCTTTAAGCGGGGCGTGAAAAAGCATCTGATGAGGCCGTCAAGCTGAGTGCCACCATTGTAACATGGTACATGTCTGTAATGGTGACCCTCTTTTCAGAGACTTTGCCTTCAGCTTACCATCAGGCGAGGCAAAGTCAAATTGACAAGTCCTATATAAAAAAAAAAAAAAAAAAAAAAAAGGTTCTGGTGATTCCAGGCTCTTCGTCCCCAGTCCCCTTCTCTCTCTCTGTCAATTTCCTCCGATAACCTACAACCCAGAGACACACCTTCGGCAACCTACGAGTCCTACACCTTTTGGCGACTTAAGTCTATCAGAAAAAATTACTAGGTATAAAAATGACGAAATTATAAAATTACGACCCACAGGCAGTGTGATTTTTAGTCGATTCGAATCCGACATAACCACCCCTGGCTGGCCTTGGCTCGGGTTAGGTAAATCCATAAGGATTTGGCGTACGTTAGAAAAAGGCTCTGTTGCAGGCTTCCTTTCGGAGTTAGGAGGTCAGATAACAGTCGCACCAACGTTGTATCTGAATAACCTTACGATTAAATCTTCACTTGTCAACCATTTCGAAGTCAAGTCATATTATATTTCTAAATTCGATTCGAGTGTGAAATGTTAATTTTACTATCCGACAGTTGTTATTTAAATATAAAATAAACGTTAAAACGTGGTGTTAAGAGCTGTTTTATAGTTTTTCTTATTGCTGGCGCATTATTCTTCTCGACAATGAGTTTTAAACGCAGTCGTAACGTGAGCAGGCGGCGGATTTCAATTGGTTAACATAAACGGTACAACTGGCGTAAACCTAAGTCAACTTTTCTTCTTCATCGAGTCAATGGCTCATAAAATTTAATAACTTATTTTAAAAATTTTGTCGGACCAATATTTGGCCACGGCTCCAGTATTGTCCGTTGCCCTACTCCGGTCTTCGATAGTACAGGTGGAAGGGCACACACAGTGGGTAAGAGAGCATACGAACGCGCGTGATGTTGAGTAATACGAACGCGCGTGGTTACGGTACGGTTGGTCAAGTCGAATACGGACTAATGTGTTAATACATCGACGTGTCAGGTTTATGACTAACACGTTATGGGTGAACATTCGCTTCGCAGGTGAGGCATGACATAAAAATAATGGATTCTATGTAAACTGCAAGCAGCCGTACGGAACAAAGGTTTTGGTGTCGCGAAAGATTACTATTCGATCACAAGAATCACTCCCCTGGTGTTGCACACGTCCATAGGCCATGGTAACCACTTTTCATCAGGTGGGCTGTGTCCCTGTCTGCCACCTAAGTGGTATAAACAAAAATGTGCAACTTTTTGTAGGTGTCTTACACGGGACATTACTAAAAGCCAAAGAAGGGAAAGGCTCAGGAAAGAGGGTCACCGTATTCCCACCTCCTTCCCGTGGCTAAGACGGTAAACTACTGCCAAAGATACATCTCGTACGCAGAGAGTGGGACTTATTGGATAATCGCAATGATCCAAGGTCCCCCGACACGGAATCTTTCTTCATCCAAGCGTTAATTCCCAGTTGCATCCGAAGCTTTCAGCACAAAGTAGCTCGCTCTACCAGTCTAACTACGGATTTGGCTAGACCTCGATATTTTCCGTGAAGCGATTGCGATCTGACCTCCACAACCCAATGGTAACATTAGGCGATATCGAAGCTTTGCCGCTAGACCGTTGTTTTTGGACTTTTTAGGGCTCCAACTACCCGTAACGACTCATAGATGTTCGTATAGGTATAGCAAACTCTAGATTAAGAACATTAGCCTAGTTGGAGTCGTTCCCAAGTATTTGAACAATAACTTAACAAAGTTTTATCGTATTCATATGAATGTTATAGGAACGCATAGGGGACAAACACACAAAGAGACATTCATTTTTATGTAATAGTGATTATGAAAATGATAATTCCTTTGTTTGTTTGTCTTTTATGCGTTCTTATGCTATCTTTAAAACTTTTGTGATTTGTTGTGTGGATTTTTAATGACTTTTGACTATTAAGATGCGCGGTTTTATGGTAAGCGCATACCGATGGCTATAAATACTTTCAGTAGGTATTAGAGGTTGTCACTGACTGTTCTTCATTCTAGCGTTAATCCCAGTGGCATCCGAAGCCAGTCTAACTGCGGATTTGGCTGAACTTCGATATTTTTCATGAAGCGGCTGCCATCTGACCTCCACAACTCAATAGTAATATCGAAACATTGTAGCTAGACCAGTTGTTGGAGTTTTCAGGGCTCTAACTACCCGTGACGACTGCCATAGATGTTCGTATGGCAACCGGGACCGATATGGTTATTGTACATTTTTCTAGGGATTGGTACTGAATCTCAACAGTCATTCTACCCCCTAGACAAGTGGCAATTCGTTGCTCGGCGTATCATGGAATAAAATGACGAATGTATAGGATTTGACATTTTTGACATTCATTGACGCCTGTCATATACGTCAAATCCCATACATTTGGCATTCTATTCTACAAAACGCCGGCCGACGAATTGCCACTTGTCTAGAGGGCCTGGTAGGAAATTCTAAGAAGCGCATAGTCTAGGAGCCTGCCAAACAAACCTGTCTAAAAATGTATTTATACACAACACTAGTATATCATTGTGTGTACACCCAACCACCACCTAAAACCACGGGGGTCCAATCCAATATTTCTTGGGCTTTAGGGGACCTCTAAATTTACTAGCTGTAAGGGTGTTTCCCATGACTTAATTCTCATGCGACATTTAATGTAATTGCGACACAATTTTCATAACAATGGCGGTGTATAGACTGTCGTTACTGTCTCACATTTGAAATAACGAGGCTAAACCTATTTATTGTTAAGTTAAAAATTCTAGTATGTTTGTTTGTTATATTGTTCTAAATGGCTGGACAGATTTTGATGCAGTTTCTTTTAGATAGGAAGTCTCCTTGATAGGTATTAGTTATATCGATTAAGAATGGTAAAAGTAAATCGCTCGAGCTGGACTCGAATCCGCGCCCAGTCCCTTACAGGAGTTACAGGGGGAATGTTCTGACCACTGAGCTACCGGACTTTGCTCTATAGTGAAACCAACAGTGCCGTGAACTGAAGGAAGTCGTCATTTTCCTGTCAAGAATGTCAAACGATGCCAAATTGTCTTTCATTTGCAATAAAATAGTATGCATTTGACAGTGACAAGGTGACAACCGTAGTTCCTATTCTCGCCATTTCACGGAATCGTTAGTTTTATTGCCTCGTGCTCTAATTTAAAAAAAACAACCACTCTGTTCTAAATTCAAATTTTATATTTTTTTTATTACATAGATAAAGTGGAAAGTAAGTAGGTAAGATATGAAAAATAAACGTCATTGCCAAGGTTAAAAGTTTAAAACTTATCTGTCATTGCCTCGACCTTCAGAAAGAAATCTCATTTTATCAGTTTGATAATTTTAATACACGCACTAAACAAATTATAGATAGGTGTGTGCCTATCGGGGCAGGTCTTTGTTGATTTTTTTTTATTATTATTTGTAATTCGAGAAAGTTCTTCGGTAAGCAACAATGATTTTAATGTCGGTAAACTGCAAGGCAAGATTTTTACAAAAAGAAATTGTGTCACGGATCCTATCGAGGCGGGAATCAATTTTGAATTTGGAACAGGATGCAGAGACTAAGGCCCGTATTCTAGAAGAACACCAAATCCTAAATCTCTATTTATCTGAGGACAGATTATATAGACATTTTGACAGATTTGACAGATTGCCTATACAACAATCTGTCTACAGATAGAGATTCAAAACTGAGCACCATTCTAGTGTACGGGCTAAAGTTATTATATTTAGACTTTTTTTTATACTGGGTGGCGCAAAAGTACTGGCACTAAAGAAAATACCTTTATTTTTTTTATATGACATTTTCTGTCATTCTGTTGTTGAAAATTGTGTAGTGAACAAATGTAAAATACACTGAAAATAAACATGGACCGTTTTACTCCCCACGAACGTGGAATAATTGTGTCAATGTTCTTACGGAATAATTCATCAGTGATAAGAACACAACGTGAATTTCGTCGACGATTTCCCCACCGTCCGGCACCGATTGGTCGCACAATTCGACGCTTTGCCACACGCCTTGAAGCAACTGGCTCAACATTGGATAGACCTAAGTCTGGGAGACCAAGAACAGGCCGTTCAGCTGAAAATATCGATGCTGTGCGCGAAGATGTGGAAGAGTGTCCAGAAACATCAACGAGGCGACGTGCCACGCAATTGGGCATTTCCAGACGGACCCTGCAGCGTATTTTGGTGAAAGACTTAAAGATGTTCCCGTATAAAACTCAAATGACTCATCAGCTGCTGCCTGCTGACCACCGAGCTCGTCTAGATTACTGCCAGCGCGTCATAAACCTCAACCTTGAAGAGGATGATTTTCCTTCAAAATTGGTTATGAGTGACGAAGCGCATTTCCATCTCTCAGGGCATGTCAATAAGCAGAATACTCGGTTCTGGGGCACTGATAATCCGCGCATTATTCAAGAAACACCTCTACACCCACTAAAAGTTACTGTATGGTGTGGCATCTGTGTTGACAGAGTGATCGGACCCTATTTTTTCGAAGACGCTGGAGGCAATGCGATAACTGTCACTGGAGAACGCTACAGAACCATGTTACGTGAGTTTTTGATACCCAGTTTGGACGAATTGGGGCTGGAGCACATCTGGTTTCAACAAGACGGCGCTACGGCACACACAGCGCGCGACACTATGGACTTAGTGAGGGACGCTTTTCCAGGCCGAGTTATCTCTCGTTTTGGCGATTTGCCTTGGCCTGCAAGATCACCCGATCTGACCAGTCCAGACTTCTTTCTTTGGGGTTTTTTGAAATCTCGGGTGTATGTGAACAAGCCACAGACTCTCGCAGCTCTAAAAGAAAACATTCGTCAAGAAATAACGAACATATCGCAGGAAGTGTTACGGCAAGTTATGCAAAATGTCATAAATAGGGCTCAAATGTGTATCAACTCTGGAGGTCACCATTTAAAAGACATCATCTTTACATCCTAATGGTACGAAATTTAATGGTACAAATATACATTTAAAAAAACCTAAATCTAGTTTTCTAATTTAGAAAAAATGTTATAGCCGAACCAAATAGGGTCTTTACTTTTGCGCCACCCAGTATAGGGCACGTCAATATGACTTCACCTCGCCTGATAGTAAACTGAAGGTAAAGTTTCAGAAAAAAGAGTCAACATTACGGACACCAACAATGTTACAATGGTGACCCTTAACTTGACGGCCTCATCAGATGCTTTTGCACGCCCGCCAGAAGGACCCGGGACTGTAGGAAGAAGGAAATCTATTTGTATATGCATAGCAAGCCTTTTTGTAATGTCATTTAAATGACAGCTGTAGCTGCGTGCAACTTACTGTAGAGTTGCACGTAGCTTTACACCAATTTTTTATTCGAAGTGGCAATTTTTGCGGCATTCGAAATACCTATTTCTAAACCACAAGACAATTACTAGCAACATTATCGCCTCACAGTGGTCGCTCAGTGGTATACACTGCCCTTACATCACAGTGGGCTGTGGTCGGACGGCGCGGCGTGGTCGACTCGTGGTCGCCGCTCACTCGCCGCGTAACCTTGCGTACGATGATAAACAAGTGACGTCACCAGTTATTTTTAACCATGTTTGTGCCGAGAGCTGTGTGCGAACATGCGCGCGCGCGGGGTCAACGCCCTCCGCCACGGTTGTATCCGAAGCGATCTGAAAGTCCGCAACTGATTTGCTTCGTTCTTCTAACTATTATAACATTGGATATTAGTTCTGTTTGTATCTGCAGATATTAAAAAAAAAAAATACTTGGGCTATGTTAAACTAGGTAGCTGACTACGGCTCCCTCCACCCGCGTGAAATTTAAATCCCGTTCCCGCGGATCGTGGAATAAAAAAATGTAGGTGATATTTATTTTATCTATACGCAATTTCAGCCAGATCCCTTCAGCTGTTATTAAAGCGTGAATAAATAACAAATATCCAAACATCTTCACAAACTTCCAATTTATAATATTAGTAAGATAGTAGGAAGTAGGCCAGGAAAATAGGATTATTAGGATTAACGATTCTGTATTCCAAAACCTTTTTTTTTTAATTCTTATCTGTCCATCCGACTCACAAAAAAAAAGTTCTTGAATATACTTAAAATATTTTGATTACAATTCGTTGAGTTGAACCAGAGGTATAACCAAAAGTCACAATAACCGACATTTACGCGAACAACGTCGGGAGCATTTAGCTAGTTAAGATTTCTACAAACTACTACTAAACCGTACACTATTGGGCTTGTGAGTAATAGTCAATAGTAGAACAGTCCCTTTATGGCCGACCACAGAATATAATTAAGTTACCGTGTCTATGGTACGCGATGAGTTTTAATCTGTGTTTTTTCTAGTCAGCATGTTTTCTGAACGCAAGCGTACAGACTACGCTAATGTTGCCAGTTCCTGAACACAAGGTCACCGTATTTTAGTTTCAGAATGTACTTATTAAAATACGTTTTGTGGTTTTTTTTCAACTCTCTAGCAACTAGAAGCCTTTACCCTGGCGAAGGGTCCCTATAAACTAATTCTGCTTCCCGGTCACGTGGTGCATGACAATCTAGGCCGAGGTAAGTTTTTCTTCCTACTGGTTTCCCATTTTAAAAACTTCGCCACTGCTCTGCAGCATCTAGAATGGTTTACACATCATTTCTTCTCTTTTTACATATATTACTTCTTACGAGTTAACCAAAAACGGCTACGTGGTTAAACTCTACGCCGTAGAAGTAGGAGCAAGGGGAATTCCAGCTAAAACCCTGTACAACTTACTTAAAGACCTCGGATTGCCAAGAGCTTCAATAAGCTCTTTACTAAATCGAATATCAAAAGCGGCATTGATAGGATCTTACCAAATTTGGATAGGTAGGCGGGGGAACACTACTGACGGTGGAGGTGAGCGCTGATGCATCACAAGGTGGCCACCCTAAACCTACAACTGGGTCGCAAGTCCCAGTCGCCGTCACGGTGTTCCTCTCTGTATCACGCTATGGACCCGGCGACCGCACGGTGAATCCATGGAGTGCTGAGAATCGGATCTCTTTACATCCGTCAGAATGAAAAAAAAAGTAATTGAATTATGTCCTATATTCAAAAAATATCGACGTATAAGCAAAAATTAAAAAATTAAATTCAGAATTCATCTTAATTTTTATAAGCTGCAGGCTGCAGTGTATATATAAACAGAATACTTTCAAACTTCATTTCCCAAGTTTCATTTTTCAGGAATTACTTCCTCCTTTTACTGGCAACACTAGTCACAGATCTTTTTATAAGTGCTAATGTGTTTGCTGTGCTAATATTCTTTAAAAAATAAAGTTTCTAATTCGAATTTAGAATGCCATTGCTCTAGTTCACCGTGTTGTTTGTTACTTGAAACAACAGTTATAAAGAAAACAACCAAGTAGTAACATTGATACGCCTACTTACGCACAGTGCAGTACAAATCTGTGCGTAAGTGTCTGTAATGGTGACCCTCTTTTCAGAGACTTTGCCTTCAGCTTACCATCAGGCGAGGTGAAGTCAAATTGACGTGTCCTATATAAAAAAAAAGTAAGTACATAGGCGTTGACGAGACTCAACTTTGATTTCTCAATTTAGAGCCATTATACTTACACATAAGTTAAGGCTGTTTAACATTAGACAGATATACACAGCCCAGACTCAGCCTCAGATGCATGGCTTGAGTCAGTGTAACATCTGCGGCTTCAATTATGTGTTGACCTTCGAAAACCGAGAATGGGTGAAGTTCATTACGTTTAAATACATAATGATTAATGCTTTGTTTTGCCTTTACAGTCAGGGTTGCCAGATGATAGGAATTTGCCTGAACTGTTGGGAATTTCAGCCCTTTGTTAGGAACACAAGAAAATTTTTCAAATAAAAAAGAACAAACACTGCATATACCTAACAAATGCTCATTTCAAGATCATTTTTTTATCTATAGGTAGGTAGTAGGTAGGTCAGTTTAGGTTATAGGTTAAAGGTATAACCTTATATATTAAAGTTTGAAAAATTATTAGAAAACGATTGAAAATGTATAATAAGTGCCTATTCTTAAAGTTAAAAAAAAAAACAAAACCTTTAAAGGTTTTGTTTTAACAAATTAGGATATTTAAGATTTTTTACGTTTTCCTGAAAGAATGCGGTTTAAAACTTATTGAATTGAGCCCCTGTTAATTCAATAGTCGCTATTTCACTATTAAGACTAATGATTATTGCTTTGTTTCTACACATATTGAACAGGAGAACAAGATTAATCTATATCTATATCTATACTAATATTATAAAGAGGAAAGATTTGTTTTTTTGTTTGTTTGTTTTTTTGTTTTTTTGTTTGTAACGAATAGGCTCCGAAACTACTGGACCGATTTCAATAATTCTTTCACCTATAGAAAGCTACACTATCTGGGAGTAACATAGGCTATATAACATCACGCTACTACTAAAGGGAGCGGAGCAGTGAGCATAAATGTCAATAAATCGGGCAGATTTCCATACATTCTTTACTAATATTAGATTTGTATTCGAGTAAACTCAAGAACTACTGAACCGATTTAAAAAAATCTTTTACCATTAGAAAGCTGCACTATCACTGACTAACATAGGCTATAATTAATTTTCAAAAAAATAGGGATCCTGGATAAAACTTCAATAATGTAACCCAAGGTGTAAAAAAAATGACCTAAAAAATTCCTTACATCGCGTACGCTGCGAAAACTATTGAAGATAGAACAAAATAATGTACTGTAGAAATGTATAACTTAAAAAGGTCTACATAAAAGTCCGCGACAGCATATGTCTATCTAATAAGGGTAGCTCACAATAACCATTTTTATCTTTTACAAATTATAAAAAAAATATGTGTCATTTTCGAAGCTATTTTTAACAATATAGTGTTAAGCCTTATCTGACTAAATACGTTAGATACATTGTACATTTAATGTAGATCAAAATTGCCCTTTACACTGTATAATTATAATGAATATTTTAGAATCTATTGCAGTATGAAAGTAACGCGCGACGATATAAATTCAAGCCGAAATGCCGATCAAAGTCAGACCACGGAATCTATACCTTTATATTAATTCTTATCTAAATAAATCGTTTGGTATTTAAGATTGTTTCAATACCTGTTGATTACTTTTTGAATTATTGAAATCGGACGTCCTATTCAAAAGATATTACGAAATTATAATGTCAATAAATCCGGTAAATTACCATACATTATTGGAAAACTAATTATTATTACGGGCATGGGCTAAAAGGGTGCAACCACGGGTGTTCGAAGTATTTCACGAGCGAAGACAGGGAAGGTCAGCTGAACACAAGATGCAACGGTAACGGGATCCGAATGTGGGATTGGAACCTCCATGTGATGCATCCTGGGTAACGGAGGCATTAACGCCCCTCACCCAGGGGAGGCGCTACCGCCTACGGCAAATACATACAGCAACGGGAGCAGCTCTATAGAGGGCTGCTCAAAGGCTTCCCACATGTCCCTCTGACTACGAGGAGGCCCAGTAGAGAGCAGGAAAGGGAAGGGCTGGTCACCGAGCGCGGA
Organism: Eilema depressum; assembly: GCA_914767945.1. NCBI lineage: Eukaryota > Metazoa > Arthropoda > Insecta > Lepidoptera > Erebidae > Eilema > Eilema depressum. Next base: position 17,921,057 of record OU612028.1, on the reverse strand, counting down.
CGTGAGGATTATAGGTCCGACCTCCTGTCATCCCTTCACGCCCGTCTCCTCCCTTTCCGGAATTCGATGGGACATCGTACTTCCCACTTCTGAGAGGGCCATCTTAAAATTGTAGATGGCCCAGGGTCAGCCGGGGGGTGCGGAAAATGCCTTAGGCAATTTTACACTCCAGCAACTGAAGACCCGCGACGGCATGCTGTTTAGTGGGTCCGAATTCCACATGGCACTCCTGATGGCTGTCGGGGATGGTATCCGAGGCAATTTTAGCACGAAAGAAAAGTTTGTACGGAATCCGAATTCCACGCGGGCGGAGCCGCGGGCAACAGCTAGTTTTCTATAAACACGGTTGCAGACAAGAGCGTACGCATTCATAACTCGGAACGAAAACAAAACGTCGACAAAACACCGTGAACTAGCGCGTCGCTAATGACGTCATAAATAACAGAGGCTCTACGGTTGGCGGCGACATTCCAAATTCGAATATTCGAATTTCAAATTTAAAAAATATGTATCATATGGGTTGCCAACAGTTAAAGCACTCCCATAAAATATGGACTATGATACTGAACTGATATAATTAAATTCATCAATAAATTAGCCTATTGCAGTCCACTGCTAGAAACAAGCCTCTCCCAAAAAAATGTCAAAAAATAAAGTACTAATTTGAACTCGTTTCTAGAATAGAATGAAAATGTACGGAAATGACATGTATTTTCACGGTTATGACAGTCGTAAACGTATGTCAATCCTAAACATTATAGTCTATTCCATTCTACCAACGAATTACCACTTGTCTAGAGGGGCTACTTAAATCGTACATCCTTTGGGATAATAAGTTATTTTATGTCTAGCCGGCGGCTTGACCCATCGGAGATAACGTCTGGTTAACTTAGTGTGCCTACGTGTGTTTTCGGCCCATTTGACAGTTCGCCATCCCCACCGCGAGCCCGCGGGGCGACGCGGCGGGGTGCGCGGGACGCTGCGCCCGGCGGCGTGAAGGGATTCCTGTCAGTACGCTGTTTAACTTTGCGTGAACTATGTGTGTTTAAGTGCGTCGCGCGACAACAGTGAAACTGTTCGTGCGTACATAATAGTATTAAAGGTATTTATTACTTTCAATATTTCTTTGTCTTGGAACTTTTGTCTTGTTAAAATTATTATGTTTCTTTTAGTGCTAGTATGTATGAGTTTTCCTTTAGGATATATTATTTCAAGATTGACCGATCGGTCTTTTATATACTTATGTTCAAGGTGTGAACATTTGAGCTGCTGCAGGTAGCGCAGTATGTGCTTCAAGACTCCTCATTTACGCCCCTCGGGCAGAGGTTTTCATGTACAGCTTGCATCTGTCTCTCAAACAATGCAATACGACGTAATGTCGCATGAAATTTCGAATGTCTTGGCATGTCTCGTCAAATTTCGATACACGTCGTATCAAATTCTGAGACGCGTCGTGTCAAATTTCGACACGAATCGTATCAAATTACGACACGAGTCGTATGAGATTTCGGCTCACGTCGTATCAGATCTTGGCACACGTCATATCAAAAATTGCCATGAGTCGTATCAAATATCAATAGACGTCGTATCAAATTCCAACAGACGTCGTATCAAATTCCGACAGACGTCGTATCAAATTCCGACAGACGTCGTATCAAATTCCGACAGACGTCGTATCAAATTCTGAGAAAGGTCGTATCAAATATTCATGCACGCATCAGACTTTATCGAAAGTCGTATTAGATGTTGGTGTGTGTCGAATCAGTAGGTACGCGTCGTATCATCCTATACACGCGTCGTATATACCTCACGAATATCAATGTTTCGTAACTCGACACTAAAAAGGATTCTGTTTGGTCTTACAGATGGCTCTTAGCCGAAATCAGATAACGCTCGCAGACTTAGCAACTCGACAACTGCCAAGACTTGAAGAGGATGAAAGGGTACTATTAGGAAAAATTGTTGAAGCCGTATCTATTCTGTATCCTGAAGGCTGGGATAACTGGACAGTATGCGATCTGTCTAAGGAAGATTTGTTTGGGAAGAAGTTTGACTCAGCTACTATGAGCAAGCTACATTTCGCAATCCCCACCATAACTCTAATAAAAGCCTTCGACCAGGAAGCTCAATCTTTGTCAGAACGATTCTATAGGTTCATAAAGGAACACCTTCTCGATTTTGACTTCTGTCGTGCCTTGATAATCAGTCCTAAGAATTTAGCTATTCGAATTCATGGCTCAGCTACACATTTAGAGCTATTCAAAAAGTCTGTTGACCACCTAAAAGGTGAATTTATAGCAAGGACTGCGGCTTCAGGTCTATTGTCAGGTTCAGTACCATTGAAAAGAAAAATGGAGTCTTTAACTCCCGCTAAGCCAGTAAAGAAACCTAGATGGGAACAGGAAGTCAATATCCTCAAGGAGAGATCGTCTAACATTGAGAAGATGTTAAAACAATTACTACAGGCTCAGAATACTAGAAATCAGTTACATTCCAGTTTAGATGTGGAGTCTGATATGGAGTCTAGAGAATCGTCAGAAGACGATTTATTTGTTCCTCCTTCAATGAGTGGGTTGATAGACGATGAGAATGGTGCAAAAGAGGATGATGACGACGAGTTCAACTTTTCTCCAGTAGCTAAAGTAGCTGAGCCTCCAATTCCAACGGCAGATGCGGAGATTTTAAAACAAGGAATATCATGTCAGAGATTTGGTCAAGTGGGATGGTGCAAACTTCGCTACAGCGAAGTTCAAAAAAAAAAAAAAAAAAAAAAAGCATTTCATAAATGCCGAAGCTCCCTTTAAAACTATGTCGGATGATATATTGCAATATGCTTGCGGCAGGAGAGCTGAGTTTATTGAGGCTAGGCGAAAGGTTTACGCTCCCAAGATAAAGCATTTGGCTGAGGCTCTGCATAAAGTTCCACCATCACCGACATCGTTGTTCGAAGAGAAGTCTTTGGCACAAACTTTTCAAGAAAATGGTGGTTTTTCAAGATTTTTTCCAAAGTTCAAAACATCGAACATCGGAGAATCAAAACCTTCATCGAGCTCTGATCTTATCAGACCAAGTCAAAAGTCAAAATATATTCCTAGGCCAAAAAATCAAGGCTCAAGACAGTCGAAGCCCACGCGAACTAACAAAAAATACTACAACTCTCAAGACTCAAGGTCCGCTTCGTCTAATAATAAAAAAAAGAGGCGGCGGACACCCACATCGCACCTTGTTTTGACTATCAAACCTCTCACCAAGACTTCAAAACTTCGAGCTTAAATTACAGAAACTGGAAACACTACGGCAGCTCTCCTTATATATTAAACCTTAGAGTATACATAATTAAACATAATAAAAGGTCTTCGCATTCCATTCGCCAAGAAACCACCTCTTGTTCGGCTGTCGCAAGAGCTATACAATCGCATGAAAACTCGACATTCAACGAAAATGAGTCAGGAAATCCAAAAACTGAAAAGTTGCGGAGCTCTTGTAAAGTCAACTCATCCAACGGGTTTTGTTTCCAAAATGCTCTTAGTTCCCAAAGCAGATGGTTCCCAAAGACCAGTCATAAATCTGAGACCCTTAAATCGTTTCCTTATTCCGAAGCCCTTCCGGCAGTCATCGGAAGATTCCTCAGTTCTTACAAAAAGACGATGTTTTGGCCAAGATCGATCTGTCGAATGCCTATCTCCATGTTCCCATTGCCCAAAGTCATCAGAGGTTCTTAACAATAGCATACAACAAGGAATTTCTACAATTCACAGCTCTGCCTTTTGGTCTATCAATAGCTCCCCTAGTTTTCTCCCGTCTTACCAATTGGGTTGCAAGCGAGTTAAGGGGAGAGGGTATCAGAATCGTCGTTTACTTAGACGATTTCTTGTTGGCTCACCAGGTTCCCGAGGTCCTTGCTCTTCACCTACAGAAAACATTAAAGTTTCTGTTAAACCTCGGTTGGCTAATAAATTGGAAAAAGTCGGTGTTAACTCCCAGTCGCGTGTTGGAATACCTCGGGATAATTTGGAATCAATCGCTAAACACAAAGTCTCTAAACGAGGACAAGAAAGCTCGCATTTCAAAGGACATTCGCAACGATGTTGCGAGAGGCAGTTGGAACTGGCGCCAAGCCAAGTCTCTTCTGGGTCGTCTAGTTTTCGCAGCTTTTGTCATCTCTTTAGGGCTATTGCATTGCAGAAGTCTCCAGAGGACTTCAAAAAATCTTCCAGAGACATCTCCAACTCGTCTTTATCCAATTCCGCCGCTAGTCCTTCAACATCTTCATTGGTGGCAGGAAAATTTGGAAGAAGTTTCTCCGATAATAGTCGATGGTCCGCAGAGCTACATCGTATCCGACGCGTAAGGGCTAGGTTGGGGAGTATCAGTAGATGGAGTCAAATTGTCAGGCATTTGGGACGAACACCAGGCGAGGTGGCATTCCAATGTGAAGGAGATGTATGCGGTTCTACAAGGAGTCATGATTCATCGTCATCTGTTAAAGAATCACACTGTCTTAGTTCAGTCAGACAATCGCTCGGTAGTTGCGTACATAAACCACGAGGGGGGAACCAAATCCGCGATGCTCCACGGGCTAACTTCCGACCTGTTGACTATTTGTCATCAGTCGCATATCAAACTTATGGCCTATCACCTGCCAGGTCGCTAGAACGTAGAAGTCGATCGCTCGTCGCGAGGAAGACGTCTTCCGGAATGGACACTGACTCCAGAAATTCTTCAGATCATTTTTCAGAAGTGGGGAAATCCCTGCGTAGATCTGTTCGCCTCGTCAAATTCAGCAATAATCCCGAATTATGTTTCTCTGGATGCAACGGATCGTCAGGCAGCATTCATAAATGCGTTCAGCCAACAGTGGTCTTACAAAATAGGATACATCTTTCCCCCGCCAGCTCTGATCCCTCAAGTTCTTCAGCATTTGAACTCAGCTCGAGGGTCGTACATTCTGATAGTTCCTCGTTGGGAAAAGGTCTTTTGGAGAGCAGATTTAAAGAGCAGAGCTCTGGCACCCCCTTTCACAATCAAGAATCTCGAGAGGAATTTGCTAGACTTGTCGACAGGCCTACCACCTCCGGAAATCAACAAGTTACATTTGGAGGCTTGGAAGGTACGAGGTGGTCCTCGGAATTGCAAAACTGGAATGTAGAAGATATCAGAATTGTTGAGAACTCTTGGAGGAATTCCACTTTAAAATCGTATAAGGCTGCTTGGGCCCGCTGGTGTGGCTGGGCAGACGATAATGGTCTATCCAGAACTGATCCGTCACCCTTACAGTTAGCTCGTTTTTTATGTTATCTTTACCGTACTCATGGTTTTGCGCCTCAAACAATTAAATTGCATAAGTCTGTCGTGTGCACTTTTGCTAGCGTAAATTCCAGTGAAATTTTAAGTCAAAGTCCCGTAGTGAAACGCGTTATCAAATCTATAGAAATGGCAAAACCTACTACTACAAAAAAGCCCATTTGGGACGTTTCAGTGGTGTTAAATTGGTTAAAATGCAATCCTCCCAGAGAGGACAACCTGTATGACATATCTCGTCACGTAGCTTTGTTACTTCTTTTAGCATCAGGAAGGCGTATCCACGATTTAACCTTGTTACATATCGGACCAGAGGATTTTGAACTTCTTGATAGTCAAGTGAAGTTTTGGGCTCGATTTGGATCAAAAACGGACTCACTGGTACATCGTCAATCAGGTTGGCTCTTATCAGCAGGTTCCATTGCTAATTTGAATCCCGTTTTATGGATCAAAGCTCTTATTAAAATTTCCGAGGTTCGAAGGAAAAGTAGAGTGAACTTAACTTCATTGTTTATATCAACTAGGGGTCCGGTGAAAGCCGCATCGAGATGCATTATAGCAGGTTGGATAAGTTCGGTCTTCAAAGCTCTAGGTATAGATGCATCACCGGGAAGCGTGAGGTCAGCTGTCGCTTCAAATAATTTCCAAAACCTTCCCTTAGATGAAGTTTTGGAGAGAGGCAACTGGAGAAGGGAAAGTACCTACGTTCTTTAAATATTATTTTAAACAAATACAACGAGTAAATTGTACTTCTCCAAATTTATCAGTTAATGTGCAGTCTACTTTTGTCCCGTTTGATTAGAATGCTTTAGATTAAGCTTAAGATCTCAAGTACTATTATTACGAAACGTTAAGACTGCTTAGGTACTTTTAATTCACACTCCATGGATGATTTTATGCCTTAATAAATAAATAATTATTATAAGCCGCTTATGTTTTTGTTTGTAAAATTTAATTAGAGCCTAGGAATATTAATAAATACAGGCTGTGAATTTGTTAATGTTTGATCTCTTAATCGAAATAAGAATTTGTTTTGATTGGTTAATGCCCAAGATGTCTAGATTTTGTTGAGTTTTACATATTTAGGTTTTGTTAAGACACGTATAAGTTCTCATTTTAATAAAGCTTTCTTTATTCATACAAGATGTTTTTTATTTCCAAGACAAGAGGTATTGTAATATTAATCCCATTTCACAGTACGCTGACTCTTGCCCGGCAGAAATCAGACATATCTCCGATGGGTCAAGCCGCCGGCTAGACATAAAATACAAGCGTTTTCCCCACGAAGGGAAGAAAACGCATATTTTGGGTCTAGCCAAGGCTTGACCCGAGCAAGTTCTTGCCGGTCGCATTCGGAGCAGGTACTGACAGGAATCCCTTCACGCCGCCGGGCGCAGCGTCCCGCGCACCCCGCCGCGTCGCCCCGCGGGCTCGCGGTGGGGATGGCGAACTGTCAAATGGGCCGAAAACACACGTAGGCACACTAAGTTAACCAGACGTTATCTCCGATGGGTCAAGCCTTGGCTAGACCCAAAATATGCGTTTTCTTCCCTTCGTGGGGAAAACGCTTGTATTTTCTGACAAAATATTTCTTTTGAAGGACGCGGCCGTTCTAATTCTCGTAATATATTTTTTTTAAGTAAGCCTTGATCTTACTGTTTTTGCCAGCTTGAGACTGAATTTCTAATATATTTTTATTGGGAGAATTGACCTTTTAATTTAGAATTATTACTTCACTGAACAAAATTAGGAGCAATATTTTTTAAATAACCTATGAATATTTTATAGGCCATTAATTTGCGGTTTGTGCAAATATTAAAATCACGCATATATTTAGTATAGTTCTGAAGTCAATGCAACACTCTCGAGGCCATTATATTATATATTTTTAATAAGTAGAAACAGAGTTCAAAAAACTCTAATAACTAATTAATGATGCTATTAACTACTATTTAATTTAATTATCTGAATATTTTTTTATATAATGGTGCGAAATGACCGGTATAATTTCAAAAACTAATAAAGAACATCTGCTACAAAAACGGATCTTGGCAATTTGCTGGTAAGTTGACCATGATCGATTCCCAGTGTCTTGATATCTAATAATACTTATTTATTAATAAGACTGTTATTATTTAAAAAACCTAACAAGTAGATACCTTTATAGTACTGTGTTATAATAACAATAAACGTGTACTTACCTCGTATCTAAGTATGTTTATTCGTATTTTAGATTACATAATACAAGCTAGTTAAGCTATCAGTAGCGAGGGCTCCCTATAACCCGATTCCTGCGAGCTTCCCAATGGGTCTCATAGCATCTGCAAGATAAATTAGATTAAGGTTTCATCGATTTCTCTTTAAAAAAAACACCCGTCGCCACTGTAAGCTATGCCTACCATGGGTCTAGATAGCGTTGTGTAGAATGTTGCAGAATATTTATCTAGCGTACTATAAGTCCGCGTGTACACCAGACACGTATATCGGCCGCTCCGCTCACAGGGCCGACAGTAGCTCGCAAGGGTGACTGAGCATTTGCCGAATTGGCATTCGGCGGGCGGGGGCGCTTTGTTCGTCGTTATCTGAGCGAACAGCAATGTCTGTAAACGGTAGTGGAAGGGCGATACGCGTTGAGCGTCGTCTACAAAGGGCGACGGTTAATACGATCCGACGTTCGGTTGGTGTTGCCAGATGGGTGAAAGGTTCACCTTATAAAATGTCAAAAAAAAAAACAAAAAATTAAAAATTGCTGAGAAGTCCAGTAACACCTGTGAGTGTCGGGCATTTTTTTTTCCAATCAGGAAGTGTTCCTCGTTTGGCTGTTACTGGATTTTTTTTATACCACTTAGTTGGCATACAAGCACACGGCCCACCTGATGGGAAGCGGTCACCGTGGCCTATGGACGTATGCAACACCAGGGGCGTCACACTCGCGCTGCCGACCCTGAAGAAGGAAACCTTCTAAGGCCCTTCTAGATGGGAATGCACCAAAAATTTGGGAAATTATGTGACCTACTTTTCATAAAAAAAAATCTTTGAGACGAATTTCGTTTTGTATTTGTACTTTTTCTTTTTTTTTCTAGATAAATAGTAGCTTAATATAACTAGCTACAGGGCTATCTAGTTATCACCCCTTGTTCATACCTAAAAAAATGATATTAGAAGTATTTTAAAAAAATTACAATGACATTTCGTTCCTAAAATTACTCTCCAAAAATTTACTCCTTTACACCACCCCAAAAATATTATTTCCCCCGAAATTTAGGGAAAACACCCGAGCACTGGCATCACTACGTTCGGTAACCCGGCTCCGTTTTACGGGCGCCTTCGCGCTCAGTCGGAACGTTTTCAATTTGCCGGGACTTAGCGAATTCTCATTTTGCTCCAAGGTCCACTTGCACAAAGGTATATCACAACACCCGGCCCGGGTAATCCCGCATTGTTGGGAGCTAATACCCGTAGAAGTATTGTAAGCGAACGCTTCGCTGATAAGTGTGTTAATAATTCTTGGGTAGCGTTATCTAGACTCGAACTAAGGTGAATGAGTTCTAGAATGCGGATAAACATGGATTCGAGGCAGTGTGGTATTGCTCGAGACATAATATATCTTGGACTTAAGGCCCCGAATCAGATCAGCTTCGAAAAATCTGTATTTTCCAAACCGTTTTTCTTTTTAACTATTAAACCTACAGATATGGAATTCACATGCCTGCATACTACAGGATATACAGAGTAACTTCACCTTTTCATAAATTAAATAAAAAAGGAGGAAATAGTTGAAAAGAGGCTCTGAACATCACTCTCCTCTTTCTTATGAAACCAAATATTTTCTACAATATGTATCCAAATAATCTAAAATTTCACATGTATGTTAAATAAGTGTATTAGCATGACGTGACCTTCTTAGTTAGTAACCGTCGCCTATAAAGTTATCTTTTAAAATTAGTTTTACTGATTTTTACGGTTCAAATATGAGCGAATGACCTTGAGCATTTATATGGTCAAAGTCATTCGCGTATGACTTCACCTTAAAAATGTGCTCCATACGCGCAGTGCACGTTTCTTAGGTGTCTTTTGAGGATAGCACGGAGTGCTACTGCGGTGGACGAGCTCAAATTCACCAAGCATAGATTATTACAAAACAATCCGCGAGCGTCAGGGCCTCGTTTGTGTCGCGATTTAGGTCCAAGATACGTGTCCCGAGGTATAACTGAGGTACTAGTATATTGTAAGGTTAGACAATACTAACTAGCCCCTCTAGACAAGTGATGATACGTATATTTAGAATGACTAGCTGTCCCGGCGAACTTCGTACCGCCATATTTTTTTCAGCCCCCGTGAATTTTTAATCCTGTTCCCGCTGCACCTATTTTCTCACCCCCTGGACATCCACGAATATTTCAAGACTAAAATTAGCCAAATCGGTTCAGCCGTTCTTGAGTTATAAAATAACAACGAAAAGTGGCATTGATTTTTATAATATTAGAGAAGATAATAGATTGATCAATGTATGGGGTTGACGTTGACGGTTGTCATAAATGTCAAAATATGTGTCAATCCGATACATTCATTATTCTACAATACACCGGCAAATATATTGCCACTTGTCTAGGGGGGCAGGTAAGTTTTAGGATGAGTAACTATTCTTAACAGTGAAATCCCTCTGTGTCTCAGAGCAGAGAGCACGTTAGCCGTCAGTCACAGTTGCCATACAAATAAATGAGACATTCTTTAAGGGTAGTTCTAGCCCTAAAATTCCGACCGTCTGGTTCAACAACAAAACTCAGATATCGCCAGTAGATTGTGAAGGTTAGATGGCAGTCGCTTTACGGAAAATATCGAAGATTGGCCGAACCGACTGAAACAGGCTCCAACGGAGTTGGTAAAAGACTCGGAGGTATACAAACGATAGCTGTCACATTTTCCCCTTTTTTTATATTCCGTCACAAGAGATCTTACCTCCCTTTCTTGTTTATTCCCCTCTCTTTTCCTCTACAAAGGTGACAACACGACACTAACACTTTTGGCGTAACCGCTACCTGAGTGATACAAAAAATATCATAAAAAACAAGTTTTCTTTCAAATGAAGATGATTCGTAGTTCAATAGGTACAAGGGCAGCAAATAACCAGATATGAATAGTACCTATTAATCAGTTAGAAACGAGAAACTAAGGGCCTGTGCTCACTGGCGACACGATACGACATGAGATTTTTGTGACGAATTGAAAATATGGTAAATTGCTGGCGTTTCCTCAGCTCGGGACCGCGTTGTGATCTAGTGCGATGGTTAGTTTAGTAAACTTTGTATTCATTTTATTTACGTGTATTTGGCGGTTTTAAGTGTCGTTTATAATTTATGGTGTATACAAAATATTGATTTTCGCTGTAGAAACATTTTTAAAATTCAATGACATGACATGACAATGACAAAACGCACATAAACTAAGCCAAACTAAGGAAGGCAAGGTTAGGGATTTTACGTATCGAAAAGGAATAGAACTGAGTGAATGAGTACTTGCTCGATTTAAAAGAAAATGTTTATGAATATGATAGTCCAGTTCTTGAGGAGGATTATTTACTATCACGCTATGACTTTTAGGAGTTCATCAAAAATAACTAATTACACAGCTAGTAGAGATAAACATTTCTCGTCACAGTATTCGTTACATAAGATTTAACCGCGTCGTGTCGCTTGTGAGCTCAAACCCTAAGTGACCGAAGATTCTGAATTGCGTGGCGCGGGGCCACGGGGCCGTTGACCCCGTATCGCACATACTCAGAGTTGTATGTGATGCGTGTACGCCTATGTACTGCTCGTGAACCAAACGGCGCCTTTGTTAGAGGCTATCGGATGCCTGCCATTTCTATTAACAAGGCCGATTGACTTCAGTCGTTGGTGGTGTCGAGATGTACTGATAAGGGTGGGTTTTTGGGGGTAGGAGTCATTTGTTGAGACTTACCTCCGGGAATCAGCAGGTAGGTGTATGGCTGATAGGAGAAGGAGCAGTGGTAAAGGGTGAGACTTTTCAAAAGAGAAGCTGGTGGCAATTTTTCAGTTATTAGAGTTTAAAATTAAACATCTCTACCATGGCTTCTATTTGCATGAAAAGCAGGAATCGGGTTATAGGGAGGGACCCCTTGGCACTGTGGACGAGCATCTAGCGCGAGTTTTTTTGAAGGGTTGGGTGGTCAGATGGCAGTCCCTCCCGTTAAAGCATTTAAAAATTATGGCTGATAGTTGCTCGGTTGATTAACAGACGAGCCTCTAGCATAGATTTTTCTTGAGAGATTAAAGATCAGACGGCAGACTCATAAAAGTATTAAATAAAAAGCCTACGGATAGTAAAACTTTTACATAACACGTAGTCATTGCCATTATAAAAATGAGCGAAAAAATTCAAAATATTTTTTCAAAAATACACATTGTGAAAGATATTCAAAAATGAACTTAATTTTCATTGTAATGAAGGTTTATATTACATTGGTATTCAACGTTCTTAGTGCTTAGCGCGCGTACAAATTGTTCTATTATTTAAAAAAGTAATATTCCGGATATTACTTTTTTAAATAATAGAACAATTTGAAATAAAATTATAAACCGGTCAAGTACGAGTCGAACTCGTACACCATCGTAGTCAGCATCAGAATGATCTAGATTACCAAAGTCTCAAAAACATCTTGATACCTTTTTTTATCGTGTGAAAAATCCCCACAGATACCTCCCCCGCCGGAGCCTGTGGGTGGATATGTTGGACTCGAACCGACTAAAAGGCCGTCTGTAGGGCGTAGGTGAGATTATCGTAGACATATCCCTTGCACCTCGGCCAACCCAGGGCCATTATCTCTCGATCTGGTCCTCTTCCGGTGTGGGGACCACGGAGTCCCCAACTCGCCCCCAAACGTCTTAATACCAAGGACCAGTAAGCAGTTTTATTGATTAAAATTGTATTATCGCCCGAACTAAAGGTGTGTACCAAATATCGGAATAATCATTTAACAGGCAGGGGGGTATACCAAGGTACTAAAATCATTTTGAGTACTTTGCTGTCAAGATCGATCTGATGCTATATGTACTACCAAGGCCCTACCAAGATCGTCGGGATAGTGGTGGTGTCTGTAATGGTGACCCTCTTTCCTGACTTAGCCTTCAACTTCCCATCAAGTGACGTGGAGTCAAATTGACGTATCCTACATAAAAAAAACATAACCTGCTAACCGGTATACCTATTACCTACTTGCCAATTAACGGCTGAGTTTTTGGAGAAGGTTTTCTCAGTGTTGGGGGGCTAGATGGCAGTCGCTTTCACACAAGTCAGTTTCCACTTGTAAGATCCTATGATAAACATTTCGCTTCTTTTACTTTCATACATACTCACCGCGAGTAGGTACTCATGATTTGGTCTTTATTGGTCGTTCTATATTTCCAAGGTTCTAATGTTTGTTTTATATTGTTCACAGGTATTGTAGCTAATTGAAGTGTTCTTATGTCTTGAGTAAGTTCACCAGCAGAATAGTTAGGTTCTGCAACAATACAATACAATCAGTAAAAAGCGTCTCCATGAAGGTGATGATAATGATGACCCATCAGAGTTAAGAATAGGCTCGAATGGGCTTATTCCCGTCCGCTCCACGATTTTGCTCCCAAGCGCTCCAAGACTAAAATTAAATATTACTATTATTTTATAAAATCGTTCTCAAGAGCTCCAAAAACTTTTTCCTTCAAAACTTTTAATTTTTAAACATCAATTCCCAGGAACTCCAAAAAGACTCATATTAATATCTACTGTGTTCCAACAGGTCCAAAACAAAGTATACGGTTAGCAGAATTAAAACTTTTAATACTATAATATTATAACGGTAAACATGGTTTTATAAAAAAAAAATAACCACGAAGGCTAATGCGGGAGCTTCGTTCCGCTCCGCTCCCGCATTAGCCTTCTAACCTAATCTATCCAAGTCGGAATGAGCAGCTTTCTCAATAATCTATCACTAACGCGACAACGCTGTGTGGGCGCACCCCACTGATAGATTTCGTTCTTTACTACGTACGGGTTTTGCCTACGTTACTTTAAAATGTTTGGAGCTGGTGGGAACGATTTTTATATTGAAGAATTGACTTTTTCTTGGCGCTGCTGCTTTTGCTTGGACCATAATAAAAGACAGCGTCTATTCCGTCAAGCAAGCTATAACGCTCGATAACGTGCTCGAATTAGCGGTGTAAATCCACTATACTCCGATAGAGTGGTTATTAAGCGTAACGCAGAGGAACGAGTCACCCGTGTTATCGTCAGCGAGTGACGTCACACCGTGGGCTAATCAATTTCACTGTGGAACTGTTCATGAAGAACTGTGTACTCTGCAGTCTTAGGAAGTGTTTGTAGTTTGTGAAATCAAGAGGAAGTGAGCTGAAAGTTGAAAAATGTAGGCATCACATGTGTGCCACGATACTGTGGGATATCTTACACATGTGAACTCTAAATTCTCTTTGGCTCTGTTTATCTATCATCATCATCATCATCCTTACTTTGGTCCTGGTAGCATCCGAGGCCTTCACCTCGCATTCCAGGGTCCGCTAACATATAGTATATATCTTGGTTTTTTCGGCTATATTGCTAACTTACCGTCTGACCTCGATGTGGTTAGTAGTCGACAACTGACAGAGTTGTTCAGGACGCCCTTAAGAGCATTTTGTGTGACGTGGCGTCTTTATCCTAGCGCTCCTTCTTCTTTATCCTAGCGTTAATCCCAGTCGCACCCGAAGCTTCCACCTCGGAGTCTGGGGTCCGCTTTTTCTCAGTCCAACTGCGGGTCGGCTGAACTTCAACATTTTCCGTGAAGCGATTGCCATCTGACCTCCACAACCCGTTGGCGATATCGAAGTATTGCAGTTAGACCAGTAGTACAGAATATATAATAGTACTAGCGTACCAGTAGTTGGACTTTTTACGTCTCTAACTACCCGTAGATGTCATAGATGTTCGTATGACAACCGAGACCGACGGCTTATCGTGTCATTCAGTTAAATTTCAGCTAAATCTATTGAGCTATTGAGCGTGATTGTGTAATCAACATCCAAACATCTTCACAAACTTTCACGTTCATAATATTAGTAGTATTACCTAACCGACTTGTGCGCAAGGTAACCCCATCCTATCAAAATGTTTTGAAGAAGCGTCGAGAACGCGTGGTTATAACGAGTGTTACCACTAAAATAAACTGTGACCTTGGCGGGTTAATTTATTTGGCATACTCTATCGGTCAATGATACGTAGCGCGTGAAGGGTTATTATGAAATCTGCTGTTTTATTCAAATATTCTACTGTATTTTTTTAATATTGCGAAAATTTAACTGCGGTTTTAATATGAGCGGTATGATTCCGAAGGTGACGCATACAAAAACTGCAGACGCATGCAGCAGATAGGTGTAGTTTATTGCTGCTTCTCAATGGTCCCCTTTATCCGTATCGGGTAGGTACGCTGTATCTGCTGCATCCATCTGCAGTTTTCGTATGCGGTCAGATTCGGAATCATCAGGTCAATCCTTTAAGAATTTACGCTCTGATCCTGCTCAGAACTTTAGAGCAGTGAGTCTGCTCCCTTACCTTTGGCTGGTTTTGATTTTCCGATCTGTGTGATGGATTTGTCTGATTCCTCTACCCCTTACTCTAAAGGAAAACTGTGCCGCTCTGGTACAGTTTTCCTTTCAAACATCAGGCGAGTCGTACCATCAGGCGAGGTGAAGTCTTATTTACGAGTCCTATGTAAAAAAGGCATCCAAATGCCTTCAAAAACTACCTCTCTCACCTACTATTTAAGAAACGTGTGATGTGAGATGTGTCGAACGCGTTCACAGGCCATAACCACTTAAACAAAAAAAAAAGCCAATAAAAATCTCTCCAAGAAACGTTTTTTTGTGTATTCCATCACGTATTCAAAATGTTTACACTCCAACAATAAACACCGCCATCAATCCAGCAATAACAGAAAACCATATAAATATCCACCAAATCGTTTCCTACAGAATTTGAAGGGTTACCGATATTAAAATTCCCATTCCACCCGTTATCGTTAACCCTCCGATTGCGTTATTACGAAATAATTCGGTATGTAAACGTGCGGGTCAATATGACCGATGTGGCAATCAATATGTGACGCGTGGACGGTGGATGTAATCCCAGTGACTAGTGAGTAATGACTTGGGTGGCTAACGACTAAACTTCTGCAAGGTGACGTCACATTATCGATGACGGATGGCTTTTGTTTCTGCCGTGTGCAGTCGAAGGGTTAAGTCTAAGTTAATAGCTCTTAAGTAATTAGTTTAAGAGTTAGATGACAAAGTTATGTTATCAGGAAATAGAGACTTGTCGTGTACTCAATTATGAACCAATTGAGTGCACACATCTGGTTGATATCAACGTAATGTGATTGACGTTATTAGGTAACGTGTTATTCTATATTCGTGCTTGCTTATCAAAATGCGACCTTATTGCTTAGAGGATGTGTGGTGCAGATTGCTCCTAGTGGTTGTAAATTTTAGTTAGTGTGTAATTTATTCGAAGGAGAGATAAAGCGACGCGTTTTAAGTCATAAACCAAACAAGTACTAAAGTTGGAGCACTAATATGAATCGCACTAAAGTGATGCCAGCTTTACGATAATTTAGGTGCGATTTTAAGATTTAAGTATATCTGCCGTATGATTGCAATTGATTGAGTAGAAGAAAAGAAAGAGTAGAGACCAAGTATCACACAACGTTCACGTGGATGTCACTATTTTTTTAAACGACTTCAAAAAAGGAGGTTCTCAATTCGTACCCTATTTTTTTTTGTACAGGACACGTCAATCTGACACGCTTGATGGTAAGATGAAGGCAAAGTCTCGGAAAATAGGGTCACCATTATAGACACGTACCATGTTACAATGGTGGCACTCAGCTCGACGGCCCCATCAGATGCTTTTTCACGCCCCGCTTATAGAGCCCGGGACTGTAAGAAGAGGGAAACATGTGAGCTGGTAAGGAATCCCAGATCTTAATGATGCGGCATAAGACAGGAGTCCGCTTGGTTCTTGATGTAATATTTCCGTACCGTATGCTATATCTATAACCATCGACAGCACCACAGGGGTAGGGGTGATGATCACCTTTGGTTTCACATCCTTCTCAAATCTTTTAACAACTTTGCAGTGGCGAGGGGTTCCTATACCTCCATCTCTACGGGCTTCCCAATTGGTCGCATGGTGTATGACAAACTAGATCGAGGTAACTTTTGAAATTTTTGACTCTTCGCCACTGAAAGTACATTTTTCAGTGCTGTGTTGATCCCGGTGGAGTAGAATAGGATGTAGTAGGCGAGAAATAGGGAAGAGAGGCTGATCTCCATCTGATAGTAAACACAGCCCATAACAGGGTGACGGCAATAGATTTACCCCGAACCGAAAATCGATTGGCAAAATGTACTCTTCTGCCTACCCCTTCGGGCATTTACAAGCGTGAATGCATGTATGTGTGTGTATTCATCATTGATATATGAGGAGTGTTACCTGATTCATTCGTTGAGCACCTGTCGAAGCCAGCCTCTTGAATAACTTATCGATGTGCTCACCCCCTGTGGGCCTACCATGAAACTTCCGCAATTACGGACCGAAGTTTCGGACAAAAAGCTCTATGGAACATTTTCATCTTGACCTCGAATCCGAAGACGCTATACAGTTCGGTCCGGTTTAAATCCTACTGTGAGAAAACCAAAGTGATTTCAAGGTATCATATTTTTTCCGTTCAGGAATTGGTTAGGTCGGACCGTCGGACTCAGACCGATTAAAACCGCACGCCGTCTCATGTCTCAATTACCGGTATGTAAAGTAAACTAATGAGGCAATTCCCTCGCATCGGCTTTGAAATGTCCCCCTCGAAGACCTCATGGTACCTTTTTACGGGTGTAAATTCCCACGGACAGCCACTGGCCCGCGAAACTAACTAAAACCGCCGTCTGGGGTCTCACGTGCCCGGGCGTATGGTACCCATAAGGTATTGCCCTCGCATCTCGAGCCTACACCTACAAGGCTGATTGCTACTAAGGTGGCACACAAGCACACGGTCTACCTGATGGGAAGTGTTTACTGGGGCCTTTAGACGTATGCAACACCAGGGGCGTTACACTCGTGCTGCCGACCTTGAAGAAACCTTCTAATACCCTTCTTCGAGAACCCCATATTGTAGTCGCTTGGGAAAACCACACTCATTCAAAAACAAAATCTTTTGTTCGTTCGTGCGGTCCCAAAGTTTCGCATGTTCCATGGTAGCCCCCATTCTACCGTTAAATAATGATGATGTACGCACTCGCTCTTCACGTTTTTAGGCCGCTCGTTTATTTATAGAGCTATCGGATTTCGAATTATCTGTAATTGGTTTAAACTGTTATATTGAATTCCGAACATACTGTAATAAGCGTCGGTAGCTTAGTGGTTGGGAGTCGGTTTTACGATCGAGAGGTCCCAAGTTCGAATCCTTTCATTCATATCTTTGTGGATAAATGATTAGTGGGTAAGTTATCTAGGTAGACAGACGACCTTATTAAGGCCGCGGGAACGCGCTGGATGCGAGCCGCTTCCAACCCGGTCTTATTGGAGATCTATAGGGGAGGCCTATGTCCAGCAGTGGACTTTCTATGGCTGAAATGATGATGATGATGATGAAGTTATCTAGGCGTGGTTACCATTTGGATGGGTAACCGCTTAGTAGTATTACATTTGAGCGCTTCCGTGCTTCGAAGGGCACGTGAAAAGTCGGTCCCAACTGTACAATATATAAACTTTCGCATTTATTATAATACTAGCCTTCCGCCCGCGGCTCCGCCCGCGTGCATCTCGGTTAACGCGACCTTTGCTCATATCTTCGGTTCTACTCAACCGATTGCGATCAAACAAACGTAAGATTTTAAGTCTGAGTAAGCCCTTTCTAACAATATAAAACCGCATCAAAATCCGTCCAGTAGTTTTTGCGTCCATCGCGGACAAACAGACAAACAGACAGGAAATTCAAAAAAAATATTTTCGTGTTCAGTATCGATAACATAACCCAAGTATTTTTTTTAAAATATCTCCAATGTACAGACACCACCACTTTACAATTATAAATTAGTATAGAAATGGATGACGTAATACATGAACAGCCTCTGTGGCGCCGGCGCGGGCGTGGCGGTAGTGAACGCGGCCGCTACGCAAGAGGCGCGGGTTCGATCCCCGCTCAATATTTGTATTTGCATTATGTAATGAATATGGGTATTTGCATTGATTTGGTCGTGATTCGGACAGCACGTTGAGCCGTCGTCGGTCTGGTCGTTATGGGTAGTTGGAGCCCCAAAGACTCTAACAACAGGTCTAGCAGTGCTTCTATAGCGCCATTAGGTTTTGGCGGTCAGATGGCAATCGCTTCACGGAAAATATCGAAGTGAAAACCTCGGATGCGACTGGAATTAACGCTAGGATGAAGAAGAAGATAATAGATCATCAAGAACCATCTGATGAGACCGTCAAGCTGAGTGCCACCATTGTAACACAGTACGTGTCTATAATGGTGACTCTCTTTTTCCAAGACTTAGCCTTCAGCTTACCATCAGGCGAGGCGAAGTCAAATTGACGTGACCTACATAAAAAAAAAAAGATTGAACCAAACCAATAATTACAATTTTTTTACCAAAATTACCCACCGTTATAGCATATCATCCAACGATACTTTCAGTAGTTTATTAACCCCATAATTGTTTTATCATTAAACATTATTCGTGATATTAACCCGTTGAACGCTCACTCCTAAACAGCACGCACCTATTTGTGGTCGGGAAACTCGGGAATAAACGCGGCGACCACGCACGCTGCACTTCTGTGGTGGCGGCGACCACGGAACAACATGTCATAGCTGTTATTTCTATCTATACCTACTATTATAAAATTGTAAATTGGTCGGGACTCGGGACTGTACATTCAAGATATTTAAAAAAAAAATTGAGTCATGTTACATTAAGGATTCCAACAACAATTTTTAAATATTTCTTGTCTGTTTATTCACGATGGATGTAAAAACTACTGAACAGATTTCGATGCAATTTTTTTTATTAGTAAGGTCTTCGTCAGACTTAAAATCTGCCGAATGTTTGATCGCAATTGCTTGAGTAGAATCGGCAATATGGCCAAAAAACCACATGATACGTAACATAAGCTACACATGCCGCAATATATTTTTAAAGTTTCATTTTTGCATTTTCAAGACGTTATAGACCTGTAGCATGTGGTTTCAATTTCACCATGATACAATATTCCTGAGAAAATGGTTTTGATAGACAGACAGAAAGACAGACGGACAGCGAAGTGACCCTATAAGGGTTCCGTAAAAAGAAAAAACTTTTTTCCTTTTACGGAACCCGAAAAATCGCCTTAAACGCGGGCAAAACCAAAAAACCAAAGTCTATAACATAATTGATGTCCCAATATAATAAGCCTATTTATGACAATAAAACTAATCTTATTACCGATTACTTAGTCATGTAGAATAAATATTAGGTCGGCACACACCAACACAAATATCAAGTGGTGTACACGAAGGTTACTATGTACAATCTAAGTAACCATTTCTGTACATATTTACTTTAACTTTGTACGTTAAGTTTTCAATACGTATAATCACGCCTGTAAATCCCTTAAGGGTGTTGGCAGAGGTGTATTAACACCTACATTTCGCCTATAATTTTTCTGTAATCGTCCTGTATTAAATCTATCAAATATTATATGGGTATCAAGATTATTGTTTTACCTATACAACCGCCGCGTGGTTCCCGGCAGAATAGAATTTGGGCCACCCCATCTTCTCCCATGCGGTGTCGTACAAGGCGAATAAGGGATAGGGCTGTTTACCATCAGACAGATGTATACAGCCCAGACTTAGCCTATACATGGCTCGAGTCAACAATAGTGCCCGGAAAACGACAATAGGCTCACCCCCTATTACGTGGGACCTAATACAATGATTGGTGAAATGTGGGTGTTAATTCACCTCTGCCTAACCCTCCGGGGATAAAGGCTTGATTGTATGTATGTATGTATACAACCAGAGCGAAATCAAGAGAATTAGTGGGGAAACGGACCCTGAGCCTTAAAGTTCAAGTTTGAGATATAGATAACTAACTAACGCTTTCTTTGAATGATTTGATGATGATGATGATTTGGTAACAACAACTAACATAGCATTGTGAGAAACGTTAGTTACAGTATCCTTCCTTTCCATTTTATATTCCGTAACGATATTTGTTCTCTATTTTCCTTTCTACGTAGAACATTTCACCATTATCTAATTTATAACGATTCAACACAGCTACAGCGGGTTTTTTTTTAATGTTTATTATTTCACTTTTAAGCTTAACAAACTTGATTTTGTTTTATTTTTATAGTTTTTACTAGCTGTTAAACAGAGCTGCTACAGATAGACAGACAGAGTTACTTTCGTGTTTCGTTTTTTTTTTAAATTAAAATGCATCAACTTATAACGTGCTCTGGTGAACTATTGATAGATAGATCAATTTATTTATCATCATATTTTTATTAGGGCTACATTAGTTACTTTATTAGTATAGATACGTATAATTAAAAAAAAACTAGGTTTTTTATTAATTATTTGCTAAACAAGTACCTAATTTATGTAATTTTTTTGAACGAGTGTGGACGATCACGAACTAGTAAAGCATTCTAGTATTGAGTCAGAAGCGTAACGAAGGCACACATCTATAGATGGTACTATTAATTAATGCAGTCGTGTCTATACAAAAAAACTTGATTTTTATACAACTTAGGTGGCAGACAAGCACACGGCCCACCTGATTAACGGAAAGTGTTTACCGTGGCCTATGTACGTATGCAATGCCAACACCGTAAGAACCTTCTAATGCCCATCTTGAAGAACCTCTTACTTTAGTCGCTTGGAAAAAATACGGCAGGGAGTTTATTCCACAATGATCTTGAACACATTATTTTTTTGGAATTCGAATCGGTCAAAAAAAAACAATAATCATTCTCAACTCAATCATCATGCATTTTTACAGGTAAAAGCTAATAATAAACAATAAAAACAAACAAACACGTGTATACAACTGAATCGAATTCACTACCGATTCGAAACGTGTCGCAAATTGCTCAATCACGGCGAGAATATTTTTAATCTTCTATATTATTCGGTTTCACAATCAACACGCGTCTGTTTCATCTCACTTATCGAACGGTCGATGTACGGGCCCCTGAGACTCGTGACACATTTATATAGTAACATATGAATATATGTTTAGGGTTTGTAATGTATTTTATTTTGGGAACACTCTGTATGTTGCGAAAGATGTTCGTTTCGGAAACGTTGTGTAACGATAACTTTATTTTATGTTTTTGGAAACGTTATTTACGATTTAATATGATTTTTTTTTTAAATTTGGTTTCTCTTTATCCCTTTTTTTATGGTGATGGGCACTTTTGCGCCGGGAGCGGTCAGGGGCGGGTTATTTGATTAATTTATTGACTTGACTAAATTTTATTATGACTTGTTTAATGTATTTTTAACAATAAATATTTTTAAGTTATTACTAAGTATAATTTGTGTTTGTGTATGTGTAGTGTACTGACTGTTGTGCATTGATTGACATATTTGTCGTAGTCTATCTTATCTTAATATATATAAATCTCGTGTCACAATGTTTGTCCTCAATGGACTCCTAAACCACTTAACCGATTATAATAAAATTCGCACACCATGTACAGTTCGATCCAACTTGAGAGATAGGATAGTTTAAATCTCAAATTATAGTCGCAATTTTAATTTATCGCGATAACCAACATCCACGCGGGCGGAGCCGCGGGCAAAGGCTAGTACTATTATATAATTGTAAATTGGAAATGTTTGTCCGCGATGGACGCAAAAACTACTGAACGGATTTTGATGCGGTTTTTTTTGTTAGAAAGGTCTTGGTCAGACTTAAAATCTTACGTTTATTTGATTGCAATCGGTTGAGTAGAACCGGAGATAAGAGATCCACGTAGGCGAAGCCACGGGCGGAGGCTAGTACGTAATATTTTGGTAAGTAGTTGCTTGTATTAAGCATTTGTCAGCAATAATGATTTTTTTTTATATATCAAATAATTTTACAAGTTGGAATGTACGAGCGACTTCTTACAGGCAACTTAAGATATATAAATCCTTCTTTCAGCTAATATTGTATTGCTAATACTGAAAGATTGGGTTTCCACCTACCAGCTTGTATCAAAGACTTAATGACAGTAGAGAAAGTTTATAAAGTATGTACTTAAGGACAGAAACAGATAATAATAATAAATAATAATAAATAAATATTCCACAACATTCTACACAACGCTTTCTAGACCCATGGTAAGCTTAATTAGCTTGTGTTATGGAATCTAGAATGCGGATATACATATACTTAGATTATTTATATTCATGCATACAATTCGATCTATTGTCCTACTTACCCTAGAGAAAGATAGCCGTGAATATACATATGACCAGCTGGAGTCGACCTCATGATACATACCTACACTAACTAAATCAATAATCGTCGGTAACTTAGTAGTTATGAAGTCGGCCTTACGATCGAGAGGTCCTGGGTTCGAATCCTGGCTATTACACTACCGACGTGAACCCACTCCTAGCACAAACAATTTAGCTTAGGTGGAGGGGTTAACGGCAATATTAGTAATTTCGGTAGGTATTTTCTTAAAAAAAATGTGAAAAAACAAAAGAAACATGGTTCGAACTAACAATAGTGCCCGGAAAACGTCAATAGGCTCTCACAATTATTAGTAAAATGTGGGTGCTAATTCGCCTCTGCCTAACCCTCCGCGGATAAAGGCTTGATTGTATGTATGTATGTATGTATGTATATAACCAATATCATATTTACTAACCAATTTAATTTTAAAATGACATCATGCTTTCACCTCTATCGTATCGATAAAGCGATTGATTCGATAAAAACAACAGCTGACAACAAACTCCAGATAATGGATACCTACCTTTTAAGATTAAGACTCAATGATATAATATCAAAGGTGTTGAATTATGTAATAATAATATTTTTAATCTACTGATACCCCACCCGGTGTACTGGTACTAACACCTTTAGGGCCGAAGGCACCTTACCTGGTAGTCGGTGCACCTGTTAAACAACAGGCAACACTCTGGCACAGGTTTAAATCTCGGGGTTGGGAGGTCAGATGGCAGCATGGAGGTAGGACACGACGGTAATCTGTCCTAATCGAGCAGTCCGACTGGGGAATTACCTCCGCCCTACAGAATACCGCGACCTTAATAACCTCGTGACGAGTGCAAACGCATGTATCATCGGCGTATGATGGAATAGAATGACGAATGTATAGGATTTGACGTTTTTGACATTCGTTGACGCCTGTCATAAACGTCAAATCCCATAAACGCCGGCCGACGAATTGCTACTTGTCTAGAGGGGCAGTTATGTAAAGGCCTGCACTGTATAGTGCGTATGCAAATAATACTGAATTAATTTCGTGCAGTTGTGCAAAATCGTGTCAGAATCCATACGATTTGCACGACGGGTCCCCATATGTGTGAGATGAATGAGTGAGTGGAGGTGGTAGGTATATCCTTAAATGCGAACGGAAAAAGGCTGGGCGAACATCTATGCCTATCTCTTTTATCTTTAGTTATAATCGTAAATACAAAAGTTTGTTTGTTACTTAACCATCCAAAAGGTATGATGCATTTGGCTGATGCACACAGGCATACCGGGGATGAAAATAAGTTAATTTTCTCGGGAATATCCTGTGGGGCTCGGGAAAACAACAATATACAGCAAGTTATAAAAATAACTATCGATCATTTTTATAACTTGTTGCATTCACGTGGTCCGTTTGAATTTATCTCAAGCACGTTGGCATGCAATGCGCCAGTCCTTATCACTGCATATTTACTATAAATAATGGCTATTTTAATAATTCCAATAAGTCTAGAAAAACATATATATCCTGTTAGATTATAGAATTTACTATTTATTAACCGACTGCAAAAGTAGGTTAGTTCTTTTTCACCGCATCAGCACTTATTGCTCGGCTCCTAAGTATCGTGGCGTGATGTTTCTATAACCTATGAAAAAAAAACTGGGTTATCAACTTATCAGATACAAAAAGAGTGCTTATTGCAATTCGTTGGCCGGCGTATTGTAACCCGAATAGAATGAAGAATGTATGGGATTTGACGTATATGACAGTCAACACTCAACGCATATCAGGGGGGTTTGGCGCCAAAACGAGAATGAACGGTCGCGGTATTATTTTATTTTCCAAAATTAGAGTTCGAGTTTTTATGTGTAAAAATGATGAATTTTTAGACATAACGTCTTGGAAAACGCACACAAGAGTAGGAAAGTGAAATATTACAGTGGATTGTGACTTCTCGTGTCGGTTTCAAATCTCCCTAAGAAGCCTTTAGTAAAGTTTCCACCACTTTACTGAGGCAGCAATCATCATCATCATCGTCTTCATCATCATCCTCATCCTCATTATCATCCAAATAAGAATAAAAATAACTGATGACAAGGCAGCATGGTCATAGAACCTTAGCCTGTTCCGAAAGGAACAAATATTAAAAAAAAAATCAACGCATATCACAAACGCCGCACGCATTCGCCATTCTATTCCACAATACGAAACGAATTGCAATTTTAAGTATTCTTTAAGAGAATTCCACACGAACAGACAGAAGAAATACAGTTCATATTTTAATAGTAAGAACAAAGAACGAACTAAACAATAAAACTTGATCCCTCGTAGGGTTGGCACCGCGCGAGTTACGTCACCGATGACGTCACCACTTACCTTTATATGTGTACCTTTGTGTTTGTTTGTTTACTATTACTTTTATGGTAAAAATCATACATATATACACTCACGCCTGTAAATTACCGAAGGGGTAGGCAGAGGTGTATTAACACCCACATTTCGCCAACTATGATTTTAGGATAGGAAGCGAGCCCATTGCCGTCAATGGGGTACTTTATCATGGTAGGTATGTTTACTGTCGGATGGAGAACAGTTAGTCTTAGTCAGCCCTTAGTCGCCATCTACGACACCCACGGGAAGGGATGGGGCGGGAATCTATTCCACCGGGAAAAAACACGGCAAACTTTTCTTTAGTTTATGTTAGTGACTATCATTCACTATCTATCACTATTTACTATTTGCCTTCCTGCATAGGACAACACGTGCAGGGCTTAGATGCCACCACCCGCATACGGTGTAGAATATTTCACAAAGAACCAAGCGGTTCGGCGACTTTTTTCTTATCGCACCATTAAGACCTGGCATTCCTTACCAGCTCACATGTTTCCCTCCTCCTACAGTCCCGGGTCCTTTAAGCGGGGCGTGAAGAAACATCTGATGAGGCCGTCAAGCTGAGTGCCACCATTGTAACATGGTACGTGTCTGTAATGGTGACCCTCTTTCCTGAAACTTTGACTTTATCTTACCATCAGGCGAGGTGAAGTCAATTTGACGTGTCTTACATAAAAAGAAACTATAGTTTACTTGGTGTGTACTAGGTTTTATACACACCATCTATATTATATACCACACCTAGGCCTTATATAAAACTAAAAATACTTGTTTAAGTAAGTAAACATTACAGTGTCGAAATTCTCTAGAAGCGCGTTACCTAATCTCTCACGTTACGTAAATATGTATACCTAACTAGGCAACTACCTTTGACCCAGTGGTAGCGTTCGCCACAGCTGCCCCCCTAGACAAGAGGCAATTCGTTGCTCGGCGTCAGATGATGGAATAGAATGACAAATGTATAGGATTTGACGTTTTTGACATTCGTTGACGCCTGTCATATACGTCAAATCCTATACATTTGGCATTCTATTCCATCATACGCCGAGCAGCGAATTGCCTCTTGTCTAGAGGGGCTGTTTATGACATCCTAGGTTCAATTACTAGGTCGAGAAAAAAAGATAATAGGATTTTTTTGAAAGGAAATTAGCTGTTCAAATCAACTTTTTGTCATAACACTGAAGTGGCATAGAAGCACTCGGTAGGGGGTGAGCCTATCGCCGTATTCCGGACACTATTGTTGACTCGAGCCATGCATCTGAGGCTAAGTCCGGGCTGTATATATATGTCTGATGTTAAACAGCCCTATCCCTTAGTCGCGTTGTACGACACCGCATGGGAAGAGATGGGGTGACCCAAATTCTACTCTGCGGCTATCTATCCAACGGCGATGAAACTTTTCCTAAATTATTGTAAACATACCTAGAAAAGTATTCAACGCCAAAAAATCCTACACTGCTACCCAAAGGCATCACATTATAAAACAAAAACAAAAAAAAAATTAAACACGCAAAATCGTTTACACCCCCAAAACTAGCGGACTATAATAGTGTCACGCGAAAAACGCCGAGTATCACGGCGGAGTTAATAAAGGGTCGCGTTGGCGATAACTTGGCAGAACAAAGAGTTGCCTTTGCCTCGTGTGGCGCACGTGAATAGTATCGATCGCGCGCCGGCCCTGCGCCCTGCGCGTCCCGCACAAAGCACCATTACACTGAGGCCACGGAAACGGAGATTTTTTGACAAATTACTCACTATCTTTGGCATTCGACTGCTAAGGAAGTAGCGGGTTCGATTCCCGGTTAATGCAAATATTTGTGATGTTATTACATTCTAAGCTGCAGAAGGTATTGAACCTTGAAAGGATAAGTGAAAGATTTTTTTTAATAGGATGGATATTCGGTCTGTTGTCGTGGATTGACTTTTACGCTAAGATTAGGCTACGCCAAATAGTTGTGTCTAAGTAAAGAAACGAATAAATATAATAAGACATATTTATTATAGTACTTAAGGAAACAATATTCGCTTAAACATTAAACTTTCTTAAGCATTCAATTTATTGCATTAATATCATGATTCCGTGTCAATACGAGTATAGGCTCGAATCGCGATTGCACATCAGTAGTAGTATCAGACAGTATAGCGAGAATTGCGAGAATCGCAATATAAATATACCGTCTAATTCCTGCCATGAACCAACTCATCTTGAATACATCAGCGAGGTAGTACATTATGAATTACTCATAAATCACATTAATGACTTAATCAAACTAACCGACTCCATCGTAATATGTAAATACCTGTAGTATTGAGAGTTATGACTTAATATCACTTGCGTATAACCTCTTGGATGTTTGATCAAGTTTACCCGGCCATTATGATTAATAGCTAAATCGATGAACGCTTAATTGTATTCAAGTTTATTGAACTCTTGCTTCAAGAATTCAATTATTTGAATTTTGATTTATTTTCAGTATACATTACAAATAATACTTTAACCAAACGATACGGGAATTATTTTCTTTGTCACACTACAAAAACGTGCATGCTCTATCTACACATCGTCGCTTCTCCAGAATAGTGTTGCAACTCAAAAATCTGTATTTTTTATTTTATTGTTTAAATCTACCCGCCATTTACTTCTCTACCCCGGAAATTTATTTTAAAATTTAGTTCTAAAAACTGACGTTGTGGCGCTGATGTACCGTTATGTTTTTGGTTGAATTTGACCACTATTTTCTCATGAATGGCGAGTTATTGTCAGTTGCATATCGACATTTAACCGAAGATGTTATATTTTTTCGTGAATACCGTACCAAATCAAAATACTGAAATTAGACACAGTTATTTTTGATGAACAGTGTCGCAATTTGGACTACGACAGTATTTTAAAACTATTTTGTTTTAAGACGGTACAGTGCAATATTCTTATAATTATTTTATTAAAAGGCTGTTTCGTTTTAATAACTATGGCTTTTATTTGATTTTTGAAGATTTTAGTAAATTAGTATGAAAATTTACAAATTTTGAGCTACAACACTATTCCGGCGAAGCGACGACATGTTTCCTTTTTCTTCAATCCCGGGTTCTTTAAATGGGGCATGAAAAGCATCTATTGAGGTCGTCAAGGTTGGGACTATAATTTTAGTAACCACTCATCATCAGCAGAGCCCTGTTATTATTAAAAACTAAAGGTAATTAAAGCCTGCGGAAAATGGTTCCTACAAGAATAAGTGTACTTAACGTCTGTATTTGCAAGTTGCTACGTTAGCCGCCTAAAAAAATTGTTTACTTATAAAAATCAGCTGTATCATACGTCTATTTAAATGTGACATTCAAAACTTATCCTTATCTCAGATAAACAAGTTACACAATAATATAATACGACACGTATCCCTACTTTCGTTTTCATAAGAATTCGGTACGACAACAATAATTTAAAATCATGAGATAGTACCTAGTTCATTATCGCTTGTAAATCACAATAGAATTTCTAATTTGTCGACAATTTTTTCTCGGACCAGAATTCTCTTCGAGAAATTCCCGAGAATTCTCGCTCCCACTCCACAGGTATTATAATTTTCTTTTTTATATACGACACGTCACGTTTTCACCTCTCCTGGCAAGGCAAATTCCCAGGAAACAAGATTTCCATTACAGACACCAACAATGTTACGATGGTGGCTCATCTTGACGCCCACATTAGATACTTTTTCCCACTCACGCCCACTTAAAGAACCCGGGACTGTAGGACGAAGGGTTTTACGCTCGTGCCGCGTTTCCGCGTCTAGTGACTCCGATTTAGTGGCTCCAAGGCCCTCAAAGCCCTGCACTCATGTTTACAGCACTGCATTTCGCGCCTAACAAAGAACGCTCGCACTATGACAGTGATCGACTATTATTCAAATGAGTAATGTGTCATGTTACGCAAGTTTTTGTCTATATATTTTTATAGTTTGTCTGATTTCTTTTCTATCCAACCAAGAGGTAAAGACTGGTGCTGTCAGTGTTATACAATCATACCTACTGTTATTTATTATGAATGAAATACATTTTGTTGGCAGCAAAGTTTATATTTTGAGACGTAGGACCATAGAGTATACATTATATATAGAGCGCGCCTATCACTCAGGTCTTTGGCGACGAGTGTTAGCAGATACTTTGCGATGGTATAGCGCACCTATAGTGACGTTTCATGCATTACCGAAAATATCAATAGATGCACTTATTAATGTAATTTGTTGTTATGAAGTTTTTTGTTCGATTTGATATGCATGGATAAAATTAAAGCCAAAATACAAAAAATGGCGTCATTTTGCGGTATTTTTGCGTCATTATTACTACAAATATACGATGTTGTATAAAATTTTGATTTAACATATCGAATTAAATATTATTTGCGAAGTCATTTTGACGGGTATTGTTTTGCTACTGATTGAGGTTGAGCCAGGAGCCTCGGTACTGTTCATACCCGTGATAGCAGTTCATACTTGTAAGGCGCGCTCTATAGCAATGTATACTCTAAGCGTAGGACACGATGGAGCAGTCCGTCTGGGGAAGTACCTCCGCCCTATAGAACACCGGGACTATAGTAACTTCGTGTTGTGTTCCTGGCGGTAAGTAGGGTAGCCAGAGCTCACTGGAGAGGTTTTGTGCTGTCTGTGGGAAGACCAAAGGCTTGTCGTGCTTGTCTTCTGCGCTGACGGCACACTCTCGGTTTTTACAGAGCTGGTAGCACAAGTGTTGACACCATTGCATTGTTGTGGTTATATGGTGTTGCACACGTCTATGGGCCACGGTAGCCACTCTTCATCAGGTGGGCCATGTGCTTGTCTGCCACCTCTGGTATAAAAAAAATTGCACTCGTGTGTACCAAGATTTCTGCTAATTGAAATACCTAAACTAAACTCTAAATGTATTGTTTCAGGTAACGAGAAAGCTTGTACGATGCTGATTCATCTTACTCCGGTAAATATTGTACAAATGCGGTAGTAACAGTACTTACAGTACCCTCGGTGATATTTCATTTAACAAAATCTAGATGCATCCTCCCAGAACGAATTTCCCGAGAAACGCCGCAAGCAACTGATCTCAGCATGAGTCTAACAATTTTTCAGAAAATAAGCTACATTCCAACTCAGTTCGTATCAGAATCTCGTATATTATGACGTCATAATATTACGAGTGCTGAGCCCGATGGGGAAATTTTGATTAGATTTGTATGATTTCTATTTTAAAAGCACGGTTGCAACTCGTTTACGATAAATGTATTTTTGTGTTTTGATTTTTATGTAATAAACATGGATATGTTTATTTAGCCGAGATGGTTCTCGGTGGAGTAGGAGGAATAGGGTCACCCCATCTCCTGTATGTGTCGTAAAAGGCGACTATGGGATAGGGCAGTAACCATACAGCACATGACAAAACGGCAAGAGGCTCGCCGCATTACGTGAGAGCCAAAAACATAATTTGCGAAATGTGGGTATCTACCTCTGCCTGCCTCTTTGGAGATTTACAGGCGTGAGTATATTGTTTATTTATTTGAGTCACAAAGAAACACTACTTTGATTAATATGTTAACATTCGCATCCAAATTAGCAAGGTGACAAGTAAAGTATTAGAGGATAATATGTTAACATTCGCATCCAAATTAGCAAGGTGACAAGTAAAGTCTTAGAAGAAAGGATCTAAGAAGGCCAGCTCGAAAGAGATGGCCTTGGGTCGGCCGGGTGCGAGAGACATGTCTCAGACAGTCTCAACTCCGGCAACCAATGACCAACAGACGGCGTGCGTTTTAGTTCCTTCAAGTCAAACATAACCTTCCCTGCTCGTGGTATCCGTAGGGATATTGCGCAAGATAAAAAAAAGAAAAGACTGGCAATAAGAACTCAGAATTGTCAGTGATTTATTTCTTTATATAGGGTCATTTACATCGAATACACATTATTCTTCATCCTAGCGTTAATTCCCAGTCGCATCCGAAGCTTTCAGCTCGGAGTCTGGGGTCTGCTTTACCAGTCTTAACTACGGATTTGGCTAGACCACGATATTTTCCATGAAGCGATTGCCATCTGACCTCTACAACCCAATGGTAACATTAGGCGCTATCGAAGCTTTGCAGCAAGACCGTTGTTTTTGGACTTTTTTAAGGCTCCAATTACTCGTAACGACTGCCATAGATGTTCTTATGGCAACCGGGACCGAGGGATCGAACCCGCGCCTCCTGCGTAGCGGCCGCGTTCACTACCGCTACGCCACAGAGGCTGTCTCTATCTAATACACATACATTATCGCACAATTACATTAGAAGTCACAGTTTCCATCATACATTCTATCATTAGAAATGAACTAAGTTACTATCAGACCGTACTTAAGTATACTGTAATAGTTATTTGTTATACAAGAGTGCAAAGTTGCTTTTTAACCGCGTGCTCAGTTTTGATGACCGAGCAAGCGAAAGCTCCTTGTAATCTTGAGCGTTAGCGAGGGAATCAAAAGAGCACAAGGTGAAAAATCTTTGCACTCGAGTGCAACACGTAACTTTTCATCCCACCTCAGCGAGGAAATAATGAAATGCTTCTCCTTCCTAGCGTTAATTCCCAGTCGCATCCGAAGCTTTCACCTCGGAGTCCGGGGTCCGCTTTACCAGTCTTAACTGCGGATTTGGCTGGACCTCGATATTTTCCGTGAAGCGACTGCCATCTGACCTCCAATGGTGACATTAGGCGATATCGAAGCATTGCAGCTAGACCGTTGTTGAACTTTTTAGGGCTCCAACTACCCGTAACGACTGCCATAGATGTTCGTATGGCATCCGTGACCGACGGCTTAACGTGCTCTCCAAGGCACGACCAAACCAATGCAAATACCCATTTTCATGCATAAAAAATATTTGCACTGAGCGGGGATCGAACCCGTGCCTCCTACGTAGCGGCCGCGTTCACTACCACTACGCCACGGAGGCTGTATAATATGTGTATTAATACTAATAATAGAATACAAAAAAATAAAAATTCATCAACAATATTCAACAATATGACGTGAAAAAAACTGATGCGCGCAAAGCAAATTTAAAAAAAAAATACACCAAGGAGGTTCCGAGTCTGAGTTTTTCATAAATTAAAAAAAAGTTGTATGATAAATTCGGCACCATAGAGGTAGAAGTAAATAGGTTTAATGATGTTTTGAGTTTACAAACCTAGTACACACGATGTTCTAAATTCAAATTTACTTTCTCCTCTAGAGGATAAAAACGACTTTTACGCTCAGTTATCGAAGAGCAAAAATACACTTTCCGAGATGGTGGGATGAAAAGTTTATTACCAGCAGATCTAAAAAGGCCATTTTATTAGAATCGTGTAGGATAATATTTTGTCATGTGGCCATATTTACACGAAATTAGAATCTGATTAGTAAACGAATTATAGTGATCATTTCATTATTCTTTTTTAGCGGGATCGCTCAATGTGGCCTTTTAGACCCGCAGATTTTTTTATCACCGGCTTTACCTGCCTTGTGAATTATAATAAGTTTTTTCAATATTGTACCTACGTACTTTTATACATTAAGTCTTTGCTTACGCAAATCCTCGCCCTTTATCTCTTTCATGTATGTACTACATACTATTCACTGCTCACAAGCTTTCGATGTGGAGTTTAAAACGTTATTTATATACAAAAAAGCGATAAAAACGAACAGACGCGTGTATATTACGTGGTTGTGTACGTTTTTCATCAGATCAGCGTGGATCCGTTTAAACCGTTTGTGTGGAAGTATTCTGCATCGTAAAACGTGAGGCATGTTAGCGACGCGGCACACAACGAATAAATATATAGAATTTACAAAAGGTTCTCTATGAATAGGGATTTTAAACGTGCTTTTATTCGAGTAACTTCGAGTTGTCTATGTCAACATAATATACTTCATCATCCGCCGAGTCTTTATTCAACTCAGTTGGGGACGGTTTTCAGCCTACCTGAAGTGACTGCCATCTGACAGTGACCTACCACCAGGTATAGCAGAAAAACCCCGCTCAGTGCAAATATTTGTATGCATGAATATCGGTATTTGCATTGATCTGGTCGTGCCTCGGAGGGCACGTTAAGCCGTCGGTCCCGGTTGCCATACGAACATCTATGGCAGTCGTTACGGGTAATAGGAGCCCTAAAAAGTTCAACGACAACAGTCTAGCTGCAATGCTTCGATATCGCCTAATGTTACCATTGGGTTTTGGAGGTCAGATGGCAGTCGCTTCACGGAAAATATCGAGGTCCAGCCAAATCCGCAGTTAAGACTGGTGAAGAATAGCAGAAAAATCAAGTTGTTGGACTTTTTGGGCTTCAACCACCCGTAACGAATGCCATACGAACACTATGGCAATCGGGCTTTGTTTTACATGACATGACAAGAGTATAACCCGCGCTACGTATCATGGACCTAAAATGTGCTCAAAACGTGCCCTATACGCGCAGTACATATTTCTTGGGTGTCTTTTGAGGATAGCACGGGATGCTACTGCGGTAGACGAACTCAAATTCACCGAGCATAGACTATTACAAAGCAATCCGCGGGCGCCAGAGCCTCGTATGTCTTACGATTTAGGTCCAAGATACGTGGCGCGGGCTATACCTGAAATCAAAATAGTTATGAAAGTAAAAAAAGCAAAAGAAGTATACCAAGATCGTGGCAAGTGGAAATATATCTCTCTCATAAGTCTCTGCTTACCACATTGGGAAGGAGGCGTGAAAATATGTATGTACTAATGATATTTTTTAAATTCTTTATCCTATACAAAAATCAATACAAGATAAATTTACATTTCAATCAATCAATTTTATTAGCCTATTGAAGTCTACTGCATTACAAATAAATATTCTACAACATTCTACACAACGCGCGCTATCTAGCCCATGGTAAGCTTAATTAGCTTGTGTTATGGAATCTAGAATGCGGATATACATACTTTAATTCCTTTTTTTTTTGTAAATACATACATATTATACATAGAAACACCCAGACCAATGCAAATATTTATATTCATGCATACAAATATTGGCACTGAGCGGGGATCGAACCCGCGCCTCCTGCGTAGCAGCTGCGTTCACTACGGTTACGCCACAGAGACAGTACAAGTACACTGCACTACGAAGTACAAAGGCGTACACTGCCATTCCCGTTCAAAGGACATCGGGAAGGGTTTAGCCTCGTTATCTAAGACTCTTAGCAACTCAACTGGAGCTGGGAATATAATCCCGGATCTAACTGAACGATGAATACTCGACACATCTCCGTATTTGCTTTGGGGATCCGTTGCACCTATTCATTTATACGCCAAAAGCTTGTATATTTGTATAGCACGGTGAGCAGGGTAGCCAGAGCTCACTGGAGAGATTTTGTGCTGTCAGTGGAAAAACCGAAGGCTTTGTCCTACTTATGTTTTGCGCGGACGGCACAGAATCTCTCTGTTCTTACAGGTTCGACAGCAAGAGGGTGACTCATCTAGTGTCGCACTCGCCCATAGGTCACGGTAACCACTTACCATCAGGTGGGTCGTGTGCTTATCTGCGGGATAAACCGTCTAGTAGCATACTTAGAAGTTAGCCCATTTCGTATAAATTTTCTGTTCAAGCTGTAGATATAAGGATTGTATCGGATCGTTGAGACCCGATTATACAGCGGGAAGGAGTTCTCATGCAAAAGTACAGTGTTCATGTCCGGGGTAAGTAATTTATCTCCTCACTTCCCTGCCTCTTCACGTGTGAGAAGTGGTACCGAGGAAATATACGGATATTTATATATTTGTGCGGGCCCGTTATCTACATAAATCAATGTGTGTATGAATGTTCAGTGTGGTCTCCAAAACAGCTGAACTGGGCCTCGATTCTGCTAAAGGAAAACCACTATCGTGCCACTGTGACTGCAAGTAAATTCCATTTAATTTTAGCCTTTAAAGTAATGGGGTTTAAGTTTAATATTAAATGAATTTTTGTAGAGTGAATGAAAGAGTGTAATGAAATGTTTCATTTAATTTTTGACTGTACGTCTATAGAAATAAGTTCTAAAACTTATTGCCATTTTTTGCAGTCTGTGGTATAACAGTGGTTGTGCTTTAGTAGAATTGAGGGCCTGATTTTATAATATTCTTTTTTGTATTACAACGAGCGGTTCTTTAAAGTCTGATAGCTAATCGCTATTAACCAAAATAAATGCCCATTCGGAACAGTGCCAGGTAGCTACCAATTTACTTATGTTCATAAAAGTGTGTTGTATTTATAATAAAAATACAAATCTAATCTCTACCTCGGGGCAAATATCTTGGACCTAAGTCGCGAGACAAATGAGGCCCTGGCGCGTGCAGATTATTTTGGAATAAACTATGCTTGTTGAATTTGAGCTCGGCCACAGCAGTGGCACCCCGTGCTATCCTCAAAAGACACCCAAGAAACGTGTACTGCGCGTATAGAGGACATTTTAGGTATTTGTCCCGAGCATGAGTTTAGATTTAACACCTTTTTGCGAAACAACGGCACCGTCCGAAATACGAACCAGTATGTTTCCACTAAAGGTGGAGTTTTCGGTAGTGGGCTCGTAAATCAGGCGAGGCTGAACGTACGATATTAATGTACGGACGCGACCACCTTCGGCAAATACGTTTTATTGCGTGAAATGCTCCCCTGTACGCTTGGCCCGTACACTTTGCGCTCTTCAGAAGGATCTGTCCTGGTTTAGAGTTTGTTGAGAATATAGGAATAGACTTGTGGTGGTGCGTTCAAGTGTTGTCAGATGTCGCGGTTTCGATTTCCGTTCGATGTTAATATTTTTGTGCATGGATTAATTCATAATCCTATCTAGACGTAGGTAAACATAGCTTAACTAGCTTGTGTTATGACTTCTAGAATGCAGATATAAATCCTAAATTGAATACATACATACTTATATTCATAGAAACACCCAGACCAATGCAAATAAACATACAAACAAACAGTTCAAGCACTGAGCAGGAATTGAACTCGTGTCCCCTGCGCAGAAGTTGAACGCTCTACCACTACGCCACAGGGAAAATTGCCATTATTATGTACAGTCAGCGTCAAAGCGATCTTGACTTAATCTGAAAGCCTCAAAATGATCTTAATACCAAAGTATTAAGAGCAAATCAAACTCTTTTATTGATTTAAATTGTATTATCGTCTGTACTAAAGGTGTGTACGAAATATTAGAACAACCAGTCAACAGGAAGGGGAGAATACCAAGGTGTTAAGATCATTTTGAGTACTTTGTTCGTCAAGATCGATCTGATAATTTATGTTATTTTGGCAAAAAATACAAAAATAGGTACTTATCTGGCGAACTTTTATTATATTCCCTTAAGAGGCAGGCAAAAGTCGCAACATCGGCTCCGCCTCGCCAGCGAGTCATTTCTCATAATATTATTATAATATAATCCGATTATACAAAATTATGATTCTCTTTGTATATTCAACAAACATTAATTATATTATTTGCTTGCATTGATATTTAATCCGTATTTACTGAATAAATTGTGGAGTTACAGTAACAAATTTATGTGCCAAATTATTTGTTTTTCGGTACTTGTATTGGTAGAAGTCAAAGTAATTTAAAGTATCATGGTCGTTTACATTACTATTAGAGCTTTCGGGATAATTATCATGTATTTTTTGGAGTTACCGATATTTCGGTGCTGTTGCAAGCATCACGATCATGATCATGGAAGATGCCCTCGATTCTGCTAAAGCAAAACCACCGTCATAACACGGACACTGTAAAACAATCCATTTAATTGTAGACTTTAAATAATGTTTTCAAACTCAAAATTCAATGTTTTTTTTTTATAGAGTCAACAAAAGCATGTACTGAAAATATTCTCATTTAATTTTGGACTTTAATTCTATATGAATAAAGGCTAAAATTTAATGCCATTGTTTGCAGTGTCTGTTATGACAGTGGTTGTGCTTTAGCAGAATTGGCGGTAAACTGACGATGATCTGACGGGTGCGGACACAGTACAGGAGGGGGAGGGGGCATTGGGGTTAAAAGAACCTATCTAAAAATCTCTTAGACAACATTTTGTGTCTGAAAACAAACAATATCGACCGTTGTTGTGCATAATCTTTTAATGCATTTGGACTATAAATTCAATAACTAGCACAAACTTTCCGAATAGAGTAAACTGGTAATTCAAATCTATTTCTTTCTATACAACGCATATTAAATATATACATACATACATACATACAATCACGTCTTTATCCCCGGAGGGTTAGGTAGAGTTGAATTAACACCCACATTTCACCAATTAGTGTATTAGGTCCCACGTAATAGGGGGTGAGCCTATTGACATAGCTATGCCAAGCAGTCGACTTCGATAGATTGATTGATTGAAGAGTTACCCACACTCTACTATTCTTTATTCCGTAAGTTCAGTTCATTTATTCTTCTTCTCTTTCTCCTAGCGTTAATTCCCAGTCGCATCCGAAGCTTTCAGCTCGGAGTCTGGGGTCCGCTTTTTACCAGTCATAGCTACAGATTTGGCTAGACCGTTCAGTTCAGTTCAGAAGTTCAGTTCATTTATTATTACTATAAAAAGTCAAATTAAATCGAAAGTTTTCTAAAAAAAACCTCTCAAATGCATTCAGCAATTCCCTTAATAAGTTTCCTTCGTAAATAAGTAAGGAGCGAGCGATTAAAGTGTCGAAAGCTGAAGCAATAAGCCGGGTTGCAGGTGTTGAGTTATTGGCTAGTACGCCGATATGACAGCCCACCGAGCAACGCCAGATCGGTTCAGACGTAATGCCAACGATGTACGGAAGCCGGATTTAGTCGGCTTTATATCGTCTTTAGTAATTTTTTTGACGTTTACGGTACGAAATTGACTCAGTCGAAGTAAATTTTCGTTTTACTTGATGTTGGGTTGAGGAAGATTGTGTGAATAAATGTTTGGGTGATAGTGGTGAATTGAGTGATGTTTCTTTGTAACAAGACTTGTGTCCCATACACATATGCTATGTAGACTTCTAAGACTGATTCTACTGAACAAAATATTTTTGTAATCTTCTTTTCCTTGTAGTATTAGATACGACTGCTTTTATCAGATTTCATCTGTAGATATGTGTCGATTTTTTAACACATACAACCAAGGCGGTGAACAAATAATAGTAGTTTAGTAGTAGGTAGTAGTAGTTAAATAGTAGTAGTTTATAAATACCAACAAGACTAGATACTTGACTAAAAATCATGTAAAAGATTTTTATTCTACCAAAAAATAAATATGCAAAGTAATATTACTAATAGTATAACCTGCTGCTTGCACCGTAAAAAAGCTCTACTGCGTCCTCAAACAGCTCTTAATAACCTAATATTTTTTAACTCTCAGTTATCTACAAAACCTACATCTAATATCATAAATGCGAAAGTAACTCTGTCTGTCTGTTACGCTTTCACGCTTAAACCGCTGAACCGATTTAGATCAAATTTAGTACAGAGATAGATGAGAACTAGTTAAGGACGTAGATAATACTTTGGTCGATAATCGAACCACGCGGGCGGAGCCGCAGGCAACAGCTAGTACAGTATAAAAACTTTATCATTACAACCATGAAAGTTGATAATCAAAGAGTTAACAAAACAACAATTATTGAACAACAGAATGAAAACAAACCGTGTCTGCAATAGATCAAACGCCCACACGAACTCAAAATAGTACGCATCAATAACATACATAACGAACTCATACAAAAATACGTAACAGCCCATACATCAGTATCACTTACGTACGTAACCCACTTACGCCGCACTGGTACATTTTAACCCACTCTCCCCATGATTTTATCCACTATCTATGAGTAGGTACTATTATAAAAATGTAAATCAGTTGTGTCTGTATATTAGAGATATTTTAAAAAACAATTTGTGACTTGTACCGTTGTTTAGGTTATGTTAGATTAACGATTCTAAACACAAAATATATTTTTTTTTGGAATTGTTAAGTACCTGTTTATTCGCGATGGGCGTAAAAACTAAGGAACTTATTGGGTAAAAAATAGCAAATTTTCGATCATTAGTCTTAACTAGAATGGGTAAAATAAAATAAATTAATAAAAATAAAAAACCCGTCTGACACTAAAATGATCGATAGCAGGCGGTACCCATTTGCAAATTATAAACCGAATGAAAATATTTTAGATATCTCTTGGTTAGACTTAAAATCGTAAATTACGCAATAAATACGCAAGTTTCATCTCAAATGGTAGCCTAAAACCCGGAGATTTTTTATTTGTCTCTTTACACTGCGATCTGTCGTTATAGGGACATTTATCAGTGGGTTGGTTGGGTTTGGTATTAACATGCTTGGTATGCGACCATAAAACCGGCGATATGACCAAAAAACGATAAGCAATACGCGGGCGGAGTCAGAGGGTCCAACTAGTACATAAACAGATCTCAACTCGCACTGCACGTCGCTGGTATTGTACAAAACGTGTAAATTGTTTGCCGATATCAAGGAAGCGATATTTTCGCGCTACACTGCGGGTGAGTTGGGGCAAACACGACAAGTGTGTAGCGAGAGCCTATTTTTATGAAGCCTTTTGCATGTATACCTCAGGAAAGATATTTTGGACCTAAGATGTGCTCTATATGCGCAGTACACGCTTCTTAGGTGTCTATTGAGGATAGCACGGGGTGCTACGGCGGTCAGGGCCTCGTTTGACTCGTGATTTAGGTCCAAGATAGGTGTCTTGAGGTATAGATGCATATATGCGTGTTAAGGCGAGGTTCGATTTCAATATTGAGAAAATATCTATCTTTTTTTATTTATTTAAGTCTGACTAAGATCTTTCTACTTCCTAAAAACAACTGCTTTAATCAGTTCACTAGTTTTTGCGTTAATCGTCAAAGAACAAGAAACCCAAAATAATGTTTTTGGCTTTAGACTTCTTAATTTAACATAACCCAAGTATTGAAACGGATTTTATTGCGATTTATGTGGTATCCTTGTTGTTTTATTTCAATGATTGATATCCGCAGAAACTTCTGACAGTGTCATAAGTCATACATAACATAACTGAAGTCCTTTTTTTAAATGTCTCCAATGTACAGACAACTAATTTACAATCTTATATGTACTGTCTGAAGTTAACACGAACTTTTTAACGGATTCTATCGCAATAATATTGTCATTATTTCCTTTCAGCCCGACGTTTCGGCTACTTTTCAGCAGCCATGGTCGCGGGTAAAGATGGCAAAATGGGCTAAAGATGGTAATAGTCACATAGTTTGAAGTGTAAGTTATCTCAAAGTACCCGAATCATTATCATATCAAAATATATCGAGATAGAATCCGTTAAAAAGTAGTTTATTTCTATACAACATAACATAACCTCACGCCTATATCCCCAAAGGGGAAGGCAGAGGTGCTAGCACCCACATTTCGCCGTTTATGTTTAGGTCCCAATGTAATAGGTGGCGAGCCTATTGCCATTAACCGGGCACTTATAAACCTGCGATAAATACACAAATAACTTCGAAAAGCATCGAAAAGTCATTGGTGTGTGCCATGGTAAAACCTGGGATCGAACCCGAGACCTCATCTCAGCAGTGCATTACCCATACCACTAGGCTACCGCGGTAGATACAATCTACAATTTCTATACAATCTTACAATTTAATATGGCACAAATTGTTGAATTAAATACGGAAGCACTTTGAATCTACACAACATTTTGTTTCGACATATAAATAATGATATAACTGTAACATAATAGTCCGAATTATACGTAAATGTTCGCAGCTAAAATGAAATGTGAAAATAAACAACGTTTTTGTGAAGAAATGATGTTATAAGTGTCGAGTATAATCAGAAATAATGAGCGAACTTGAACCAAATTAGTGTAATAAGTTACTTTATTTTTTTACAAAACAACATCTTGTTTTGTTTTTTACAAGCTTTTATTTTACTGGCAATGTTTGTATGATAGTTCGTGGAGGCCGTCTTACAAGCTGAATTAGTATCTAGCACTTTGTGTTATCCTAGATTTTTTTCATGGTTCAGTTTCGATGACAGTGGGTTTTATTAGTAAATGTATGACCTGATACTCGATCAGACAGCTGTAACTCCAGGCAAAGCCTAGTTTATAGTTGAAGCTCAAGTAAAAACCTAACAATAAGTGGACTCCTAAGTGCAGACTACCGGCCGCAACTGGGAAATCGCTGGTAGAAGCTGATGTTTTTTTTATACCACTTAGGTGGCAGACAAGCACACGGCCCACCAGATGGAAAGTGGTTACCGTGGCCAAAGGACGTATGAAATTACCTATGCATTAATACAACATAATATATTAGGTATATTATGCCCTTTAATTAGTTTTTTTCATTTCCTAACGATTCGGAACCGAATTTTAACTCCACACAGATGAACTAGCGTGCTGAACCTCGTTTATTACTGATCCAAAACTACAAACTTAACATTTTACCCACAGCAAAACAATTTTAAACCAGATATTCGAATAAGTTCGGACGGGACCCGTCCGTTTGTGTTTCTATATTATTATAATTTATCTAGGTACGTGACTTAACTTTACGGAAATGAATTACACGGCAGCCGAGCTCTAGTCGACATCAAAATAAAATTATTCGACGATGACTTATTGATGGCTGAGTTAAACGAGGGATATGATAAGTTATTCCCGGGCAAGGCTGTGTCGCGCAATTTTGCCGGGACGACGGAATAGCAAAGTGTTGTCTATTTGTGACAAGCGGAGCGTAAGCGGGCGCGGTCGCATATTTGCTCAGTTTACTCTTACATTTGGCGTTTTAAGGTTCGGCATGTCTTTCATATTAAAAGTTATTACCGGGCAAGGCTGTGTCGCGCAATTTTGCCGGGACAACGGTACAGCAAATTGTTGTCTATTTGTGATGAGCGGAGCGTTAGCGGACGCGGTAGCGTATTTGCTCAATTTACTCTTGCATTTGGCGTTTTAAGGTTCGACGTGTCTTTCATAATTATAAATTATTCGATGACGACTTATTGATGGCTGAGTTAAACGAGGGATATGATAAGTTATTCCCGGGTAAGGCTGTGTCGCGCAATTTTGCCGGGACGACGGTACAGCAAAGTGTTGTCTATTCGTGACAAGCGGGGCATAAGCGGGCGCGATAGCGTATTTGCTCAGTTTACTCTTGCATTTGGCGTTTTAGAGTTCTGCGTGTTTCATAATTATAAGTTATTCGATGACGACTTATTGATGGCTAAGTTAAACGAGGGATATGATAAGTTATTCCCGGGCAAGGCTGTGTCGCGCAATTTTGCCGGAACGACGACGGTACAGCAAAGTGTTGTCTATTTGCGATGAGCGGAGCGTTAGCGGACGCGGAGGCGTATTTGCTCAGTTTACTCTTGCATTTGGCGTTTTAGAGTTCTGCGTGTTTCATATAGGTAACATATTTAACGGTGACTTATTGATGGCACAGTGATGAGCGAAGCGTGTTTGTTCAGAGTTTACACGCTCACCAATCGAGCGGCAAGGATAATAATATACAGATAGTAAGATATTTGTACTTATGTATAGCTCTTAGGAGGGAACAGCAGAATACGTTATTACCTCACGATTCAATTTGTGATAAGCGGAGCGGGGGCGGATGCGGTAGCGTTTTTGTTGTGTTTACTTTTGTACTTGGTGCGCTTAAAAAGTTCTGCCTAGTAACTATGTAAATCAATGGGTTCCACACTACTGTTCTTCTTGATCTACTATTATTAAGTTTTTAGTAGGTAGACCTAGTATTTAATAAAAAAAAACATCTAACATTCTATTCTGACTGTCAGTTTTGAACTTAAAGTTTTTTTTGTTTTTTGTTTTTATACAGGACACGTCAATTTGACTTCGCCTTGCCTGATGGTAAGCTGAGGGCAAAGTCTTGGAAGATGAAAAGAAAGCTGACACATATGGATACATATTTTCATCTCTGTAACGCCTATATTTGCTATGTTGAACTGTACACAATGTAAATACCCCGACTCATCATCTTAGAAGTAATTTACGTCACAGCTAGAGTTCTCTCATCTCTCCCATCTCCTTCCCTCGCACCACTTAATGCCACATTTACTTTCAAAAATACATCTCACCCCTTCGCACCCCCTGAATTAAGCAAGTTATAGTTCAATTTAAAATTTTGATATGAAGTACGTAATGCTGGCAAGTTTGGAGCGCTCGTGTTTATATGATTCATAATTTAGTGGCAATCGTGTCTGTATGTATGTGTGGTGAACTCACTAACTTGCAGACGTTTACGGTTTATTAGATTTCAGAATTTTGTACAAAGTAACGTTTGAAATATTTCACTTTTAATCATCACGCGTGGTTCCCGGCAGAGTAGAATTTGGGCCAAGCCATCTCCTCCCATGCGGTGTCGTACCTACAAGGCGACTAAGGGATAGGGCTGTTTAACATCAGACAGCCTAGACAGAAAGCGGACCCCAGACTCCGAGGTGAAAGCTTCGGATGCGACTGGGAATTAACGCTAGGAGGAAGAAGAACATCAGACAGATATATACAGCCCAGACTCAGCTGCAGATATATGGCTCGAGTCAACAGTTAGTGCCCGGAATACAGTAATAGGCTCACCCCCTATTACGTGGGACCGAATACAATGATTGCACATGTCCATTGGTCACGGTAACTACTTCGAGGTAGGCCGTGTGCTTATTTGCCACCCAAATGGTAGATATAAAAAAACATTCCCTAAGTCTTTTCCCAATTAAGTAACGCCTAAATAGAAGGAGAGGGGAAACTCTAAACCTAGTCTGATTAGATTACCAGACGAAATGGCTATGCTGCAAGGCTAGAATCCTGGCGGTGATGCTAAAAATTAATATAAAAAACAAAAAAAAAATCGGTTTCTAATATTATGATAAAATAACCAGAAAAAACCGGGCCCATCTGAATCAACCAATATTATTTATGTTAAGGTCTTTAAGCTTTTTAAACTTATTAATTAGTACCCGTAAAATCATAACTTTTACTTTGCTTCAATTCCACAGATACATTTTAATTAATACCGCCACAGTATATTTGCGAAACCATATCAAAGAGATATTAAAAGAAAAAGTCACGCGAATGATATCCAAGTTTTTTTTTCATACGAGCACCAAAAGGGTTATTTCTTACATGTAGTGAATGAGGCTTTTGCTCCTAAAGCCGCCTGATTTTACAGCAACTAAGCGGAAATGCAAACACATCGACAGATACCCTGTCAATATTATGTATAGAGAACTCCAATGTTGGGTTAGGCTAGCACACTTGGCAAAAAGTTATTACTGGCGGTACCCAAACCGAGTTTGCTCAAGTCCTTT
The DNA here is from genome assembly GCA_914767945.1 of Eilema depressum. Classification (NCBI taxonomy): domain Eukaryota; kingdom Metazoa; phylum Arthropoda; class Insecta; order Lepidoptera; family Erebidae; genus Eilema; species Eilema depressum. The sequence continues at coordinate 17,876,482 of OU612028.1, read as the reverse complement.
AAGGATATGGGCTCTTTTGCGAACGAAGGATTTACGGATAATTACGCGCTTCTTATTAAGTCGTCTGCAAATACTTTTGGGGTGGGTAATTTTGTCCCCCGCTCGCGTTTTGGGGTTAACTATTTTTTTTCTTTAGGTTGTATGCATCTTGTGGATAAGACTTGGGATTTTTTGAAGCTGTTTTGTTACTGAAGTCACATTAGAAATAACTGAAGTTTTTGTACGATTTCACCATTTTTATGGTACTGTATAATTATGTCCGTCTGCTTGTTACCTTTGCTTCTAAATCTCTGAATAGTATTTAGATAGAAGTATGAACCATATATTATAGACTTTAATATGTGTTACTAGTTACTACATACTTTTCATCATCATCACCACATCGTTAGTTCCGGTGGCACACAAATCTTGTGCTAAGAAGCACCGGTGCGCTATTTTACTACTTATCTTGATTTTTTTATACTTCTTCGGTCGCAGACAAGCACATTGCCCACCTGATGGAAAGTGGTGACCGTGGCTTATGGACTAGTGCAACATCAGAGGAGTCACACTCGAACTGCCGAACATGATTTAGTTTATCTTGGCTTTTACGGACGTGACTGCCATTTGACCGAAAAGGAAAGCTTACGGCCTTGAAATGCTTAGTTCTTATTCATAAATGATTCACACTGACTGGCTAAAAAAAAATACAAAAAGTAATTTCTAAGATTAAGTTGAGGGAAAACAAGCAATCCCTCTTTAGCCGAAGGTAACACAGATACTTTCTGTTTTGGCACTCTCCCTTCGACGGCCGTATAAATCTCAATTTGCATAATATATTTTTGCGCCAGTTCAGAGGTGTCCGTTGAACGGCCGAGTATATCCAAACCGCGGGCATTTCGCTCGTTTGTCATTCACCAACGCGGCCATATTTAATTTGCGACGCCCCGCGGGTCCCCCTTCTCACACTCGGGGCGCTAAGTCGAAATATGAAAAGTATTTTTTGAACAATTCATATTTGTGTACGATATATATTATCCCTTGTGGGTTAATTAGGCCCAACTCGCGGTGGTAGGGTTATTGTTGCTTGGTCAATTTAGGTTCGAGTGTGGTTAAGGGTTGGCTTACACTGGTGGTTTAGTCGGTCGATATTACTAAAATATTGTATAAGGTTCAACACTATATACCTACTCCTTCAACATTCTACTTTGTTAGTTGTTGCCTGAAACACCTGTTCGACCTCATTTTTGACCCTCTTAAGACTTCAAAACATAATAAGAAAGTGCGCCCGTTTGACCTCTTTATTGTAGACAAGCTTTATCCCGCGGTTCCGCCTGCGTAGATGTCGGTTATCGCGACCGAAAATAGCCTATGTCCTTCCACAAGGTCTAATCTACCCCTATACCAATTTCATGAAAATCGGTTCAATGGTTTAGGCGTGAAAGCGTCGTTACTTTCACATTTATTATATTTAGTATGGATACCTCTTGGAATCAATAGTATAGTCTAATAGTTTCTCTGTTCTTACAGGATCGGCACTGTCGGCAGCACGAGTGTGACTCCCCTGGTGTTGCACTCGTCCATAGTCCACGGTAACCTCTTACCATCAGGAGGGCCGTGTGCTTGTCTGCGACCTAAGTAGTATAAAAATAAATAGTATTTCAGGGCAGACTTAACCAAGACATGAAATATAATGTACGTATTTTATAGGTATTCCTTCCGCCCGCGGTTCCGCCCGCGTGCATCTCGGTTAACGCGATCTTTGCTCATATCTTCGGTTCTACTCAACCGATTGCGATCAAACACACGTAAGATTTTAAGTCTGAGTAAGCCCCCATCGCGGACAAACAGACAGGAAATTTAAAAAAAATCTTTTCGTGTTCAGTATCGTTAACATAACATAACCCAAGTATCTTTTTTTAAATATCTCCAATGTACAGACACGAACACTTTACAATTATATAATAGTATAGATGTCCAGTCACACTACCCTAGGATCAATAGCAATGAGCCACGGCTACATCGAGCATGAACCTGGTTCAGTCCCAGGGGGGTTAACTGTCTCGGAGTCCGCATCGGAGTTAATCGGAAGTAACTTTGAAAACACGGTCTCTATTGCAGTTCGCCTATTTTTTTGTTTTATTACCGGATTTCTGTGGAGGGAATCCGATTTATTATATTTCAACTTATCTCATTTAATTCCGATTGTAATTACCTATCGGAAATAGATACATTGGAGTTATTTAAATTTAATACAATGTTAGTATTAAAGAAAACTAAATTTAATAAATATTCTACGACATTCTATACAGTGCAAGCATAGCTTAACTAGCTTGATGAACCCAATGTAACCATAGCTTACCTAACTAGCTTGTATTATGTGTTCTAGAATGTGGGTATACATACTAAGGTATTTTCGTAAATATATATAAATTAAACGTAGACACAACCAGATAAATGCAAATATACATAATTTTGCATAAAAATGTTTGCGCTAAGCGGGAATGAAAGCTGTGAAGGGTACACTACATATGAACACGAAAAACTTCATTCCGGAATTCACAATCACGCATTCCGAAATTCAGATTTTTATAATTCCGAATGAATCGTAATTCCGAAAGTCAGATATCCGATGTGCCATAAATCCTACTTATTAAAAACCTGAATTCCAAAATGCCTGATATCTAGTACTACGTCTGCTTGATAGTACGCCTAATAAATACCTACTAGTAGTATTTGGTCAAATCATAAAGATCGTTGACCATATGATCATTGAACCATACAATTTAAATATCCAGTTGACGACAACACAGTGAATATGTGACAAATATCGCCTTGGACAAAGCAGTTCGACTACTGACAAACTTGTAATTAAAATACCTCTGCGTTCATAAAAGTTGTAAAGTAAAAACTGGTTTTGTCTATGATTCCATTGTTCGTTAGTTTGGGGTTAAACTCTGCGAAGGTAGCCGAACCAATAATTCCGTGAGCTGTGGGATGGCGCCACTGTCACTACAAAGGCAAATGAAAAAGTCAAATCGTGCCAAAATTCTACTTTATAATAATTATAAACTTGAAAGTTTGTAAGTATGGATGGATGGATATTTGTTACTCTTTCACGTAAAAACTACTGAATGGATTTAAATGAAACTTTACGATAATATAGCTTATTCATCAGAATAACACGTAGGCTATGTATCAGCGATGAACGGGATCAGAATTCCACGCGGGCGGAGCCGCGAGCTACAGCTAGTGTGCAATAAAATAATAGTTCCGATTTTAGCCATTTCATGGAATCGTTGGTGCATCTATTAATATCTATGCTTTTTTGAGACATCTTTCTTAGCTGTGTTTTATTTAAATCATCAGAATGATTGAAATTCATCCCAGCTCTTAAGAACCGAAGGTTTCATTTAGTTATCGAAAATATGATTCCAATTTTGAATGTTTAAAACGGGTTCGAAAATAATAATAAAATTTTGTCCTTTATATGACTTTTATAAGGTTATAGATTATACTAATGTCTTGAAATTAATAATAAAAAAAAATATCTAAAGCTATAAATAATAACAACACAATAACACTTACTATAGATATAAAAACAATACCTAGTTATACCTTGGGACACGTAACTTGGACCTGAATCGCGAGACTTAGCCTTCCCTCTTTCACGGGACTTTGCCTTCGGCTTACCATCAGGCGAGGGGAAGTTAAATTACCGTGACCTATATATACCTAGACGAACGAGGCCTTGGCCCTGGCGAATTGCTTTGTAATAATGTATGCTTGGCAAATTTGAGCTCGTCAACCGCAGTAGCACCCCGGGCTATCCTCAAAAGACACCCAAGAAACGTTTACTGCGCGTATAAAGGGTGTTTATACGATCAGCACATTTTAGGTCCAAGATATTTGTCCCAAGCTATACATAAATAAGTGTTTAGAACGTTAGATATAATATGTTTTTAATTTCCACACAAAAAAGTATATAATCGTAATTACACATTGAAAATTACCGCGAACACTTATATGGTAATTAACTAAAATTGGAGGGAAAATCCAAGCTGTGCAGGTGTTTTTTTAAATTCTATTTTAATGAGTCTGAACGCCTTGGACCAATAAACACTCACAAATGAGTAGGTAAATATTTAGCGCAATGACTTTATTGTAAACTTACTAATAGTGTAGTAAATGTAAGTGTAGTATGTGTAATAAATACTAATACTAGCGTATGTGTAATAATTACTAATACTAGTATGTGTAAAAATATTAATAGTAGCATTTATGTGTAATCAATACTAGTATTTGTTATCGACTAAGAAAGAGAAAAGAGAATCGTCCTCAAGCGGGATTCGAACCCGCGATCTTTCCCTTTATTTTATTAAGACGGATGTATATGAGAAATTGGATCGACTTCGTGCGGGCCTCGGTGGCTTAAGTGGTCAGAGCATTCCCCCTGTAAGGGAAATATTGCGGGTTCGAGTCCCGCCCGAGGTCGATTCTCTTCTATCTTTCTTAGTCGATTTGAATAGTTAGCATAATAAATACTTCAAAATTTCATTCAATAGTATTTATTATGTGTATGTGGAAAATATCACATGTTGTGGGTTCGTTTCTACCTCGTGCAAATATTTGTATCCATGACTATGAAAATTTGCATTAATTTGGGTGTGTTCATTTTTCTAAAATACAAATACCATTCTAATCTATGTATATTATATGTGGGTATTTTATTTCAAAAACGTATATATATAATTAAAGTAAGTATTTTAAAACCCTACTTTTTTGCAAAAGTAGGCACATAGAGTTGGTAAATGTATAATTAGTAGGTTTTATTGAAATAAAACTACTTTTTAGTAGGTTTCAGCCTAGCTGCATGCATAATTACTATCGGACATTGTAAAAAATATTACACATTTTTATAACTGTAATTAACATTTCACAAATACGTAAATGAGCAGACTTACAAGACAAAGTAATTAATAATGAGGTAATTTCGTAAACGTGTCGAAAATTTACACAAGTAGACCAGTGACGTCTATGAATACTAAAAAAAAAATAGGTAAGGTATTTATGTGTGTATGTATGTAGATATGTATGTACCTAGGTATGTATACTATGAATACTCTCTCTGAGTACAAGTGGGTAGGTGTCAATATTCATTAATGCGTTTATACACTCTACGTCCCGTACCTATTCCTTTTCACAATTTTTATTCTAAACGGCTTCTTATAAATACATATCATTTAATTAAACAGCGAAAGTCCTGAACATTGTCAGCTCATGCTATCTAAATAGTCACAATTTCAGATAACTGTGCAGTGTGCACTTCAAGATACGAGACGGCCATCTTAGTCTCATGATAGCGTTAGCATGTCTGCTTGCCGCTGAAAAGTACACCAAGACTTCTTCTAGGAGAGTGAAAGTGAAATTGTAATAATTACCTTAACACTGCTGGATATACACCTTAAAATAAATGTGCTCCATAACACCTTTTTCTACTTGTCGCGTTTAATTTAAGTCAAGATAATAATTTTATTTTAATTCGAAAAACTACATTAAAATACACAAATCTCAATTGTTTTTTTTTATACCCGTTTTTTGCCAGTGACATTAGCTTCCCGCCATTTCAATATTTAAAAAAAACAAAATTCAAATTAAGTAGCTTATGAAAATTTGTGACAAGAAATGAGGTTGAGTTTTTGTTATTATCCTTATTATGTTATCGCGGCGTCTCCATCTGTGATTCGGATCTCGATGCTCCGCTCCTCGGGGCTCGGGGCGGCGTGGACGTCCCATCACACGAGATGGCGTCGTGCTAGAAACTCACCCTTGTTATAAAAAGCTTATCACGTATCCACCCGCCATAGTTACTGAACAAAATTGGATCCGATAAAAAGTTTCTACCATTTTTTTGTGACTCGTAAAAAGATATCGTAAGCGTTCGCCTCGGGCGAATGTCATTGAATTTTCAACAACGATTTGAGAAGATTGTTGTAGCGTCTCGAGGGGGCTTGTGACGCAATCTATTTACCGTGAGTTAGGTGCGGGCCCTTGTACAAACTAATTTTTAGGGGTATTATGTCGGGAGCAGCCGGATACTTCCATTTCCGACTCAATACGACGCTATCTGCGTCACTTCTTATAGAAAAGTAAATAAGAGTGACCATAGATAACTTTAGTAGGTATTATCAGTTGAAAAAAAGTAAGATGAAGATGGCATGGTGGAATGTTTTGAACTTCACCCACACGAGGTGCAGTCACATTAACGATCGTTATAAAAATAAAGTCACAGCAATCTTTAAAATAACTAGAATCAACCTAAATAAACATGTTGACAGTTGAAAAAAAAAATCTATTGTCCTCTTTTTCTTGTTTATGCAAAGCTTTGCGCTGCCTAAGTGTTGTACATTGTATGTAAATAAATCTTCAAACAAAAAAAAAAGTATTCACAAAATTTTATATGATAATTTAAAATATTATCAGAGATCTGATGATGATCTGAAATGACATTCATTTGCAGATTAGTTGGTGACATATTTTATAGATTGTAAAATGACCACATTTTTTAATATGTCATTCATATTTCATCTGCAATATGTTTCATATTTGTTATTGGTGTTGCTATGACGAAAAAAATATAAGGACTCGCCGAATCGTGCTTTTACGGTATTTACTACATTATGATTTTGTCATTAATACAGCGTAAAATGGTAGTTATTATGTTCTATATATCAATAGTTCATGATTTCCATCTAATAAACATGAATTGAAAGAAAAATAACGCTAAAACTACAATTTGTTTCCAATTTTTATTTTTATTTTTGGTGTGGTAATTTTTGCCTGACGTGACATTTCAAAACTGTCTGTTGTCAAAACTTGGTTTCAATGTTTATTTATGTTTCATAATCTTATCAAGTTACTTCGACAAAAAACATTGAATGTGTTTGTGTTTCTGTGATTAGATTCAGAGGCGTCTAAAGTAAGGTGCAGACACGAAACTAATGATGTTAGAATAGACGGGCAACGTAATGGGGGAACGACGGTGGCGTATAAACAAAAGCAAAATACTGTCCTTTTGTTTGGATCCTGTGGGAAGTAACTAACAAACTCGAGTCAGCCAGTCAAAATCGAGGCCACTCTATATCCTGCGTTAATAGCTCTACTACGGGACATTGACAGAATTGATGTTAAAAGCACAGAGCCATTCATTATGAATTGAATTGAACTTATCAAGTTACTTCTACAAAAAACATTGAATGTGTTTGTGTTTCTGTGGTTAGATGCAAAGGCATCTTTACACAAGGTGCAGGCACGAAACTAATGATGGCAAAACGGTAGACGGGCAACGGGATGGCAGAGCGATGGCTGGATATAAACACAACAGTGTAAAAGCCTAGAAGGCACACAGAGTACTCTTCTATATATATCATGCTACTACTTAGAGGAGTGGAGCAGTAATTATAAATATGAACAAATCCTGCAAATACCCATAAGATATTTGGAAATCAATAAATTAATTTAAAGGGATGACACGGGGTTCTGAATAATCCCACTGGTGGAGCAGGACGAAGTCTCTGATGATAACAACAATAATTGTATTGTACCTAATGTTAATTTATTAGCTGTAAGTTTTCATAAAATGCAAGGAATAAATAAATAAAAAGTTTTATTTTTAAATAAATATGCGAATGAGAATATTTATATTTCTATATACCTCTACCTCCATGATCATTATAGTGTTTATTATGCTTAAGTAGGTAGGTATATTAGTCAAAGTTATCGAGGTTGAATCTAAGGCCTTTCACATTTTTTTAAATACCTACTGTCTGTCAATTTACTGCACCCTGCTAGATGGTAAAAACTTGAGGTGCAATCCAGAACATGTGGACCACCATTAGGCTTGCATTAGGCAACATTAGACTGTCTTGGTCATTTATATAATAATATAATTATTTGTAGATGCCTCACAAATTAAATAAGGCTTCAGCGCCTTGCCTGTTGACTGGGCCCTTTACACTGGTGGGCCGTTCCCTGTATGGAAAAACTCTAGCATAACTTGAATATTTATTCTACATACATAGTATACATACATACAATCACGCCTTTATCCCCGGAGGGTTAGGCAGAGGTGACTTTACATCCACATTTCACCAATCTTTGTATTGGGTCCCACGTAGCCTATTGCCGTTTTCCGGGCACTATTGTTGACTTGAGCCATGTATAGGCTGAGTCTGGACTGGCTAAGTGGACGAGACTGGATATTTATTCTAATTCATGTAATTTGGAAGTTCATCATCACAGCGCAAGGTCCGGTTGAATTGCAAAGTTTTGACAAGATCAAATCACGCGTAGCAAGCAATAATCAATTATTATTAAATAAATGAAGGGGGGACAACACGACCCCGTCGCCAAAGCTTGACTTTTGTAGGAGCAACTCAGACCTTTTATCCTGAAATAAAAGTCTACGCCAAAGCCTCGGCCGTCAATAAATAGTTGTGTGGACAAACAGAGTGGAGTTAAATTGTGCCCTAAACATCTTAGTGAGGTTTAATATTACAACAATAAGATAAGATAAGATAAGATATTCTTTATTGTACACCATAAAAAAAATTAAAAGATAAACAATTTTCACAATATAATGCACAATGGGCGGCCTTATCGCTAACAGCGATCTCTTCCAGGCAACCTTTGGATGGATAGAACCATAAGAGATGATAGGGTATCGTACAATATTTGTTATACACAGATTAGATATAATTGAAATATATACATATACTACATAGCGTGTCAATATAATATACCAATACAATACATAATACTTACAATATACTAATTATACTACGCAGTATCCATAAATATATACTACACAACAGGTACACAAAAATAAAAAAGCATAGTTACTTCAGAGAAGACAGATAATGTTCTTTTAACACTTTTTTAAAGGACTCCAATGATTGTGCTTGTTTAATATGTAGTGGCAGTGCATTCCACAGGCGAACCGCCTGGATAGTGAACGATTTATCGTAGTAACTTGTAGAGTGCAGTGGCATTGCTAGCCTCAAATTCTCCGATGATCTCAGAAACCTCGTATGTGTGTCACCAAGGAACTTGAAACGTTCTTTGAGATAATGGGGAGTGCAAGGATTAAACAGTACGCTGTATAATAATGAAAGTATATGAGTATTCCGACGAAGGCGAATCGGGAGCCACTTGAGTTTGTTACGGAATTCGGACACGTGATCATATTTGCGTAGGCCAAATATAAATCTAATACAAAAATTTTGAAGACGCTCAAGCTTGTCAAGTTGCTCCTCAGTGAGATCTAGATAGCTGACGTCGGCGTAGTCAAGAAGTGGGAGCAACAGAGTCTGCGCAAGCGTAACTTTGGTAGCGGTCGGAAGTAGGCCTCGCAATTTACGCAAGGACCCCGCCGCTGCAAACAGCTTGCGGTTGACTTCCTGTATCTGATTATCCCAGGACAAAGTGCCATCCATGCAGATACCCAAGTTCTTCACTTGATCACTTATTTCGATAGCAGCACCGTTGAAGACAACTTGGGGATAGTGCGTAAAGTCAATGCGTGACATAATCCAAGGGCTTCCGACAACAATGACCTGTGTCTTAGCCGGGTTTACCTGTAGTCCATAGTTATAACTCCATTCACATATACGTTCCAGGTCCATATTTATGGTGTTAATTGCTTCCGTCAGCTGACTGAGAGGCGCTTGGGTATATATTTGAAGATCATCTGCATAAAGGTGGTAGGATGAAAGTAATTGTTGTGAGATTGAGTTTATAAAAACGGCGAAAAGTAATGGGGATAGAACGCCACCCTGCGGCACACCGACTGTTATATCACTCCACGAAGAAAAGGATTCCTCTATGCGTGTACGTTGCCGGCGGCCAGACAGGTAACTGTGAAACCAATCAATCACCGTTGGAGATATGTTAATAGAGCGCAGTATGCCTAATAGGATTTCAAAATCTACTGTGTTGAAAGCATTACTAAAATCTAACAGTGTAAGCACAGTTAATTTTCCTTTCTCCATGCCTAATCTTATGTCATCCGTAACATTCACCAGGGCTGTAACCGTACTGTGACCCGGGCGGAAACCAGATTGGTAGGGATTTAGTAACGAGTTTTTGACGAGGAAACTGCTTAGCTGCGTGTGGACAAGGCGCTCAAGAACTTTAGAAAGGAAAGGTAATATAGATATCGGTCGGTACTGGGAAAAGGTAGAAGGATTGCGTTTTTTTGGTAAAGGAATTATTTGGGCTTCTTTCCACGCAGACGGGAAGGAGCCGCTAGAAATAGAGAAGTTGAGAAGATGAGTTACAATGGAAAGGATTTGGTCCAGTATCGGCACGATCATGTTACGGCTAACACAGTCATTTCCGACGGCATTTGATGTTATGGACATTATGCTCTTCTTAACATCACAATCAGTGAATTGATTAAAGACGAAAGGAGAAAAGTTAGGAGTTGGAAGTGATGAAAGACGGTTAAGCGTATTTACTTTAGCAGTCCCTCCAAAATCGGACGAAGATGAGAAATGCTGATTTAGTGCTTCAATGTCAACGTTTTGGGTAGTATTTTCTTTGGACTTTCCAACTCCCAAGGTTCTTAAAAATTTCCATACTTTAGATGGTTCACCATTTTCGATGGAGACATGGATATATTGGCGTTGTGCGTCCCTACACACCTTATTGCAGTGATTACGTATAGCGACATATCTTTCCATATTGGCGGTGGTTGGTCGGTACTTATATTTGCATTTGGCTGCAGCTTTCTTAGCGATTAAGGTCTTAATGGCATCGGTAAGCCAGGGAGCTGGTGGATGTTTAATTTTGATTGCACGGACTGGTGCGTGCTTATCAAACAGACTGACCAAGTTTCCAGTAAAGATATTAATTTTGTCGTCAACAGACTCAGATTGAAACAATGGACCCCAGTCAATATCGTCAGCATCCTCACGAAGCGCTTCGATATTTACGCCTCTAAAATTGCGCTGCCTTAAAATTCTCGCCTTGGCCCTAGGAGGTTGAAGTTGATAGGAGAGGAATATAAGGTCGTGATAGGAGAACATCTCGGCATTGTATTGACCATGCTTAGTGACATGTTGCAAGGAGGATACTAGGATCAGATCAATGAGGGTTGGAATACAGTTAGGATAGTGATGTGTAGCATTAAGAGGAAGAATGGATAGGTTGCAGGATAGAGCTGTGCGCTGAAAAGCTGAAGTGCGGGAATCATTTTTTAACAGGCAGGCGTTGAAATCTCCCATAACAATTGTGTGACTGTAGTTAGGTGTTAAGTCTTCCAAAATGCGTTCAAAGGACGAGAAAAAGTTTATACTTGAAGAAGGACACACCCAATAGGACTTTGCTGTGGTACAGGTCCACTTCTAGAAACATATGTTCGCCCCCATTTGCGGGTGGTGGTTGTGCTGATGCATCGATGACGCGAAAAGGAATTTGCGTACGCAGATAAACTGCAACGCCACCACCAACACGACCATCATCACGATCATTCCTGATTAAGTTAAAACCTGGAAGAGAGTAGGTGACAGTTTGATGACTTGGCCGTAACCAAGACTCCGATACAAGTATTGCATGGATATTCTTACAGTCGAAACACGCCAGCATATCAGTGAAATGGGCGGGAATACTCTGAGCATTAAAGTGGACTACATTAAGATTTCTGGGTACATCGGAGAACTCGGAACGCAGTGTGTCAGCAAGTGAAGGACCACTCACAAAAGAATCGTTGAGGCTCGAAACCGATTGGGAACTTTCGCTATCACTATTAAAATAGTTATCTGTCATGAATATAAATATATAATATTTTATCTTAGAAGTTGGAAAATAATAAATTTAATAGGATAAATTAAGTATGTACCACCAACCAAAACAATAGTTCATCCACCCGCCAGTTGAGTGTCAGAGTTTATAAATACATTACTACAGGCGTCGAGCCACCAAACATACAACAATATAAACAACAAACAAAAAATAAATTTAAAAAGTTAATAATTAATTTACTAAATAAATGTAAAATGAAACATAACAATCGGAAGTCAATATTTTTTTTTTCTTTTTACTCGATAAAAATTTGCAGAAACAATAACTATGAAACATCAATATGAAGGCTAAAATCTGCTAAAAAGTAAATCCGTGTTAACATTCAATACGTCACGAATTTCACCGAATTTGACATTATGAATGACTCATATATTTAGACCATTTTACGCATCTTCATACAAAACTGTCAAATAAGATGATGAACATTATGAGCTTCATTATATGATTCATCAAAAGTAACCATTTTACGATTAGTGAAATCTGACAATTAAGATGATCATTTAATGAAACATCCAAAGCGGCTATTTTAGACCTGGACCACAGCAGTAGGAAAAAAAAAATAAAATACTTTTGAGTATTGCGTGTGTGAAGTGAAGGTGAATGACTTTTTTATACCACTTAGGTGGCAGACAAGCACACGGCCTACCTGATGGAAAGTGGTCACCGTGACCTATGAACCTTGTAATGCCCTTCTTGAAGAACACCATGCTGTAGTTGCATCGAAAAACCACTGCGGGGAGTATCTGGTGAATAGTAGGACTCCAAGAAGACCTTCAGGCTCAGGCCCAGGGTAACCTCATCCGTAAGCCAGTAGACCTGGTGATTGATTGGCGAAGCTCTGACGCAGGGATTCCCTGGAGGTCAGACTTCTGCCGCACCAATAAGACCTAGAATTTCTCACCAGCTCACGTGTTTCCCTCTTCCTACAGTCCCGAGTCCTTTAAGCGGGGCGTGAAAAAGTATCTGATGAGGCCGTCAAACTGAGTTCCACCATTGTAACATGGTACGTGTCTATAATGGTGACCCTCTTTTCCTAGACTTTACCTTCAGTTTATCAAGTGAAGTGAAATCGAATTGACGTGCCCTTTATATTAAAAAAAAAATATTTGCATGTTCCGTTAGTTACCCTCTTAGACACCCTCGGAATATGAAAGGGGTGATAGCATTCTAACCCTCCACGGCAAATCTTGAATAGGTATTGCGTATTTGATCTGAAGGTGAATGACACAAGTCAATTACATATCATATAAAATCAGTGAAGATCGTTAAATTACGCAGTGAGGCCGTCCGACTCCTGGCGAGACGAATCACTTAAGAAAAAAAACAAGATTTATTTAGGGGGCTACTATGGAACGTATGTTCGAAACTTTCGTCTAACATTGAACACGAACGAGATGGCAGACAAGTGCACGGCTCACCTGATGGGAATATACCGTGGCCTATGGACGTATGCAACAGTAGGGGCGTTACACTCGCGCTACCGACCCCGAGGAAGCCTAATGCGAAGGGCATTGGGTTTTTTTGAAGAACCACATATTGTATTCGCTTGGATATACCATAGGAGGAAGTTCATTTCATTTTTATAGTCTACTAGCTGTTGCCCGCGGCTCCGCCCGCGTGGATTTCTGATCCCGTTCATAGCTGATATATAGCCTATATGTTAATCCAGGGTATAACCTATATACATACCAAATTTCAACCAAATCGGTCCAGCCGTTTATACGTGAAAGAGTAACAAACATCCACACATCCACACATCCATTCTCACAAACTTTCACATTTATAATATTAGTAGGAAGTAGGATTGACGTGTGCAACACTGGGGGCGTCATCTTCGCGTTTGCGACTCTTTAAAAACATTCTAATGCCCTTCAGTATCATTAAGTTACTTTAGTTATGTGATTTTTTTTTCGGTAGACTTTAGGCCGAACGAAGTGTGTCCCGTCTTTAGGTCAAATTGCAGTGTAAATTCGTTTTAAGGTACAAATCGCCCGAAATTTCGGTCCGCAACTTCGAATATACGTCTTGTGGTAGGGCATATGGACCCATTCCGTCTATTATCATAACTTAGGAAAGTGATTTCGAATGATATATGGCTGTACCATTATTCTAGATGTATTGTTGGTGTTATGTACGTCTTCGTGGGAAACAGCTGTAATTTGCTAATGGAGATACGAGAAGGCACATAAGTTACGGGAATTTGCAATTCTAAATGAGACTAGAACCTCTTTTATTTCATAAGTAATATTGCAGCAATCGCGACGCGGGAACTCCCGCCTATAGGGCTGGCAATAACTCGATATGAACTGCTCTGGGCAATCTGTGAGTGATCAGCCGCCCTAGACAAGTGGCAAGTCATTGACCGGCGTATTGTAGAATAGATCAATGATGAATGTAGAGGATTTGACGTCGTCGAAGCCCATCGAGCAAGGGTCCTGGGACTGTAGAAATCAGTAAAACCAATTTTAATAGATAACTTTATAGGCGGCGATTATTCTAAGAAGGTCACGTCATGCTAATACATTTATTTAACATATATGTGAAGTTTTAGATTATTGAGATACATATTGTAGAAAATATTTGGTTTCCTAGCCTCTTTTCTACTATTTCCTCCTTTTTTATTTCATTTATGAAACTTCTCTCTATATCCTGTAGAATGCAGGCATATACAGGGTGGAAGATTTTAACCTTACCTGGAGGGAAAGTACTTTAAATACTGGAGATAGCTAATTTCACCCAAAGGAAACATTCCTTTATTTTTTTAAAGAAACAAAACTGCATTCATAGTTTTTTGAAAATTCCCTTGCCATGCCCGGTAATCGAACCGACTAAAATCCAAAAAAATAACATCCTGTATTTTTATAGCATCAATCGATAGTGTCAATCATGAGGATCGAAACTCTCTAATAAACATGGTAAATTAAATGAAAGGAAGTCAATAAAATCTTAACTTATAAATTCCATTCCAACAGATACAGTACTTTTGCTCAACGTGCCATCACATACCTTATCAACAATAACGCCATTTATTTAGTAAAATGAGTACTAAATGACTAAACTTTGATTCCGATTTAGAATGTAACGTTATTGTGTGACTGCATGAGGTAGTCAAGTCTCCCAATTTTTTTTATTAAGAATATTAGTAACCGAAATTACTAATATTCCTGTTAACCCCCAAGTAAGCTCAATTGCTTGTACTAGGAGTGGGTTCACGTCTGTAGTGTAATGGTCAGGATTCGAACCCGGGACCTCTCGATCGTAAGGCCGACTCCTTAACCACTAAGCTACCGATGGCGACGCTACTATTATGTCGATTTAGGTCCAAGATACGTGTCTCGAGGTATACTTGGTTGGTTGGTTTTAGTCGGTTTGAGTCCAGAGAGTAAATACCCCTGCTAGCCAGTGAGGGCCAGCCATGAAAAACAGAGACAAGTAATTTAAATATGGAATTTTATTCTTAATATGATAGGTGATGGATCCTTGAGTTAAAGTTCTCTATTTTGTTAAATCGAATTTGAAAATTGAGTTTTCAGGGATTTCCTTTCATTTAATTAACCATGTTTCTTAGACAGATTTCATCCTTATGATTTATACTATTGATTGATGTCATAAAAATACAGGATGTTATTTTTTCGAATTTTAGTTGGTTCGATTACCGGATGTGGCAAGATAATTTTCAAAAATCTATGAATGCGGTTTTATTTCTTTTTAAAAATAAAGGAATGTTTTCTTGGAGTGAAATTCGGTATCTCCAGTATTTAGAGAACTTTCCCTCCAGGTAAGGTTAAAATCTTCCACCCTGTATATTTCAGATCTGTAGGTTTTAAAGTAAATAAATAAAACGGTTTTGAAAATACCGATTTTTCGATGCTGACCTGATTAGGGGCCTTAATAGTGACATTTTTATGTTGTCAGTTGCGAGAGTTGGGAGGTGAGGGAGGGGGGGAGTGATGGGGTTTTCAAAAGGGTACCTTTTATCTTATTATTATTATATTATCTATATTAGAAAACAGGAGTTGCTAATGAAGTTACAGTGTAGTATCACATAATCTGTATGTTTTCAATTAAATTAAAATATCAATAACAAGTAACACATTCCACAGCTGAACAGTTTTTTATAAGCAGAATTTGTATTGTCCTTGTGGAATGCCTTTAACTCTAAATTCCCTTCAAAAATCATTCAAAATATTCATGACTACGACCAAAATATTGACACGCTATCTCGTTATAGTATAAGCACAAATATGTGTAATTGACAATATGTCAGCTGTTTCATTATTACGTTGCTTTTAAAGGCCCTTATTCTGCTCAATAGAAGTCAGCTGCGTATCATCCTGTATATAACGCAGTCGTAAAAGTCAAACGAGGGGTGAGTTTATTGTGCGATGTGACATTAGTGCAGCTTTGTCAACTAACCTACGGATTTTTATGATGTAGAAGTTAAATTGTAGGTTTTTTTCAATAGTTATTTAGTATGGTATTCAGAATTGTGTCGCGATGATATTAAATGTATAGTTTATTGCGATAATCCCTGGAGACCCTGCAGCTATTGTGGTGCCATAATGTTGTGAATATCTTTAATGGTATCAGGTAATCAGCTGACAAAATACAAGCTTGTTCTGTGTTAGTAATACTAGTATTTCTACTATTAACAAATATGTTGTTTTTAATAATACATTCATTCATTAGTTTATACAAAATTATAAATAATGACGTCACTATTTTGTAAAATGTGATTGGTCTTCTGTTAAGTTAATATTATAATTATGAACTACTAATAACTATAACAAAACTATTTATTAATAATTTTGTCTCTTTTTCTGGCAGCCAGCTGATGTTATAAAAGGCGTAACTGAGGCTATTTTCATTGTAGTATAAATATTAGGGTTTCACGTAAAAAGACCTAAGTCCAATTGAAGTACACGTTGACGGAAATAGCGCCAAACGAAATAAAACTTTTTGTGTTACTTAATATCGTAGAGAGACAACCCTAGCCCTATATACTCCGAGATGGTGAGGTATGTCCGTCGCTTTTTCTCCCAAGAGGCCTTGTTGGCGTGTAACTTTATATTTCGATATTTTGTTATCTTAATTCACAAAAGCCTTTTGAATTTCTATTTATGTACCTGTTTATTGTGCGCCAAGTCAGACAGCTTCGTTTGCTTTCATTGGTATTTACGAGGACAGGTCATTTTTGGGTCAATTTTGGTGCTTTGTTAATTGGTGCTATTGAAAATGTATCGAATATTTATGAGAGCTTTATAATGGATTTTGAGTTCTCAGATTTTGTAAGTCAAAGACAAAGTCAAAGTCAAAAAACATTTATTCTGTATAGACCATCAAAACGGCACTTACAAAACGAAGCGGCACTTGTAAGGTTCAGAAAAGGTATTTCTGAATTTGTCTGAATAAGTTTACATATATTTATTCACATTGCAAATCCCCGAAGGGACAGGCAGAAACGCATCAACACCCACACTTGGTCAACTAGGGTTTTTCGGTTCAACATAGTAGGAGAGAGCCTGTTGCCGTTAAGCAAGTAAGCAAGCAACTTTTTGTCCAATTTTACTCATCAAGCAAAGTAAGCCGCTTGTTTTTACATAATGTCCAAACTTTAAAAGCATTAACTTTCAAATTAAGTAAGAAACCATGCCTACTAGAAAAACTTAGACAATTAAGTAGATAGTAACCGTCGTAAGTCGTTAGGCTAGCCTCTATGTATCCTGTATCTCAAGAGGAAACATACTGTGCAGTTCACCATGTTAGAACCACATAAACCCCGTTTGAATTTCCAATGTAATCCATTAAATTGCATAAAATTAATTACTTAAGCAGGAATAGTTTATGATATAATTAATTAATTCTAACCGGGACGCTTTCCGCAGTATATTGTCCTAACTGCGTATTACGACAGAGAATTTTTCTTTACGGGCATAATAAAACCATTACTTGGATTAATATGAAGCGTTTAACAAAGGGTAGCTTATGGCCACCATGGCATAACGTAAAGGCGGAATCATACTTCCCTATGTGTTACTGTTACTCACGTGGATTTTCTACATGGAATATGTGGGAACATATTTCCGGGTTTTAAAGAAGCGTTATGTGTTATTCCAGATCTATCTTTGTAGCTAATTTCAGCCACATAAGTTCAGCCGTTAGAGCATGATTAAATAACAAACATCTCTACGAATTTTCACATTTATAATGTTAGTACGAAATATAATTTTCAGTTTGTCTCCATTCGCCCAAATTTTGTCAGATGTGAGCAAATAACATACATGCCACTTTGTGTTGTGAGACCATTATTATGTGTCCTATTGCCATGGTACTTGCGGCTTATTAATGTATTTGATGTGTGTTAAAAATCAAGTGAAGGATGAACAAGTTAACAGATACGCCTATTTGCTATCCGTGCTTATGCGAATATAGACCATTGAGCCCTTCACAATTTATGGTAAGCAGCCGAATAAGACGAATGACGAATCCTGAAAGTTACGTTTGTAACTATTAGGTATAGGGTTACTTTATAGTCTGGAATAACATATAGGCTACTGTTTATCCCTGGAATATGTTCCCTTGCGTTACGGTTCAACGACAATTCAACGCGGGCGGAGCCGCATACAACAACTAGTAATAACTCATAACGATGCGTGGTTCTGCCCTAAAAGGTAAATGAATTCCCATGGGACGCACCATATTTGTTAGGCTTTGTCACGAACGAAATTTATCTGATTAAATACGACATAACTGGCGTACCGTGTGTCATTATGGAGTTGGTATTCAAAGTGTATTTTTTAATTGATTAGACGCTTGCTTGTGTGATTGGGAGGTCTTGGTTTTGATCGTTTGGGCAGTATTGAACTTCTTTAGTTAAGAAATTATTTGTAGCTATTTCAGTGTTATTTACTTTCTACTCTAGATATTGTCTTGTATTGGCTTCACCTATAAGTCCTGGATATCTAACTGTAGAAGGAAATGTTAGAAGTCGGAAACTCAAGACAATCTTACTTGCAAATACTTGCTAAAGACGAGACTCGAGAACTCGAGACTGGTTATAGTCTTTCCTCTTAAAATTAAGTTTTCATTTGTCTGGGCGCCTTTCATACGATTCATAGCATAAAAGCAGAATCATATGAAATATACATAGCATAAAGTATTAAAATCTAATCTAACCATGTCAATGTCTATTTGTTATAGGTAAATTGAAGCCCCCATGTGAAAAAGTCTCACTCGTGAATCGGTAAATATACAACAAACGGTAATGTAATACGCTAGCTCTCAAGTCTTCACACGAGATATTTGTTTTTTTTCAATTCGTCATAGTTGTGACGTATATTCTGCACTGTCACTCTACAGAAGTGGCAATTCGTTGGCCGGCGTATTGTAGAATAGAACGATGAATATATGGGATTTGACGTATATGAAAGTCGTCGTCAAATATAAATTTAAATCAGAAAAAGGGAATAACCGAGATGGGACTTTATCTAATATCGCATCTAAACATAGGCTCTTTCCCAAATTCTAATCTATCTATATCTTAAAAAGTGACAACCTATAATACAAACTTTCATCCTCAATTGAATCCCTTTAACACCTTTATTCGCGATAAAAGGCAGCCTATGTTCTTTTCCAAGCTATAAAGCTTGGAAAAGAACATAGGCTGCCTTGGTGAACCCACTGTAAATTGATCGTGATAAAATTTGGTACAAAGATGGAATAATAGTCCAGTCATTTGGGCGAAAACCTAGAACATTACCTGGAAAGTTTTCCGGGAGTTTTGAAAATTGGCAATTTTATAGACTTTGATATGCTCTTTCCAAATTTGAACTTTGCCACCTCGTATGTTTGCCGCTCGCGCCGCCATTTTGAAAAAATGGCGCCCAAAACCAGTTTTTTGATAATAACTCCTTTCCGACGCATTTTACAGAAAAACATATTTACACAAAATAAAAGTAGAGAAAATTTCCTATAATTTGTCATAATCTTTTTTCCCCTAAATTTAATAGTTTCGGCGTAGGAGCGCCGTAAAGTGTAATTCAATACACGTTTCGGCAGATATACTTATTTCCACACCACCATGAGGTAGTGAAATCGGCGCGCTTTTTTTATCGTGGTATCATCAGTAGGCCTAATCCTTATGCACACTGTGAAATGATAAACGTGTACTGATGACTCAGACTAAATATTTCTATTGAGCTCAGCTGACTTCTTAGAAGGGAAAGAAGGGACCTGACACAAAAGGGACGCATTCCTTTATACCTGCGCAGACATGACAGACTATAGTTAGCTAGGTTTTCATTCTATGGAACAATATTAACCTTCGTATAATTTTTATAATTTACATATCACAGTATGAGCAGTTTAAAGTAAATATTACACGTTGGTGTGGATGTATAATGGTTTACGGCGCTCGTACGCCGAAACTATTGATTTTAGGAAAGAAAAGGTTTATATAAATTGAAGGAAATTTTCTCTACTTTTATTTTGTGTAAATATGTTTTCCTGTAAAATGCGTTGGAAAGGAGTTATTATCAAAAAACTGGTTTTGGGCGCCATTTTTTCAAAATGGCGGCGCGAGCGGCAAACATACGAGGTGGCAAAGTTCAAATTTGGAAAGAGCATATCAAAATCTATAAAATTGCCAATTTTCAAAACTCCCGGAAAACTTTCCAGGTAAAAATACCAAATGACTGGACTATAATCCATATTTGTACCAAATTTTATCACGATCAATTTAGTGTTTTAGGTGTTACTTTTGCATTTATAAATTAGTAAGGATCCTCAAAGCGGGTCGTGTAAAAGAACGTATCTAGGCTTTAAATTTTTTTGACAATAACGAGATATGACATCATAATTCGTCATGTCATGCATGTCTCCATAGAACTTACAGTTTTGAAGTAAAATAATATTAAACTGAATTGACTTGACAGTCAAGTACTTTGTCGGGGCTAATTTGTCTTTTACCAAAAAGTCCCTTCAGGATTATATTTTGTACCAAGGGGGATTTTTTAATCATAATAATTATTCGTTTACAGCGTCTAAAACATTTCTACAAAGCACAAACGCAACAACAAATTTTTCTCCATCAATTTGCAAATTCTGAAAAAGCCAACGGAAATTGTTGTAATTTGTCTTTTGGCTGATTAATTCATTTATACGCCAAATTGCGGATCGCCCACAATTATGATAATAAGGATGAAGAAAAAAGAGATTTGCGGCCACGGGGAAGAAACACCATTTATTTAATACACGGTGTTCCGACGAAAAACGAAATATATTCTTGAATCATTTAGGCCACGGCGTAACTCTCTAATTCTAGAGATAGCACAATTAGCTCCCACGTCACACTTGATTTCGAATAGATTTTCATTATCCTCATCACCTTAACATGTGCTATTGCAACCCACGGCAGTTTTTTTTGGGAAATTCCTCTCGGGCTTCAACTCACCGGGATAGCGATGATACTTCACTATTTTATTGGGCCGACTAACACCGCACCAATTTACCTGCATTATTATCTTAGCGTTGCTCCCGGTTACATCCACGGCCTTCGAGACTCACTTTATCGGGTATGAGAGCTAGTAGGTAAGAATGAGATCAAAGATATCATGATACCAATGCCAATGTGAGCCCAAAGATCCTATATTAGAATGTGATAGAGATGTTGTTACCTCAACACTATGGTTGACAAAAGTGTATTTGTGCTCTCGTTGAGGTAGGTGAATTCACCTTCTAGGGGGTTTATGTTTGTATGTATCAATTATAATATTCGTATGTATATTCACCAATAATTTTGTCGTTTATGAACCTATTTTCCTAATATAAAATCATTCATATTTCTTAGCGTAAACGTAAAAACCCAGAGGATTTTGCTTATAACATCCAGCCTGAGCCTCTTAAACTAGCTACTGACTAAAAATACACATACGACTTTTTACGTCGGAACCTGGACCACAGTTTCAGTAAACATACATGTTTTACTTAGTCAACAAGTTTGATCAAGGAGTCCAGAGGATGTTATGACAGAACAAACAAACTTTAGCTGTGGGAAGAGCGTGGTCGTAAAACGACCACGTGGTCGCGTACTGCGGTAGCGGGGTGATTGGCCGATGTATAGCCGCGACCGTTAGATGCGGGCGCAAGCGACGGTCGGCCGCGACTCCGGCGCCTAGCAAACCAGTTTACGATTTACGATTGATAGTACAGGTTCTTGTATAAGATTCTGCGTATAGATTAATGTTAATTTAATATTAAAAGTAGTGTTTAATTAAATTGTATACGTATTAGTAATTTGAATCAGAGATAAGATTGAAAATGTGAGTCAGATTCGTCTTTTATCAGATTATAGGTTCTTTATGCTGTAATTAACACCCACTGTAAACTTCGGGAGAGTATTATTAATGGTGTACTATAATGGATATAGAACAAATTTGATATCAGTTTTATATAATTAGTATAGGCCAATAAAATCTGAGAAATACTAATACTAAGAAAGAATTTTACGAGTATATTATTAAACATCCTAATGATCGTGAGTGGCTACGAAAATTACTTTTCACAATCTCAGCTTCAGCATGTTCTTCATTCGTCGCAATATATATTTTTAAATCAAAACGTACCTTTGTAAAGCAATAGTTTCATATCGCGTTAAATAAATTTGGTTCAAATTTGCATAGCCATTTGCACGACATGTGGGCGAATAATTATTTACTTATTTTAATAGGCGTAAGGTGAAGCACGCTACTACTTAAATTTAAAGAAAAATGGGGTAATAACAGGAAATAAAAGTTTAATTTAAATTCATTGTTTGGGTTGTTGAAGTCGTTACTTCTTATTTAATAATTTAATATACATATTACATACCCTAGTCGGTATAACTGTGTGTTAACCCCCCACAGCTTTCGGTTCCATGTAACGATGGGTGAGCGCAATATCGTCAACTTCGTTATTTTATCGAGACTCGTATTGCTTCTTATAGGGTCACCACGAGTGTGATTCCCCTGGTGTTGCACTCACCCATAGGCCACGGTAACCACTTACCATCAGGAGGACCGTGTGCTTGTCTGCGACCTAAGTAGTATAAAAAAAAAAAAAATTACAAAAAATATGTTTTCGGGTTCGGTATTGTTAACATAACACAACTTTTCTTTTTAATATCTCCCAATGTAGACTTAACAATTATATAAAAGAATAGATGTAATAATTGCGTAAACTTCCAACACTATTACGAAACCAATAAATCACTGACTAAAACAAACAATGACACAGTACACTCGCTAGTCGTTTCAACTCGCGCCAGCCCACGCCGGATTAGAAGCGGATAACAGCAGTACCATGGATTATCTACTAGTCGTGTGTTCGCTCCTTTGTAACAGTAATTACTATGGCTTTCTCGCGTTCTTAGCTTTAACAAGTGTTCGCGACTCAAATTAGACATTCGAGGTAGTGCTTTAGGAACGTGATACGTTCGTTTGTATTTAGATTGGCAAAGACAACTTCTAAGAAGGGACTTGAATCCGCGACTCTTTTTCTAAATACACTGACCAACTGAGCCGCCTGGATATATCACCTTGAGCTCCGAACTACGTTAAATAGCTTGTGTTGTAGTTAAAATCCTTATCGTGTAAACGCCATCGCAAGTTACCACGCTTTGACGGGTTGCTACCCTCAGAGTGAAAAAGATATGTTGTAGAAGAAAGAGGATAAAAAAAGGAAACTCTAAATAGCATCTCTTGGACACTTCCTCCATTTTGGCCTAACTACCGAACCGCGACACAATTTTTGGTCCAAACAGCTTGATATATAGAAGTCATTGTATATATATTACAAGTATTATTTAAGAACAGTATTTCTATTAAACTAACAATTAATGCATCTTAAAGTCGAGGGCCTTCCAACTTCCAAGTTTCAGTGTTCCAATTTCAAAATCTCTCGCCCCCACCGTTGTAACTCTATTGAAAAGCCAAAGACAACCGCGAGATTACTCTCCAGTGAATGAGCTCCTTTATCTCGCTTACTTCACCTCCCGTCTACGCTTATATCCCCGTTTATTTTAATGATGTCGTTGGAGATTTGAGGATTACACACAGTTTGGTAACCGCGCATGTTATGTCAGAAAGTTAAATGTATTTCGTATAATGGCTTAATATTTTGCATTAACGCTAACGTGTGTATCCGTTGGTGCTAATCTTTGTGTGCCAATGTTTGCGCAAGACGTAAATATTATAAGGATTATAATTTTGGTTGTCGAGATTATATGAGTGACATAAAGATCAAAATATTGGTTTAGTTCTGTTATTAGATGTACCGCAGCGGTTGTCAACTACAAGCTATCTTTTGTAAACATTTTATGAGGTACTTAGGTATAAGTTGGACAGAGGCAGCTTAGTGGTTAAGTCGGCTTACGATCGATAATTCCAGGGTTCGGATTCTGGCAATTGCACTATCGACGTGAACCGTCTTCTGATACAAGCCATTTGGTTTAACTGGAAGGGTTAACAGGTATACCTACTAAAATTTTGATTACAGCATAATGGTCGAGCTTGACAAGGAAAGTATCACTTTTTCACTTAAAATCGAATTTAATGTTTCACTATACTCTGGACCTCGTTAGATTGCCGCTGGAGGCTGTGCCCATTTTTCATTTCTTTTTCTCCAATCTCTTTTTACACTCATTTTCCTGTATGTAGCGAGGCATTAAAACGAGAAATAAACCAGTCACCAAATAGTTAATTGAAGACTACATTTACTGCTCCATTAAAGTGAACGAACGTGCTATTTAGACAGATACGTCGTTTTACTGCCGCGTTACCATTCGCAGATATATCCTTGCCACGCGACGATAGATTGGAATCACGTTACAATCCTGTATTGGTATAAAATTGTTTATTGCCGATGAAAAAGTCATTATGCGTAAGCAGTAAATAACAAGTTGGATATTGTACTTCCAGATAAAGAGTGAGTAGATGGTGCTAATCGTGTATTAAAAAAAAACTGAATAAATGCATGTTAATAAAAAAACCTGACTACAAAACCAAGTGCGACACTGAAAGGTGAGAAGTCACCGAATTACAGATTTAATTCAAGAGACAAAAATGTGCGTAATGTTTTTCCGTTGAAGTTGAGGAAATTCAGGGACTATTTCATAGCCGCAAAAAATAGTAGACCTGTTTATTTGACATAAATTTCAAGTTAATACCTCCATTGAAATAAAACGAATTGCATCACAATTTTTATGTAGTATGCAATCGGTCTTCATCAACCGACAGACAACAAACTGATCCAATAACTTTGAAGCATGGAATCCTGAAAAAAATCATTGAAATCAGTCAACTACAACGAATTATCACCGTACAATACACCAAAAAATATTTCGCTCAATTTCATTTTCTAACCGATTGGTCGCTTCCAGCGTCAGGATACTAAGGAAACATGAAGCTCACGCTCAATTGCGTAGTAAAACAGAAACTAAAACGCAATAAGTGATCGTATCGTTCACGTTGAGGTGACGACTGCCGAACTCGTAAAACGTGCAGATACGACTTTTTACGCGGAGAAATATTACTCGCTGATTCACATTCATTCCTACGCCTATCAATGATTTCTTAGCTGTAGGAATTCACGATTATTAGGAGATAAAAGATCATTTCGTACACTCTGTGATAAGGAGCACTTTATTAAAACCTACGCATCGTTTGTGATGATGTGATGAATGGTAATAAAAATTCGCATACCATTAATCATTACAATAATGTGGGACCTAAAACCATAGTTGGCGAAATGGTAGTGTTAATACACTTCTGCCTACCCCTTCTGGGAGTTACATATGTAATGTATGTAATTTTACATAGAATTCGTTAAAATATGTAGGTATACACATAGGACACAATCTTCAGTAGCTGTTATTACTTATTACTGAAGGTACAGATGAAAATTGACACGTGATTGAAACGGTTTTGAAACGTGATTCAATCGTGATTGAAACGCTTCTTTTTACGGTGAGCACTATCATTAAATAGTGCATTCGACGTCACCAGTTGTAGCAAAAACATTACCCTCCTTTCTTCGGTAACTGGGTAAAAATATTTCACACTCGATTTTATTGACATGCGGGATTTATACCACTCTAAATTAGAGTTTAAATTAGTTTCTGATATCAGTTTAAATTAAACTAAACCAGAGCTGTCATTAGCTTAAATAGATGAATAATAAATGAATTAACAGCGATATCAAAAGAACAGTAACGAAATTTAAGGTAGTAGAATTTAATTTGATAAATCAAAACCTCTAAAAGGTTTTGGCCCCAACTTTGTGCGTGAATTGGCACAAACTTTGTGCCAACCACAAAAGCAAATCAACTCACAATTTTATAGAACATAAATACTCGATCGACTTTTAAATTTGGAAGCCATCGAGCCAAGTTTCCCATAAATAAAATGTAACCTATTTTCTATACTTGCAACAGTGTAAACTTTGTTGTACTTTTATACGATGTTATTTTATAGTCGTTTAGGAACCGAATATTGTAAGATCTAAATCAAATTAATCAAATATATTTTCAGAAAAATTTGGGTATATTTTGTAACATAAAAATTTATTTAAAACATACACATATACACACGCCTGTAAATCCCCGAAGGGGTAAGCAGAAGTGTATTATCACCCATATTTCGCCAACTACGATTTTCGATCCCACGTAATAGGGGCGAGCTTATTGCGTCAAGCGGGCACTTATTCATGGGCTGTATGTTTACTATCGGATTGAGACCCCTAACCCTTAGTCGCCATATACGACAGCCATAGGAAGAGATGGGGTGGCCCTATTCTACTCCACCGGGACCAACACGACCAAAAAAATTTTAAAATTTAATCTAACGTCGTCGTAGGGTTAGGGTTTCTAAGATACAGTTTGTGATGCTTTTGGTTCAATTTTTGGACGATTTCTTTCATTTTTGTGAAGAATAGTACCTGCATTTTATTCTGATACTCATGCCTAGTGTTTGAATTAACCTGTAACATCGGGATTCCACAGACATAATTTGTAATATACAAAAGACTAAATATGAAATAACTTATCTAACCTAAGTTCAAACACTTGAATACAAAATTAAAATAAAACTCTGACAGTATATCGTGCAAACAGACAAGAGACATTCACGAAATTCTACATAAACTATTGAAATATTCGAACAACAATCTCTATAACATATCTTTCTTTATTCGTGACTGTACCTAGGTTATTCCCCTGAAAGATAATCAGGGGATTATCCTAACACCAAGCGGTACCGCTCTCAAGTCACGAATAACAAACTATTAAACATTGCGAATTTACGTCTATAGACGTTGTACAATGCCTGCCTGGCACTAAGGAGCTCGAGTAAACATGTATACGTACTCACTTGAAGAAATTGGACGGACAGGGACGTAGGTAAAGTCACGTGCAATGAAATTTATACACGGACAGAATTTTGAATAAATGTTCACTCTGAAAATTTCAGAAATAAATAGTCACATTATCAATATAATATATTGATAATGTGACTATTCATTTCTCGCAATAATGTAAATTTTTGTCATTTTGCTTTTTTTTTTTGCATTTATTGAATTTTGCAAATTTATCACTGTATACATTATCAGTGCACGTGACTGTACGCTCGCAGTACAGTCAGCATCAGCCCCCCTAGACAAGTGGCAATTCGTTGTCCGGCGTATTGTAGAATAAAATGATGCATGATTGAGATTTGACGTTTATGCCAATGGCATCGTTAACGACTATCACGTCAGATACGTCCATTCGCATACATTCGTCGTTCTATTCTACAAAACGCCACTTGTCTAAGGTGGCAGATCGGTCTTGACCAACAAAGTACTCAAAATGATCTTAACACCTTGGTATTCCCCCCTTTAGTTCGGAAGTTAATACAATTTAAATCAATAAAATATAAACATCCGAATTGAGAACCTCCTCCTTTTTTGAAGTCGGTTAAAAATAGTTTTACTTACTCTTAATATCTTGGTATTAAGATCATTTTGAGACTTTGTAGTTAAGATAGATCTGATGCTGACTGTTTCTACTAATATTATAAAGCTGAAGAGTTTGGTTTGTTTGATTGGACGCGCTAATCTCAAGAACTACAGGTTCGAATTGAAAAAAATCTTTTTGTGTTGAATAGTCCGTTTATCGAGGCAGGTTATAAGCTATAGGTATATCATCACGCTACTACTAAAGAGTGCGGACCAATAATCATAAATATCAACAAATGCAACAGATTCTCATATATATTATTTGAAACCTGAAAAAATACGGATATACAGGGCGTCCCACGGCGATGCCACATGGAGGGAAAGTACCTTAAATCCTTAAGTTAACTCATTTTACTTAAAGGAGACATCATTTTATTTTTAAAAGGAAACAAAACTGCATTCAAAGATTTTTAAAAATTCGCTTGCCACACCCGGTAATCGAACCGACTAAAATCCGAAAAAGTAACATTCTGTATTTTTATGGCATCAATCGATATTGTCAATCATAACGATCAAATCTCTCTAAGAAACATGGTAAATTAAATGAAAGGAAGTCCTTGAAACCTAAAATTATAAATTCAATTTGGTAAAATTGGGCAAGCGAATTTTTAAAAATCTTTGAATGCAGTTTTGTTTCTTTTTAAAAATAAAATGATGTCTCCTTTAAACAAAATGAGCTAACTTAAGGATTTAAGGTATATACTTTCCCTCCATGTGGCATCGCCGTGGGACGCCCTGTATATCGCAGGGGTGAGTGTTTTGAAGTCTGCCACGGGCTAAGCCGGGGCGGTCGGCTAGTAGGTAATATTTACACAAGGTATGGACGTCGACAGACGCCCACGCGATCGTTGGCCAGTTTGTTAGCTTAGCCCTGTGATTTTTAGTGTATTCATTAAATAGCTACTTCAATCTTGCTAGTAGCCGCCAGGGGCTTGTAGCTAAGTGGTAACCGAGTAGGTTAGCACATTGTGAGGTAAACAAAAGTGGCCAGGTCAGCCAGGATAGATGACCATTCTTAACGTATTGACTCTTCCGCGTGTTTCCTGGCAGAGTAGAATTTGGGCCACCCCATCTCCTCCCATGCGGTGTCGTACAAGGCGACTAAGGGATAGGGCTGTTCAACATCAGACAGATATACATATACAGCCCAGACTCAGCCTCAAGGCTCGAGTCAACAATAAAGCCTGGAAAACGGCAATAGGCTCACCCCCTATTACGTGGGACCAAATAGGTACATTGGTGAAATGTGGGTATTAATTTACCTCTGCCTAACCCTCCGGGGATAAAGGCGTGATTATATGTATGTATTTATGTAAATGTATTACCGTCTGACTTCTCAACCCCAAGAGGATAGCTTGCTCCAGGGTCTCATCCATCATTATACCGGCTTGCAGTCTGTCTTCAGCTCCGAAGATCTTGATGAACGAAACACCCTCTCCCCGGTATTATCTAAAACTCTTAATCCCAGATCCCAGCCCAGACTCAGCCTATACATGGCTCTAGCCAACAATAGTGCCCGGAAAATGGCAATAGGCTCACCCCCTATTGCGTGGGAGTGGGACCTAATGCAATGATTGGTGAATGCCGGTGTCAATTCACCTCTGTTAGCCCTACGGGGATACTATCCTAGTATCCGCCAGGAGCCTTAAAAAGTCTGGTAATTAGTGAAATTCGATATAGCCAGTTATGGAGGTCGAAGTGTGGTAGTTAACATGAAATTCACTGAGTTGGCTATGTTGTGTGTACGTCATTTCATTTACTTAGATAATCTACGTTCAGAATGTCGGATCTTAAAATTATGGACGTTTTTTCACAAAAATGTCTAAATACAAGTATAATATTATCCAATGTCCATGTTGTGTGATCGAGTAACAAACATCCGTCCATCCCTATCAACATTCTTGTGCCGCACAATTAAGACCTGGAATTCTTTACCAGCTCACGTGTTTCCCTCCTCCTACAGTCCCGGGTCCTTTAAGCGGGGCGTGAAAAAGCATCTGATGAGGCCGTCAAGCTGAGTGCCACCATTGTAGCATGGTACGTGTCTATAATGGTGACCCTCTTTCCAAGACTTTGCCCTCAGCTTACCATCAGGCAAGGCGAAGTCAAATTGACGTGTCCTATATAAAAATAAAAAAAACATTCTTATTTAAGTAGGATTTAATACCTACTTCATTAGTTTTAGGACATGAAAAAAAAAGCTCTGACAGTGTCATAAAGCCACTCCTCCACACAGAAGCAATTTCGCTTAATTGGAAAGGTTAACAGTACCAGTAATAAAAAAAATCATTAAACCAAACCATATTCTAAAACAAGTCATGCATATAAAATATGACCATGACCCCTAGTTTAATATAGGACGTCATGCTCGCAGACTCTAGAGTCTCAAGACCAGTAGCTATTTTTTGTCTCTGTCGGGCATCATAAAACAATCCTTGTAAAGCAGTTGGTAACAGCGGACCTGTTCTACAAGATTGAATAAACGTTGTAACAAACGGGCCACTTTTTGTTGCTGATTTCAATCGCGATGATTTGCTGTAATGTACATTCTTTTTTGGTTAAAATTTACTAGTGGAAGAAAGGACTGCAAGTTAATAGATACTATTGGTAGTAGCATTGGTAGGAATAAAGGCTAGGAAGAACTTATCAGTGCTGAAATATCTCAGTTCTGATCTACTCCAATCCAATACTAACTGCTATTATTGTAGATACGAAAGTGTAGACTTATATATGGATATTTGTGAGTCAACCACGCCAGAACGGCTTAACAGATCTGATTTGGTAATTAATTGATTCAGATATAGATTACAATCTGACACAGCACACAGCACATGTGCTCTTTTTATCCCGGGAATACGTTCATGTCAACATGTTTTTCTATTGGTGATATTATCAGTAGTAGGACCATACAAAAATCATGGAAAAAGGAAATTTATAAAGAAGCATGGAAATCAGATCTTCTTTATTGAATCGATGGTAATAGTTTTAAAATAAACATATGCAGCCAAATGTATCCAGTCCTAAACTCGACAATATTGACTGCTCATTTGTTCCGTTCAGGTCTTCAAGGTGTTGGGCACAGCGGACATGACAATAGGGGAACCATTATTTGCGTCAGGTGTAGAGAGAAAACAGGTTAAGTGTCCCGACAAAAAGTTGCCAGTCTGCTCGAATCTAGCCACTAGTGCGATAAAGATGACATAAGCGTGGCGCTAAATACCAACACGTCTTTTTGTTGAGCTTTTTTGTGTCTAGATATATAATGTAGTGCTTTTTTTAATGATACTGAGTTATAGCTCAAACGTGATTAAGTTTATGTGTGATAATATAATAAGCACCTGGTCAATCCTTTTTGATTTGATGAGACAGGTTTTAATCATAAGAAGACCGGTTTGGAAAGATTTGTAGATAATATACTCACGACTGTGAACTTCTAAAGGGGTAGCCAAAGGTGTATGTAACTTCACTTTATAACTATTAACTTCCAGAGGGTAGACAACTTCATAATAATCATAATAATCATAATCATAGTTTATTTCTTAGGGGACTTTCTAGGTTTAGTTCACTTCTTAGGGGACGGTACGATAGTCATCAAGATTATCCTAGGCCTTTAAGGAGATCATTGGGGCCCATGCCGACTTTACCTGCTCATCAGTATACCTGCTGGTTGGCGGACGAGACTCTGGTGCAAGCCTTCCTCTTGGAATTAAGGGCGCAGATGGCAGTTGCTAAAAATCAAAATTAACCAACAACATGGAGATCACGAGGTTTTCGAAAACTTTTATGTAACCTACTAGCTGTAAATGCATCTTATGGGAACCTTTTTCTGGGATAAAGAAAAGTCTATGTGTTATTCCTGACTACATACAAGTACTTAAATAGAAAATTATTCAGGTTTTAAACCCACACGTCATCATAACACAATTCTAATTCCGCAACTAATAAATGTTTAAATAACATACGAAACGTCAATATTAGCATCGCATTCTCACATAAAACTATTCCAGAAATAGTCCAATTACTATAGTACCTACTCTTGAAATGCATAGAAGTACTAAAAACTGTCATGACTAAAGTGTGACAAATGACAACTGTATCCGAAAATAGCGTTTTAAAATATGTCGGGCATTTATAAGGACACCGCACAACTGCAATAATATTGACAATAAAATACATAACGTATTGTTGATTGATATACAATAACATTCATATTGCCAATTTTTTTTTATATTACTTAGGTCGCACACAAGCACACGGCCCTCCTGATGATAAGAGGTTACCGTGGCTTATGGGCGAGTGCAACACCAGGGGAGTCACACTCGTGCTGTCGACCCTGTAAGAACAGAGAGATTACGTGCCGTCAGCGCAAAAGCATATTATTAGCATGTAGCTATCACGCCTCCCCTTTTAGGGACAATCGGCAAGAAATCACCCCAGCGTAAACTATAGTAGCAGAAGCAGGCGGCGGCGTGATGAGCTCCTTCACTTATCCAAGGGCAAGATGGGGGCACCGCGGTTCGCACAACTGAGGGGACCATCGCGATATAGTCCTGGGATAATGCAGTGGCAATCTTACCACCGGCAATTTAAGGACCCAAGTCGGTGTGTTGTTTTAGTCGGTTCGAGTCCGACATAACCACTCCCACCTGCCATGGAGGAGTTGGATATCCTAGGGGATTTCCGCACTACAAAAAAAGGTGGGTTATAGCGGTCCGGGCCAGGGCATCACGTGTCAGGGCGATTGACAGAGGAACTATTCAGGCATTGTCGAGCAAGACTCATTGCTTCATGGCCGCCATCGAATTCCCACAAATCCCAAGCTTCTTTAGATGGGCTCCTTGGGAGCAAACTATTAACTGTTAAAATTATTGAGTGTGCGCGATAAACCAGGGTTATTTCAACCACATTTATTTTGAGTGCGTAATACGAGCGCACATAATTAAGTTTTATTACCGATTTTACGCGACCGTTGACGCATTTTCAGGTGTATTTCGCGTTCATTATAAAAATTTATGACTAAAATGCTGCAACTGATCAATATACTTTTGATAATAACTAAAATTTTTTTTGCTAGACGGCATTAGGCTCTCTCCTTATTACGTGGGACCGAAAATAGTTGGCGAAATGTGGGTGTTAATACGCTTCTGCCTACCCCTTCGGGGATTTACAGGCGTAAGTATTTATGTATGTATGTAAAATTCGCAATTTATCCCCCCTGGTCACTAGGGTCGCGAGTTCACAACCCACAAAGTGTATTCGTAAAGAATATAATTTGGATAATCTGTGCTAAGCGATGCGCCCGCGCCGGTCCACTGTGATGTAGATGACTGATTTATGCTTACAAGTTCATTGATCCCTAGAAGAGACGGCAGTTTGTTTAACATAACATCACAGAAACTAGTATAACCCCGTTTACGTCTTACTGCCGTTTGGCATTAAGACGTAAACGTATACGTTTATAAAAATATGATTGATCTATTTTAAATGTTTTTAATCTATTAGCTAGCTTTTGCATGTGGCTACACCTGCGTGAAATACTGATTTCTTTCCGCAATTAACTGCTATACGACTGCTATTAGAACCCATACGGGGTGGGGTATCTGATTACCAAGATTTTTGATGCCAACCGCTCCTGTTTGCAAGTTAGTAGTGCACCGGTCTGCTAATTAACAGAGAAGACTCTGCAGGTTATCCTTTCGGACTTGAGGGGTCATGTTGTAGTCGCTCCCGTAAAAGTCACATGCTCCGAAGTGCGAGTTTTGGATGCGACAGCGATTGGCACTTGGATGGAAAGAAGAATATAAATGGAATACCAATCAAGTATGAGTCGTACACTGTGGACTGTGGGGATGCAGACCTGGTTCTTCTTCATCCTAGCGTTGCCCTGGTTATTTTACTTAAACTTATACACACATCCACGCGCTCTTGTGAAAAACGGCAAACAAGTGATCGATATGGATGCGCCTTTTCCTTTTGAGGGATAGAACTTAGTGTACCTAGACAGGGCTATAGAAATAAGACAGATGTGTTTTAAACTAAACCTCCTTGTATAAATTATAGCAGCGGCGAAGAGTGAAAATTTTCAAAGGAGAAGTCGGTGGAAAAAGCACTTATCTAGTTTGCCATGCACCATGCGACCCATTCGCAAGCTGTCAGGAATTGGGGTATAGGGACCCCTCGCCTCTTTTCATTACATTATAATATATCATCTCTCATCAAACTAATAAATTATTCTAACAGTTGTATAAATCGCATGTCTTATTCTCTTTCTGTCAGCCACTAAATAAGTCCCTTAAATCCCACAGAATATACCCACATACCATAGACTCGAAGTATGCACAGAGTAGCGCGATCGATTGAGCTGTTCCCGCGTATTTTTGTGATGGCCGCTATTTCTGAACGTAACCTTGACATTGGGCACGCGGACGCGCGCGTGGTACCGCACTCCCGCGCACCCCGCGGCCACAGATTGAACTGCTAGTGGATATTATGACACAATTTCTGCTAACTGAATGAAAATGTTAACTCAAACTTATTTAACATAAATCCATACACATATATTCACGCCTGCGAATATAGGGATAAACAGATATGTATTTACACTCACACCTACCTAGGGTAATTGCAGAGCTAGTAGCCAGGTGCATATTACTGGAGGATACGTTTGGTTCTATAAGGTTCATTAAGATTTTGATAGTTCAGCATTTACACAATTTTTTTTTGGAATTGATTGGATTTGGGATGGAATTGGATATAGGTTTAGTATGTCTACAGTTCTGAAAGCGACTGACCCCCTAACTCCATACAGGAATCTTTCCCCAAAGCCTGGTCTGCTGGTTTAGCAGGTGCACCGAGGTCAACTCCGGCTTGAGGTCAACCCACTAACACGCCTTACCTGGCGTGTCTTCGCTTCATATAAAATAATTAACTTACATCAGACAAGAGAGGGATATATCTTAGTATAATAGGGCCACCCCATTCCTTCCTGTGGGTGTCATTGAAGGCAACTAAGGAATAGGACTGTTCTCCATCCGACAGTTAACATACAGCCCATGAATAAGTGCCAGCTTAACGGTAATAGGCTCGCCCGCTATCACGTGGAACCGAAAATCAATCAAAATGTGGGTGATAGTACACCTCTGCTTACACCTTCGAGGATTTATAGGCGTGAGTGAAGAGAGATCTGTTGACAGCCTCCGTGGCGTAGCGGTAGTGAACGCGGCCGCTACGCAGGAGGCGCGGGTTCGATCCCCGCTCAGTGCAAATATTTGTGTGCATAAAATATGGATATTTCCATTGGTCTGGTCGTGCCTCGGAGAGCACGTTAAGCCGTCGGTCCCGGTTGCCATAAAAACAACTATGGCAGTCGTAACGACTGCCATAGTTGTTTTTATGTGTTGTGGTAGTTGGTGCCCTAAAATGTCCAAAAAAATAACGGTCTAGCTGCAAAGCTTCGATATCGCCGAATATTAACATTGGGTTGTGGAGGTCAGATGACAATCGCTTCACGGAAAATATCGAGGTCTAGTCAAATCTGTAGTTAAGACTGGTTAAGCGGACCCCAGACTCCGAGCTGAAAGCTTCGGATGCGACTGGGAATTAACGCTAGGAGGAAGAAGTGAAGAGAGATCTGTTCTGCAGAGCTCGAGGTCATTATATTGAGTGCAGGCTGCTCAAGCTGTAGGCATTGATCCGTTACATAGTCTACAAGCCTGCCATCTGTTTCACTGCACGAAGTTAATTCGCGTCGTAGTGTGCGTGAGAAGCTGATAATGGCGGCGATTCTGCTGTTACAATACTATCTAAACTTGATGATGTTATTTAGTTGTAAATATGAGGTAAAACGCGGCAAGTGTGGAAGAAAAATTCATACAATTGTCGTAATTTTTGTGCTTCAAGGTCACCAAAGCTCTTGCTGTATCATCCGTCCCGTATTAAGTATCTCATTCCTAATATTTGACAATCCGTTCGACCCTCTTTCAAACATCGTGTTCCGTACGACCTCATTTATAACAATACATCTTCGTATCTGCAGAAATCAGTAAGTAAATAAAATTATCTTAAGTAAATATTATGGGTCAGATGAATCATATAATAATTGATAAACTTCAGGTCACGTACACTGAACTAATTATCAAAATATTTATACACCGTGGCCCAAAATAACGTTGACAAAATGTAAAAAAAGCAAATTTAAAAATGGAACGCGATTTGTTCTCTTTTGTTTTATTATATTATTTGCCAGTTCCTTGGCGCCAAATCTATATTGTTTTTCGGTTGAAAACTTGTTGCAATTAATTTATTTCGCAATGTCAGCGAAACGAGTGTCCATACTTACTTTGCATGAGCGTGGAAAAAGGCAGTGTGAGATAGCAAGCATTCTTGGTGTAAGCCGTCAGTTAGTTTCTGCGACAATTAGACGCTATAATGAGTTGGGCAGCATTGAAGACCGTCTTGGAAGAGGACGTAAGAGGACTGTTCGAACTTCTAGGAATAGACACATCATCAAACAAAGGTTACTACGCAATCCACAGACAAAGGTGAGAAAAATGTCACGAGACTTGGGGATTAGTCGCTGCACCGTGCAACGTATAGAGAAACATGACCTCCAATTGATCCCTTATAAAATTAGAAAAGCTCAATTGCTAACAGATAAAGACAAAAAAGTTCGTCTTGAGAGGTGCAGCTTGCTTAAACAGCGTTCCGTAGCTTCAAATTGGGAACATATCGTTTTTTCTGATGAAAAATTATTTTCGATTGAGCAAGCCCACAATCACCAAAATGACAGGATCTGGTCAGCAACTCGTCCTGGAGCTACTGCGGTTGTTCCGTATCGTCAAAACGCACAAACAGTTATGGTTTGGGGAGGAATATGTTCCACTGGCAAAACTCCCTTAGTTTTCATAGATAAAGGCATAAAAATCAATCAAGAATATTACCGACAAGACATCCTCGAAACTGTGCTGCTTCCCTGGAGCCAACAACACTTCGGCAACCAACCATGGATATTCCAACAGGACTCTGCGCCAGCTCACAGGGCTTCAAGTGTTCAGCAGTGGTGCATGGCCAATTTACCAGGGTTCATTAGCTCAAAAGAATGGCCACCTTACTCGCCAGATCTTAATCCAATGGATTATAGTTTATGGTCCATCTTAGAGGCAAGGGCCTGTGCTAAGCGTCACCAAAGTGTCGACGAGCTGAAGTCCTCCCTCAAGCGGGAGTGGGACAAAATATCCGTCGAGGAATTGCGGAAAATTGTATCAAATTTCACGAAGCGTTTGTCGCTCTGTATCAGTGCTAAAGGGGGCTATTTTGAAGATAAATAGAAAATATGGTGCACAATGAGACCTAGTTACGTTTTATTAAACATAATTCTGTTTATAATTGTTATTAAATAAAAAAATGTAAAAACATTTTGTCAACGTTATTTTGGGCCACCCTGTAACTGTTCTGTAATGAGTGCGTACGTAGGTACGTGAGTTTGTCAGCTAACTCCTCTCAAACCGCTGAATCGATTTGCATGAAAAGTTTGAAGGTCCAAATCCAGCAAGAAGATTGTAGGGTTTTTATTTATAGATGAGGTCCAAAACATTAGCTTCATTCATTTTCGTAACAGATTTTTCATCCAGGTACGAGCGTTGAATTTTTTATTGCGGTCATAACCAGCCTATTGCAGTCCACTGCTGGACATAGGCCTCTCCTAATATGCACCACGTTTGCCGATCCTCCGCCTTCCGCATCCTTAGTTAGGAAAAACGAATGAAATTGTCGTTTTCGTAACCAACAGTTACTAAAGTTTTTTTTCTATTTTTGTAAATGGTTATCAAAATAAGAATTTTTGGGGTCGAACGGGTATATAAAGAATTTTTTGGGGTCGGACGGGTATTATAGCCGAATATTGTGCGTACATTTCAATATATTTCTAGATGGTTTTAAAACATTATTGGTCCCGTAAAGTGGACCTACTATCGATATAATGCACTGCTTTTCGGGCAGGATGACGTACGCAGACTGCTAGTAAGAATATAATAATAATAAATAGCTACCTAGTATACCTTGAGACACGTATCTTGGACCTAAATCTACCTGGTACCCGCGGATTGTTTTCTAATGAGCTATGCTTGGCGAAATTGATCTCATCGACTGCAGTAGCACCCCGTGTTATCCTCAAAAGACACCCAAGAAACGTGTATTGCGCGTATAGAGCTAATTTCTAGCACATTTGAGGTTCAATATATATGTTCCGAGCAATATTTGAAGCGTTGGTAGCTTAGTGGTTAAGGAGTCGGCCTTACGATCGAGAGGTCCCGGGTTCGAATCCTGGCCATTACACTACCGACGTGAACCCACTTCTAACACAAGCTATTTAGCTTAGCTGAAGGGGTTAACGGGAATATTAGTAATTTCGGTTGCTAATATTCTTTAAAAAAAAAAAAACAAAAAAAATACGCAGAGACTGCTAGGAAGAATAATAAATAGATAGTTACCTAGTACTTACGGATTATTATTAGTTCTGTGGCCGCCTCTATCTCGTTCCCTAATCTGTGGGTGCGCAGGAGTGCGGGGTAATGAGCGTGCGTCAATGTCAAGGTAACGCTGTAGAAATAGCGGCCACTACAAAAGTATTGACATTGGTACCAATTCTGTTGCGCTTCTCACTAAACTAAAATATCTCTAAAATGTTTAGCTTGAAAATTAGATATTTAATTAGCTATTTGGTGTTGGATTTAATTTAGACTTTCATAGGTAGAATTAAATATCAATTTTCATGTTTTTTACGTCTTCAGGCTGAGACTTTGCCTTCAGCTTACCAGGCGAGGTGAAGTCAAACTGATGTGTCCTATATAAAAAATACTCTATTTAGCATTGCAGATCCCGAATTAAAAAATTGAAAGGGACCACGGGTAAAATAATTCCCGTGGTACCTTCCAGGGACGATCACAGGGACCACGGACAAAAAAGGCAATCAATCAATAAGCCTATTGCAGTCCACTGCTGGACATAAGCCTCTCCCAATATGCGCCACGTTTGCCGATCCTTCGCCCTCCGCATCCGGTCCGTCCCAGCTACCTTTCGCAGGTCGTCGGTCCACCTGGCTAGGGGGTGTCCCACCTTCGGTTTTCCTTCTCGCGGTCTCCACTCTAGGACTCGTCTGCTCCAACAAAAATAATAAAAAAATATAATGAAACTAAAAGTCTAAGGGTCCAAACAAGTCGAAATCATGCGATGAGGTCGAAACGTTCGAGACTTGAGGTCGTATGGGTACGAAGCCAATGTTTTTAGTGTTATATTTTTTGTGTGACGTTTGTCATAAAGAATTCTGACGTTGAAATATGATGTTGTTTATTAACAGTTGTGGAATCTAAAAGCAAATCAGTCTTTAGACCCGTATGTCCATAACCCAGTAATGTCACAGACAGTAATATGTTGCTGATTATTTACGCTAAGAATTAAAACTATTTTAACTGAGAATGTGTTGAAAACAAAACAAACACAATTTATTATATGTTTTTTTATGATTATTTATATGTTGTTAGTATTTTTATGTATTGGTTTCCGGTGGAATAGAATAGGAACACCTTACATCTTCCTGTGGGTGTCGTAGAAGGCGCCTAAGCGACTGGGCAATTCTCCATCCGATAGTATACGTACAAGTGCCCGCTTGATGGCAATAGGCGCACCCTTTGGTGTGACCAAAAATCATTGTTGGCGAAATGTGGGTGTTAATACATCTTTTCCTACCCCTTCGCGCGAATATATATCCATACCTACTAATATTATAAATGCGAAAGTAACTCTGTCTGTCGGTCTGTTACGTTTTCACGCCGAAACCACTTTACTTTACTTTACTTACTTGAAGGATATAAACTATGTTCGGTCGCGATTATCGACATCCACGCAGGCGGAGTGGCGGGCAACAGCTAGTTAAAAATTATAATTTTTATGCGAACTAGTAAAAACTAGTCAATCATAAATATGGAAGCCGAAGGTCGTTTCTCAAGGAAACCGCTAAAGAGTTCCACCGAAGCGTTGCAACAATATATTGTAGGAATCCGTCGCGATTCATTCGTCATGCGAATAGCTCAGTTGGATGTTTCTTGGGATACCGCGCTTCCGATATTGTAACAATATGCTTTTTGTCTGACTACTGGTTGCTAGCTTCTATGGTGTGA
The DNA here is from genome assembly GCA_914767945.1 of Eilema depressum. Taxonomy (NCBI): domain Eukaryota; kingdom Metazoa; phylum Arthropoda; class Insecta; order Lepidoptera; family Erebidae; genus Eilema; species Eilema depressum. The sequence goes on along the minus strand of OU612028.1, from coordinate 17,836,442 downwards.
ACTCAACAGCTACGCAGGAGGCGCGGGCTCGATCTCCGCTCAGTGCAAATATTTGTATGTATGAATATGGATATTTGCATTCATCTGGTTACAGCTCTGAGAGCACGTTAAGCCGTCAGTCCCGGTTGCCATACGAACATCTATGACAGTTTTACGGGTAGTAGGAGCCCTAAAAAGTTCAACAATTGGCATAACTGTAATGCTTCGATATCGCTAATGGGTCGTGGAGGTCAGATAGTAAGTTCTGGGAAACCGGCAGTTAGACTGGAAAAAGGGGACCCCAGATTCCGAGGTGAAAGCTTCGGGTGCGACTGGATAAAAAGAAGTTATTGCTTAAAATTAAATGGCATTTTGCAGAGTGATTGAAATAGTGTGATTAAAATCTTTTCATTTCATTTTGTCCTTACAGTCTGTCTTTCTTGGAATTCTTTAACAGCACACGTCTTTCCTTCTTCCTACAGTCCCGGGTCCTCATCAGATGCTTTTTCACGCCTAGTGTAAAACTAGGCGTGAAAAGGCATCTGATGAGGCCGTCGAGCTGAGGGCACCATTATAACCTTGTTGGTGTCTGTAATCTTTCCTGCTACAAGATGAAGTAATATTGACGTGTCCTATATAAAAAAACGGACATAAATTCTTCTTCTTCCTCCTAGCGTTAATTCCCAGTCGCATCCGAAGCTTTCAGCTCGGAGTCTGGGGTCCGCTTTTACCAGTCATAGCTACAGATTTGGCTAGACTTCGATATTTTCCGTGAAGCGATTGCCATCTGACCTCCACGACCCAATGTTAACATTAGGCGATATCGAAGCTTTGCAGCTAGACCGTTGTTTTTGGACTTTTTAGGGCACCAACTACCCGTAACGACTGCCATAGATGTTCTTATGGCAACCGGGACCGACGGCTTAACGTGCTCTCCGAGGCACGACCAGACCAATGCAAATACCCATATTTAATGCACACAAATATTTGCACTGAGCGGGGATCGAACCCGCGCCTCCTGCGTAGCGGCCGCGTTCACTACCGCTACGCCACGGAGGCTGTCCTAAACGGACGGAAAAAAACGGACATAAATATCTATAGTTATGTACCAGTACATTCATCGAGCTGACATTCAACACCCAGGTCTGCGTCATAGGCTCACTGGTCCGTGTCATATGGCCGGTGTACTCGAAGGTCACACGTTCAGTACTGTACTTGCGCGAGAACAATATGAGGCGGTGCCTGTGCTCAAAGATTAAGTCAGGTGGAAATATAGATGCTACTTTCTAGATATTCACTTTACTTAGTCAATTGGTCACATTAGGTTTTAATTGCGTTGTGTATATTTGCTAATGCGTCGTGTACTTGCTGTTATTATAACGGAGCGCACAGTGAGTTATCAAAGGGATTTGTTCCACGGATGCTCAGGTTGTGGATTTTTCTAGTGACTATCTACTAGGGGTTCATCAAGAAGGGCATTAGAAGGTTCCTACGGGTCGGCAGCGCGAGTGTGACGCCTCTGGCGTTGCACACCTCCATAGGCCGCGGAAACCACTTTACTCTGACGAGTGCTTATCTGCCACCTAAATGGTATAAAAAAATCGTTTTATATACCATCATGTTCCAAATTCAAAATAAATTCCCACCTCACCCAGTAATCATGCCACATTTTTGTTCTAAGCCACTTGTTCAGTTCACTCATTGCAAATAAAAATATTTTGCTCTCCCGACAACGAAGCATCGTTTGCATTATATTAAATTGTGAACACTACTATGTTGAGGTAGGTAGAGGAGCTTACGTCAGCGTCATGTTCCTCGTGCAATATTTATAGTGCTGATGCATTTAGCTCGAGTCTGTACAAGACGGGGGCGGAGAGAACTGTGCGAATACTGAATATAATGTAGTGATAGGTAAAATATGATGAATTTTGGTTGTTTTTTCCCTATAGGGTAGGCAGAGACAATAGCTGCTATCTATTAATGTTATTAGTTTACAAACTTTACTAACTCCCTCTATGTCAATTTTGTCATTACACCTTCATGTAAGTCATCGATTTTGAGTGCATTTATTAGCCTGTCGTTTGTCAATAAGGAATTTCAAATCATTCATTTTCGAAAAAAGCACGACATTTCATAAGTAAAGTGTAGATTTAATAATGAAGTAACCCTAGAGACTCCTGTCAGATTCCCAGATTTTGCAAAGGAACCGCTCTGCGAATGATAGGTATCTAGGTACCACAGTACATAACACACACACAATGTAAAAATCTCAGTTGCAACCTACGGAAGTAGGGTAAAGAACCATCTCTGAAGCGGGTTGTGTTTATCGAGTCAAAAGAACATAGTGACTTTAGAAACATAAATAACTAGTTGATGCCTGCGATTACGTCCGTGTGGATATTTTTAATCCACTGGAAAAGCACACGGTCCACCTGATGGAAAGTGGATACCGTGGCCTCTGCACTTATGCAACACACTCGTGCTACAGATCCTGTAGGAACCTTCTAATGCCCTTCATGAAGAACCCATAGTCGCTTGGAAATCGATGTTGAACTATTTCGAGTTTTTGAAGCGCACACAAACCAACTTAACACTTTTATGTATATAGATTTTGTCTTGAATCATCATTTGACAGCCTCCGTGGCGTAGCGGTAGTGAACGCGGCCGCTACGCAGGAGGCGCGGGTTCGATCCCCGCTCAGTACAAATATTTGTGTGAATGAAATATGAGTATTTGCATTGGTCTGGTCGTGCCTCGGAGAGCACGTTAAGCCGTCGGTCCCGGTTGCCATGAGAACATCTATGGCAGTCGTTACGGGTAGTTGGAGCCCTCAAAAATCCAAAAACAACGGTCTAACTGCAAAACTTCGAAATCGCCTAAGGTTAACATTGGGTTGTGGAGGTCAGATGACAATCGCTTCACGGAAAATATCGAGGTCTAGCCAAATCCGTGGTTAAGACTGGTAAAAGCGGACCCCAGACTCCGAGCTGAAAGCTTCGGATGCGACTGGGAATTAACGCTAAGAGGAAGAAGAAGATTTTGTCTTGAATCATAAACATTATGTCTGTATTCTAGAGCGTATAATGACTTTGGCAAGCACTCAAACACTACAGGTGTGTGTTTTACGTCCGGCATTAGGTTGCGGGCACACAACGCGTTTGTGCATCGGTGCAGTTAAATCCACCATTTGTCAACGAAATAGTGGGTAAGCATTGGTATTTGATGGCTAATGGCTAGTGTGGTAGTCTTTGTTTACGATTTGTAGTTTTAACGTGGATTAGTTGTGTTAGTTTTAGTTGAAATTAACATTTAGATACGCAATTAGATAGGGTACATAGAGCCTCTTTATACCCTACTAGCGGCCGCATGCGACTTCTACTCGTGGAGTTTTAACCAGTTCAATACAATCAAACAATGTATATTTACTAATATCTACGCTGAGCAGTAATCGAACCTACACCCTCTGACATATCAATCGAACGTTCTACCGCTTCTCCACGCGTTATATTTAACACGAGAAAGAGGGATTGTGCTATATATCCTATATAGCTATACCCCTCTGTCTCGCCTAGGTTTACCCTCAAGTTGCCAATTTAAAATGTACCCACTATCTTACGCCTTTACCAATCGAAAGATCCTAGACACCTTTCGCGAACACTACGTAAATAAAACCAAATTCGGTATAAATCCTAGTGTGAGCCTGCCTTAAATCAGGCGTAACCTGGTACAACTACTAAACTAGTACAGACATAAAACGACTTGACACTGTGAACACTAATGTAAAATGTGTGTTGACCACTAGATAAATGTTTAGGAATTCGTTTCCTAGCTGTAAAACATTTGTCAAGTAGTAACAGTGTAACGAGGAAAGTAGGTACTGTTTGTTTATAATTGATAAACTCGAAAACTATTGGGTTGATTGTCAATCAATCAATTAGCCTACTGCAGTCCACTGCTGGACATAGGCCTCCCCCAATCTGCGCCACGTTTGCGGATCCTCCGCCTTCCGCATCCAGTCCGTCCCAGCCACCTTTCGCAGGTCGTCGGTCCATCTGGCTAGGGGATGTCCTACCCTCCGTTTTCCTACGCGCGGTCTCCACTCTAGGACTCGTTTGCTCCAACGGCCATCAGTCCTTCGGCAGATGTGGCCAGCCCACTGCCACTTCAGCTTGCTTATTCTGCGAGCTATGTCGGTAACTTTGGTTCTTTGTTGGATTGATTGTTAATATTCTAATTTTTAGTACGATTTACTCACGGATGATATAAGCCTCTGTGGCAACTGGCATGGCGGCAAAGAAACTCGACAGCCCCGTAAGGAAGGGGTGCAATTCCCGCTCAATGCAAATATTTGTATGCATGAATATGTCTATTTGCATTAGTCTGGGTATTTCCGCGCCTGCGAGAGCAACGTTAAGCTGTCGGTTCCGGTTGTCATTCGAACATCTATGGCAGTCTTTACGGGTTGTTGGAGCCCTAAAAGTCCAACAACTGGTCTTACTGCAGTACTCCAATGCCGCCAATCATGGAGGTCAGATGGCAGTCGCTTCACGGAAAATATAGAAGTACCGTGACACAGTTAGAGTGCAAAAGAAGCAGACTCTAGACTCCGAGGTGAAAGGTCTTCGGATTAACGCTAGGATGATGAAAAATGATGAAAAAGAATCTGATGAGACCGTCAAGCTGAGTGCCACCATTGTAACATGGTACGTGTCTATAACGGTGACCCTCTTTTTCCAAGACTTTGCCTTCAGCTTACCATCAGGCGAGGCGAAGTCAAATTGACGTGTAGGTACCATATAAAAAAAATAATTCCCACGGGATAAGGATTTACTTGAGTGAAACCACGGGGCAGTATCAGTATTTTATAAGTGGACCATCCAATATTGTGTCGTCTTTTTATAACTTTCTTCTGAAAAACAATTTTAAAATGCATCGCGTGCGCAGTTTTGCTTCAAGGTTGATAAAACCGGCGCATGCGGTTATTTTTAAGATGTTCTGTTGGGCGTGCATCATCCATTATGACATGATAAAGCTATTTGCAATGAATAAATGTCAGTTATTTTATCTAGAGCAGAGATATACTGCTGAAACAACTCCTGTGCAACCAAATTATCATTTCACTTTGCTATAAAATCATTGTAAAAAACTAAAAACCTTATAGCAGTACCTAGTTTTAGAAAACATACAAGTGCTACTTGTTCGAGAGATTTTTCATATTATTATAGTAATGAGTATAATTACAACTTTGTGCTGTACATATATTTACGCCTGTTAAACCCTAAAGGGATAGGTAGATGTGTATTAACACCCACATTTCGCCAAATATGACTTTCAAAGTCATAAGAAGGAATGAAAGAATTTATTTAAATATTTATTTGTGATACGATGATGTGTAACTTATAATATAGGTATCTACAGTGATAGATGGCGAGCCTATTGCCGTCAAGCGGGAACTTTGTCATGGGCTGTATGTTTACAACTGTCGAATAGAAAATGGCCCTTAGTCGTCTTCTTTAAACCCACAATCCATATCCATTATCCATATCCATACTTCCATATCCATATCCATACTAATATTATAAATGCGAAAGTAACTGTCTGTCTATCTGTTACGCTTTCACGCCTAAACCGCTTAACCGATTTTCATGAAATTTGGTATAGCGGTAGATTAGACCTTGAGAAAGGACGTAGGCTATGACATGTTTGGTCGCGATAACCGACATCCACACGGGCGGAGCCGCGGGCAAAAGCTAGTAAGAAATAAAGTGTCTCTATTCTAGGCCACCGGGCACCAACACGGACTGAGACCTTCATTTTATTCACAGTCGGTTAAAAACAAAGCTTCTACCCATTAATTAAGAATCCCCGGCAGAGATCCGGCTACCACCCCAAACGACGACTGGCCCTGGTAACGCACAACGTACGCACGATGAGGACTGACGAGAGGCTTGCTGAGCTGGAAGAAGAGTTGAGAAAGTTGCGCTGGGATATTGTGGGGTTGTCTGAAGTCCGTAGAGAGGGCGAGGACACGATAACCCTAGGATCCGGCAACCTGCTCTACCACCGGGAAGGCGACCAGCAGTCGCAAGGTGGTGTCGGTTTTCTCGTTCACAGATCCCTCATTAACAACATCATTACCATCGAAAGTGTGTCGAGCAGGGTTGTATACCTAACGGCCCGTTCACGACCTTGCCGCTGCGAGCGGCAGCTAAGTGCGGGGCGGCGAGCGGTTGGAACAAAAGTATGAAAATGTTTGAAGCACGCCACGAGTCGCCGCTCATAGCGAAAACGCGCGCGGTTTTCTCCGAGCGAATCGCTACAGCGGCGCGCGGTGTGGGAAGCGGCAGGAACAAAAGTACAAGCCAATGAGTGCGACGCCACGGAACAGAGCGGCGTGCACGGCGGTGTAGGAGTGACGGACTCAGCGGCGTAGCTTTAAACAAAAAAGATTAGACGATTTTGTAGCGGCGGGCGGTAATGGATCGGCGAAATGAGTGTTCGGAATTTTGACGGTCGGCCAGATTATTTCGAATTTATGACGTGAACTCGATACCAAGACATTTATAGGTAAAATCTTAAATCGACCGCCTATATGGAAGTCAAAACATCCCCAACATAAACTACCCTTTTGGATCAGATGTATTGTTTTAAACATAGGCGTCTATGTGCTTCAGAATATAATCAAAAGTTTGTACACTCATTCTTGTGTACTCATAAAACTTATCTGGATATATCTTCGTATAGGTCACGAAATTCGCCATTTAAATACCGATCTTTATCTCATATTAAGTAGATCTTGTTTTAAAAATGCGCTGCTTTCTATACAGAGAAGGGATAATTTTGATAACGCCATGATTTCAAGCACGTTTTGACTACCTAAATACATCCACCGCGGCCGCTGCAACTAACCGCTACTGAGAGTTCGTGGCGTGCAAAATACACCGCTTACCGACGCCGCGCCTCTTGCCGCGCCGCGGCCCGCTAAGACCGAAGTCGTGACCAGGCCGTAATACTCAGAATATCCAAGAGGTATTCGCTGAAGGTCATTCAGGTGTACGCACCGACCTCGAAACACCCAGATGATGAAGTGGAGACTATGTATGAGGACGTAAGTAGGGCCATACATACGTCTAAGACCCACTTCACTGTTGTTATGGGAGATTTCAACGCAAAGTTGGGTAAGAAAAGCGATGATGAGTTGAGAGTAGGGCTATTTGGATATGGACAACGGAACCCGCGGGGACAGAGGCTGGCTGCCTTTCTGGAGAAAGAGGGATTCTTCATGATGAACTCTTTCTTTCAGAAGCCGCCGCACAGGAAATGGACCTGGATGAGCCCTGATGATTCCACGAGGAATGAGATAGACTTCATCATGACCAACGAGAAACGAATATTCAGTGATGTCTCCGTGATCCACAGGGTGAAAACCGGTAGTGATCACAGAATCGTAAGAGGCACATTGGGTATTAACGTTAAACTCGAAAGGTCCCGCCTGATGAAGTCTACACTCCGACCTACTCGTGTCCAAATCCAAAACCCCGAGAACTTTCAGCTTGAGCTTTCAAGTCGCTTTGATTGCCTAGAGAACTTTGCGTCGGCGGACGAGATAAACAACAGGCTCGTAGAAACTGTCCAAACGGTGGGCTCTAAACACTTCAGACCCCGCCGTTCAAATAGACCTCAGAAAAAAATAGACCTCAGAAACTCTCCGATCACACCCAAAAACTCATGGCTAAACGACGCTCACTTCGACTGCAGTCTTCCGATGATGCAGAGTCATATAGGCAGCTCAACAGACAGATTTCCAAATCTCTGCGACACGACATACGTCTCTTTAATACTGAACATATTAAAGAGACAATCGAGCGGAACAAAGGCTCCAAAGTGTTCGCAAGAAGTCTGTCTGTTGGGCAAAGCCAGTTGACTAAGCTGAAGAGAGAAGATGGCAGTATAGCGTCGACCAAGGCTGAGGTTTTGGAGGAGATCGAAAGGTTCTATGGACAGCTATACGCTTCGGTCGCTAATCCTGCTGGCAACATGGCGACCGACCCAAGAGCCAAGTTGACCCGACACTTCACCGAGGATATCCCGGACATCAGCCTGTACGAGATTAGAATGGCCCTGAATCAGCTTAAGAACAACAAGGCACCGGGTGACGACGGAATCACTTCAGAGCTTCTGAAAGCGGGTGGAACACCGGTACTTAAAGTCCTTCAGAGGCTTTTTAACACCGTCGTCCTCGAGGGCATAACGCCAGAAGCGTGGAACAGAGGCGTGGGGGTGCTGTTCTTTAAGAAAGGTGACAATACCTTACTGAAGAATTACAGACCCATCTCGCTTCTGAGCCATGTTTACAAGCTGTTTTCAAGGGTCATTACGAACCGTCTCGAGCGCAGGCTTGATGACTTCCAGCCTCCCGAACAAGCCGGTTTCCGTAGAGGCTACAGTACCATAGACCACATCCATACGCTGCGGCAAGTTATACAGAAGACCGAAGAGTATAATTTACCACTTTGCTTAGCGTTTGTGGACTATGAGAAAGCCTTTGATTCGGTCGAGACATGGGCTGTGCTTGAGTCTCTCCAGCGGTGCCGTATTGACTATCGGTACATCGAAGTGTTGAAGTGTTTGTATAATAACGCCACCATGTCGGTTCGAGTACAGGAACAGAGTTCGAGGGCGATCCCTTTGAAAAGAGGCGTAAGACAGGGAGACGTGATATCTCCGAAACTGTTTACGGCCACTTTGGAGAATGCCTTCAAGCTCCTGGAATGGAAAGGATTCGGCATCAATATTAATGGCGAATACATCACTCACCTCCGGTTTGCCGACGATATTGTAGTCATGGCAGAATCGATGGAAGATCTCAACACGATGCTCGAAGGCCTCAACCGAGTTTCTCAACAGGTGGGTCTTAAAATGAACATGGACAAGACAAAGGTGATGTGCAATGCCCATGTTGTACCTACCCCGATATCTGTTGAGAGCTCGGTTCTTGAAGTTGTTGACTCGTACGTCTACCTAGGACAAGTAGTCCAGTTAGGTAGGTCCAACTTCAAGAAAGAGGTCAATCGCCGAATCCAACTCGGCTGGGCAGCGTTCGGAAAATTACGCAATGTCTTCTCGTCCGACATACCTCAGTGTCTCAAGTCGAAGGTTTTCGACCAGTGTGTGTTACCAGTGATGACTTATGGCACTGAAACGTGGTCCCTCACTATGGGCCTTATGAGTAAGCTCAAAGTAGCCCAACGAGCTATGGAGAGGGCTATGCTCGGAGTCTCTCTGCGAGATCGAATCAGAAATGAGGAGATCCGTAGAAGAACCAAGGTTACCGACATAGCCCAGCGGATTAGCAAGTTGAAATGGCAGTGGGCAGGGCACATAGCACGGAGGACTGATGACCGATGGGGTCGAAAAGTCCTCGAGTGGAGGCCACGTATCGGCAAGCGCAGCGTAGGACATCCACCCACAAGGTGGACAGACGACCTCATAAAGGCCGCGGGAACGCGCTGGATGCGAGACGCTTCCAACCGGTCCTATTGGAGATCTATAGGGGAGGCCTATGTCCAGCAGTGGACTTCCTATGGCTGAAATGATGAAAAAATGATGATTAATTAGTCCCGTGCCGCTTCAGGTGATAGTTGACATCCCATGCTCTTAATCTACATATATCACTGACATTTATTACCTCACCACTGATAACGGGCACTGATAACAATTCTAATGGCGGCGGGTGACGTCACTAGATGTTTTGATAATCGCTGTTACAGTTAAAAACGTGTTTGGTTGTTAATGTGCTGCATTGTTATATTTATTTCAATGCAAGTATATTTTTAAACGACTTCAAAAAAGAATTTTTTTCAAGAGGTATTTTTCGTGTGTTTGTTGCACGACTACATCGCCAATTATAAATGGATTTTGATGATTCTTGTTTTGGTCCATGGTCTCATGTCCAAGGTGTGTGAATCCGGTGATAGGATTCTGTGGAAATCGAGAGGATTCCTCAAAATGTAGGGAAATCAAATATGCTGCATTTTATACAGTTTCTGAGAGTCATTCGTCAACTCGGCCGCAAAAAACTCGCCCGCGCGGTCGAGTTGGGAAAATTAAATATTAACTATTACTTAATAATGCTGTTGATCTTATATCTCTCTTTCTTTTCCTCCTTCAACTCGGGAAGGGTTGGTTCCTTCGCAGGTGTTAATATTTAACTGACCATAGCTACTATCACCTTACCATCATGTTAGCTGTCTACTTGTTTCTTAATAATCAAATACTATAAAAGTAAAAAAAAGTAACTGCAAATATGCGGTTCGCAGCAGTTGGTCCGTTCACACCCTAAAACTGACCAACGTCGGTCACGCTAGAAAAAAGTCCCCAAAAATCCAAAGGGCGATATCTCGATCTATAAATTACCCATAGTTTTGCTCTCGTCCCGCATTTCTAACGGGACATTTGATAGAGCGGTCGACGCGAATATATTATTTTGTACCTGTTTTTAGTAAGGGTTGGGGGTACATTGAAAGGGGCTCAGTGATGTATGGGTTATACAAAAACTGGAGCGTGAATTCGCTGCTTAGTTCATTGAATTTATTTAAAAAAATTAGGGTTCTGTGTCCAACCAAGGGTACTGGGGAAGCCTATTAGTATAGACTACCTATACCTACTTCATTTTGTTAAGTACTTAACTACAGGTAAACACATTTCACCAATCATGATAGGGCTGAACCTATTGCTGTATTCAGCGCACTATTATTGACTCGAGCCATACATCTGAAGCTGAGTCTGGGCTGTATATATCTGTCTGATATTAAACAGCCCTATCCCGTAGTCACCTTGTACGACACTACATGGGAAGAGATGGGGTCGCCCAAATTCAACTCTACAGGGAACCACGCGGCTTTTCTAAAATTTAATTTTCAAAAATACATATTTATTCGAATCACTCACTCGTTTCACCCAAAGCATTTTCTATTTATGGTGTTTTTGGGTCACGGAGGGCTTCCGAGACCTTACATACAAATATCTGACCCCAGTAAGTAAACCCATACACAACACGGTTGTTTGAACCAAGGTAGAATCAGATAGTGATCTTCAAAGACACAAATAGTGGTTCCATGTGAAATCGAAGCTGAACACGCAATGCGGTTCCAGTGAGCGAGGTCACTTTAACCGCTGCGCAACCTGGGCAATCAATTAATAATATAATTGAATAGGTTTTAGGGTTCTGTACTAGGTACAAAAGACCTTTGTAGGATCACTTTGTTATCGGTTTGTCTGTCTATCTGTAAAGAGCAAACAGTCGAAATTAATATTGAATACTCATTCTTCTTCTTGATCCTAGCGTTAATTCCCAGTCGCTTATTTATTAATTATCTTATGATTGCATTTATGTAGAAGTTTGATTATGTCACAGCTTGAAGGAGTTGCAGACTTGAGTAGTTGGTATAAATTTGAACTTGATACCTCCGCGCATTCCTGAGAAAAAGTTTTTGACAGACAGACTAACAGACGGACAACGGAGTAATCCTATAAGGGTTCCGTTTTTTCCTTTTGCGGTACAGAACCCTAAAGAAGGAATAAAATATAGGTAATTTAAGTCTAGCACAGCACATAATCCACCCCAATATATAGGTACGTACAAACTATCTAGACAGGCGTCATAAACATTTCTGGCGAGCCCTGAGGTCACGGGTGGGCGCTAGGTTCGTATCAGAAAATGGAGCCGAGAGATATTATGAGTTAATTGGTTTTTGGTACCTACACAACGTACGTAGCGTACAGTATGATATAAATGATTAAACACGGGGTAAGGCAGTTGTCTCACCGGGAACGATGAACGAGTAACGAGTAGAGCTAGAGCTACAAACGAGTTGGCGAGCAGCGGGGAGCGAGTGCGTAGTTCCGATAGTTCTGTAGCTCGGCTATAAGCGAGTGTGCGAGTGATGTGAGCGATTACTCGCAACACTCGCTTGCACTGTAGAGAAATGACCGCTGGTTGCTCTCTCGGCGTGTTTTAATCGCTTAGCGAGTATCGCTGAGCGAGTGTTATTTTTCATAGCTCTTTTCACTCAGGGATTAACTAGTAAAACGAGTACTCGCCGGCAGTGTGAACAGTCAGCTATCAACTATTTGTATATGCATCTCTTTTGTTTACACGGAATGTATATCTATTGTATGTTTCTTGAGCGAGAAAATAGTCGATAGTTACTCGTTTTCTCGCCGGCGGTGGGACAAGTGCCTAAGTTTCACTGTAAGTTAATGAGCGGGAGCGTATGACAAATTGCTGTTTGACAACTCATTTTAATAAATAACCACTTTTAATTAGGTGGGCCGTGATATTGTCTGCCAACAAAGTGATATAAAAAAAAAGATGAAAATACAAATAACACTTATCTCTGCACATACATACAATCACGCCTTTATCCCCGGAGGGTTAGACAGAGGTGAATTAACACCCACATTTCAGCAATCATTGTATTAGGTCCCACGTAATAGGGGGTGAGCCTATTGCCGTATTCCGGGCACTGTTTTTGACTCGAGCCATGTGTCTGAGGCTGAGTCTGGGCTGTATATATCTGTCTGATGTTAAACAGCCCTATCCCTTAGTCGCCTTGTACGACACCGCATGGGAGGAGGTGGGGTGGCCCAAATTCTACTCTGCCGGGAACCACGCGGCGGATATCTCTGTAGGACCTTGATAAAACGCTATTATAAAGCTTATTTTCGGGGGTAATCGGTAATAAGGCTAATAGTTACTATTAAGCTGTATCAATTATTAAAAGTAAAAAAATGTTGTCGACTATAAATATACGTTGACGACTTATGACATATATGTTGACGACGTGTCATAAACGTCAAAACATGCATCTACCAATCCCTTTTTTTTATCGTGCGTAAAAATCCCCACGGGTACCTCCCCCGCCGAAGCCGGAGAAGGAGGTTATGTCGGACTCGAACCGACTAAAACGCCGTCTGTGGGCCGTCGGTTGCCGGCGGTGAGGTTGTCGTAGCCATATCCCTCGCACCCCGGCCGAATCAATCCCATACATTCATTATTCTTTTCTACAATACGCCCGTCAACGAATTGCCACTAAACGACTTGCTGGTGAGCTAGGCTTTCATGGGATCCCATACAACCATAGTTTATTGGTCAATAATTTTCACCGTTCACACATAACGAATAAACTATCAAAGCTGCACCTCACGAGAAGTTATGTTGTACTTAGTTTTAATGTTCATAGACGTATGTATACGCAATTGAAATAAACATTAACCACGACACAACCAATGTATTCAAAATAGGATTCAGTTACCGTGTATGAAATATCGAGAGACAACGTATCTCAAACTTAGTGGAGTCCTACAGTGTAAACTGTTCTAGTGCTTTATCCTTAGAACGCTTAGGTCTGTGTTCTAGAATGACACTTAGTTCTGAATCACGTGGACAGATTGTATAGATGTCCTCAGATAAATCAAGATTCAGGATTAAGTGTCATTGTAAAATACGGGCCTAAGTCTTAAAAGTGTAAAAAGCGTTATCGAATAAATACCATTGCTTTTTTGTTCCAATATTATACTAGAGAACTTAGATGGGAAAAGCTTTCAGGATAGTTTTGGGTATATGAGGCCTCACCAATATTTAAAAAAAAATTATTAAAACGACATTCAAATGGTTTACGTTTCGTTAAGTACCTAACCAAATGGAGTATACTCGTACTCGCAGTTGCTTTCGAAGTGATTTACTTATTATTTTTGATTCATTTGTGGCTTTTTCGAGAGTAATTACCGTCTGACACTGATAGGAAAGTCTGCATCTAAGCCTCATTTAGCAGGTGCACCAACTGTCAAGTGTAGTTACCTTGCACCCTAAAGATCTTGGTGCGACCCCCCAGTAACAGGTTGAGAACCAGTGTCGCATAGAAATGCAGTAGCATAGCTAAACGCAGTCGTATTCAATAAATTGTATCGCTACAATCGGCTGTGAACATTGTAGCCGCCATGGCAACTGTAAACGTTCATTAATATTATTTCCGATAACCGTGGTAGCCAACAATGAGTGTCTGCCGGGGACTACGAGAAAAATGATAAATAATATTACGGCGTTTGCTTTGGTAGGGTTGGCACGCGCTGTATTTAGTCTTCTTCCTCCTAGCGTTTTCCCAGTCGCACCCGAAGCTTTCACCTCAGAGTCTGGGGTCCGCTTTACCAGTCTTAACTGCGGATTTGGCTGGACTTCGATATTTTCCGTGAAACGACTGCCATCTGACCTCCACAAGCCAAGTGTGACATTAGGCGATATCGAAGTATTGCAGCTAGACCGTTGTTTTTTTTGGACTTTTTAGGGTTCCAACTACCCTAACAACTATGCGCTGTATTAAGTAATAATATAATTAAATATCAGGAGGTATGCCCCACCGAAATCTCGGGCCCAAGTCAACCTTGACCTGTACACCGGTATATCTGCTGATTAACTGGCGAGGTTTTGGCGCTCGGATAAGAGCCCGCTTGTCGGCAATAGACCCGCCCCTATTACGTTGGTGATAGTAAGCGAAATGTGGGTGTCAAAGCACCTCTGCCTACCCCTAGGGGATTATAAGCGTTAATGTATGTGATGTGTGTGACGTGATGAGTATCTGTTGATATACACATGGCGTACGTCTATCCATGAGCATAATTTTATTGAAAAAGTGATTTAGTTTGCGATACTTTTGAACAGGATATTGTCAAAAGTTTATGGTAATATCGCGCATTGACATAAAACTATGTTTAATCAATTCTGTTGTCATTTACTTAGTATTATTTTAGTTTATGCTAATGTATTTCATTTTATTTGTTACAGGTATGTTCCCGAGTCGAAATTATAGATAAAATATTGTAAGTAAAAATCATAAAATTTTATAAAAATTACAGCTAAAAGTTCTGATCAATATTGACTTATATTTGAGCTGGTTAATATACCTACTTCAATTTTCTTTCGGTAACAGTTTTCAAAAGTTCACGAAGGCAAAAACATTGTACGTCCCAACATATCAAGTTCCACTAATATTCTACAAATTTGTGGCAACCCTAGCAGCCTGGTAACGATATTCGCAATAACGATTATTGTGAGGCACCGCATAATAAATGAGAAGTAACAAAGCTATACTAGCGATATTACACGTCTCCGATGGAGTCCCGATTCGTTCCGGCTACCTGGGACCTTACTACAGGTGCACTGCCCCCCTAGACAAGTGGCAATTCATTGCTCAGCGTTTGATGGAATAGAATGCCAAATGTATGGGATTTGACGTATATGACAGGCGTCAACGAATGTCAAAAACGTCAAATCCCATACATTTGTCATTCTATTCCACCATACGCCGAGCAACGAATTGCCAATTGTCTAGGGGGGCTGGTATATACTCGTAATACTTTTAACTATTGACTTTGGCCTTCACCATTAAAAAAAAATCACGGTATATACAGGTACATATTATGTCAAATTATATACATAAACGCAGTCAATCTTGACATTTGTATGTAAAA
This sequence comes from Eilema depressum, assembly GCA_914767945.1. Taxonomy (NCBI): domain Eukaryota; kingdom Metazoa; phylum Arthropoda; class Insecta; order Lepidoptera; family Erebidae; genus Eilema; species Eilema depressum. The sequence continues at coordinate 17,820,935 of OU612028.1, read as the reverse complement.
AATTGTAATGAATAAATCAATTATAATTGTAGTAGGTAGTGCGACAGATCCTTGACCCGGGTAGCTAGATAGAGTAGATGTCCTAGATAATAGTCTATTCTAGAACGTATTGAACTCAACCATGCTTGTGATATGAGTTTTATACTCGGCTAAAACATATATAGATTCATTTCTTTCCTTAAAATTCAATATCTTTGAGGTCTCAATATCTTTCAAGTCAATTTCTCTTCTTCCAATCAGCCTTTCTTAATCACACTTCGTGCTGTTGGTAGCAGAAAGCTTCTAGATTTTTAAAAGGTTCTCCATCTAGACTAGGCTCAGACACTTAACGGAAATGCTGCCACGGATCTTTTGCATTAGAACATCAATAAATGTTATTACATAACTAGCTTGTTCCCGGGATTTCACCCGCGTGGATGTCAGTTATCGCGACCAAACATAGCCTATGTCCATTCTCAAGGTCTAATCTACCCCTATACCAAATTTCATCAAAATCGGTTCAGTGGTTTAGGCGTGAAAGCGTAACAAACAGACAGACAGACAGAGTTACTTTCGCATTTATAATATTAAGTATGGAGTATGGATAAATGACCAATAACGAGTTCACTACACGGAATCGGTCGCTTGCGTATTTTACTTGTTATTAGCCATTTAAGTACAATGCTGACGCAGAAGATCCGTCACGGCAATACCGTTAGTCCGTAGTTGCCTTAGTTAGTAGCCTTACCCTCAATCGATAGACGGGATCTTCTCAAAATTAATCTTGCAATCGCCGCTTTTTTAGACTCGAATGCCTCTACGGATCCACCATATTTTCTCCTAACTAAGCAGTCTTAAGACTTTAATGCTGTAATGCTAACGACGCCATTTCGCCTACAGTCTTGCTATTAAGTTGCTACCTTAATAATATAATTATCTACTAAAATACCTTTTTGAACGTTAATTTTTAAGTTATTATAAATGGGTTCCCGGCAGAGTAGAATTTGGGCCACCCCATATCTTCCCATGCGGTGTCGTACAAGGCGACTAAGGGATAGGGCTGTTTAACATCAGACTGATTTATACAGATCCCAGATACTCAGATGCATTGCTCAAGTCAACAATAGTACAATATGGCAATAGGTAAGATGGTAGTCTTTCCCGGAAAATTCGCCATTACATTACACAGAACGAACGCAACTGGGAAATCGTTTCGTTCTTAAACAATTAGAGAACTCGTGGTAGGGGTATCGAGTTTGGAATATTTATATAAGTTCTTATAGCAGTTATTCCTAGACGCCAAGTATAAAGACTGGTACACACTATAGCTTCGTCTTGAGACGCGATCGACTATTGTTGACGACAAGGACTTGCGGTGCAGCTTTGCAGCGTCTATTATTTTCTCTTTCCACTACCATTGTACAATATTATACACAATGGGTTTGAATTGTAAGACCATTTACCAATTAGTGTTATTTTTGTTTTATCATTAACAAAGGGTCCTAAATTCAATGTATCCTCATCAATGTGTCCTGTCGACTGTCTGCTTTAGGTACGCGAATATTTACAATCAATGAAAAAACATGTCGCACACGTTCATGGGCCACGGTAACAATTTTTCATCAGGTGGGCCGTGAGCTTGTCTGCCACCTATGTGGTATAAAATAATGAAAATCACTTTTTAACGGATTCTAACGCGATTTATATACATTTAGCCTAACGTTTTTTCATTGATTGTGATGTGTGTGACTCCCCGGTGTCACACTTGTGCTGTATAAGCAGAGAGTTTGTGTGCAGTCAATGCAGTAGACAAAGCAGGATAAGCTTTTGGTCTTCCCACTGACAGTACAAACTCTCCAGTACCTCCAAAAACAGTAGATGCTATGACAGTCATAGAATATTTATGTATTAAAAAAAACAAATGCCGCGTTGGTTCCCAATGAAGTAGAATAAGGAAGGCCATTCCTTCTCTTCCCGTGAGTGTCGTAGAAGGTGGTTGAAGAATAGGGATTGAAGGATCCATACGACAGTAAACATACAGCCCATGACAAACAGCGAGCCTTTTACCATCAAGTGGGCAACTTGATGGTAAAAGGCTCGCCCCCTATTACGTGGGAACGACAATCGTAATTGATTAAACGTGAATGTTAATATACATTTGCACCCCTTTAGCGATGTATACGTGAATATATAGAGGTCCTTCATCAACTCGCTTGCATGATATTCGCTAACGCGCGCGAGTTGTATATAAAAATAAATTGTATAACATACAAAAACATACCTTCTAAATCCTATAACACAACTCATAAACAAATGTAATCCTTTTCTTAAATAAATACTAGTCTGGATCTGTTCTCACGATAAATGTCAAGTTGCTAGTGTGATTATTGTACCGTAAAGTGCTACATAGGTGCTAAACGGGATTACAGGCACACATTTTAGTGCTTAAGTGAGCCGAGTGGCTGTGGAACTGAATCTTTGGAGACGATTAACGCCAACTTAGTTTAAGTAATGACTGTAATCGCTATGTTAAGGTAGGTAAACTTATGTTCTTCTCAGAGTACCTACATTATATTTTATTTTATAGTAGTAATAATTTTTAGAATTTACATACAGTTTAGGCATTTTTTGGATACTGAGGTAGTAAATAAAGCTTAAGAACGACTAAGGCTGGCTTTCATCAGTGCAAAGTCGTTTAACTTAACTAAATTTATCCGTTTACTTAACGAAAATCATCAGTAAAGCGTGATAAAGTAGTAAAGAAGTAAGTAGGTAGCTATTATGTTTGTGTTTTCTTTTTTATTATTATTGTTCTCTTTCTTTATATATTCTCTATGTACACCAAACTACCCGAAAACATTCTTCTCCTATTTTTTCATCCATCCTAAGGTTGCCTGTAAGAAATTACCGCAGAGCGATAAGACCGCCGTCTGTATTTACCACATAACTTAGATCTCTATGTTATATTGCTATATCTATGGTGTACAATAAAGACGTCTTTACTTTACTTTACTTTAATTTACTTTAAAGTGAGTAAGTACATAGTGAAGTAGAATAGGGTCACCCCATTTCTTCTTGTGGGTATCGTAGAAGGCGACTAACAGATGGGGTTGTTCTTCATCCAACAGTACACATCATAGTTGGCGAAATATGGGTGATAATACACTTCTGCCTACCTCTTCGGGGATTTACAGGCGTGAGTATATGTATTATCTCGGTTCGAACATTCGTTCTAAGGTGGCCCATTACCCATAAATAATTGCAATACCGGCGGTGATACACGCGTGTTAGTGAAAAAGTAAACGTAAAAGTAGAGGAAAATGTAATGCAAAGTTAGGCTACAAATGTAGGTACTAAAATACGACTAAAGTGACAGATATGAATGAATTGCATGACAAATACATAGGTGGCGACATACGACGAACATATGCGTTTAACTATGTCGATTTTTTGCGACAGTCTTTATGCCAGAGTGTGTTTTCTGTCACATCTGACACTTGTCAAAAGTGGAAAAGACTAAACATGCTTTAGTTTTTTTATGATTTTTTTTAAATTAGTTCACAGATTTAGCGATCCATGACACTGTTCATTTGAAATGACTTCAGATTTCAACAACAAATCTGAGGTTTTTGTAATCAATTTGATATCAAAATATAATAAAAGAATCTTCTTACATAATGAATTGTAAATTTGCCATCGGATTTGTATTATTAGATTTTTATAAACGTCGACAATATCGAACGATGGTGCGCACTGCGTAGTATGAAAGGAACTTCATCCCGTGCAAACTCAAGCTGTGGAATGAACTCCCTGGTTTTTGTAAGTGACGACAATATGGGGTTTTTCAAGAAGAGCATTAGAAGGTTTCTTCAGGGTTGGCAGCACGAGTGTAACGCCCCTGGTGTTGCATACGTCCATAGGCCACGGTAACCACTTTCCATCAGGTGGGCCGTGTGCTTGTCTGGCACCTAAGTGGTATAAAAAAAGGTTTTTGTACCACTTCTCGCGACTGGAAAACAAAAAAATAATAGAAAATCGAATAATGCTGCTTCTTGCACGTGTTAGCGAGTTTTAGATTAGCGAGTTCCAAATTAGCGAGTTTATGAATAAATAACCCATAAAAACTGACACCTCTAATATTATAGCATCTAAGCATTTTTGTGATCTTCACTTTCCCGACCTGTTCTGTGAAGCGACTGCCATCATCATCATCTTCATGGAGATGTAATTTCCAGATTGCATGCGAGGCCAAAATAACGTCGGAGCTCAGGGTCGCCCTTTTGGCTCTTCCTCCTCCACTTCGCACGATCTTGGGTATCTATATGAAGCGATTGCCAAGTTTCTAACAGAAGATATCGAAGTTCTGTAGCTAGATCAATTTTGACTTTTCAAGTCTCCATACTAAAGCTAAACAAACAAACAGCATTCCACTACATTATATATTTAATATCGAGTGTTAAACGCCGGTTGTTTACTCTCAATGTAGGTTTACTCTCCTCAACGAAACCGCGGGTAGAATTAAGTGCATCGCAAACATTTCATTGCTCTCTCACTTCGCTACCTACCATGTTACAATAGAGCTTTGGGTTCAAGAGCAGAATCTAGAAAATATTTTATTTTTTACTTGGTACATGTTGGTACCCTAAAACTTTTCCTATGTTGTTGGTGATTGAAGCGTACCACCAGTCTGGGACCCAGTCATCCACTTAATCAAACCCAGTAAACAGCAAAATAGTTACAGCAACACTTATCGACACAGTGATCTCATTCTGCGTTAATAGTAACACCAACAATGCTTCTGGTAGGTACTTTGGGATAACTTAAGGCGGCCACCCACCAGCAGTTTATCGAACGATAACCGGATGATATCGGTCTGTCAGTTCATCGCAATACCCACACACTTACAGTTTCGTATACTATTTTGGACTGACGGATAATATGTGTGTGGCCGATTGACGATTCCGGTCAGCAAAGACAGTTAAAGGCCGGACAGTCTATGGCCGTCGGCATTTTATACGTAATAACATCAGACTAAAAGAATAAAATAATGTTATTATTTTAGTCCGAGGTAATAAAATTATGACGATATTGATGACATAAGGACTGCAAGCCGCCGGACAGACGAAAAACTGCAGGCGGACTGTAAGTGGGTGGCCGCCTTTATACTTCAAAATATGTGACAACTACCATCTATAGTCACCCCGCGACCATTGCTGCTGAAAAGTAACCGAAACGTCGGGTTAAAAGTAAATAATAACAAATATATCGCGATAGAATCTGTTAAATCTTTGGTCGGGTTTGAAGCAATCTGGGCCACCCATTTCTTCCTGTGGGTGTCGTAGAAGGCGAGAGCTAAGAGATAGGGCTTTTTTCTATCCGACAGTAAACATATAGCCCGTGACTATATGCCCGCTTGACGGTAGCAGGCTCGTCCCCTACAACATGTTACCGAAAATCATAGTTAACGAAATGTGGGTGTTATTACACTTCTGCCTACCCCTTCGGGGATTTATAGGCGTGAGTATATGTATGTATATTTATGTATCTGTTAAAAAGTACTTTTGTTTCAATGTTTTCTGGATTCTGACACGCTCCCAAAGCTCTTAAACGTGGAAATGCAAATGATTGTTAAATGAAGCTGTTTGTTGCGGCGTTCGAGTGTTCAAATAATTTCAGCTTATTTTAATTGTAATTACGCTTTGTTTCCGCCGGTGCCTACCGCTCGCGCCTGAGCGCCATTGTCTAAATGTTGATACAGGGATTAGAATCCACTGCCTGTGGGTTAGCTGATGAATATAGTTGATGATTAAGAGTTTTAGATAATACCGGGGAGAGGGTGTTTCGTTCATCAAGATCTTCGGAGCTGAAGACAGACTGCAAGCCGGTATAATGATGGATGAGACCCTGGAGCAAGCTACCCTCTTGGGGTTGAGAAGTCAGACGGTAATACATTTACATAAATACATACATATAATCACGCCTTTATCCCCGGAGGGTTAGGCAGAGGTAAATTAATACCCACATTTCACCAATCATTGTATTCGGTCCCACGTTATAGGGGGTGAGCCTATTGCCGTTTCGCGGGCACTATTGTTGACTCGAGCCTTGAGGCTGAGTCTGGGCTGTATGTATATATCTGTCTCATGTTAAACAGCCCTGTCCCTTAGTCGCCTTGTACGACACCGCATGGGAGGAATGGGATGGCCCAAATTCTAATCGGCCGGGCACTCATAAAAGCCGTATCAAACCAAAAGAGCAACGCTGAGATGCTGATGTTGCTGTATCATACCTCACTTTAGGTTGGAAACACTTCAGTCAGTAAAGAAGTTTATAGTGCGGTTGTACGGAGCCAAAATGTTGGTTATTTAAGCTGGATTTCACCTATGAATGTAAACGGGGTTCATTCCATTCAAATGGCCAGTTTGCACCTGTAAGCTCCGTTTAAATCTAGGCTCGACCAAACTTGAAAACTCAGTGAAATCAAGCCTACAGTTGTCTATGAAATTGATTCGTAATGTAATGCGAACGCACAGCAAATGAGTTAACACAATTCCTACTGCTTCCGACGTCGCTTCGGAATTGTTTTGGTATGCATTTTCATCACTTTTCTCCATTAACGTCATAACTCGCTAATGCATCGAAGTATTTTTTAAAGATTTTCTACGATTGTACGGCGTGATACTTATTGCAGCAAAAACGATATTAAACACATTGTAAACATTGGATGTTGCTAGGGTTGGCATATTTATTTTGGTGAAACATTTGTGTTCACGTTCAGGATGTCGAAATCCCAAAATGTGTAGAGGGTGAAGGGTGAAAAACATAATACTAAAATGACCATATCCCATACAAATCTGTGTCTTTTACATGATGAAAGAGAAAGTTTTAGTCCCCCACCTTTCACATTCAGTCTATACCAGGTCATTCGTTCATCTGACTAAGTGTTCAACCAACTATCCGTTTACCGGTTCTCCATTCTAGGAATAGCTACTGGACCTTCAGTTTTCAAATAAATATACACGATTGATTTGAGAAGACCGGTCGTGTATATTCATTAAAATATCTACATATGTATAAAGTACAAAAATACCTAAAATATCTTTTAAAAATTCTACAGAAGTGTAATTTTCGAGTGAAAAACATCCCAACCACTACAAAAAACTTTCACATTTATGACATTAATAGGGACGTGTGAAAATACTTTACACGTGCCAACCCTACCATTATAGCTACTTAAAAACAGACACGCGAATACAGCGGAGTGCACACTGCAATAAATTCGCGATACACCGGTAACTGCATTATTTAGGAGCCAACGTTCATGCGCGGCGGCCGTCCATCAGCGATTTAACTGTACCAAATCAATAACACGTAAATGTTACTTGTATGTACTACTGGTACTACATTGAACACGAGTGCAACTTGCATGTTGTACTACTGGTAATACATTGAAAATTGTATTGTGAAGCATTCAAAGTGCTTTTAATTGAGTGCTTTTATTGCTTACATACTTTAAAAAAGGCAAAATTGTATGGAAGCAGGGGGCGGGCTGTTGTTTCTGTCTACCCCGGAGGGAAATAGGCGTGAACATATGTATGTATCTATGCTTTGAGCGATCGGTACATATCGGAGGCCGTTGGTTAGATTCAGTGAACTGTGCTGAAGAGCTATTTTAGTTGTTTAAACGTGGTAATCTCTGGAACTAACGATGGTATTTGAAAAAATTGTTTTGAGATAAAATTCATAAAAATGATAACAATATTAGGCTGAGTTCAGATAAACGCGCGACGACGCGCGTTTGGCTTGCGCGCGCGATTTATAATTGTAACAAATCAATGTTGTTGTGTACATGATCGCGCGTCACCGGGCGCGTGCGGTGTCGCGCGTTCATCTGAACTCAGCCTTAAATATGTTGTCTGTCTACTGTTAATGATCAAAGTCATCGAAAAAATATTCAATTATTGCGACACGTAGAGACATATAACTAAACGCCTTCACCAAAGTCCATTTAAGACAGCACTTATACTGCACCATCCTGAATCGAATCCTAATTACCTCATAACATCATCATCCTCCTGCCCTTATCCCAAGTTTATTTGGGGTCGCCGCAACATGTGTGCTTTTTCCATGCATCTCTATTTGCAGTCATATCAACATTCACTCCCTTCTTAACCATATCATCATTCACACAGTCCATCCACCTCCTTTTAGGTCTTCCTCTCCTCTTGTAGCCATCCACTTCCATAGTTAATGCCCTCCTTACGACATTACTTTCATCCCTACGCATTACATGTCCGAACCAGCACAATCGATTACCTCATAACATAGCACCATTTTTCCCCACGACCAAGGGGGTATTTCAGCCAATTAAAACACAATTAAGTTCAATATGACGGGCGGAAGTTTCTGAACTCGCTAATTGTCTAAGTTTAGTTTAAGTAGCGGCGTTATCTGTTTTGAATTAATGGACCGAATTTTAATTCGATAACTCCGAGTTGAGATTGTTTATGAACCCTTAATCATCTAAGGACAAGGGCATCTAGATAATTAGGGGTGTTAAAAATCAAAATTCATTTTTTAACCTAAGTACTTATATGGAGGAATGAAAAAAAAAAAAACAGAATTATTACAGTGTCAAAATATAAACAATCAGAAAACGTGACACTTTTTAACATAGAAAAAGCGAACACAGCTTAGACGAGACTCGAATCCGCGATATTTCTCGTACAGGGGGAATACTCTGATCACTGAGCTACTAAGCCTCGCCCAAAACTGATCCAAATTTTTCTTTACACCCATCTTACGGCGACGGTGGGAGCCATCTACCGATACTCGTATGAACTATCGGAACCAATGAATGATCTTAAAAATGATGAATAGTTATTCATTCACTACGCTAACTATTCAAATCATTCATTGCGATCGGAAAAGGTGGTGCACTGTACGGTATGAAAGGAACTTCATCCCTTGCACACTCAAGCTGTGGAATGAACTTTCCAACAGGTGGGCCGTGTGCTTGTCTGCCACCTAAGTGGTATAAAAAAAAATTCAAACATACTTGTCTGGAAATGAAGTATGAAAGCTTCGAAATTCACTATCTCTTGCAATATTTTGCGATTGTCAGATACCCCCTTCATCCACTCACGTCTTCAATTACTTCCAGCACACAAAGCCAGTCACAGAAACGATGCTACACACTTGTCAGCAACACAACTCCGCACAATTGGCATCGCGTTCTAGTTCACGACCACAAGACAATGCGCGGATTTTAATGCGTTTGCATAATTGCCGCGCAGTTTTCTGTGTTTATCTGTGGAGCGAAGCCATGTTACTTTGTTGACAGTAATACAAGTTTTAAATGTGGAGAAAATTATAATGAACTCATGTAATGGAATAACTTTAATTTGACCATTTGGGTCTACTTATGGAGGTCCCATCTAGGTTTCCAGCTATAGCCAACCTCATCTGATAGCCTCCTCCTCCTGCAGTCGGTAAGGTCAGTTCACAGTAGTCGCTTTCATCAAAGCCATGATGATTCATATCAAGAGAAATAGTAGAAGAACGTACCCTAGTCTCTAAAGCGTTCGTATATCGTATTGTGTTCAAAATCCCCATAGGCACCCCTCTCCCCCACATGACCAGCGTAGTGGTTATGGTATTTTGGACACGAACCGACTAAAACGCACACCGTCTGTGTGGGTCGTGGGTTGCTTGAAATTTCCGGAGATATGTCTCTCGCAAGTATTTAGTCTCAGAATCATTTTCTGTTTAAATTCCTAAAAAACTTAATTTTATCGTATCGCCAATTCTAAACAACACTTTCAACTCTTGGCGTTTATTCCGTTGTATTTTAGTGTAATTGTGTCAGTGAACCGTTGGGAATAAGACGTATAAGTGAAACAAAACTGCTCATCGTGAAAATCTTGGGCAGGTTATGTCTTACAAGGACGTCCCGTGGCGATGGTATGATAGTGATTAAGATCTTAACTACGATGTGCCAAAAACCGTAAGGACATAAATGTGTTTAATGTTTCACGGTATGTGCATATGGAAATAAAATTATAACGGGTTCAACGCGTGTAGTATTTAAGGTAAATAAGTAGTACTATCCTACTGTATAAGTAGTAATAGTATGGTTACTTTTATCCATACTAATATCATCATTCTGGCCGTTCTCTGAAATTTCTTTCTTTCTTTTTCTAAACGTCAAAACGGTAAAAGTTATAAGGAAACTTGTATAAAATAAACAATTGTAACATAATAATTTTTATAATCAAATAATTTTCTATTATAGGTTGCGTGGATGATTAAAAATAAATAAAAACGATAAAATAAAAACAGACGCAGCTTTTACCGCTCTTTTACCATTCTTAAAATACAAGAAAATATCCGATGTTTTGAACAAGTTGTACTACTGTTTATAATATTGCCTTGTCCCATCGCGTGTTCAGCTACAGTATGTGTCCACGTGTGGACTTACTGTTTATTTAAATTGCTCGATTGTGATCCACCTGTATAGTACACATTAGCGGAGTGTACATATCACTGTACATAATGAACTCATGAATATTTTAATATCACAATGTTGTGTGAATCGTGATACTTGTAGTAAGTAGGTGTTATGAGATTACCTACTTTTAAATTTAGTTTTTTTGAAGTGAAAATTTCTTTTAGGCGCTTTATTTATTTATTTATTTACTTGAACTTTTTGCACAAATACAAAATGATTGTACAAAGACTTACTTAATGTCATAGGCATTTTCTGAGATATTTATGTCAAAGATGCACGAAGTATTGTGATGAGAGTTTGACCTAGTTTGATACAAATATTTTTTTTTGTTGAAAATTTATAATACTTTGTGAAAACTTATACACGTAATAATATATCCATACATATAAATAAATATAAAACACATACAGTGCACATATGCATACAAACCTATGCTTGTTCAGTTGTCATATAATTCTTTATCTTTTTGTTCAAAGCGACAAGAAATAAAAAAAAAATTGTGTATCGTATAAATAACGTAACCCAAGTTTCTTTTTTAATATCTCCAATATACAGACACGACCACTTTACTATATTAGTATAGATAAAAGTAGTACTTTACTTGGCAACGCGTTTCCAATATTAGAAAAAGCGTAAAGTAAATATTAGCGACAATTTAAGCCTAGACAAATATATGGCCAATGGCTTACGTACACTTAGCAGATTTATCTATCTCGTATCGAAAAGTATTGGTCTTCGAATCCTTTTCACGATTAGCCACTTACGCAACATCTAATAATATGAAGAGACAAGAAGTGTGTTCTTAGACAACTTTGTCTCAGATTTTCAGGGTTTGCACCAAATAGTACGAATATTTCTGCACACCATAAGTTAGAGTACGTTTAAGTCCCGACCCGTGGTACAACTGCAATGTTCAACTGGTTGTACTACGGATAAAGTTACCCATGGTTTAACTGGTTGTTCTATGGGGAAATATCTTTACAATGGCAGTGAATCAATCGCAGTCCACTGCTGGACATAGACTTCAATTTTAGTCTATCGCAGTCAACTGTTCCTGGACATAGGCTTCTCCCAATGTTAGGAGGCTTTGGCTCGGTTTCCAAACTCGTCAGCCGGGTTGTTACAGGGTTTTATTTCGAGTTTTCCTTCTCTCGCAGTGATATCGTCTGCGTATTTTTCTGTTAGCCGCCAAAGGGTTAGGGTACAATTTATTCTTTTTCGTTCAAAAAAAAAAATGAAATTTAACGACTGGACTGGAAGTAAACAAATAAAATCTGTAAATCTGTTAATTCTATAAAAATGATCTCCTTCTTCCTCTTAGCGTTAATTCCCAGTCGCATCCGAAGCTTTCAGCTCGGAGCCTGGGGTCCGCTTTTACCAGTCTTAACTACGGATTGGCTAGACCTCGATATTTTCCGTGAAGCGATTGTCATCTGACCTCCACAACCCAATGTTTACATTAGGCGATATCGAAGCTCTGCAGTTAGAATTGGAATTTTTTAGGGCTCCAACTACCCGTAACGATTGCCATAGATGTTCTTATGGCAACCGGGAATGACGGCTTAACGTGCTCTCCGAGGCACGACCAGACCAATGCAAATACTCATATTTCATGCACACAAATATTTGCACTGAGCGGGGATCGAACCCGCGCCTCCTGCGTAGCGGCCGCGTTCACTACCGCTACGCCACGGAGGCTGTCAATTCTATAAAAATTATCTCGATATTATCTTTCTTTTGAAAATATAAGGTAGTCAGAAATGTATAATACCAGATATAAATTTCTACGTGCCCTAAATACTTGGTAATTGAATATTCTTTACTGAAGCATTTTTGGTCTTAAAGTATCGAATACGGTTCATCTTAAGGTACCTGCCGACTGGAGCGATTCTTGTACTATTATACAGTCGACTAACATTCTCCTCACCCGCCCCAAAGACGGAAAGTATAGAGGAATTTGAGTTGACTTCGTGCGGTCTCGGTGGCTTAGCGGTTAGAGCATTCCCCCTGTAAGGGAAAGATCGCGGGTTCGAGTCCCGACCGAGGTCGATTCTCTTTTCTCTTTGTAAATCGATTTGATCGATTCGATTGACAGCCTCTGTGTCGTAGCGGTAGTGAACGCGGCTGCTACGCAGGAGGCGCGGGTTCGATTCCCGCTCAGTGCCAATATTTTGTATTCATGAATATAAATATTTGCATTGGTCTGGGTGTTTCTATGTATAATATGTATGTATTTACAAAAAAAAAAGTATTTAGGTATGTATATCCGCATTCTAGATTACATAACACAAGCTTATTAAGCTTACAATGTTGTAGAATATTTATTATTTATTTGGACAATCATGGTCAGTTTGTTGGTGTGCGTAAGGAAGATGGTGACGCGTCATTTGGGCTTAGATAAGCTCTGACTAGGTATGAGTTCAATCGTATATGAGTGAAAAGTTTTATGTTTCGATACAGCGAACGCTCTAGTAGACTCTCACCTTAAAGTCGGCTCGCCTACGCGTTTCCCTCTTTATTCCCCCTCCCCCTCTTGACTCAATTATTTCTGCCCGTTCATCTGCGATAAGTAATTTGGATTTTTTCAATTCTTAATTATGAGTCACAGTTTGTTGAACCATCCACCGTTATTAATGATTCTGTTCAAAATGGGCGAGCCCACCAAGTTTGGGGAAATTTTATAATTGACTTGTAGCCTTATGGAGCCCCACGGTGACGGTGAATTTTCCGATGAGCTCTTCCAGTCAATCCTATGCTCTCCTTTTCTACACAAGACAATACGTGCAGGACTTAGATATCACCCGCATACGGTGCAGAATATTCCATCAAGAAACAAGTGGTTCGGCGACTCTTTGCCGCACCATTAAGACCTGAAATTCCTTACCAGCTCACGTGTTTCTCTCTTCCTCCAGTCCTTTAAGCGGAATGTGAAAAAACATCTGATGAGACCGTCAAGCTGAGTGCCAAACGTAACTAAAAGTAACTTAAAATGTGAACGGTACCAAAAGTAAAATGTAAACTAAAAATCTAATGTTTTTTTATCGCAATCGGGATATACCCAGAGATATGATCAAAAGTTGCGATAACCAACATCCATGCAGGCGGAGCCGCCAGTGTAATGCTAGCTATGTGTAAATCCATCTGAATATAATATGTAGTTAAAATTCTATTCCCAAAACGGAATGCTGTAGTTTTCAGTTTCACAGTAGAGTTGCTACCTGACAGAATACGTCTAAAGGATACCTAGTATTTGAACGCTCTAAAGTAGATCTACATGATATTTACTCGAGCAAATTGCACCACCGACTGGAGACTGTCCTCGAATATGTCTACAGACTAACTTCGTATTGTATTGTTGTTCGAGACGTCGCCGTTCTGTCTGCGGTCGCGCGCGCCATGTGTGGCCGGTTGTGATGTGTACAGCTGTTTAGATATTATTATACTAGATGTTCCGGCTCTGTCCGTGGACGGCCTCTGTGGTGTGGTGGTAGTGAACGCGACTTCTACGGGCGCGGGTTCGATTCCCGCTCAATGCAAATATTTGTATGCATGAATATGTCTGTTTGTGTAAGTCTGGATGTCGCCGTGTCTCAAGGAGCACGTTAAATAGAATAAAAAAACACCTCAGCTTTTTACCATCTAGCGTAGTGTAGTGAATTAACATAAAAAGTTTATAAAACTACAAAATAAAATGCAATAACCCCACGAATCATACTAATTATCATTGTTCTTATTACGTTTTTTCCTTCTAATCGAATTGAAATTACGCCTTTCATAAAGGTGGCGTAACCGAATCGCGCTCCTGTCATCTCAACCAATCGACGGTAGCTTTCTTCACTCGTGTACCGTCGCCAGACTGTCTGCCCTTCCACGCACGTGTGTAGCGGGCCTGCCTCGGTTGAACATAGGCATATTAATAGATAGATCTATTGTTGCTGTGTGAGGTAAATCGAAGATCGTCCTAATATAATCCCGTTCTACTGATTAAGTACTTTTAGAGCTGATTCAGCTAATAACTGAAACATACACAATTCTCTGGTTCTACTGAAATAGGGTTTCGAATTCCTTCTGGTTATTTTAGGATTTATTTAGGCCTAATTTCGTTGAAACAACAAATAGGTAAAATAACAGTGAGTTCTGAGGGTTCATCTCTTAAAGTAATATTAGGTATTTCAATAATGTTAACGGGAATTAACCCCATCATGGTATAGGTACATACATACCTTTGAATTACCTGACATTTTGACCAGGTTACACAAGTTACATTACACCTGTTCTATAACTAATTAATCTAACAAATTAAAAAAAAAAAAGTAAGAGTTTTTTTTTTTGATTCTTTATTGAAAGAGCTTCGTTGCTAGATCGCTTATGTTGCCCAAAGATAGAGATACTTCCCCTGGGATAGGATAGGGCTGTTCTGCATCCGACAGTAAACATACATGACAAAGTGCCCGCTTGGCGGCAATAGCCTCAATTCTGACGTGATTGAGTAACCATCCAAATTGTCCATGCATTTATAATATTACCTACCTAGTGGCATTAGTTGATTTGTGTAAGGCAATAAGGTTGATACCATACAATATCATGTGGTAGACATATTATACCTGCAGATAGCTAGCCACGTCTGCCCAGACTGTGTGGCGGTGTACATACTATTGGTCATTTTGCTGCGGTCGCACCGCGTCTGTAATATGAGAACTGTTGCGCTGAAGTAGATTTTGAATAATATGAATGGAACAGCCCCCCTATACAAGTGGCAATTCGCTGGCCGGCGTATTGTAGAATTGAATGATGTATGTATGAGATTTGACGTATATGACAGTCGTCAGCGTATGTCATAAACGTACAAATACGTGTCATATACCTCAAATCCCATTCATTCAGTCTTTTCTACAATACGACGTCTAGGGGGGTTGTATTTCGTTCGATAAGAAATCGTTTAATTGTATGTACACATAGCAAAGGAAGTAAGTGTACACCTTTTCATATAAAGTTGTATGTTAAAGTTTTTACTTATCTTATTTGCCGTGTGTACTGACAATTAGATTCTAAATAGTAAAAAATCTAACTAGTCTAATTACAGAACTTCGATAAGCCAAATTGGTTGTGGAAGTCAGATGGCAGTCGCTTCATGGAAAATATGGAAGCTCAGCCGCATCACATTTAGACTGTAAAGTCGACCTAACTGAGTTGGGATAAGACTCAGATGATGATGAATTAATAACAAAAGAAAGAAATATAATACTAGTCAATTTGAACTTTAATACCATGCTATAAAGTTCAAGTGTTACGGGAAGGCAAAACAATTGAGTGACGTTATGAGTAGTATCGTATGAATACTGTCATAGTCAAGTTAGGCGGAACGAAGTTCGCGGGGTCAGCTAGTTTCTAATGTTATTGGGTGTAGTTAAACTACATGTTACTAACTGCATTGAGTAGATTAAATTCACGCATTCACAGCTCTGTCCGTTTTGTAAAGCGAAACATTGCAGATCTTACAGAACCAAGTTCATTTGCTGTGAACTAAGTTTTGGTACACGAAGTTTACGCTAATAGTATTCATTCGGGACTCCCAAAACATGAATAATGTTTTCTCTAAGAGGGCGGTGGCTGTCCACACGGCCAAAGAAACAAGTGTAACTAGTATAGGATATCTCAGAATTAATACTACCATATGATCTTACAACAATTTATTTATTTCTTCTCTTACAATCATATACTTCACAACCTTTTATTCGAATAATTTTCCATGTACATCAACAATACTATCTAGTTTTGCCTTTTTCTTTCACCGTAAAACTCCCTGTTTACTTTCTATCCTCCGCCATCTTGTTCCTTCCCCTTTTACTCCCTGCTTTTTCCCCAAAATCAGTGTGGCCAGTGCAAAGACGTGTAATTTCAATCATGTAACTGCATATATTATTAATTTTATAGATGTTATTTATTTAAAATGAATAAAACCTTACAGTAGGTACATCTTTACATGAGAGGGTGTAGGTATGTAAACTTTGAAACCAGAGAAGCCCCTGGGTGAGCTAGAGTTGGAGGGAACTGCCTTATATCCCTTATATCTTTAGCATCAGTAGACCCGAGACCATTCAACCAGAGGAAAGCCTCGTCCTTCAGCCATCAGGTGTACCGGCTTGTGGGTGAAGTTGCCCTGGGCTCTAAAGATCTTTTTTTAGACGGTGGTAGACAAGGCTGCGGCCCACCTGATGGAATATGGTTACCGTGGCCTAGGGACGAGTGCAACACCAGGGGAGTCATACTCGTGCTGCTAACCCAGTAAGAACAAAAATTCTGGCCGTCAGTGCAGAAGACAAGCCGGACTAGCCTTTTGATCTGCCCACTGACAGCACGAAAGCTCTCTAGTAAGACCAGACCAGAAACACGAGGTTATATTATAGCCCAGTCGGACTGCTCTATTGGGACGGAAATACAGTCGTATCCTACCTCCTCTTGCTGGGCTCTATGCAATGATGATGCTCCTTCTAATAATTATTATTTATTTGTTTCAGGTATGTTGTTTGGTGTCATGAGGAAAATAATGCATCAGTAGTTTAATAAAAAGTAAGTTTGATATTTTTTTAAGTGAAAATGTCTTTATTTCTTTAAAAAAATTTTCACGCCTAAACCATTGAACCGATTTTAATGAAATTCGGTACAGAGATAGATTGGATCTTGGGAAAAGACATAGGCTATTGGCTCGCGATAACTGACGCGGGCGGAGCCGCCGGCTAAAGCTAGTGGGATATAATTTTGAAATCGATTAAGTTCAGAAAACGTGTAAGTTTCAAAATGGATTTAGCCTAAAGTAACGTCAGTTGGTCATAAATCGTGTTGTTAATTATGTTGAACATATTACTAGCATTATGTTGTGGCATATAAGCGAGAACTAAAATCACTGTCTTTTATATTCTGTCGTTTCTGCTGAAATTAAATGCCCAATGGACTTCAGTAAAACTGATTTCGAACGCATTTAAGTACAATCTTAGAGACATTATAAATATAGAGCGCGCCTATCACTCAGGTCTTTGGCGCTGAGTGTTAGCAGATACTTTGCGATGGTATAGCGCACCTATAGTGACGTTTCATGCATTACCGAAAATATCAATAGATGCACTTATTAATGTAGTTTGTTATTATGAAGTTTTTTGTTCGATTTGATATGCATGGATAAAATTAAAGCCAAAATACAAGAAAATGGCATCATTTTGCGGTATTTTTGCGTCATTTTTGCGTCATTATTACTACAAATATACGATGTTGTATAAAATTTTGATTTAACATATCGAATTAAATAAGTCATTTTGATGGGTATTGTTTTGCTACTGATTGAGGTTGAGCCAGGAGCCTCGGTACTGTTCATACCCGTGATAGCAGTTCATACTTGTAAGGCGCGCTCTATAGCAATGTATACTCTAAGGGTACAATGGTGAAATCCATGTAAGTAACTCATGCATAAAACCTCAGTAATGTCACGCCGACCCGTCTATTGTGCTCACCTACTTGCAGTTGCTAAGCGCTTAGATCTTTAGGCTGGGTTTCCACTAAAGTGTACCGTTTCTAATGAACGGATTTCAATGCGGCTTGTTTTGGTTGAAAGATCTTGCGCTAATTTAAAATAGCTACACAACATCATAATACTAACATTTTCAATCATAAACCGAATGACAAATAATGGGTATCGCCTGCTATCAAACTTATTTTAATGTTTTCAGCATCATCGGGATTTTTTACGTAATATTTTTTTTTTGTATTGTTCACACATTTTGTCACTGTCAGCCAGATGCCATTTTCGGGAATTCCATGAACAGTGTTACCATTATAGCTGCTCTATAGATTAAATCAACAATTCCGTGAAGTGGCTATAGGTTATCGGAATTACGGTTGTCACTGTCAAATGTACATTGTTTTATTTCACATCAAAGTCAATTTAGCACGATTTGACAATATTGAAGGAACATTGGTACCTTACTTCAGTTCACAAAATTCTTGATTTGACTAAATCTTTCTTTGCCAAATTTTTCGTTCCGTACAATCAGTCTAGTAGTTACATAGAACACATTGTTCAAAGCAATTCTACCTCTATTTCGTTCTGGTAGAAACGCAACCTTAGGCCGCCTTTTCACTATGGGATGTAATATATATTACATCTTGAGATATATATTACATCCCGCGATTGCTGTTTTCACTGTAAGATATATATTTGGGATAGTTCAGTAGCTTTACCATGAGTTGACACCAAAATTTGACAACTTCGTTACCCTATCGAACTGCGTACGCGAATCTGATTGGTCTGTGTAGAATGCATGCGCGAATTCCCTGACTTCTGATTGCTCAGTTTAAAATGACAACGTGATTTCGCATGCGCGATCAAACGTCGCCATTCAAACGGGCGAGAAAGGGGGAGGCGTGGTGTCCGGGGACGTGAGGTAAAATATACCTTCCAATATCGCTCGAAAAAATATTTATAGTTTGGGATGTAATATATATTATAGCGTAGTGTAAACGGTCTCGTACAAAATGTATGACGAGCGATATGCCGAGATGTAATATATATTACATTACATCCCATAGTCAAAAGCCACCTTTATTGTGTTGACTAGCCAGTGCGAGGGGCAAGCCTTGCATTGTGACGTTACGTCACTCCACGACCTTGCCGCCTTTTTGTCTCATTGGAAAACTTTACGACGCGCGCTCGTATTGTCTATGCTTACTTACTTTTTTATTTTAACGTTTCTAATAAATTGTTCATAATTCTCGATGGGTTTTTATTAAGATTTGTTTTTTTTTCTTGGATTGGTTGTTTAGAGGGAGTATATTATATAGTGTCTCACTAAGAGTTTTGGGGTTTAAGTGTATCTTATCTTCAAGGTAATCGGCTGTCGGGTACCAACTTGCAGGTGAGATTGGCTTGTGAGACAAGCACATGGCCCACCTGATGGAAAGTGATTACCGTGGCGTATGGACGTGTGCAACACCAGGGGAGTCACACTCGTGCTACGGTCCCTGTAAGAACAGAGAGCTTCTGTGCCGTCAGTGCAGAAGACAAAGCAGGACAAGCTTTTGGTCTTCCCACTGACAGCACAAAAACTATCCAGTAAGCTCTAGCTATTCTACTCACCGCTGGAAACACAACATGAAGTTATTATGGCCGCGGTATTCAGTAGGGCGGATGTACTTCCCCAGTCGAACTGCTCAATTGGGACGAGAATACCGTCGTGTCCTACCTGTTGTTTTCCAGAGGCATCGTGTTTAGACACCAGAACTAACCTCTCCTTCCCATTCTATTAGATTCATTAGTTAAAATGCTTTGTATTATATTCCCGCGTGGTTCCCGGCAGAATAGAATTTGGGCCACCCCATCTCCTCCCTTGCGGTGTCGTACAAGGCGACTAAGGGATAGGGCTGTATAACATCAGACAGATATATAGAGACAACAATAGTGCCCGGAAAACGGCAATAGGCTCACCCCCTATTACGTGGGACCTAATACAATGATTGGTGAAATGTGGGTGTTAATTCACCTCTGCCTAACCCTCCGGGGATAAAGGCGTGATTGTATGTATGTATTATATTAAAAGACATCCAAAGATGCGGGATCTTGATCCCGTGGTCCGCTATCCTACTCTCTTTTTACTTCCTGAATTTAACTTTTACGCAAGCGACTGTCTTCTCAAACCCGAGCGATGTATGTTAATAGATTTATTGACGTACGTTCTCATCACGGGATCGGGGGCCATATCAAATTGCAACTATAGGCTTATAATCAAACAAGTGTATCTGATTGGTGAAAGTTGATAATATATCTATAGATAGCGTCGAGCACTTAGCGATAATTTCAAATCAATACGGGTGAGCTGCTGTTTTGTAACAATAAATCATATTTGTTATAGTAATCCGTGTGGTGACGGAGAAAGAATACAAGTATCACTGCCCCATCTCATCCGAAGATTCCGAAGGGTGTCTTAAAAGGAGACTAATGGAAATACATACATAACATACATAAACGAACCTAGTCTATAAGTCATATTGTCACTCACTAACACTATGGATGTCTCGTCTGAAAATAAATGATTTTTATTTTATTTTATAAACTCACGCCTATATCCCCGAAGGGGTAGCCAGAGTCATTGGTGTGTGCCATGGTAAAACCTGGGATCGAACCCGAGACCTCGTCTCAGCAGTCCATTACCCATACCTACTACTAGGCTACCGCTAATGGAAATACGCAGACGATATCACTGCGAGAGAAGGAAACTCTAAATAAAACCCTGCCAGCGTGAAAACAGTGGGCCAAAGCCTCCCAACATTGGGTCAGGCCTATGTCCAGCAGTGGACTGTGATAGGCTGATTATTGATTGTTATAGTGGTGGTGTTCCTTTTGGGGTGTGGGTGTCAGAAAGCGGTAGCTTTCATTAAAGCCGTATAAGGCAATCAAGCCGACCTCGGGATCCACAGCCATCTATCTTCCCATCAGGTGGGCCGTGTGCTTGTGTGTAAAAAAAAGGAGAAAAAAAAATCTATTCGCAAACTTTCCCATCGATTATGTACTTACATTAAACTTTCACATGCTACCAACCACTATGCAAGTTTGTGAGGTTGAATGTTCCCTTTCACGCATAAACTACTTTACGAATCTTCGTATTGTAGAATAGATGTATGGGATTTGGTGTACATGACACGCATTTTAACTGTGTCATACGTTGATGACTGTCATATATACGTCAAATCCCATACATTCATCATTCAATTCTACAATACGCCTGCCAACGAATTTCCACTTGTCTAGGGGGGCTGAATGACATTTGAAACAGAGATACGATGCGCCTGAAATAGTACATAGGCTGTTTTTTCTCCGTAAAATAGAATCCTGTAGGTCCCTGCCCCGGGATCAGTACTTCCCGCAGTGCCACCGTAGGCAACAGCTAGTACTCACATACACATTCACACCCGTAAATCCCTGAAGGGGTAGGTAGAGGTGTATTAACCCCCACATTTCGCAAACAATGATTTTCGGTGCCATGTAACAAAGGGCGAGCCAAGTCAAGCAGGCACTTTGTTTACTGTCGAATGTAGAATAGCCTTATCCCTTAGTCACCTTCTGCGACATTCACGGCAAGAGATGAGGTAGCCCTATTCTAATTCTCCGGAAACTAACACGGCACTCTAAAAATAATAAGCTAGTCCTCTCTAAATATAAGTCCTCACGTCTACAGTACCGTGTCGCATGATCTCCAAATTTTTATTAACATGTAAATTCATCCATTTTCCTTCTCGTAGGTGTTCAAAAACATTGTCAGGTGTTCCCGTTCCCATGCGGCCGTAAAGTCGGTTGATGGCTAAGGGTTAATACGACCCGTGTGCCTGCGATTCATCATGTACCAAGGCTTATACTTATTCCGTTTCTAAATTGCGTACACGTAAAATGTGTGCGAACACCGTGAGTTCGGTAAATGAAGATATTTCGCTGAACTTTTTGCGGAAGAGGCTCTCAATTCTGTGGCATATTTTGTAGCGAAAAAAGTGTTTTTGGGGTCAACGAGATTTTCGGGGCTTAAACTGCAAGCCGGTACATACATCGGTTGATTGAAAAATGAAACTCTTCTTTCCTCTCAGAGGTTGGGAGTTCAGACAGCAGTTTCACAAGCTACAGAATGAGAAGAAGGGGTAAGCGGACCCTGACCTCCGATGTGAAAGCCTCGAGTGCAAACGTAACAACGCTAAAATAATGGTGATAATTAATGCAAGGTAACCTTTATAAATTTTGTACTTTTGTCATTGACTATACCTATTAGCAGATTAAACAGTTGACACGCGTTACTCCAACAAATCTAACCTTGTAAGTCTCATGTCAGTCTAATAACTGACGTTTGGTAACAAAAAATATTAGTTTACTGATATTTCCTTTCACTTACATAAGTCTACAGGTAAACAGGGCCGGATCTAGGGGGGGGCAAGCCGGGGCACGTGCCCCGGGCGGCAACATCAGGGGGCGGCAAAATCAAACTTTGCAGACAAAAGGCCGCCCCCTTGGGGGCGGCCTTACCGGCAAGCTGCGCCCCTGGACCCCGCTCTTTACTCGGTGTCCCCACCAGTTCTAATTGGAGGCGATGATAGCTCCCTGTTCCCAGCGCAGTTGATGGAACACGTTCCACCGCAGATGACTGTACCTCGGTCGCCTAATGGCGCCTAGCGTGGATGACGACGACGTGCCCGAGGTCTTTTGGGTAGAACTAGAGCTGGCGGTGCAATGCTCAAGACCAAGAAGTAAGAAAACCGCTTCGGGGCCCGACGGCACTCCAGGAGGAGAGTGAGTCCTTGCTCTACTCGAAGATGCTATCGAGCCCTGACTGACAGAGCTTCTCAGCGCGTGTTTGTAGCAGAGCCAGTTTCCTCATTTGTGGAAGACGGGGCAACTGGTCCTCTTCCGAAAAGGCAGTCTCTCATCGGGCACCTCTCCAGAGTGGGGTCGGAGCTGGCGGATGGCCAATATGGGTTCAGCCAGAGACGCTTCACTCTAGATGCCAATGATGGCACGTGAGCGCATTAGGGCTCTGGTCTTCACCAACTTTCGTCCCGGGCAACCGCATCGAAGGATGCGAGGTAATGTTACCAGTGTCCTTGGACATCGCTAACGCGTTTTACACCTTGCCCTGGACTTGCTAGGGAGGCGCTCGTGTACCACGAAGTGCCTTTCTATCTTCGCCGCATAGTCGGGGCGTATCTGACGGAAAGAGCTCTACCCAACAGTCGGTGTCAAATATCCTGCGGTATTCCGTAGGGACCGGTCTTGGGGAAACACCTGTCGCTCAAGAAATCGAGGCCGTGAAGCTCCAGGTCCGCCAGGACATCATGGTGGAGTGGACAGAAAGACTTGAAACACATTGTGTTTTTGACGGTAAACCCCATCAAAGAGGACTGGCTAGAAAGGCGACACGGGAGCCTGCCGTACCGGCATACAGGTGATCTCCGGGAGAGGGAGTTTCGTGGACCACCTGTTTCGGATTAGGAAGGAGTCAACGTCTGTGTATCGTCACTGTGATGCGAGCGAGGTATCAGGGCTACACACGGTGGTGGGGTGAAAAGCGCTGACACGGGCCCTTAGAGAATGTTCGCTGCAGACTGAACAACAAAAACTCAAAAAGTACATTGAGAGTATCATCAAAACAGCCTCGCATAAACTCGGCGTCCTGAACAAAGTGAGACGTTTTTTCACGCCGGAGCAGCGGTGTCTTCTATACAAGTCACACATTGGCTCTTGCGTGAAATACTAGGTACTCGCATCTCTGGGATGGCTCCGCAAAATACTTACTAGATGCTCTCGACAGGCGGCAGCGACGTGCGGTCCGCATTATTGGGAATCCTGAAGTCATCAACACCCATGAGCCATTGTAGATGCGTAGAGAATGTAGAGATGTAGCATCCTTGGCGGTATTTACCCCCCCCCCCCCGCCCCCCCCCCCCCCCGCTCTGCGAGGAATTTAGGAACGACAAAAAAGCGGACAGGGGCGGCATTTTCAGTATTTGCCCCGCCTAAAAAAAATTGAAGATCCGGGGCTGCAGGTAAACAATTACGTAATACCACCTTCACGGTGACGGCAAAATAACAGCTGTTTATTAACACCATTAGTTTCTATTATGAGTGACATCAAACGGCTCCTGTCAAAATTGGATGACTGAAATGTCATTCGTAATGACGTGTGCGGGCGTAGCGTAACGAAAGTATGTTTTTAATTTTAAAATTGGAATTTTAAATTGATTTATGTATCAATTGTTTTTTTTGTCATAGGCGAAGGCACGCGAAGGGTATAGATTTTTTAAGATTCTAAAATGAGACAAGTTTGTTTCTAACCGACTTCACAAAAGGAGGCTGTTCTTATTAGTTCTCGAATTATGTGACTAGCCTATGTCTGCATTCCACCTCGCAAATATGCATCCTGTTCACCCAAAGGAACGTGGATAAAAGTAGCCATTATAATATTCCAGGTTATAATCTATCTCTGTACCAAATTTCGTCTAGATCTGTTCAGCCTTTCTGACGTGGTATAAAGCAAACATCTTGTTTGTTTGTTTATCAATCACGCCATAACAGCATCATTGCGGCATCATATCCATTCATCAATCTAAAGTTTTCCATTTATAAGATTACAGAATCTTGTTATAAGAATTCGTTTATAAATAGCACAGTCTCTACAAAACACGAGATCCCTGTTCTGAAACTATCAATAAAGAAAAATCAGCGTTGTTTTTTTAAAATTTAATATTCGAATATTTGTCACATAATTGAACAGTGTAACTTACAGTTGTGAAATTAATTGAACATGTTACAGAATAATCTGAACATGATATCCAATTAAAAACTACTGTTCTCATTCTTTTTAATTTATTTTTTAATCTGGTCTAGTTTGATGAAGCAGTGATAGATAGAGCGACTATTGTCGAAGAGAATTTAGGTTCGATTCCCGATTTCCCATTCACATTCCCAAATATTACAATGGTGGCATTCAGCTTGACGGCCTCGCCAAATGGTTCAGAAATGGTGATCTTCTGGACTGCACCACAGCTTTTTACCATCTAGCATGGTGCAGTCAATTGACGGACCAAATATAAAAAAAAGTCACTGGTCATAGTCATACTAAAAAATATCACCTTTAAAAAATCCACGTAACAATCCTACAATTCACCAACACGGAATTATATAATGTGTATATGTGTACAATAGCATATGGCGAACGTTCTTGACATTGACATTCAGCGGTACCACGACACACGAACTCACTATATACTCACTCTAATGACGTCACACCTTTGTATTATTAGGACGGCTTACGTAACTTACTTAGGCGTCATAATCCCCGGTGGGGATATTATATTTTTCTGTATGGTTCTCATGCAGGTACTTCATAATATAAACCGTGAAGTGTATTCCCATAAGGTTAAGTAGAGAATAGAGTGATATTTTATATTACCTATCCTCATAAAGATCTAATGTTTCTCTGATATTTGATAACATTTAGCTCTATTTGCTCGCATTATTGCATTGATATTGCAGAGATAGGTTCGATTTTCTGGTTGTATTTATTTGTAAGCGAACTTTTCTTACCAACACAAACCCTAGAAACGTGTCTTTTAGCTCAGGCAGCCTAATCCGTGGAACCAAAAATACAAATAAATGTTGAATGATTTACCTACTCTTTCGTTGAGTATTTTTTTTTAAGTTTTGCCATTTATTCTTTCGCAACGCACCCGAACTTTTTCTAGACCGTGGTAATAGGTCATTGGCTTCCATTAATCAGTAAATGTTCACCTAGCTAGGGAGCCTGGAAACACTGTCTTTTAATTTTTTTATGCCACTTAGGTGGCAGATAAGCACACGGTCTATCTGATAGGAAGTGGTTACCGTGGCCTATGAATATGTGCAACACCAGAACCGTCACACTCGTGCTGCCGACCCTGTAAGAACTTTCTGATGCCTTTCTTTAAGTATAAGAAAAATTCTAGTAGCTCTAATTACCAGATCTCTGAAAACACTTACTCGAACTCAAAATTTAAAAAAATCCTTCAATTTTAAAACGAATTTGCTGTGAGTTTCCATCGTAGTCCTATCGTTACTATTTCGGTCCAACAATGTTTAATATTTTAGCAGATTGTAATACAAAATAAACTCAGATAAAAATAGTTAGAGCTGCTATCGGCTAGACTGCTTGCCAGTGGCAAGCGTGGCCTTCCGCACGTAGCTAGCACCACAGTGACTCAATATTCGCCAGACTGAATGCGATATCGATTCATTTGCGTTTTCGCGCAAAAAAATTCGTCATATTATAGTTGGAATGACTGGAAAGCTGACCCCAACTGAATTGGCAAATGGCTCAGAGGGTGATATGATATACTCGTACATAGAATCTAGACCTAGCCTGTGTAGATAGCGAATACTAATACTAATACCTACTTAGATACTTTTTTTTTGTAAATACATACCTACATAATTATAATAATATTTACACTGAGCGGGTATCGAACCCGCGCTCCCTACGTAGCAGTTGAACGTCCTCCCGCTACGCTACGGAGACTGTCAATATGATGATAATTAGTTATTTGAAAAGTTATATAGGACGCGTCAATTTAACTGCACCTCGCCTGCTAAGCTAAGGTAAGCTAAAGGTAAAGTCTCAGAAAAGAGGGTCACCATGTTACAATGGTGGCACTCAGAACTCCAGGCGGACGGCGCCAAGGGCAACACCTAGTGTTATTATAATACTTGCATTGTGTTACATTACTCATGCGCCGGCTATAGTGTCCTCGGCGCGCGCGCATGCGATGACCTCGATATAATATGATAACTTCATATCATGCATTAATTTTACTTTATAGGAACATTTGCTGAAATTAGATATATTGAACTTTCACAGATCAGAAAAACACTGTAGAACTATTAGGATTGGAAGGTCAGACGACCTTAACTCCCGAAAAAGTCCGGATGCGTGGGCTGCTGGCTCCTCCTTCTGCGAACAAGAAATAATTGTGAAAGAGGCAGCGAAGCGGGCCTCCCCATGAGGACCCAGGGGAGAGGAATCCGCGTCCCCTAACCGGAAGAGGGCCAGAACGAGAGATATAGCTTTAGGTCGGCCGGGGTGTGAGGGATATGTCTACGAAAATGTCACCTCCGGCAGCCGGCGTCGGCCCACTGACGGCGTGTGTTTTAGTCGGTTCTCGGTTCGAGTCCCACCGGCTCCGGCGGGGGGATGTATCCGTGGGTTTTCGCACGATAAAAATAAAGATATACCAATTAAAAAACTTTTGATGCAACTGACTATGAGGATATTTAAAGATAAAAAGAATGAAGTGTGACTATTTAAAAAATAAAATCTGCACTTATTTTTCACTCGCACGTAATACTATATTAAAATATGTAAACATGGTCATTCCTAGGCACATATCCTACGAATCGCTTGTTACAGAAATATCCCTTTCAAATGAATATGTATATTATGTACTCCTGTACCCGGGCACATGTTACAAATAGCTGATTAAAGAAATATACTAAGTAAGGTGGCCAACAGTCCCGTATTTTGCTGAACCGTCCTGTATTCTGTTGTGCCGATCCGTACTCTGCTGGACCGTCCTGTGTTCTGCTAGACCGTGCCGTATTCTGCGGGACGGTTATAGTAGTTACCTAATAGTAGACTGTAATAGTCACGCATTGCAATTATTAAAATAATCCTGCAACACCTCAAATGCTTATTATTATTGAATCTAATTCTTTTAATTGTAGGCATTTTATAGGAACGCCTGCCGCTTGACCTCCCACTTGTGCCAGAATCTCGACTATTAATCAGCAGAAGTACCGGCTTGCATATAAGATAAGATAAAAATAAAATAAATTTATTTGTGAGGTAAGGTCTAAGGTTGACTTGTCCTGAAGATCCTCTATAGAACGCTATGCCGCTATAATGTCCTGCATTTTTTTTTTGAAGATGGCAACTTATTTAGCAAAAATAAAAACATGTTCTGTATTTAATAAATAAACAAATAAATATCAATAAAAGATCGATAATAGAGGCAGGTCGGTACGTGCGCGTCGCCACGTGCGTTGCGTCCGTAATGCAGTCTGTGTTGCGATGTGCGCAAGCGACGGTGGAATTGCGAGCGGCCTTGCACGTGCCCTCATCTGACCCGCCCCGTCTATCTCTATCTTTCATGGCTGCGCGGATTAAATTTATTATATACTAACGACTTTTTGGGTTAGGGTCAGCAGTGACTTGATATTTTTCGAAACTGCTTCTGACCTTGATTATAAATACATCGTACCACCTACCTGGTTTAAGTAAACCTCACCTGCAACTCAGTGTATCTGCTAAATTCTCTGGCAAAGTTTTTCTTCACAGGGTTGGGAGGTAAGCCTGTGAAGAAAAACTTGCCACCAAACGGACCTCGGCCACCAAAGTGCGAAATTTGGACGTAAATTTTGAAGTGGGACAAAAAGTAATGACCCGGGATTATAGGAAGCGCCATAAATCATGGGCATCAGGCATGTAAATACTCATGTAGTGAAATAAAAATGTAGTGGGGGAGAGTGTGATATCTTCGGATGGGTTCGGTATACGGCCACGGTAACCACTTTCCATCAGGTGGGCCGTGTACTTGTCTGTCACCTAAGGGGTATAACAAAATAATAAATGGTATAAGGATAATGGGGTAGTTCATGAAGGAGTAAAATGTACTAACGCAGTATAAATTGAATTGAACCGGTGATCAATTCAATTTATACTGCGTTAGTACATTTTACTCAATTGCTTGCGTAATAAAAAAAATACGTGAAAACTTTTTTTAAATAGGTAAATAAATAAATATACGGTCTACTAGTATTCAAGGTACGCCTAAAGCGCCAATGTCAATTGTAATCATTAATTGATTCAAATCGCAGAAATGATTACACGGTCGTCAGATTAAATGCATTTGGCACGTCCACAAACGCATAAGATAAACTCGTGTTATTAGATAAACACCAACTAGGTCAGACTAATAGCTTGGGATATCCGGCACGGATACTGCTGTGATAAGTGCATTTTCTGTTGACAGGATAGTCAGATATCGATGTATAATCATGGTTGAACATCCTTGAGTAAGCAGAGGTTTATAAACTCCCACACTTCGCTTATTTTAGTTATCTCATCATATAACCCGCGCCACGTAACTTTAACCTAAAATGTGCCCTATACGCGCAGTACCCATTTCTTGGGTGTCTTTTGAGGATAGCACGGGATGTTACTGCGGTAGACGAACTCAAATTCACCAAGCTATTGCCTATTGACTATTACAAAGCAATCCGCGGGCGCCAGAGCCTCGTAAGTCTTACGATTTAGGTCCAAGATACGTGGCGCGGGGAATGAATCTTCTATTCTTACTTTCCATAATTCGTTTATTCTGACTTTTATGGAATGACAACCGTCATAACCCCAACGTCAAAGGCTTTCCTTTTACTGCACCAGAGTATCATTGTAACAGAGCCTTTATCAATTAGCAGGGTTTACTGGCTTGCAGATGCGGTTGCCTGGATATCATCCAACCATATGACTGGTCCGCACAACCAGCACCTTGTGGTCCAGCGCTTGGGTAATCCGTCACAGTGTGCGTAGTACGGCTCACTCAATAAGTCCTGATGTATGGCACATGGCAGAATGTTTAAATGTGGTGAGACACTACATAACCGTATGATTTCTCCGAGCCGAGTGGTTTCCCCAAGCCGAGCAGTATGCGTATGAGCTACATTTTTTCCTGCCTGCTCAAAAAAAGGCTCCAAGATACACAGGGTTTCTGTGTTCCCACTGATAAAACATTTCAGCAACAGTAACGATTCAACAAAGTCATTATCGTATTAAAAATTAACTTTCTTGCCAAATGAACTGTGTCCTCGAGGCATCTTCACGACTCAGCCAAATGTTAAAGGTGACACAGAGAATCACTCATTATCTCATCGTGTTTAAAACAAAAATAACACACTATATGTACCTTTTTTTAGTGCGGATTCTACTCGGATCCGTCCCAATCGAGCAGTCCGACTGGGGAGTACCTCCGCCCTACAGAATACCGCAGATATAATCGGTGCTTCCTCGTAGTCAAACTTTTTGGTCATACTGGTTTGACTATGAGGAATTACGTTTCCTCGTCGTCAAACTAATAACCTCGTGTTGTTTCCGGCGGTAAGTAGGGTAGTCAGAGCTCGCTGGAAAGGTTTTCTGTTGTCAATGGCTTGTCCTGCTTGTCTTCTGCGCTGACGGCACAGAATCTCTCTGTTGTTACAGGGTTGGCAGCACGATTGTGACTCCCCTGGTGTTGCACTCGCCCATAGGCCACAGTAACTATTTTCCATTAGGTGGGCCGTGTGCATGTCTGCCACCTAAGTAGTATATAAAAAATAAAGTAGATAGCGGATCCCGGGTTCTTTTGCAAAAGCGTCGATTTCAACCTGCATTAAGATGATGATGGTTCGCTCAATCTAGTATTACATAAACATTGTTGTTGTCACTACTGATCTGTTTAGTATTCGGTGCCAAAAACGTTATTTTATTACGCTTTTACGCTATGTAGGTTGATGATAAAAGCATTTTGATAGATTGCGCGCCGAATGATTTGCGCACTCGAAAATTGGTCAAGAGAAATATAGTGATGCGCTTCGATATTACTATTGACACAATATCGATAAAAACTGGTAACTATTTGAGTACTAAATCACAGATTTACTTTTTAATACAATTTAATGCCATTTTTGATCGACTACAACTATAATTTTTGACTGCACACCACCCGATAGTAAGCTGAAGATGATGGCTAGCATGCTATAATGATTATAAAGATCGACAGCCTTCATACCCTGCTTAAAGAATCCGGGATTATAGGAAGAAGGGAATGTGTGAATAAAGACGAAGAAAGGAATACGTGATCCTATCCATGGCAACATATGGATCACTCCATATGTTCCAATCGATAGAATCACGAATTCCATAGGAAATTCCATATGAAATCGATAGGATCACTTAAGTCCCACATTTGTTCAGAATAGGAAAGAAGTGTGTGAAGTCAAGCATTCAATACATTGACACTGATGCCCAAAGTAAACTTCTGTCGATACTCGATTAAGAAAGAGAAAAGAGAATCGACCTCGGCGGGACTCGAACCCGCGATCTATCCCTTACAGGGGGAATGTTCTGACCACTAAGCCACCGAGATCCGTACGAAGTCGATCCAAATTCCTCTATACAACCGTCTTAAGGGGCGATGGTGGCTTAGTGGTCAGAGCATTCCCCCTGTAAGGGAAAGATCGCGGGTTCGAGTCCCGTCCGAGGTCGATTCGCTTTTCTCGTTCTAAATCAATTTGAACAGCATAATTAATGCTTCAAAATTTCATTCAATTCTGTCGATACTGTTCATCGATAACAAGATTATCGATACAAGTACATAACTAGAGGTGTTTAGACAGTAAATCATCATGTCTGAAGAAGCTTTTAACTGTTAAACGTCCACTAAGTACTTACATCATTAGAGATCATCATTCTCATTTTTCATACAAGCGTGAAAAGAATGCTCGTAAATGCGAGATGATTTTTAACATGCCTTTATGAGACTCACTTATAACTAGGGATTGAAGATGTGATGATGATCATCATATTGATAGTTGAAAGGCAAAAAGGTATAAGCGACATTAAGTTTTCTTAGAAAAAGTACCCTAAAGCACATCAAAAATCCTTTTTAGTAGAGTAGTTTTCCTGTCACCTGACCGGATGCCTTACGGCGTTTCAACCGTTGGATCTGAGTCTTTAATATCGGAATTCAGGGTCCACTTTCTCCTTCTGCTCTTGGTTTGGCCAATACGGCTTTTATGGGAGCGACTTCCGTATGACCTCCCCACACGGAGACAAAAACCTATGCCAGAGCCTCGCCTGTTAATCAAAAGGTGTATTTGGCTTCCAGGTGCTTTTGGCTTGTCCCCATAGGTCTTAATAGAGCCTCATATAGTCTGTCTATATGCTACAAGCCTTCATAGTTCACGGTTACCGCTTACCATCAACTAGTCGGTTCTTAACTTACGTAATTATTGAAAAATAAAATATATTAGTTCAAAATTTTATAACTCATTCATCTAATTCTGATTAGTAGTTAAGAAGTCATGAGGGAACACACAAACATACCTACCGGTCCAAGTCATAAGCATAACCCTCCATTTTATTTTGCCGTAGTCGAATAAAAACGTGTTCTCGAAAAAATACAAGGTACTTATCACAAAACATGAACGGATAGTCGAAAACAGCTTGGTCAGATGCCAACCAAACTGTTGGACCAATTTAAGTAAAAGGTCCAATGAGTGGTCCAATCTCGGAGTAAACGTTAATACGTACTTAAGTGTAGTTAGCACAGTCTACGCTTTTGGCATATAAACTCCAAGGATTTTTGGCGTAGACGCCTTCACAAATTTGGCAAGAACTTCTCATCTTCAAAAGTTTTGATAAAGTTAAGACGGCGTCGCGTTCCACAGTATGTGATTTTGTGAAAGGAAGATGATCAGAAAGCCAATTCTGCTAATGAAAAGTCGTTAAAAATTCAGTCTCGATCTACTCGCAATCTCTCAAATGTCAAAAACTATCACGATTTGAATAAAAAGGGATATTTCTCGTATTAAAAAAATATTTATTTATTTTACCCTCGTTCTTTTATAATACTCGCATCTGGAACGGTGGCCACTATAGGTTGTAGAGACTATATACTGCAGTCGCTTCACGGAAAATATTGGATTCCAACAGCATCGCAGTAAGAGTGGAAAAGCGGACCCCGGACTCC
Source organism: Eilema depressum (assembly GCA_914767945.1). NCBI lineage: Eukaryota > Metazoa > Arthropoda > Insecta > Lepidoptera > Erebidae > Eilema > Eilema depressum. The sequence continues at coordinate 17,788,108 of OU612028.1, read as the reverse complement.
GAGGTGAAGGCCTCAGATGCGACCGGGACTAACGTAAAGATGATAATGAGTATCTGCAACGGTGGCTCATATTATCTGGACCTCACCCTAGTTCTTATACCACTTAGGTGGCAGACAGACACACGACCCACCTTATGCAAAGTGGTTACGTGGCCTATGGATGCCGACCCTGAAGAAACCTTCTAATTCTTGAAAAACTCCATAATTGTAGTCGCTTGCGAAAACCGCAGCTGGCTACTTGCAATTTGACTTATCGTTCTCAATTAAGGAAAATACGATACTGTACGCTATTAAAGGCTTCATTCAGCTTCTTACATCCTCACAGACGAGTGTTAACTGCCAATAAATTTAGTGCAATAATTCGTAGACAGATTCAATCAAACAGCCCATAACTTTCGCCATTCAAGAAGTCGCAACCCCCGTTCTGAGAACCCATAAAGTCGAAATAAGCTTCCAAGTTCTACAGTATACTTAATTAATACAACGTAAACAGTCATAACTGCAAGTATCAATAAATATTTTCATTTATACAAAACTAGTTGATGCCCGCGGTTCCGCTCGGGTAGATGTTGGTATCGTTTTTGTGTCATATCTCCAGTTCTACTCAACCAATTGCTATATTAATATTAAACATATGGCCTTTTTAGACTGATCAAGACATTTCTTATAAAAAAATATGAACATAACCATGATAAAAAAAAACAAAGTTTTGTTTTTTATTAGGTACCTATCACTCGCGTGGATAACGGATATCGCGACCAAATCCTTTCGCAAGCTCTGATTTACCTCTGTGCCTTTGATCAAAAGTCACTCAGCGGTTAAGGGATGAAAGCATAACAGACAGACAGATAGACAGTTGCTTTTGCATTTATAATATCAGCATGGATGATTACTGCTGACCTGCTGAACATAAAAAAATTCAATTTTCTTCTGATGGACGGCTGCGAAAACGTTCCTTTTAATGTTTTCACGATGTCTTTGATTAATTAAATTTGGTCCGTTTACTGTGCTTCAGTTTATGGAAAATAAAAAAGTGATTTAAAGTTTCATTGCATTTCTGTAGCGTGATTTAAATTTGACACTAGTTTTTTTAAGGTTTTAAGTTGCGCATCACTATACCTATAGAAGTTGAATGAGGTGGTTTTTCAGCTAGATTGGGAACTCGATTTGTAAAGAAGTTTAATTTACTTGCTTGTCTTTGTATTAGGCTTTTCTTTTCATTTAGTCTTCGTAGGCAAGTGCTTGTATCTTAAACCAACTGACGATACAGAAGTGCTGTAGTTAGAGTTTTCGGACTTTTTAGGCGTCCAACTATTCCGACTAAGTACCCAGATGTTCGTATAGCAACCAGGACTCACGTCTTTGCGTGCTCTGTGAAGCCAGACGGGTCATTAAGAGCCTTCCGTGCTTTATAGAACACGCATTTTTGAGTAGTCATTACATCAAGAGTTGTCACTCAAAACTAATACAGAGTTGCCTAATTCAACCACGCGACTCTATCTTAAAGCCTCTATTAGGAGTATATTGGAGTAGGTACTCGCACCCCTCACCTCTCTTAGGCATATACTTAAGTACATGAATATCTAAGTATACAATCATTACGCATTACGCTACCCCATATACAAATACAATCAGACAACGTTACCGGATAACGTATATAGACGTAACTAAACACAAGTCATATGCCGAACGCAATCACAAGTAAACCACATACCAATTTGAGCAATCAGCGTACAACGGCGTATCTATACTATGATATAATTGTAAAGTGGTCGTGTCTGTACATTGGAGATTATTAAAAAAATCTTTGAGTTATTTTATATTAACGATACTAAACAAAAAATGACCTTTTTTTTTTAATTCATGCCTAGTTATTCACGAATGTACGAAAAAAAATTGGGTTACTTTATATTAACGATACTGAACACTAAAACATATTTTTTTCGAATTCTTGTTTGTTTGTTCCCGATGGACGCAAAAATTACTGAACAGATTTTGATGCGAGTTATTTTATTTAAAAGGTTTTTGATTTGAATTAAAAGCTTACGTGTGTTTGATCGCAATTAAATGAGTAGAACCGGAGATATGACCAAAAATCGCGATAATCTACATCTACATGGGCGGAGCCGCGGGCATAGGCTAGTCTATATAATATATCTGTACATTACAAAGGTATTAACAGTTGTATTAGGTACTAAATTGATATAACAGCCTACAGGCATGATTATTGTTCCATTACTGGGAGTAATAATTATACGAGGTCCCGGATATTGGACCGTGCTGAATGGTCCGAATACCGATATACTAGATGTACTAGGAGGTACCTACAGTCGACAAAGCAACTTTATATGAAAAATTGAGGTGAGGAGGTGAGGTAGAAATGAATTTGGAATTTCGAATTTGGAACGCGACTCATAAACTAGAAAAATGAGTTAATGAATTTTGATTTTTTTTTATACCTACTACTTAGGTCGCCGACAAGCACACGGCCTTCCTGATGGTAAGAGGTTACCGTGGCCTATGGGCGAGTGCAACACCAGGGGAGTCACACTCGTGCTGCCGACCCTATAAGAACAGAGAAATTCTGTGCCGTCAGCGTAAAAGATAACCACTGACAGCACAAAATCTCTCCAGTGAGCTCTGGCTACCCTACTCACCGTCGGAAGCACAACACGAGGTTATTAAGCCGCGGTCTTCTGTAGGGCGGGGATACTTCCCCAGTCGGAGTGCTCGACTGAGACGGATATACCGTCGTGTCCTACCTCCTCTACTACTACCTACTTATTAGGGTGGACCGTGTGCTTGTCTGCAACCTAAGTAGTATTAAAAAAGTATCTACCTAATAGTTAGATTGAAGTAATTGACTTGACTAGTACATTTTTTTTTCTAAAACTGCAATTAAAAGTGGTCTATTCTGTCGCATTAGAGATTCGCGAACGTTTTTAATGTCGATGATATAATAAAGTGCGGGGCGCAGATGCGGCAGGATAACATCGGCGCGGCAAAATTAATTTGCCCCTAATAAATTATGCCGCAGTGAAAGAATTATGAGTGTTATATAAATTAGCAACACAATTATGTTGTTCGCTTTCATAGCGTTTTGTTGCTTTTTTGATGATGCGGTTGATTGCTTAAGTTTTTAGGTTTAGTTTTAACTGTACAAAAGTTAGTTTTTTTAGGGTTTAATGTAATTGTTGGATTTTTAGGGCTCTAACTGCCCGTAACTGCCATAGATGATTGTATGGCAACCGGGACCGACGGCTTTAACCTGCTCTCCGAGACATGACCTAACCAATGTAAATATTCATGCATACAAATATTTTCACTGAGCGGGGATCGAACCCGCGCCTCCTGCGTAGCGGTCGCGTTCACTACCGCTATGCCACAGAGGTTGTCAAGTAGTAGGTAAATAAAATTTTCTAAAATACAATAAAAAAACCACCCATAAAATAAAAAATAACACATTCATCTTTATACAAAAAAAAAGACGTGTGGCACTCGGGGACTGCCGCGGTAAAGCTATTGCATAGCATTTTTTATGAACTTATGCAATTATAATAAATAATAATTTGAATTTGAATTTGAATTTGAATTTGAATTTGATTTCTGAGTTCTGATTTCTGATTTCTGAGTTCTGAGTTCTGAGTCTGAATTTGAATTTGAATTTGAAAACTAACAACTTATGCAATTATAATTACTTACGTTAAGCGGAGCTACTTCGGAGCAGCTCGGCTCGATTCGTGCTAGCTCGGAGTTGGGGGTGTTACCATTTTTCGTTACGGAATTTCTGGATTCGGTCTCCACGCTCAAGGCCCGCGATAGAAGCTATGCAATAGCTTAAAATAAACAATAACTAACTTTAACGATAACTTTGTATGAATATGTACGATGGGTTTTAAATCATACTATTAACTTACTTAGTAGCCATTGTTATTTCCAAGTTCAATTTTACCGGAATCCATCAAATTCATAGACAAACCACTAAAACCAATCACTTGCGATGCGATTGCGCCCATAAACCGCTGCAGGCTTGGTGACACGTGCATCGTAAACGGACCAATGTTTTCCTGGAGGTAGCTGCATTGCTTTACTGCTACATTGTATAGCCGTGACGTGTTATTAAAAAGTTACATGTTTTGTTACATTTTGGAACTGAAGGTCAATCTCTTCACTACATATTATAAAACAAAGTCGCTGTCTGTCCGTCCCTATGTATGCTTAAATCTTCAAAACTACGTAACGGATTTTCATACGGTTTTTTTTTAATAGATAGAGTGATTCAAGAGGAAGGTTTATATGTATAATATAATACATGCATAATATTGTAGAGAAACACTGATAAATTTAGGGGATCCTGCCTTTTCGCCGAAAATTGTTTGGCCGATTATCACTTGCCAACCAACGTTTCGCCTATTTTTCACTTTGACGACTAACGATTGCCAAATTTTTGTATGACAACGTTTCATTTGGTAGAATTATTGTTAAGCTGATTATTGTAATGACAAAAAACGTTTGGGGCATTTATCTTTTGTCAAATTATTTATTAGGCCAGACAACTTTTAGACGAATCGAGTATAGCGCGCCCCAACTTGGATAGGTTAGGTTAGAAGGCTAACGCGGGAGCGGAGCGGAGCGGAGCTCCCGCTTTAGCCTTCGTGGTTATTTTTTTATAACCATCCATAAATAGTGGCCCACTTAGTATTTTTGTACGCCACATTCAGTAATTTTGACAACAACTATATGAATATTACGCTAATTAAAACATTCGCTACTTGAAAGTTGGCATTTTGAAAAGTGTCATTCTAAAAGGAAGACCAAACGTAAAATTGGCAACTGTGATGTTGGGTAATAAAAACAAAATTATATCACAAGTTGGCAAATGATTATTCTGCGAAATAAAATTCTGCGAAACGTTAGTTGGCAAGTGATAATCGGCCAAACAATTTTCGGCGAAAAGGCAGAGATCCAAATTTAGAGATATGCAGCGGGAACGGGATCAGAAAATATGGCGGTACGAAGTTCGCCGGGTCAGCTAGTAGTAATACATAAATGTCAAATACAAAGTCGAAATCAAAAATTCGAGAAAGAATATTGACATTGTACGTAATCGTTTTTATCATTAGTTCGAGGCAAAATTGATAATGAGCCCTGTTCCCTTGAAATCATGATCATTGACATTTGACAGATTGAGAATAGATCGAGACTGAATTTAGAACATCTTTTTATTAGGGGATTTGGCCTTCTGGAAAACATATCATGCATTGGTTTATTAAGAAAACTGCGCCTGCTAAACAACAGAGTGGCTACACAACACCAACTTGCAGGTTGAAGGTGTTGTTGATAGGACCCTGTGCATCCTGCCCCCTTCCTCTTGTAGGTATGTAATATAACAGGGACATTTATTTTGCATTTCAATATATTGTATACATTTTTGTTTCATTAATAAGCGCCTATTGACAAATTAATAATTTGTGCTAAATGACTTGTATGTATGAACGTTCGTTAAAATTAATATTTCCGCGCTTAATTTCAAAATGAGAATAATTTATTTCGGGACATATCCCATCACATTCCAATTTCGAAATTCCTATTAAAACTATATTCAGCCGCATACAATTTTGAACGCGATGTGATTTCAAAATTCGAATCATTCACAGCATCAAAGGGATATTACATGCACATGTTTCGCTGAATTAATGCGATTCAAGTTCCGAACATTGCTTTATAAAATGCACTCGGCAAATACACTGAATTCTGTGTCGTACTGTGTAAAGACTGTAAAGTAAATTGTGGTATACGGTTCTATCTGTGTACGAAGTTGGAAAACGCAGGACTGAGGTATTTGCTTATCTGTTATGAATTTACTTCAGAGTTTATTTCGTGTTGTACTGCACCAGACAGAGATTAAGCTAGGGCGTAAAATACAACCATGTCGACAGGAGATATCGCGTAACTCATAAAACAACTGGAGTTTAAAAATACGGGTAGGTGGGTAACATTTAATGTATACCATAAAATACAATACACATAAAATGGTTTGAATTTGTATTGTATTTTTAGAAAGTATTTTTGGAAGTGAATATGTCATTGACTGGCTTTTTATAGTACTTAGGTGGCAGACAAGTACACGGCATACCTGTTGCAAAGTGATTATCGTGGCCTATGGACATGAGCAACATCAGGGGAGTCACACTCGTGCTTCAGACCCTGTAAGAATAGAAAGTTTCTGTGCCGTCAGTAGATACAGAAGACAAGCAGAACAAGCCTTTAGTCTTCCCTCTGACAGCACAAAACTTCTCCAGTAAGCTCTGGTTACCCTACTCACCGCCGGGCACACAAGAGGTTATTATAGCCGCAGTATTCTGTAGGGCGGAGGTCTTCCCCAGTTAGATTGCTCAATTGGGACGGGAATACAGTCTTGTCCTATCTTTAACACCTTGTTTTACACATAAAGCGATGTTTTTTGATCCGCAGATAGAAATAATTGAATCATGCAACGTATTTTTCTATGTTTTACTATTAAAACAAAGTCCACCAAGTCACAATTCAACAATCTACACATTACACGAATGGATCAAAGTACTTTGACAAAAAAAATCCAGAAAAAAAACCGTCTATCGTGATTTCCGTAAATGTCGTCAAATCTAAGGAGACAAAGACAAATCGGCAGCTCAAATTCCTCACATGTATTGTTTTTTTCGGAGACGATTGTTTCTCCTCTCATTTATCTTCAGAGCTCCACGTATGTCGTTGAGAAAGTAATTTGGTAGAAGCCTATAGAGGCGGGGCGCTATCAATAAAAACTCTACCGGGATAAGATTTGTCGAACGGTTAATCTTTCGTGGAAATGTCGAGTGCTTTGAGAATAATGCATTTGAGTTATGTTGTGAGTGTTGACTGTGGAGGTAAAATGTAGGGTTATGAGTTTCACCTATATGTATGTAGGCAAAGTAAGCTTAGGTTAACTAGCTTGTGTAAAAAATACAGTGGACATGATGTAAAACAGCCCTATCCCTTAGTCATTTGTAAAACACCGTTTGTGAGGAGATGGGGTGACCCAAATTCTTTTTTATCGTGTGTAAAATCTCCACGAATTTTTTTTGGTTCCCGGCAAAGTAGAATTTTGGCCACCCCATCTTCTCCCATGTGGTGTCGTACAAGGCGACTAAGGGATAGGACTGTTTAACATCAGACAGATATATAATATATACAACAATAGTGCCCGGAATACGGCAATACCTCTATTGCATGGGACCTAAACCTAATACAATGATTTGTGAGACCCTCATGAGATAAAGGCGTGATTGTATGTATGTATATATATTTTTTATATACATGTCAATAAGGCTTCACCTCGCCTGATGGTAAGTTGAAGGCAAAGTTTCAGGACGGAAGCATGAAAATAATTTATATATCTTTTAAGAATCATTGGTTATTACCACTGTCCACACTAAATTATTCAATGCTATTGGGGGAAGTCCGGACTTCCCCAAGCACTGTCGCGTTATCAAAGGACCCTATAATAGTTTTAAATTGCTATTCTAGTATGACATAATTATACCCATTGTGGGGCAAGAAGTTCGAACTTTTTTTTCATGGTTCCCAGCATAAGTTTTCATGTCTTGACGTGCGAATGGGAATCTCTTGGTTTTAATTCCCAAAGCACGCACAATTTAAAATACATACATACACATACTCACGCCTGTAAATCCCCGAAGGGGTAGGAAGAGGTGTGTTAACACCCACATGTCGCCAACTATTATTTTCCGTCCCACGTAATGGGGATGAGGCTATTGCCGTATAGTGGGCACTTTATCATGACAATCTTTCAAATGAATTGCAATTATGTTAGTCTCGCTAAAACTCGAGAACATCTGAACCGATTTGGCTAATTTTAGTCTTGAAATATTCGTGGATGTCCAGGGAAGGTTTAAACGGTACTCGGTAAACGGCACTTTATCATGACAATCTTTCAAATGAATTGCAATTCTGTTAGTCTCGCTAAAACTCAAGAACATCTGAACCGATTTGGCTAATTTTAGTCTTGAAATATTCGTGGATGTCCAGGGAAGGTTTCAACGGTAAGAAAATATGGAAAAAGGATCTGTATTCCACGTGGGCGGAATAAAAAGTTCGCCGGGTCAGCTAGTTTAAAATATTATTGGGTATTCAAATCGTAAATCACTTGTACAATATGTTATGTTATGTGTAGACAAATATTTTTTGATCACTGCGGCAAAAGTGACATTTCTCCAAACAATATATTTTCCGTAGAACTGGGGAAGACACAACTATTATATTATTTGTTTCTCGCTATTAAAAAAATAACGACAATATTTCTTTCCTTTACACTACCTACAAGACTTTGTTGACACAAGCATTACTTGTGCAAACGTGTCGGGACATTTTTTATTGAAGCTGGCAACCCGAGAACTCCACTGCTACGACACCGTAAGTGTGACCTCGTAAGTTTCTTGTGTAACTCAATTCCTTGGTTTTTGGGGAAAATATAAATGATTTTTATGGGGTTTCGCAGTTTCCCGTTGCTTTTTTCATGAAGATATGATTCCGTAGCCGACCGCATACGACAACTGCCGACGCCTTACAGAATACCGCGGCCATAATAAACCTCTAGGTATTATATTCACCGCGGCGCGTAGGGTAACCAGATATCACTGGAGTGGTTTTGTGCTGTCAGTGGGGAGACTAAAGGTCCAACCCCACCAAACGGACGGCATCGGAACGGATTTTACAATCTTAAACAAAATTAAATCTTATTATCACAGTGTTTGAAGTTATTATTACCAAGTCACGCACAACAGCTTGACAGCGACGTGCGGCGGCATGACGCACGTCAAGCTGTCATGCGTGACTTGGTAATATAAACTTTAAATGCTGTGATATAAGATTTATTTTGTTTAAAGATTGTAAAATCCGTTCCGATGCCGTCCGTTTGGTGGGGTTGAACCTTTAAGGATTGTCCTGTTTTTCTTCTGCGCTGACGGCACAGAATCTCTCTGTTCTTATAGGGTCGGCAGCACGAGGGACTGATGACTCCCTTGGTGCTGCACACGTCCATAGGTCGCGGTAACCACTTTTCATCAGGTGATCCGTTTGCTTGTTACCTAAGTGGTATAATTCCAAATTCAAGTAATAACTAACTTAACAGAAAACTAACCCATTATCTCCTCTCTAATCTTAGTGATAAAGAAACCTCCGACAGTGCGTAGGTAACACAAATGACAGTAATACGTAACACAAAGGAAAGACAAGTAACACAGTGTAGTTACGTTATTTGTTCCGTAGAGGGAAGGGTAAGCAGTCACAAGTAACAAGTTAGTTTATGTTTCACGTAAAAGGTTTCTTTAAGGGCTGTTTACACTACTTAGGTAGCAAACAACATGTCTGTGTGGGTGGGTACAATAAGATCTTCGTTGACTTTCTTCCTTCTCCCTACAGTCCCGGGTCCTTTAAGTGGGCCGCGAAAAACCATCTGGCGAGGCCGTCAAGCTGAGGGCCTCGCCAGATGGCATTGTAACGCTCCTTTCTTTCTTTGAGACTTTGCCGGCTGCTTACCATCAAGTGAAGTGAAGTCATAGTGTTCTATATAAAAAAGCCAACCTAACCTGCAAGCCGGGACAACTGAATGGCGAACGTTTTTCGGTGGAGCCAGCAAATAGTAAGAAAATAATAGTTAAATCACCGGCTAATAATTTACGTAGGTATATTTACTATGTTGCCTTTGACGTATGCGTTCAAAAGTTTTCTTCAAACAATTCTTAGTAAAAAACTTGCACACTACAATTATAAAAACACAGGGTAAATACCAACCTGTGTTTTTCTACTAAACTACTAAATAGTTAAAGTACTAAATAGCTAACTATAAAATTCTGAAAGAAAAGTTAATTTATAGTTCAACCATTCATACGTTAGGGACGGTGTTCACTGTGACCGATAGTGGCTAGGCCTAGTCGTAGCATCGACATTCTTAAAAATCAAGTCCTTTTTAAACTTACGTACAAACCATTGCAAACTAGTTTCATCGGATCATAATATTATCATTAATTACTGACTCATTGACTGCTATCGATATGATAAAAAGTATTCCTAAATAGCGGGTCACAAAAATCTGCTATACTCCTGCTCATTGACAGGCGAGACTCTGACATAAGCATTCCCCTCAGATTTTGACCCCGTTCAGTCGTTCCCATAAGATCCAAAATATAAGTGGTTATAAAGATTTCCAAAAACCCGGAGTCACCGATAGCATCTAGTTTGATATAAAAACAATCAAAACAAATAGTCCTACTTACTTACCATACATAACTAAGACTGAATGAAATTTTGAAGCATTTTTTATGCTAACTATTCAAATCGATCGACTTCGGGCGGGACCAGAACCTGCGATCTTTCCCTTACAGGGGGAATGCTCTGACCACTAAGCTTCTAAACACTAAGCTCTAAAAGGAATCTTTTCTCTTTCTAAATCAATAACTAAGACTATTAAAAATCCTACAGAACTACTAAAATTAAGAAGACTATATAAAATAATTTATTAAAAATCCTACCGCATTTGGTCGTCTGGTGACCATCGAACCGCATTTGGTCGTTCATCTATTTAGACCATCGACCAACATTGGTCGGCCGTACATCGCTACAGTGTGTGCACGTCCTTACGCATATGAGTAAATTGAATGATGGGGAGCCACCCCAGCAGCCATTACTCGATCGATCATTACACATTTTGCATTTTATTATTTACGATCAACTTGTATTCGCCATAACATGGGACTCTATACGCCATTTTTTATATGGGGTGTATTGATTTTTTTGTGATGTGTCCCGTGTGTCGCTTTTTTTTTTTCATTTTGATGGTGGTATGTAGATGAATTTAGATATTTAAATATTGAACGATTGACGTAATCTACAGACTTGAGAACACTCGATACTTTAAACATACCTTTTTTACACAGGACACGTCAATTTGACTTCACTTCGCTTGATGGTAAGTTGAAGGTAAAGTCTCAGAAAAGAGGGTCAACATTACTGACACGTACCATGTTACAATAATGGCACTCAGCTTGACGGCCTCATACGATTCTTTTTCACGCCCCATTTTACGCATTACATACTTAATAATGTAATCACGCCTGTGATAAAGGCGGAACCTAATACAATGGTGAAATGTGGCTCTTAATTCACCTCTACCTAACCCTCCGTCGATAAAGGCGTGATGATATATTATGTATAAAAGTGAAATACCACTCACAGATTCATCAAAAATCTTAGACACTAACACCTACAAACTTGAAATTTGGCAGGTAGGTTCCTTAAAAGGGGGTTAAAAGAACTCCACGCGTCCGAAGTCGCAAGTGATCGTTAGTTTACATATAGATGTCATTACCTGAATGCGGAAATGCATGAGGGGGTAGAAGGTGGAGCTAATTGGCTGATTGCTGATGCTTTGATAAATATAATAATATAATTTGGTAATAAAGATAATTTTCTATTCATATACCAACCCCACCCGTAATTGTTTGAAGGAAATGTCAGTAGCCAATGATACTGTTAATTATGTTGATCAATCTCACAGCTTGAGAGGGCACTTCAGAAATAAAAAAAAATACGGAGATATTTTTCTTTATTTAGCAGTACAAGTGTGACTCCCCTGGTGTTGCACTCGCCTATAAGCCACGGTAACCACTTTCCATCAGGTGGGCAGTGTGCTTGTCTGCGACCTAAAAAACCCAAGCAATAAAAACTCATTTTTGGTTGTCCATTAATACTGGGGCACTTTTAAGAAAAGTGCCCGCAACTGGCAATTAAGTATGGTTGGACCTGGAATTCTTTACCAGCTCACGTGTTTCCCTCCTCCTACAGTCCCGAGTCCTTTAAGCGGGGCGTGAAAAAGCATCTGATGAGGCCGTCAAGCTGAGTGCCACCATTGTAGCATGGTACGTGTCTATAATGGTGCCCCTCTTTCCAAGACTTTGCCCTCAGCTTACCATCAGGCAAGGCGAAGTCAAATTGACGTGTCCTATAAAAAAAAAAATTAAAAAAAAAAAACGTGCCAAGATCGTAACAAAAGACAAATGTTTTTCTCTACTCCCCCCACAGGGAAGAAGGCGTGACTGTACACATAAATAAGCAACGACAAATATGTGAATAAACATATTTTCAGCAAATATTGTAAATCAAGTTAGCTACATTTTCATTTGAATGGAATATTATCATTTCCATGTGCGTAATCGAGATGGAAAATCTCCGTCTGTGCGAATACTCCACTAGATATTTGTACATATTTGCAGGATAGGGGTGTCATGTTGTACACCAGATACAAATACTTGGAGCCAATCTTGATGTACTCGTTTTTGTAATAGGAAATATCGTAGACAACTATTATTGTGTCCGTATACTTACGAAGATTTTAATACATACTTGGCGGATACTTTTTCGTGTGGAAATAACCATGAATATACCCGTCCTCCCGGTTAAGTCGGACTCGAACCGATAGGTATGATTCCAAAGCCGTCCGCATACGACATCGAAAGACGCATGCAGCAGATACAACGTACCCATTACTTGTTAATCTCCGATACGGATAAAGGCGACCATTGAGAAGCCGCAATGAATTACGCGCATGTGCTGCGTCGGCAGTTGTCGTATGCGGTCGGCTACGGAATCATACCTTTACGGTATGAGAAATGAGAAAAAGATTGACATACTTGGCAAATACCTTTTTTCGTGTGGGAATACCTACGAATATCCCCGTTACCCGCGGTTAAGTCGGACTCGAATCGACTAAAATTGCACGCTGTGTCGGTCTCAGATCGGTGATAAAGCATTTCGTTCCCACTCCAGCTGACCCAGGCACATCTCCAGTTCCTAGAATAGTAAAGCGTCGGTAGATTACCAGTTGGGGAGTTTAGTGATGCGATCTAGCGATCCCAAGTTATCCAGACCTAACTGACCCCACGCAATTTAGGTTAGCTGAAGGGGTTACTTATAGGTACTAGTAATAATGATTTACTGGTGGGGTATATGGGGATATCATCAAGAACTCAGGTGCCCTACTGGTGCAGGCTAACCTCTCAGGGATCGGAGGTCAGACAGGCTCTAGAGAACCAGCTTTGGATGCAAACTAATTGAAGAAGCAGAAGAGCAGTGTTACTACCAAAACTAATATTGCAGCAGTCAATAACTATAACGTAGGTCCTGACTGCGGTCTTGATGTTTATGTTAATAATTTGGCAGGCGAAGTCGCGCGCTATGCCAGTACGTGTGATGCTATCGCCGGTCGTACATCACACCGAACTATAAGATATAAACGTTCCAATGTCATTCGAATTTATCCGACTGGACGTGATTAAACTCGTTTTCGAAAACTGCGTTTGAATTCTGGCACAGAATGTAGTTTTGCGAAAAATTTATTGGTGTTAGGATTGTCTTAGTATTGGCAATACGGATTATATGTGAAGGTTTGTTGATGCCAAGAATAGAAACGTTAGGTTAGGTTAGATAGTAAAATTTATACACACATACATTGGTACATATGCTTACGCCTATTTCCCTCCGGCGGCGGCGTAGGCAGAGATAACCGCAGGCTATCCTTACAAACTTCAAGAGCATCTTCTACAACTGTCAACCTTTTACGTAAGTCCGCCGGTTTACAATGCGAAAAAAACAACGAAAGGTTGCGCGAAAATCGCGAAACACGTATTCAGATGAAACTACTTGAGTATTACATGTTAATTAGTTATAAGATTGCCCTAGCTAGATCGAGAAACTGTCTTATCAGTATCTTGAGGGTCACGCCACCTTCATCTGCAAGTCGCTGCACCTGCTAAACCGTAGACGAGACTTTGGTACTGGCATTTGTCTCGCAGTTGGGAAATCAAACTTCAGTCACTCCCGGAAACCTGACATACTCATCAAATACAATAAACCAACCCTCATCAAAATGGAAACTTTAGAAGTAACTTTCGATAGTCTCTCTGGCGAAGCGGTAGTGAACGCGGCCGCTACGCAGGCAGGAGGCGCGGAACCCATATCACAACGAATATTGGGTCTAGAAAGCGTTGTGTAGAATGTCCTACAAAGCTTATTTATTTATAGATATTTATAACTAGGAAATCGCTATCAAAATGATGTGGTATATGGTATCTTTACACTACGGTGTGACGAGAGGCCCGCTTGTTTCAACTTGTCACGAACGCACCTCAGCCTGTTACTTTTATTGCGATATTCACTCCTTGGCACATGTTGTCACTATGTGCACAAATATTATATTGCCGATCGATATTTTCTTCTATAGCTGTCACGAAACACAATGTGCATTGTTGGCGGACAAAATGTAAAATTGAATTGTGTTAAAATAGAAATAGCATTGCTATTTTTTGTTTCTGCCGATGTAGGAATATAAGGACCGTGTTTGTGAGGGCACTGCAAAGTACTTCGGGGTTCAATTCAGCTTTTCAAATCAATTAAGATGCGATCTTTCCCTTACAGGGGGAATGCTTTAACCACTGAGCTACCGAGCCTCGCTCGAAGCTGATTCAGAGTACTAAATCGGAAATCCTTTAAAATGTTATTCAATCAAGTCAACTTTATAAGTAAGTAGGCACATTGTTGCTGATTTTGTAGAGTGGCTCTGGCGTAGGTTATCCTCTCGGGGTTGGGGTTGGGAGAGTCAGACGGCATTGACACCCGCGAAAGCCAAATCAATCTTCCACTTTAGAGACCGAGGTGCACCCTTTTTACAAGCTTTTATTTAACTTGCAACGGATGTTAGTTACTCTCATTGATTTAAATTGTTACTTAATACGTAACTAGCTGTTGCCCGCGGCTCCGCCCGCGTGGAATTCGGATTCCGTACAAACTTTTCTTTCGTGCTAAAATTGCCTCGGATACCATCCCCGTCCGTCATCAGGAGTGCCATTGGAATTCGGACCCACTAAACAGCATGCCGTCGCGGGTCTTCAGTTGCTGGAGTGTAAAATTGCCTAGGGCATTTTCCGCACCCCCCGGCTGACCCTGGGCCATCTACAATTTTAAGATGGCCCTCTCATGACAGGAGGCCGGACCTATAATCCTCACGTCCGCGCTCGGTGACCAGCCCTTCCCTTTCCTGCTTTCTACTGGGCCTCCTCGTAGTCAGAGGGACATGTGGGAAGCCTTTGAGCAGCCCTCTATAGAGCTGCTCCCGTTGCTGTATGTATTTGCCGTAGGCGGTAGCGCCTCCCCTGGGTGAGGGGCGTTAATGCCTCCGTTACCCAGGATGCATCACATGGAGGTTCCAATCCCGCATTCGGATCCCGTTACCGTTGCATCTTGTGTTCAGCTGACCTTCCCTGTCTTCGCTCGTGAAATACTTCGAACACCCGTGGTTGCACCCTTTTAGCCCATGCCCGTAATAATAATTAGTTTTCAAATAATGTATGGTAATTTACCGGATTTATTGACTTTATAATTTCGTAATATCTTTTGAATAGAACGTCCGATTCAATAATTCAAAAAGTAATCAACAGGTATTGAAACAATCTTAAATACCAAACGATTTATTTAGATAAGAATTAATATATAGGTATAGATGCCGTGGTCTGACTTTGATCGGCATTTCGGCTTGAATTTATATCGTCGCGCGTTACTTTCATACTGCAATAGATTCTAAAATATTCATTATAATTATACAGTGTAAAGGGCAATTTTGATCTACATTAAATGTACAATGTATCTAACGTATTTAGTCAGATAAGGCTTAACACTATATTGTTAAAAATAGCTTCGAAAATGACACATATTTTTTTTATAATTTGTAAAAGATAAAAATGGTTATTGTGAGCTACCCTTATTAGATAGACATATGCTGTCGCGGACTTTTATGTAGACCTTTTTAAGTTATACATTTCTACAGTACATTATTTTGTTCTATCTTCAATAGTTTTCGCAGCGTACGCGATGTAAGGAATTTTTTAGGTCATTTTTTTACACCTTGGGTTACATTATTGAAGTTTTATCCAGGATCCCTATTTTTTTGAAAATTAATTATAGCCTATGTTAGTCAGTGATAGTGCAGCTTTCTAATGGTAAAAGAATTTTTGAAATCGGTTCAGTAGTTCTTGAGTTTACTCGAATACAAAAATACAAATCTAATATTAGTAAAGAATGTATGGAAATCTGCCCGATTTATTGACATTTATGCTCACTGCTCCGCTCCCTTTAGTAGTAGCGTGATGGTATATAGCCTATGTTACTCCCAGATAGTGTAGCTTTCTATAGTTGAAAGAATTATTGAAATCGGTCCAGTAGTTTCGGAGCCTATTCGTTACAAACAAAAAAACAAACAAACAAACAAACAAACAAACAAACAAACAAACAAACAAATCTTTCCTCTTTATAATATTAGTATAGACTAGATGCGTGGTTGACGCGAAAATCCGCCCTAATACAACAAAGGATCACGGTCCTATGTTTCGACTGGCGTCATTCAAAATCTGACGATACGTCAACCAAGTGGTCAGACAAAGGTTACCATTTTTTTGACGTCGGACTATGAAGTCTATCCCTCTATTAATCTCATTGGATACTCTTCTCCTCTTCATCCTAGCGTTAATCCCAGTCGCATCCGAAGCTTTCACCTCGGAGTCCGGATTCCGCTTTTTCCAGTCTAACTGCGGGTTTGGCTGAACTTTGATATTTACTCTATTATCCTTTTTACTCTTGATATGACTTATTTTGCTTACTTTTTGCTGCCTAAGTTCCCAACCCCGAAAAGAAAAGCCTTTTCACTACACAGCTGCCAATAGTGCCAATCTAAGAATCAATTTTGGAGAGAATCACTGAGAATTTTCGTAGAGTAGTCGTTCTATTTCGCAGAACTGTATCCGCGTTCATCATTTCCTTTTAAAAAATTAGAAAATCAAATTACATTTCTACACAACAGTGAGTGACAGATTGGGATTGCATAATGCAAATGGTGAGGCAGTAACCCTCTGACCCCTCTCCCCTTTCGTCTTATAATGTTACAATAAGCAGCTGATACCTGATTTTACTCACAAATCGGCGCAGAATTTGACGGAGACCAAATTTAAGAGATTCTTGTACTTGTGTACTCAAATATACTTATTCATAAATACTGTTTGCATAATAAATTTTGAGGGTAGTATTCGAAATGTTTGAATAACGCTGCGTATTTCGTTGGGTATATATTTTAAAATTATTATTTGGGAAGGCTAGTAAAGCTGCCTTTCCACGGCTCTCAATTTTACGGACGCGATTTCACGGACTACGCACCGTTTTTCTGTTACGCCACGTAGGGGCAGACAAACACGAGTCCCGTACATTTTATCGAAAACCATTTTACCAATCCACAGTTACCATCAAAATTTTACACTTTTATGATTTTGATCGAATGTACTACAGACCAATGAACGTTTGACCAACTAAACGTTTGACTTTCCTACAGTTCGCCGAATGAATATTAGACCGTAATACCATTGACATTATGTACTATTTCCTACTCAGCTTTTGACCGTAAACATCATTGTCACGTCAAAGTAAATAATAAAAATACAAGTTTATGGAAAATATTTTTTTAATATTTATATGGTATGATTATTATGATTTAAAAAATAAAAATAAAAGTAAATTACTATATGATATTATATGCTTTAACTTCCATCTTATTGTAGGGAAAAACAAGAACATAAATATTCATCATCATTAAAGTTAAATTATCAGCTTGTTAATGTTTTATGTAGCAAATGTGAGCCAAGCCACTCAAAAAAGATTTTAGGTCCATTGTTTCTTTTGCTTCAAAATGTTTTCTAAGTCTTGTCTCAGTGTCAAGTCCACGTTTGCGTTTGACTATTGGTTCAGATGATGTGATGCGTTCTATTATGGCTTCGGTATTTTTTTGCTCTTTCTTTAATTCTGTAATGGTATGGTAAATATTCCATTTCTTTCTGTGCAACAATGTATTCCAGCGATTGTGCCAAGATTCTAGCGCATTTTGCGTTAATGGAATACTTGACACATATCGATCGTACACTGTCCACATTCGAGGTGGAAATATTGGAGCCTTCTGCGTAATGCTAATTTTTGTGCTCGTTCTTCGCTTCATCCGCAAATCACAAGTAACGTAATATTTTCCAAACCATTCCAACACCTAAAATAGATAAAAACAATCTATGAAATGATAGTGTGTTTGCTCATAAAATTGGCTCATTACATGGCATTGAAATTTGTTATACTTACAGATTTTGCATGAAAAATATTTCAAACTTTTTAGGGGTCCTCAATGTACTAAAAAATATTAGGGCCTAATACTTAACATTATAAGATTGTTTTTATCTGTTTTAGGTGTTGGAATGGTTTGGAAAATATTACGTTACTTGTGATTTGCGGATGAAGCGAAGAACGAGCACAAAAATTAGCATTACGCAGAAGACTCCAATATTTCCACCTCGAATGTGGACAGTGTACGATCGATATGTGTCAAGTATTCCATTAACGCAAAATGCGCTAGAATCTTGGCACAATCGCTGGAATACATTGTTGCACAGAAAGAAATGGAATATTTACCATACCATTACAGAATTAAAGAAAGAGCAAAAAAATACCGAAGCCATAATAGAACGCATCACATCATCTGAACCAATAGTCAAACGCAAACGTGGACTTGACACTGAGACAAGACTTAGAAAACATTTTGAAGCAAAAGAAACAATGGACCTAAAATCTTTTTTGAGTGGCTTGGCTCACATTTGCTACATAAAACATTAACAAGCTGATAATTTAACTTTAATGATGATGAATATTTATGTTCTTGTTTTTCCCTACAATAAGATGGAAGTTAAAGCATATAATATCATATAGTAATTTACTTTTATTTTTATTTTTTAAATCATAATAATCATACCATATAAATATTAAAAAAATATTTTCCATAAACTTGTATTTTTATTATTTACTTTGACGTGACAATGATGTTTACGGTCAAAAGCTGAGTAGGAAATAGTACATAATGTCAATGGTATTACGGTCTAATATTCATTCGGCGAACTGTAGGAAAGTCAAACGTTTAGTTGGTCAAACGTTCATTGGTCTGTAGTACATTCGATCAAAATCATAAAAGTGTAAAATTTTGATGGTAACTGTGGATTGGTAAAATGGTTTTCGATAAAATGTACGGGACTCGACAAACACACGGCCTACCTGATAGAAAGTGGTTACCGTGACCTATGGACGTGTGCAACACCAGGGGAGTCACACTCGTGCTGTCGACCCTGTAAGAACAGAGAGTTTTAGTGCCGTCTCTGCGGCGTTATCTAGAGATTTAACGTTATCTCTTCACTTATTCCTTTTTTTTATACTACTCAGGTCGCAGACGAGCACACGGCCCTCCTGATGGTAAGAGGTTACCGTGCCCTATGGGCGAGTGTAACACCAGAAGAGTCACACTCGTGCTGTCGACCCTGTAAGAACAGAGAGATTCTGTGCCGTCAGCGCAGAAAATAAGTAGGTCAAAGCCTTGATTTTCCCACTGACAGCACAAAATCTCTCCAGTGAGCTCTGGCTACTCACGCACAACACGAGGTTATTAAGCCGCGGTCTTCTGTAGGGCGGAGGTACTTCCCCAGTCGAACTGCTCGATTGAGACGGATATTCCGTCGTGTCCTACCGCCTTGATTCGTTCCTTGCCTTCCATTTACGCTATCCATCCCTCATTTTCGAGTTCAGTAATATAAAAAACATTGAAGTATTTTCATATTCACGCTCGTCAAATTAGCAAAATCTAGGACAGCGTCTCAACGTTTTTGGGCTCTCATTATAAATGTTCCTAATTGCAATAAAACTTTGATCAACATTTTGATTAAGCCCTGTTCGTGTAAAATTCAAGTGCTTTTGAAGATCCTGAATTATAAATAAAGAAAGGCGGAATTACCGAGGAGGCTTACTTTTTCATCTTTGAAGTTGAAAAATTTTAACTGATCGTTGTAGAAAGTTCTCTTGAGCCTTTTTAAAATTTTATTTATTAATGAATTCTTGTTAGGAAGCTTTTTATTTGTTAGATTAAAAATATGGTTGTTGTTTTACTTGCCGTCGTACACATACTATCTGCATACATCACGCTTCTTTCACAATAGGCTAGGTAGAGACTAGACCAGACTTTTCCACTAACTCCGTTCTTGGTATAAATATACGTCCTTTCGCTTCTTTATGATACCTACTGTTTTCATACAGACTCATCGATTACTGGTTTTTTATATATGGTATTGTCAGTTTGACTTCACCTCGCCCGATGGTAAGCTGAAGGCAAATTCTCGGAACGTCAACGTCAACGATGTCAAGAAATATTTATAAGAATTTATTAATAAAAAAAAATTAGTAAACTTACGACATTACCAATCAGTTGTGAATTTTATACCTGTATGTATTAAATAAAATAATAATTATTTTGTTACAGGTATGTAGCTGATTTCAATCACGATGAATCATTAATGGAATTTTATAACGTGAGTAGGTAGTTTTAACTATATCAGCCAAGGAACCGCCATTTTTCTTTATTGGATCACTAAACGAGGTTGCGGTGGCTCGGGGCTAGCTTCCCACCCGCCGTAGAGCCTCCCGCGAAGGAGTAATGTCCTGGTATTTCTGACCACCCATCCAGAAGACGGGCCGGGACGACGGCACCGCACCTTTGCCGGCCAGCGCTTGGGTGATCCGTTGACGAAAGCATGGCGTTTCCGATGGTGTATAGCACACGGCAGGTTTTTTAGTGTGGTGAGAGCCCCACATGACCACGTGGCATCCCCCACTGGTCACAAGAGTGGCGAAGGATGAACATTGTCAAAAGAGAGAAAAATATTACCTGTTATAGAACGACTATAGGAATTTTGTATTGATTTCTAGTTTTTTTTTTTATTTTTTTATACAGAATATTAGCAACCGAAATTACTAATATTCCCGTTAACCCCTCCAACTAAGCTAAATTGCTTGTGCTAGTAGTGGGTTCACGTCGGTAGTGTAATGGCCAAGATTCGAACCCGGGACCTCTCGATCGTAAGGCCGACTCCTTAACCACTAAGCTACCGACGCTTTCTCTTCTTCTCTTATGAAATTCTTTGCTGAGCAAGACGGTAAGAATCGGGTTATGGGGACCTCTCGCTACTGAAGTTCAAGTCCCGTCCAACGTTCACATTTACAATCTAAATCGACAGCAGTAATTAGCATACCAATTGCTTTAAAATTTCATAAAATATCCAATATGATCGTTATATTATGTTTTAAAGGTCGACCCGAACCTTTCCACTCAATATGATTAACATTTTATAAGAATACTAGCCTTCCGCCCGCGGCTCCGCCCGCGTGCATCTCGGTTATCGCGACCTTTGCTCATATCTCCGGTTCTACTCAACCGATTGCGATCAAACAAACGTAAGATTTTAAGTCTGAGTAAGCCCTTTCTAACAAAAAAAACCGCATCAAAATCCGTCCATCGCGGACAAACAGACAAACAGACAAAAAGACAGGAAATTCAAAAAAAATATTTTCGTGTTCAGGGGCCTTACCATAAACTTTTGCTTCAACTGCCATGCGCAGGGCAGCTCAACTTGGCACCCAACCTGGCAGTTTTTCCATTGGTACCATGAACCTCTTCGGTTGAGCTGCAATGTACCGAATACTGACACGCGTAAATTGTCTCTGATCAATTTGGCACACCATCAACGTTCTAAAATACTTCTCGGAATCGTTACCAAAGGAGTTTTAAATACCAAATAAATATTATTTATACAATATGGATACGACATATAGGCAATAATTGAAACCATATACTTGGTACCCCCTAAGCTTCAATCAGGAAAAGTTTGAACAAAATTGGTCCAGTATTAAGGGCAGAAACTAGAGTTTTAATTTTATAGAATTTGAACAACTTTGAGCACTCTGTAGAATCGCATGTTGCCGCTTAGCTGTTCAAGTAAGTTACCTACCTACTATGCCTATTGTTGTGTGTGCGTGTGAAGGTGTGTGCGTATTTATTAATGACTTATGACACAGTCAATGACTTTAAAGCAATGGATGAAACTATTTAATGACTTATACAAGTGGTTGCATTTTCTACATTTATTTTAATAATTATTTTGTTAGAAAATTTCGGATTTTATAAATCAGGGAATTTAAGTTTAAATTTAATTTGGTTCTATTCCTACGGACCAGGATGCTTCGCGGTTTCAGTATTTGCACATATGTCGTATCCATATCGTATAATATATACAGCCGATGATGAAGTTCTTTGAACAAATTTCGATTTCTTCAATAACAACGTACATTATAATATCATTTGAGAGGTTGAGGACTCTTTTAGTCATTTTATATACTCAACTGTAAAAGTTATTAAGATGTTACTATTCTTGAACGAAATTTATTATGACAATTTATGAAGGAATCGCCAGAAAAAAAAAACTTGACAGTGAGTACTTTAGTTTTTTATGGAATAAAATAAGAATAAGGTCATACTCTCAAAGAGGTAGGTATACGGTTGGTGATTACGAGCGAAATATGATCATAGAATTATCCACGAGTCCGACACTGCCAAGTATTTAAATTCGGTTATGAAATTAGTAAATGATTTATTTTAAATGATCACTACTATATTATTTATTAATTCGATGAAAGATTAGGATCAATCCCGTCCCTGTCAGTCAACAGGCTTTGAATCTTATCTATTATAGGTATTACAAACCATTTTGAATCTTATCTACCTACAGGAGAAAAAGATCATCGTCATTTGAAGGCGACCTTCGCCTTCAAATGACGAAGGAGCGGCGCGGCATCGCCAGGCATCGCGCGGGCGCGCAAACCTTCTCGCAATCATTTCTAGTACTAAACCCTGGCCGCTGCTCTTTCAGTGGGCCATTGACCTTTAGATTTCCCAAACATTCTAATCTATCTATTTCATCAGGATATCTTCAATGATGTACTAAGTATTACACAAACTTTCATCCCCTATTTCCCTAATTTCTCCCCCCTTTCACCCCTTCTTTTGTTATAAAAGGTAGCCTCTGTCCGTTCCCTAGCTCTAATATGAATTATCAGCAAATTTCATCAAAATCAGTTCAGTGGTTTAGGCGTATAAGCGTAACAGACAAACAGACAGAAATATAGAAATACTAGCTGTTGCCCGCGGCTCCGCCCGCGTGGGTGTTGGTTATGATCAAACATAGCTAAGTCCTCTCCCAAAGTTGAATCTATCTCTGTACCAAATAACAACAAAATAGGTTCATTGGTTTAGGTATCAAAGTGTAACAGACAGACAGACAGAGTTATTATCGGATTTATAATATTAGTATGGATATCATAGATTAATATATATTATATACTAATGGATATTATAGTATATAGTATGGATGAAGTATGGAAGTAGATGGATTTAAAAGCTTTATTATATAATCAACATTTAATTTCACATAAGCATTTACAATAGCCGCTGCTATAATGGCTTCTTAATGTAGAACGTTGTGAGACATCTAAAGCGTACTTTGAGGAGCACAATTTTATCGCCTTTTCTACCACATTGCGAGTTTTCACGTGATGTTCTGTGTTAAATTAGGGTAGGCAGAGATCGCCCGAGACGGCGGAGGTGATGATATTATTGGTATTACGAGTATGTTCACGTTGCAACATAAATGGTATTATTTCACGGCACAGTTCAAGCACACACTTTTTAGACAGTCTATATCGATGCAAATACATTCCGTCCGGCATTTCAAATGATTTTATCACTCTCCAGTCGATATTCCTTAGAATTTTCTTTTCTTTTCGTGTTCTCGACCAAATAAAATCATCTTCTAAAAATTCTCATAATGTCATCTTCATCACACATCTAAAATAATGCAAATATAACGAGATTTGTTTTTTAGAATAATCTTGAAGGATATAGAAAACTTAATCTTTGCACAAATTAACAAACTATTAGGTTTTTATTATGAAAATGAACAGTTCAATAAAAGGTGCTCTTGAACGCCTTCAAATTTGACAACCATTATGACAATACGGCAGTTTGGTTTTCTGCGTGAAGATGTCAAAAGCCACTTCATGGTACGAAATTATTACCAGTCGGCGCGAGTCAGCCGGTGAAATGTTAATCACGTGATCACTGACCAGACAATCGCTGTATCGCCTGCTTTACATAGCGTTCATAGTACGAAATATGACAGCCGTTCATTTCCCGGCCAATATTGACCTGTTTAGCCTGACCTGTAGAGCTTATGGTAAGCCACCAGTATCGTTAACATAACATAACCCAAGTATTTTTTTTTAAATATCTCCAATGTACAGACACGACCACTTTACAATTGAATATGCAATTTCGAAAAGGTCACAAGTCTGAAAATGCAAAATGTTCAAGAAACGAAAAAAACTAAGTATTTTCTTAAGTTGTGTAGAATTTATAAAATTTATTTTTGAGTTACAATTTGGGTTCAATTAGCTATGGAAAATTACAGAAATTTTAGATGTAAAATGTTATTTTATATACGAATTTACATATTGTATATCTATGAGATATGCCGTTTTCGAAATTGACAGTATTGAACACATAAAATTTAAAGAAAATCTCCATTATTCATTTTGCGAATCTTTTGTTTTAGGTACATAAATTAAACATAATACTTAAATTTATACTTTATGTTACAGAGAAGTAAGATTTGATTGTTTGTTTGTCTGTTTGTTTGGATGTATTTTTTGTATTGAATAGGTTCCAAAACTACTAAACCGATTTGAAAAATTCTTATGCCAATAGGAAGCCACATTATTAGTGAATAAAATAAGCTATATATCATCACGCTACTACCTAAGGGAGCGGAGCAGTAATCATAATTGTCGATAAATCCGGTAGATTCTCATATATTATTTGCAATCTATTAAATTACGGGCATATTATGTAGGTTAAATCGGTGCAATGGGGGTTCAAATTATGTCACGGGTGAAACTGGGGAGAAAGGGTCATTTAAATAAAAGATGTAGCGTGAACGGAATCAGAATTCGACGCGGGCAAAGCCGCGAGCAACAGCTAACAAAAATTACAGACTTTCTCAAAAAATCATCTTCTAGAGGCTGTCTTTCGTTTATAGTTGGGTAATCCAAATATTTCGTCATAAAAGTCTGTAAAATCTGCCAGTTTTAAGACTAATGTCAGGCTTATGCCTAAAATAATAATTCCGAAAAGGGCACATCTTCTAGAATTCAATCTAGAGATGTGACCTTTTTGAAATTATTGATGTACACATCATGACGTAGATAATGCAATTAATATCAGAATGGAACCATTTTTGCACGTAATAGGTGCATGGAAGCACGTAGATTACATTTACATGAAAAAACGTATTTGCCAAAATATGCGACTTGTGCCCTTTTCGAAATTGCATATTCAATTTTATAATAGTATAGATAGAAGCCAATTATTTTGTAATACCCAATTTAGCAATATCTGAGTCTGTAATTTCAGAGTACTCCACGGTTTCTTGGGAAATAATAAGCTGATTCTGTTCTATAACGTTACAGTTGAAACATTGAATAGCAAGCTCGGATTAATGTATGTCTTAGGTCAGCGTTTCTCAACGTTCTCGTACTACTTGGGGTACGTCAGTTGATCGTATCGTAGAAACGCAATAAACTTCACGTAATAGTAGCGGATTTTAATTGATTTTAGGGTAACTTGACAAGAAGAATGTGTGAAACTTTAAGTCCTATAAAATGTAAAAAAAAAACAACTTTTTGTTCTTGTTCTTTGTTTTCATGTGAAAATCCACTCTCACACTATGTAAGAGTAAACTTTCACATGGGTGATGAAAACGAAACTCAAAAATCGATTGAAAAATAGATATTCTGCGGCCAAGCAGTCTGATTGCGGAAATAAGACAGCAGACCGGATCCTGAACCACATTTCCCAATGGGGCTCTGAGAACCTGGTCAGGTTCAATGCCTAAAAGACGCAGGTATGTGCGTTTACAGCAAAGCCATCTTCTTTTCGTCCCCTTCCCAGTCTTCGGGACATGCCATCACTGCCGCTGCAGAACAATCTCAATATACTAACGTTTGAGTACAACGAAAAAAACTTATTACTATTATCTAATTTTATCATTAATGTGTAAAAGGCTCTTTCCAACGATAATATGGAAAATAATGTCTCTGACCTCATTGACTCTCTCTCTCTCTCATTCATTGACGGCTTGACGTGCTAGATATTTCCTAACCTTGCTTAACCACTCACAACCTACAAAGTATAATCAAATAACCAAGTCTGTATAAAAGTATAATGTACGAAGTTACTCCACAAAATTGATAATACCACTAAGTAAATTACAAAATTTCGTACAAAGCTCTTTGATATGTATATTAGATTACATAATATACGTTATTTATATAAATGGCTATGAATATCATATCGTACGTTTTCGCATCTTTATGAAAATTGATGTACAGTCGACAAAGAAGATATGGTTGCACCTTTACATACAAGTTTATAATGTGAGGGTGCAACCGTATCTACTTTGTTAACTGTACTTACTCATTTCTAAACTTAGGTGTATAGGGCCAAGCTAGTCTTTTCTGCAAGCCGCTCTTTTACTGATTCATGGATGAAGCTGGTTTTCCTCTGAAGCTTCAAAGGACAGACGGTGTCATTAGCTCTCATAAAACCGATAGAAGACAAGAAATAGAGAAGGGGTATTAGGAGTGTACCTAATCATAGCACTAGTAATTTAGCTTAGATTGGTTAACAGGTAGTTATGTAGTTTTAATCCGGTCAAAATAGACGAATTAAAATGATAAGCTTACATAAATTCGCATAGAGCTGAAAATTGGTGGGGGTCTTAAATACCCTATAATGAAAGAAATATCAAAAGTCCCCATTGATTGGACTTATGCATTTTTTTTTATTTAGTTATACTGCGTACGGTTTAAGTCGGTTTGAGTTCGACTTAACCGCCTGCGCCGTATGTGTGGTATCTGCACGAAAAGGAAAGAAAAAATATTATGTATTCTTGGTTCAATATTGTGGTTGGTCCCATCTCCAAGCAAATAAAACTAAATAAATTATCAATTTATGTTCAAAAGCTTTCTACCTATTGTTTGGCCAGTAAAATATTTGTTCGTAACGCATATAACGCGTAAGAAGGCTCTATTACAGTTAACTAGTGCCATCATAAATCTACACCGGGCCACTGCCGTGTTTTGGCAAAGTCGACCGGTGGACCACGTAGGGTTGTCGCTACTTCAATTGTAATAACAACAATACTATTAAACTGGGCGATTACAGAATAAAAATAACCGGATCACTAACAAATGGGACCATACTCTGATTACTTACTTTTTGTCCTAAAGATAGGTGTCAAAATTGATTAACTCATGTATCTAATTCTACTTTCTGATTCGAATTCAAAATTCTTTTCTGCCTCACCTAGGATTCCCAGAAACCGGGACACAATTTTCGTTCTAAATGGCTTGTGTAGTAGTATATATTAAATAGAAGTCATTGTCAAACTATGGAAAAACGCGATTCCACATCATTCACATTTCAAATTTTTTTTCAATTTTGAAACTTCAAAAAACGAGGAGATTATAAGTGAGTAGGTTCTTCCACAAGAATAGGTAAGGTGTAATAATTGAGACAAATGAACTGAGTTTCGCATTTTCAATTCAATGTCATTTACAAAATGCTGTCACAAAATGTTCCTTGCGGAAAATATACAGATTTCCGTCTTCCAATAGCAACCCAATGAATTCACCTACTGGTGTGTGCAGAGGAAATTTTTGTTACCCTTGCTGCTATAGAAGGACATAAAACGACGAAAACCGGCCAAGTGCGAGTCAGACTCGCGCTCGAAGGGTTCCATACTATTATCTTATAAAAAATTAGACACTTTACCATAACCGTTTAGTTACACCTGTCCTATAATAATATCGAGCAAGAAACGGCAAAATAATCACATTTGTTGTATGGGACCTCCTCTTAAATAATTGTTTTTATATACGCACATCGTATTTATTGGTATAGCGACAACAGAAAAACATCTATGAAAATTTCATCTGTCTATCTATCCCGGTTCATAAGAAACAGCCTGGAAACAGACAGACGGACGGACACCGAAGTCTTAGCAATAGCGTTCCATTACCCTTTGAGATACGAAACCCTAAAAACTATCAAAGTCCCAAAGATTCAACATCAAAAAATCCTGAATGTGTTTGACAACCAAGTTATCGATTCGGACAACCCTAGGTCTATCTCAAAATGTATCTCGTCCGCACCATTTGACGATTCGGCCGTTCCGCCATCGCCTTTTTACAATTTATGTGCTACTGATTTCTCAGCCTACCCTAAAAATTTATAGATTCTTTGCCCACCCCACAAGCTCTTTCATTTTTGCCTTTTAATATTTCGCCCGAAGGATGAAATTGACGGGTCTACTATAGAACAATTTTCAATGGGCAATGTTTCAATTTTAGCGTACTTTGTTTTGTTGTTGGGCAATGTTGAAACAATAGAAAAGTGAGATACGCTTTGACAGGTTGGATCGGAGAGCTCGGATGCTGCATTTTTTATGAAAGAAAAATGCTTGTCGAAACTTGTAATATGATATTTTCGAAGGAAGCTTCCCGGTGGAGGAGAATAAGCCCCCCTAGACAAGTGGGAATTCGTTGCTCAGCGTCTCATGGAACAGAATGACGAATGTATAGGATTTGACGTTTTTGACATTCGTTGACGCCTGTCATATACGTCAAATCCCATACATTTGGCATTCTATTCTACAAAACGCCGGCCGACGAATTGGCAGTTGTCTAGAGGGTCTGTTCACCTTATCTCTTCCCGTGGGTGTCGTAGAAGGGACAGGGCTGTTCTCCATCCGACAGTAAACATACAGTAAAGTGCCCGCTTGACGGTAATATCCTCGCCTCCTATTACGTGGGACCGAAAATCGTGGTTGACGAAATGTGGGTGCTAATACACCTCTGCCTACCGCTTCGGAGATCTACAGGGTTGCTGATATTTGACGTAGGTATAGGTATTTACATATTGTAGTTAAAAATAAAATCTTTGGTGATTTGGGGCCCCACAAAGTCCAAAGGTCAAGTCAACCTCCTTTATCGAACGACGCTCTAGCGAAGGCTTTCCTCCCGGGGTAGGGAGGTCAAACGACAGTCGCTATCTTATAAGGCACAAAAACCAAATCATTTCTTCTCGTCTTCTTCAGCTTACGATCAGGCGAGATGAAGTCATATTGACGTGTCCTATATAAAAGAAGATTCTAAAGAAGGAGCAAGAGTAAGTTGATCCTGGGCTCCAAGGTTAAAGCCTCGAATGCAGTCAGAATTTATTTTATCTGTGGTAGTTTTGAACTTATAACAACTCTTTGGCAGCTTTAAAGAAATCCAAAGATTTATTGCAAATTGAACGATATTTGAAATCGATTAGATGATATCTGTGCCGATGTACCGATCGTAGTTCAGATCTGAGCTTACAATTAGCTCCGACCCAATCAATTCGGCGGTTACTTTAATAGAGAGATCAGCAGACCTGATTAGATTCGGAGCCAGCCGTAATGTACCGAGGAATATTGGTGTTAGTGACAAGAACTGGAAGGTAGCGAAATTTCTCAATACCACTTAGGTCCCAGACAAGCATACGGCCCACCTGATGGATAGTGGTTACCGTGGCCTATGGAAGAGTGCAACACCAGGGGATTCATACTGTCGACCCTGTAATAATGGAGAGATTCTGTGCCGTCAGCGCAGAAGACAAGCAGGACAAGCCTTCGGTCTTCCCACTGACAGCATATAACCTTTCCAGTGAGGTCTGGCTACCCTATTCACCGCCGGGAACACAACAAAAGGTTATTTTATTTTATCCGCCGTATTCTGTGGGTCTTGCAATCATGAGGTTATAGACATAACGTGCTCGCCGAGGCACGACCAGACCAATGCAAATATTCATGCATAAAAATATTTGCACTAAGCGGGAATCGAACCCACGCCTCCTGCGTAGCAGTCGCGTTGATCCACGCCACAAAGCCATTACATTAGAAATAGTCCGGCTCGGCTACGCCCATGATGAAACGCGATGGTTTTTTAGATGGATTCCGGATGGACACTATAAACCATAAAGTAATGTCTATTATTGAATACTACAGTAGATCTAATCAAATTTTCTTATAACAAGATACCAATATTCTCACAAAGCGTTCGAATCTTCATCCTAATGTCCGATTTTATCGGTCCGGCACAACTAAAGCATGTTACACAAAATTGTAGGTTCGCCGGCGACTTTATATAAACTTGTTTCTGTTCCTTATCGAGTGGGAGGCGGCTGGCCGGACATTAATCATGCCTAAATCGCGTAAATTTATCTGCAGGCCCAGGGCTGTCATATTGGAAAGAATTAAATAGGGAAAAACTTGGAGTTACAGTTTGTTCCGTGAGCGTAGATTGTTATCGGCGAAAAATGACGGTACGCCCGATTTTAATGTCTTAACTTTTATCTATTTGGGAGTTTGTTTTTTTAGAATATTGTTCGTAATTCACAATAGGTTTAAGGCCTGTTTGTTTGTAGCGGAAATGAGAATGTTAGGATTGACGTGGGATGTAATAAGAATGGATAAATTAATGAATGCGTACCTACGTAAAGGCTCGGTCAAACCAACGCGATCAGCTTGCGTCCACGGTGGCGATCAGTTACTGGCCAATCGGAGGCCGCGGCGGTGGCCTGTGATTGGCCAGCAACTGATCGCCACCGCGGACGCGAGCTGAACGTGTTGGTTTGACCGAACCCTTAAGAAGTAATTTGAACATGGTGTCTGTTATGAAAGAGTTGCTTGAGTACTCATCTGTCAAGGTATGAGTCACG
Source organism: Eilema depressum (assembly GCA_914767945.1). Classification (NCBI taxonomy): domain Eukaryota; kingdom Metazoa; phylum Arthropoda; class Insecta; order Lepidoptera; family Erebidae; genus Eilema; species Eilema depressum. The sequence continues at coordinate 17,757,207 of OU612028.1, read as the reverse complement.
TAGATCATCAGTCCCCCTAGACAAATGGAAATTCGTTGGCCAGCGTATTGTAGAATATTGAATGGATTTGATTTGACTTTATATGACAAGTATTTTGACGTTTATAACAACAACGTAGGTACGTTGACGACTGTCATATATATGTCAAATCCAATACATTGATCATTCTTTTCTACAATACGGCTGATATTAAATTACCGAAAGTTTCTGTGAATGTTATAAAGCATCTAATAAGGCCGTCAAACTGAGGACCACCTTTTTAATATTGTTTATGTCTGTATGTAATGATAACTCTCTTTCCTGAGACTTTAGCTTATCATTAGGCGAAGTGAAGTCATATTGACGTGTCCTGTATGAAAAAAAAAAAACAAAAATACACCCCTCTTGATGGCACACTCCATGGTTCAAGCTACCATATTGACCTAGGTATCTCCGGAGTCTCCACGTGGAAATCGCGTGCATCGACGTGCTCGCGTGCAACCCACATAGCCGGTTAATCTCTTAATGTTCATTCACACGAACTGTGCATTCAAATAATCCGTTTGACTGACGGATTAAAGCACACCGCTTTTATATATATTTTTAAAATTTTCTTTTGTTTAGATACGAAAAGCTTTTTATTTTGGATTAGTAATAACTGCTGTAGTTTATGGCTTCACCCGAGTGGAATTTGGAGCTCAAAGAAAACTATTCTAAAGATAAAAAGTAGCCTATGTGTTATTTCAGACTATAATCTATCCCTATACCAAATTGCAGCCAAATTCATTCAGCCGTTTGAGCGTGATTGTGTTTCAAAAATTCAAATATCTCTACAATCTTTCACATATTTATGTTTGGGCAATACCTGAATTAAATGATTTTTATTTCTTTTTATTTTTTATAATACTAGCGGCCGCCCTGCGACTTTGTACGCGTGGACTTCGTTTTACCCCCTTAGAGTTAAAATCCGTTCTTAGCGGATGTCTAAACCCTATAAGGAACCTACCTGATTTCAAGTTTGTAGATGTTAAAGGCTCTGAGATTTCATTATTCAATTAATGGTATTTCGCTTTTATATACCTACATATAGATTGGTACGATACTTTTTTTTAATTTTTTTTTTTTAATTACCAGAATAGGTACATAGTTACAAGCTTAGCTTAAAGTATCGCTAAGGCTACCGGAGCCTGTGCGCGATACAAGTGATTCCCACTTCAGTAAACAGACATTACAATTTTATAAATACATAGAAGGATGAATGAGCAGTTTTCCAGTAGGTGTAATAATCAGTTGATTTTTAAGTCATCAAGAGATGGCGCTAGCATAGCTTTTGGTAATTTTAATGTACTCTGTGGTTTGTTTGTAGTATTTTTTCATGAATTTGCGATGTTGCGAAAGTTTAATTTCATTTACCCATATTATAATAGATAAAACGCTTAATACCTTTCGCGTCACTGTCTGTAATTTAAAATAATAATATTATATCCCTACTTAATATTATAAATGTGAAAGTAACTCTGTCTGTCTGTCTGTCTGTCTGTCTGTCTGTCTGTCTCGCTTTCACGCCTAAACCACTGAACCGATTTTGATGAAATTTGGTATAGGGGTAGATTAGACCTTGAGAAAGGACATAGGCTATGTTTGGTCGCGATAACCGACATCCACGCGGGCGGAGCCGCGGGCAAAAGCTAGTTTAAAATAATTGTATCAGAAAAAATTACAGAATATTTATGTAAAGTAAATCATTACAAAACCGAAGAACATTTGTTCCATAACTTAGGGAACACTAGATGTGACACCACACTCTTCTTACCAAAAGTGCCGGCTGCGCCATCTAGCGCGTCTTTGGGAACCCTATAAATACCTACTGGAAAACTGCTCATTAAATATACAATCATCGTAAATAAAATATATACACAGTACATACAATCAAGTAAGCAAAAGTCGTACCCTCCAACTTCGGGTTGGATAATAATTGCTTGTGGATTCACTTGTCGTTTTAACTAGCTTATTTCAACTGACAATATGTTTAGTTTTCCGTAAACTTCCGTAAACTCTCCTTCTCCTCTTCTTATAGCTTGGTTTATTTTGGCTTTTACGGCAGCGTCTACTATCTGACCTCCCACTTCCTAGAGGAAAACTTGTGCCAGAGCCTTGTCCATCAATTACTAGGTGTAAAGACCCATTTGCAAATGGGAAGATAATAGTCAGTCTTCTGCCAAGTAACCTAAATATTTTTCATATCATTAGCTAGCAATGTCTAAAAGTCGCATATCTTCGAATATATGCGGTGCAAAACTGCCACCCCTATGGCTCCCTCGTACCACGCAACTGCCAAGTATCTCGTAATCTCTCGAATCGCTGATATTTGGCAGTTATTTGACATAGATACGGGACATTCGCGTTATCGGCACAATTATCTTGGTAATGAGTCGTACGGTTATTGATGCCACTAGTCTTGCCTATCTTAGCGTTATTTTTAGATGGTGGACAGAATACTTGGATATTATACTAAGATGGCAAATGTTAATCTAATTTCTTCGAGTTATTTTTTTTGTTGAAAATGTACTTTTATGGGACTGCTAGTTGTGTTGACCGATTCGTACCAATATAATACCACGTTTCTATTAAAATACAAGAGATTACGCGCATCCATGCTCGTCCTTAAAAATAGGTACGCCCAGACCTGCACTTGGTATAAAAGTGCCCATCACACTTACGCCCAGTTTCCGAAAGGCTGATCAACGTCAAATTAACTAATCGGCTGTTAAATCTCTTGTCAAGTAGCAATTGGGTTGCTAAAAGCATGACTAACTAGTTTAATGTGATCATAGTGTTGGTTAACCAGCTATTTTAACCGACAAGACGATAAAATAAAACTATTTAACAATGTTTATAGCGACCCAATTGCTACTTGACAAGAGATTTAACAGCCGATTACTTAATTTGACGTTGATCAGCCTTTCGGAAACTGGGCGTTTGTCTAGCTGCGTTGCCTCTTGTGATAGCGATGGCCAACCTCTGCACCAGGTACAATCCAACGCACCTACAATTCCTAACATAACATATTTTCCAAACCAACGAAAACACCAACAAGAAATCAGAAACTCAAAATAAATTGCCCAATCACTCGCAAGTAGCATACAAAGGGAGCAAAATGTCGGCGTTTCAACCCGAGCTGCGATAGCACTGAACTTTAAACTTTCCTTTTTAGCTCCTGGGACTTAAGTGGGTGCTGTGGCTGCCGATAAATCCCCCACAATGTCGTCAACGGGCTATCGCGATCGGCGAGCGGTCACCTAACGGCCACTGTTTTTTTAAAAGCCCCCGTCTCTGTGGCTTTTTATTCTGCGGTCGACTTAACTAGCCAGTTTCGGGTGGCTTGAATGTTTGATACGTTTTAGATGTAAGTTTGCGACCTGTGCCTGTGATTGGTTTTCGTTGAAATATCTGCAGTTTTAAAATAAGTGTTCTGTTTAATGTTTGAGAGCAGCCATTTCGAAAACAAATTGGATTTATTGCTCAGGACATAATCATTCTATACTATTATATAATTGTAAAGTGGTCGTGTCTGTATATTGGAGATATTTTAAAAAAATTACTTGGGTTTGTTATGTTAACGATACTGAACACTACAATATTTTTTTTGAATTTCCTGTCTGTTTGTCTGTTTGTCCGCGATGGACGCAAAAACTACTGGACGGATTTTGATGCGGTTTTTTTGTTAGAAAGGGCTTACTCAGACTTAAAATCTTACGTTTGTTTGATCGCAATCGGTTCAGTAGAACCGAAGATATGAGCAAAAGTCACGTTAACCGAGATGCACGCGGGCGGAGCCGCGGGCGGAAGGCTAGTAATATATATATCTTGACCTAAAATGTGCTCTATACGCTCAGTACCTACACGTTAGGTGTCTTTTGAAGATAACACGTGGTGCTACTACGGTGGACGAGCTTAAATTCACCAAGCATATGATAGGTTACTACAAAACAATCCGTCATCCGGTTAAAACCGTCACCCATCCTACGACTGGCCTGATTAGTGTTGCTTAACCCTGCAATTTGTTTACCTGTTTATCATTTGGCCCCTCCGACGAATACACAAGCATACCTGACGAAGCTAAAGGTATTATGATAGTGGCATACCATTTACATTGATAGTTAAAACTAAATATGGGATTTTCTTCTCCCATGAACGCGACGCTTCGTGGTGTCTCTGCCCATTAGCTTAGCACTTCAAAATAATGGATTTTATAGCCATTCCACGACCGAATGTCGATAGTCCTCGTTTGGAATTTGCACTAACGTGCTACCTTTGTTACCGAAGTGTGGGTTTTAATACGCGTCTGCCTACCCCTTTGGGCATTTACAAGCGTAAAAATTTATAAACTCTGCGCCTTGTTCCAAATTCGAAATTCAAAATTCTTTCCCGCCTCATTTTTTTTTTTTTATATTTGTTCCTTTCGGAACAGGCTAAGGTTCTATGACCATGCTGCCTTGTCATCAGTTATTTTTATTCTTATTTGGGTGATGATGAGGATGAGGATGATGATGATGATAATGGTGAGTTGATGATGATGATAATGACGATGATGATTGCTGCCTCAGTAAAGTGGTGGAAACTTTACTAAAGGCTTCTTACGGAGATTTGAAACCAACACGAGAAGTCACAATCCACTGTAATATTTCACTTTCCTACTCTTGTGCGCGTTTTACAAGACGTTATGTCTAAAATTCCACCATATTTACACATAAAAACTCGAACTCACACTAATTTCGGAAAATAAAATAACACCGTGATGCGTCTCCTAGCCTTGCCGCCAAAACTCCTCCTTTCCCGCCTCACCCAGGAACCGTTTTTTTTTTCTAAACAAGTTGTCTGCATACAAGTAATTTATAATATTGGTTTCACTACAATTAATCTATAGGTACTATCTATACTATTCTAATGTTATAAAGCTGAAGAATTTGTTTGTTTGTATGTTAAAACGTTTGTTTGATTGGTTGAACGCGCTAAGCTCAGGAACTACCGGTTGGAATTGAAAAAATATTGTTGTGTTGTGTTGAATAGTCCGTTTGAAGAAGGTTATAGGCTAAATATCATCACACTATTACTCAAGAGAGCGGAGCAGTAACCATAAATGTCAATAGATCCGGCAGATTTCCATACATTATTTGAAAACTAAAAAAATACGTACATATATTACTTAAAGGTGATACGGTGTATGCCACAGGCGAAGTCGGCTACTTATTAATAATTGTGTAACGATGATTGAATGAAATTATTCATTCATTCATTCAATCAATGTTGCATGATTAGTAATAATTACACAAAATAATACCAGGTGCCTTATGGCCCCCCATTACTAAGTAATTCGCCTGCAGTATATAATTTTATAACATTAACTGCCTAATGATCATTGAGACTTCGCCTTAACACGCAACTCGGTCCTAACCCTTTAGCGATTTAAAATAACGGCATCATTCTATTTATATCGGTAAATTACAAAATATGTGCAGTCGTTTCTGAGATACGAATCAGCTGATGGTTTGACACGAGCTTTACACTAATGAATGAGGCTAGATCGGTTTAACAAATGCTATGTTGCTGTATAATGCATTTTCCATACCCTTTCCATACTTCTTTCCGTTCTTCTACATACTGTGATTGTAAGTCCAATACCTTACTACACTACCAAGATAGATACCTTACTAGGTACCTACACTACCAAAATACCTTACTGCACTACCTAGAAAATACACTACCTTCCAGCCTCTCTAGACAAGGGCAATTCGCATATTATAGAATAGAATGGTGAATCTGTGCCTTGTCCTAGGTGAGCGACAAGTGCGACAACGCGACGCGTTTCGACGCTGCGTGTAAAAATGAAATGGTCGTTGTTCTTATATTGTGTCCTACGTTGCGTCGCGTGAAAACGTCACGTCATTTGATGTTTGGAAACATATGTCACGCTGTCGGACTTGTCGCTCACGTAGGACAACGGGTAATAGGATCGACACGTATTTTGATGTGTATGACATACATTGACGACTGTCATATACTCGTATGTCAAATCCCGTATATTCATCAGTCTATTCTACAAAACGCCGGCCAATAAATTGCTACTTGTCTAGGGAGGGGGGGAGGGGGGGGGGAGTACTCCTCCCTAGCAACAATATTCCTCGGTACATTACAGTTGGCTTCAAATCTAATCAGGTCTGCTGATCTCTCTATTAAAGTAACCGCTGAATTGATTGGGTCGGAGCTAATTGTAAGCTCAGATCTGAACTACGATCGGTACGATGATATCTGCGCCGATGTACGGCGCAGATATCATCTAATCGATTTCAAATGTCGTTCAATTTGCAATAAATCTTTTGACTTCTTTAAATTTGTGGGCCAAACAGTTGTTAATAGATCGAATTTTAGTTTGGCAAGCTACCAGTATATTATCAAATGATTTAAAAATAAGATAGGGGTTCAAATTAGATTATTATCTGTTTATTTGCAATGGAGCGAGCTTTGCTTGGAGTCTCTTTGAAGGATAGAATTCGAAACGAGGTCATCCGACATAGAACCAAAGTGACATAGCTCGCAGAATAAGCAAGCTGAAGTGGCAGTGGGCTGGCCACATCTGCCGAAGGACTGATGGCCGTTGGAGCAGACGAGTCCTATAGTGGAGACCGCGAGAAGGAAACCGGAAAGTGGGACATTCCTTAGCCAGGTGGTCTGACGACCTGCGAAAGGTGACTGGGACAGACTGGATGCGGAAGGTGGAGGATCGGCAAACGTGGCGCATATTGGGAGAGGCCTATGTCCAGCAGTGGACTGCAATAGGCTAATTGATTGATAGTTATTTGTTATACTTTGGCATTGAAATTAAACAGGCTAGATAAAGATAAAGATACTAGGCTAGACTGACCAAACAGGTATACCTACCGCTTGTCTTATTAAAGACAAAATGGTTGAATAGGAGAATTTCGAATGCTCAAGACGAAGCGATGAATGTATGGGATTTGACGTATATGACACGTATTTGACGTTTATGAGTGTTGAAGACACGTCACGTCACACGTTGTACACGTAAAAAAAAATCATATACATTCATCAATTTATTATACAATACGCTGGCGAATGAATTGCCACTTGTCTCGGGGGGGGGGGGGGGGGGGGGGCAGACCAGACCAATGTCATTCGATATTAGCACTAAATAGTAATCAAACTGATTACCTCTGAAATAAAATTCGAACGCTATTACTATACACAGTATCTACAGAAAAGAAAAATCTTATTTTGAGTTACGCCACTCTTCTTCAAAACAAAATATGCAGATACGACGTTTAAAAACACAAGATACGCAATATCAACAATAATTTCATATTCATATAATCTTAAACGTTATTACAATTGTAAATGTAGCGATATTTGCTCTTCGGCAAACCCCCTGGCACATCGAACTTGCAAATTTTACTTTTCACATAAAACATCTGAGTGAGCGATAACGGAACATACGTCCCTAATAACAAGTCGGACTTGGCTCGTCAAAAGTTATGCGTAAATGCCGGCACTGCTATATAGACGTACGTCAAATGTAAGGGCTGGTTGTTATCAAGCTGCTAGTCTGTGACAAACTTTTGGCAGTATCACATTTGTGTCACTGCTTAAAGTTTAGAAGCTTTAGTAATTTAAACAGTGCGACTTACGGCCTTGACATAATTAATTATATATTCTGGCAGATTTAGTTGTATAATTAGTGGTAAATATAGGTAGCCTATACCACTTTTTATTGTGTAATCTGTGGTAGATATAGGTAATCTACCACTTTCCATTAATTTTGCAACAAGTACTAAGTTTCAATCAACTTAAGAATTCTTTATTTTTACTTGCAATACATTTGGGTCTTCTACTCCAGTTACCAGCGGCACCGGTAACTATTTACCATTTAATATTGTGCATTTAACTATGATTTCGATTATATGGTATCAATTTTATATATAGTCAAAATTTAATCGCAAATTATTTGCCAAATACGACCAAGGTCTAAATATACCGATATTACCGCTGCAGACGTTACATCAACAGTTACGAATTTGATTTGCGCCGAGTAGCGTCAACATGAAAAACATTTTTACTCGAGACCATAAATAATATGTCTCTTTATTGTTATTCCAGTGTTTCCAACGAATAGATTTATTCATAGTAAGCCAGGGCCGCAATACGTAACTTTCACGTCTCACTTGCAATAAAAGTTGTGCCGGTAATTGTTGTACGCCCGTTGTTCTTTGTTCCATCGAGTTCGAATGTAGACGAATAGAGGCGTAACTCTAGTTATGCCTTTATATTATGACAATTGAAAAAATCCGTTTGTAAATTAATTTCATTTGTACGAATATGTGAACGGACGTTGGTAAAAGTAACTTTCAGTCAATCAATCAATTAGCCTATTGCAGTCCACTGCTGGACATAGGCCTTTCTAGAACTTTTTTAAAAGTATCATAATGCCGTAAGGTGAAACCGGTAAGGTTCAAATAAATAAATAATTGTGGAAAAGTACAAGTGATTTATTCAATATGTTTTTTAAAAGTTACTTTATTTATATTTTTTTTATTCTGTTTCAGGTACGTTAATTGAAAAAATTGCTGGCAACACTACTCTTTTGGTACGTTTTAAATTAATAACAGAAGACTACATACATACAAACATTACATACATATAATCACGTTTTTATCAAGGTTAAGCAGAGGTGAGATAGCACCTACATTTCACCAATCATCGTATTCGGTCTTACGTAATAGGGGGTGAGTCTATGCCGTATTCCAGGCATTATTTTTGTCTCTAACCATGCATCTGAGGCTGAGTCTGGGCCGTATACATATCTGTCTGCTGCTAAACAGCCCTATCTCTTCTTGTACGACACCGCACAGGAAGAGATAGGGTATCCCAAATTCTACTCTGCTGGGAACCACGCGGCTACATTTTTATATTATAGAACACTAGCTGACCCGTCGAACTTCGTACCGCCATATTTTCTGATCCCGTTCCCGCTGCATATCTATAAATTTATCAGTGTTTCTCTACAATATTATGCATGTATTATACATATAAACCTTCCTTTTGAATCACTCTATCTATTAAAAAAACCGCTTCAAAATTCGTAGCGTAGTTTTGAAGATTCAAGCATACATAGGGACGGACAGACAGCGACAGCGACTTTATTTTATAATATGTTGTGATGATGATGTTCATAACATGGTATCTTATCTAACTATTACTCGTATTATAGATACCATACTCCCAATCCTCCGCCTTCTGCATACACTCTGTTCCAGCTACTGAAAGGATACAATGCATGAAAACACATTTAAACTATACTCTATTTAATTAAGTACTTATCTTAAGGTAAACAATCTTATAGAGATTTTTAATTAAATACATATTATTAAAAAAAAATCTTTAATATGAGTTTATAAACAGAAAAATATTAATAAACTGAGTTTTTAAATTAAACATATTAAAAAGACACATCGAGACGTTTAGTTAAGTACCTAACTAAATGGAGTATAAGTTAGTATATTTTGAATATTAAATGAATTTCATTATTATGTACAAATTCATTTAAGTGCATAGATAAAAATATTTTTAATTACGGTTTTATCTTAATAAAATTTGAAGCTCTGACAGTTTATATTCTATTATTTATGCTATCAATAGACACAACTGTTCTAAAAATACAATGTAGGTGGTGAAAGAACGTCTTAATAACGAAAACTACTAAATTAACATGAGTATACAAAGGAAATTGAGCCTAAATGACATTCCAAAATGTTTCCAGAAAATTGATTTTCCTTTCAATTGGCTGTCACTTGATACCTTTTTTCTGTTCTGCCATCAAAGCTTGTAGTTCTCTTCGAGGGCTTTCCATAGTGCCTATTGCATGTCTAGATTCATTACCTGGTATTATCTAAAATTACCTATTGCTGACTATTGTTCCCCTCCGTCATTATCTGCTGAATTACTGATGACACTGATGACAGCTCTTTGACAATATCGTCGATATGACATTTCAATTTTTTAAATTCTAATTTATTTTTTATTACAAGGTGGTTGAGTGTTTTCGTTAGCACGCATGTTTTATTTCTAATGGGGGAATACCATCCTTGGCTTAAAGACGTATTGAGGTCTAGGAGGTAGACACAACAGTATTTCCGTCTCAATCGAGCAATCTGACAGGGGAAGTACCTCCGCCCTACAGAATACCGCGGCTATAATAACCTCTTGTTGTGTTCCCGGCGGTGAGTAGGGTAGCCAGAGCTCACTGGAGAGGTTTTGCGCTGTCAGTGAGAAGACTAAAGGCTTGTCTTCTGTGCTGGCAGCACAGAATCTCTCTGTTCTTACAAGGTCGGCAGCATAAATGTGACTACCATGGTATTGCACTCGTCCATAGGCCACAGTAACCACTTTCCATCAGGCGGGCGGTGTGCTTGCCTGCGAGCAAGTGGTATAAAAAAGAAGGTATATTTAAAAATCATTATGTCTAACAAATGTTTGGATGAATGTAGTTTTGTACGCCAGAACGGCTGAACGGATCTGAATAAAATTTCTTAAAGAGATAGATTATAGTCTGAAATAGTAATAAGGCTAGCTTTGGATGGTTAGAAGGAACCGGAAAAGGGTTTCACGCGGAAGAAGCGACAGCAGACGAGGTGAAGTCATAATGACGACAGCGTTATAAAAAAATTACCAAAGAAAACTTGAAAAAAAAATCTTTCATTTTCAGTAATAGCACTAACATTCGTGCCAATAAACAATGGCTACACTATAATTAAACATGTAGCATGATCGCGTTAATTCCCTTAAACATAACTACGCATAAATACTACCCAAAACTGATTACATTAGCCATACAAATGTTTTTAGAAACAAACAATAAATAACAACAAACTAAATTAATCACATAAATGTATATATTAATGCTAGGCTTGGTACTGTGAAAGTAATTTGACGATAAAAGCCCAGCGATATTAGCCTTGGTAGATTTAGGTATCAAGCAGTTCATTTTTACAAACTGCCTGATATAATACCTAGGCCTACCAAGGCTAACATGAAATTTACATCCGCAGTTGCGGACCGAAGTTTCGAGTAATTGGCACCATGAAACAATGAATACTGTTATTAGACAATCTGTTGAGAACGAAATTTCTGTCACGGTTTCTGGATAGAATTTGGAACGGGATGAAAAATGGATAATGAGAGTATATCACTTATATCACTCACCTGTTGGTAGGTAGGTATAGTGTGTCTTTGATACATTTTTCCCGCGGGCCCGATGTTTCGAATGTATGTTTCATGGTAGCCCCTAGGTTATATTCTGGTAACACCGGGAATTAAGTTGTCTATTCTTTAAGATAGGGAATAAAACCTGGCAATTCTTATTAGTTCTGCAGGCTTACTGTATTTCACAGGAACACCTTGGTGATACTAAAAAAAATATTCCCGATATTTTAGTCGATTTACACATACCGCCGAACCCGCCTGGCAATGGTAAAGCCCCCACCAAATCGCCTTTTTTATGTATTCCTTAAACATTGAACTACAACATTATAAAAATTGCATATTGCCTCAAACATGTAATTAGTTTTTTTTTTTTATTAAAAAAAAAATCAGAGGTTGGTTTAGCCCCCGTACCCATCAGCCAGGTCTGCAGCTTCGTGTTGGGGTATAACAGGAGAGTTGTGTGACAAGTTTTCAGCTTACTTCAAGAATGTACTCAAAAAATCATACCAGCTCTTGGACTATTATGACCAAAAGTACCGACAGCCGTCATCTACGCGGGCGGAGCGCGGGCATCAGCTATCAACAATACTTAGCACTCCTTTAATGGATAATTCAACCTTGACAATCACGGTGATTAATAACTTGTGCAAGTGAGCATAACAATAACGCCACGAGTGCATTTATTTGTAAGTCGAGTCGATTTACTCCCTCGTTGACTCGACATGACTCGACGTGACTCGCGCCAGTGACTTGCACATTGCAAGCCGTTGTTTGTTGGCGAGCGTTTTCTGGTTAATACGCTGTTTCGCGAACAAATGGTGCTACCTCGCAAGTCATTTGCGAAACAACGCTGACAGGAGTGTTGTTTTAATATTTTAAAATACGTTTATTTAGTTGTTGTGTTCCTTTTTTTGGGCTCCGTAACTAAAGGGTTCACTGTCTGTCTGTGTGTAATACTCCCTGTATTTAAAAAATCGTAGATCGTAGTAGCTAAGCAATTGAAATAACAAAAAAAACATATGGGTATCGGGGTCTAAGAAAACCTCACCTGCAAGAAAAAAGCGAATACAGCTCAGGTGGTTCCGATAGTTCGTACGAGTGTCAGTAGATGGCTCCCACCGTCGCCCTAAAATGCATATATAGAAAAATTTGGATTTGGGGGAGGCTCGGTGGCTCAGTGGTCAGAGGTCAGAGCATTCCCCCTGTAAGGGAAATATCGCAGGTTCGAGTACCGCCTGAGCTGTATTCGCTTTTTTCTATCTTAATCGATTTGAACATGATGATGGTCTGCAAAACAAGGTTATAAATTATTATTAAGCGTCAAATCCTCATTTGCAACATCAGTTGTCTAAAAAGAACCAACAGTACCGGCTGTTCTCTCTAAGAACCAAATTGATTGGTCTCGTTATTTTGAATGAGATAAAATAAAGGTAATGAGCTATTATTGCAGCCTGCATAGCTATGAGTGGGCGATTGTCTTAACTACCTCCTTTATTGGCACGCTTTGTACTTAGGACGGGTGATATCGTGCCGTTCTCAGTCAATTTGACGGCTCACTTAGTTTTTTGGGGTGTTTTTTGGGGCCACTGGGGGTCAGTTGCACCTTGGTATCCGCTTACTGCTTCTTCTTCTTGTGGTTTGGCTTATACGGCTAGTAACTGCCGTCTGACCTCCCAACTCTTAGAGGAAAACATGCGAAAGAGCCACGGAGGACAGAATATGATTGCCAGAGTCTTGTTCTTTAGCAAATATGAGGCCGAAGAGGCCATCAAGCTGAGTGCCACCATTGTGACATGTTACGTGTCTATAATGGTGACCCTGTTTTCTGAACACAACGCGGACAGCATAAAGCTGAGAGGCGGCCATTATTCTACCTGGCTATTTCTGATGCATTTTATTTTAATAAGTATATAAGCACAATGTTGTAGTTTTTTTGTGTTGCTGAAATGTGCATATCTTATGCTAGGTTTGAATAAAAATATTTTCTTTCTTTCTTTTTTCTTTAGACGTTGCCTTCAGCTTACCATCAGGTGAGGTAAAGTTAAATTGAAAAACTTGTAGGAGATATTGGCTTGGGTCTCTGAAGATCTTGGTGGTGGGATTTTTGACAAATTTTGGTTGTATTAACCCCTTTCTGAATATGCAAGCGAATACATAAACTAAAACCAAATCTACAAGGTACCTAATCCAATACTTCCCATAAAAAACCGAAATAAATCGTCATGTATTCTGTCTCAAAAAACTCACATCACGATTCTCACAGAACGATGTCATAAACTCATTTGTCACAATTGACAGATGCATTTTGACATTTAACGTTCCTATACATAGACAGTTGGCTTGACAAGTTCGCTCCATAGACGCATTCTATTAACAAATGAGGGCACTCCATCATGCATTGTGTGACGCAGACGTTGTCACGAGCGTCATGATCGGATTAAAGTTTTGAATCTTTTTAAGGAAGAGTCTATTGTTTCAAGTTGAATACGTTTAAGATGGTACAATAATTAAGTGTGGCTCAAGGAAGATAGATTACTCTGATGTATTTTTAGTGCAGATGACCTGTATGGTGTAGCGAGGGTTCGACTGCTTAGTGCTAAGTATCACGAATTCAATTTTCGTTCAGTGCAAGCAAAAAAGCTTGTGTGTGTGTGATTACTCTTCTTGTGGTTGAGCTTAAATGACTTGAAAGCGACTGCAGTCCGCCCTCCCTACTTCTAGAGCCTTAAGGTCCAACCCCACCAAACGGACGGCATCGGAACGGATTTTACAATCTTTAAACAAAATAAATCTTATATCACAGCATTTAAAGTTTATATTAGCAAGTCACGCACAACAGCTTGACAGCGACGTGCGGCAGCATGACGCACGTCAAGCTGTCATGTTAATGCTGTGATATAAGATTTATTTTGTTTAAAGATTGTAAAATCCGGGCCGATGCCGTCCGTTTGGTGGGGTTGGACCTTTATTCGTCAGCAGAACCTCTAAAATGTGATACGGCGTAAGGTAGGTATTATTTGACGACGACGTTTCAGTTGCTTTTCGGGTACTTTCTATCTTTAGTTGCCCTGTGACCATGGATGCTGAAAAACAGCTGAAACTTCGGGTTCGAATAAGAAAGTAATACTTACCACATAACTTTATACGTGTATGAAATACGTATATCTGTCGTCGAATACCCATATTTTGCAAATTTTGAATATATGAAATGAAATGAGATAGTAAAAATCTTCTTCATCCTAGCGTTAATTCCAGTCGCCTCCGAAGCTCGTCACCTCGGAGTTCTGGGGTCCGCTTTACCAGTCTAACTGCAGATTTGGCTGGACTTCGATATATTTCATGAAGAGACTGCTATCTGACCTCCACAATCCAATAACGATATTGGGTGATATCGAAACATTGCAGCTAGATCAGTTGTTAGACTTTTTAGACCTCCAATATAAGTAAATCATGTTTAAAATTTGTACTAGTAATATGTAGTTCTTCGTATAAAGCTTTCATTATATAAACTACCGTTTCACTTATTTACTACTACATCACCCTAACCCTTACCTCTTGTTTTATCTTGTCTCGTAAAACATTCAACAATGCTAACACAGGTTTTACCCCAAGCAGTCGCCACTACAAGTCCTTGTACAAGCCAGCGCGGGTAGGGACGCGTGTAAATAATTGATTATAATCGCACAGGGAAACTTTCCGGTTCCACTCCACGATCGCTGCAACTGATGACCGGCTCTACCTACCGGCATTAGATGTGGGTGTGGTGCAAGTGTTGAGCGGAAGCGATTTGCTTATACTAGTGTACTGTAGCGATAAGTGGAAAAAATGTATGTACCTCTTATACGACCATCTATCAAGAACCAAGCGGTTCGGTGACTCCTTCTTCTGCCACACCATTAAGACCTGGAATTCCTTACCAGATCACGTGTTTCGGGTCCTTTAAGCGGGGCGTGAAAAAGCATCTGATGAGGCCGTCAAGCTGAGCGCCACCATTGTAACATGGTGCGTGTCTATAATGGTGACCCTCTTTTTCCAAGACTTTGCCTTCAGCTTACCATCAGGTGAGGTGAAGTCAAATTGACGTGTCCTATATAAAAAAAAAAAAATATTTGTATGGATTTCTGGGCGTTCTAATTTCAAATACTGAATTTCATATAGGTACTGAATTTGAACATCACTACCATGGTTTCCTTTTGCAGAGCAAGCCGGCAGGAACGGGTTATAAGGTATAGAGTTATATACCCCTCGCCGTTGCTAGTGTAAGTCACGCCAAAGTAGAAAGGAATTCCGATGATAATGACACATTTACTGGACTGGAGAAGTTTTGTGCTGTCAGTGGGAAAACCAAAGGATTGTCATACTTACTCGTATCTTCTGCGCTAACGGCACAGAAACTCTCTGTTCTTACAGGGTCGGCAACACGAGTGTGACTCACCTGGTGTTGCACTCGTATATAGGCCACGGTAACCATTTCCTATCAGGAGGGCCGTGTGCCAGTCTGCGACCTAAGTAAAGCGAGGTTATTGTCTTCAACCAACCATTTTTTTATTGATTGTATTTATACTGTTCAATGGAAAATCGTCCTATATATGTCTCACCATGTGCCGAACAAGATAAGAAGACCACAACATGGGGCTTTGGAATATTCTTACAGGGTCGGCAGCACGATTGTGATGCCTCTGGTGTTGCACACGCCCATAGACCACGGCACGGTAACCACTTCTCGTCATGTGGGACATGTGCTACCATCAGTTTATGACCTAAATAGTTAATAAAAAGCATGTTATTTCCTTCAAAAAAATATGTATCAGATCTTGTATTCTACTTCTAAACTTTGGCTTAATTAAGGATAACAGTCTTAAAATTTCGGTTGCGACATTTGACCCATAGGACACGGCAAATTAAATAAGAGCCTGTAAAAACAAAGTTGTGCTATCTTTACAAACAAAACATAAAATGTTAATGAAGAAATCCGCCTGAGGCGTTTTAGTGACTTTTGTTTTTAATAAGCTAAACATCAGACACAATGTTCTTTTTAAACAAACAAATTGAGAGTTTATACAATTCTACTTAATGGATGATTTAATTATCCCAGTGGTCGTCAACGGCTACTATTTCTTTGAGTCCGATTCTCAAATAGGACTAGATTTTTGTGTGAGCTACATAAAATCTTTTTTTGTCATAGTCATAATCGTAGCGTTTTTGCTGACATTCGAGGCTCTGATCTCGGAGTCCTGGGTTCGTTTTGTCCACTTTGCACAATCTTGTTTCTATTTCTGAGATCATTAAAACCCATGTTATCTTCTGCGACGTAAATCCAGCACTTTTTAGACCCACCTGTCCTACGGGGGCCTGGCGCGTGGCGGAGAGGGCATGCCCGTACCAGTGAAAGTGACTCGCCTGCATTTTATCAGTGATGTCACGGACGGCGTTTTCCGGCACCGACACTCATAAATATACTTAAATCCCTTAATACTTTTGGAACTATCACAGAAAATCCTTATTTTATCATTCATTCTATGTTGAACTTTAAAGAAACAAATTTAACATGCTTAAAACTGCCTATAGGTAACAAGCCCCATCATCACCCGCTTCACCTCCCAAATTAGACCACACTCCAAGTGGTTTCCTACAGAAAGTCATCGCATACTCGTTAACTCACGAACTAGCAAACAGAAGATTTTCAACTACCCCCAATATTTTATACGAATCGTTTATCTATGGACAACTTAGCGGGATATATAGTTGGAGGGTAGTCATAATTTCTCCAAGTAGTTAAAACTTTTTGATGTATCGTTTGGCAAGGGAGTTAAAATACTTAAATTCTTTGTTTACGCAAATAATTTGTAAAATTTTAAACTTGGTAGTGGTATATTGGATGAAAGATGGCGGGGTAAGAGCCATTTGTTGATGGTTGTGAATATATCATGGGGTTACTGCATCCAGTTTCTACTTGCATGTGATTTTGTGAGTGTTGATGTGCTAAGAAATTTGTTTGGATTAATGTAGTGGAAATGATTTAACATTAACCGTTTGCAAGTAAACTTAATTTTTTTTATACCACTTAGGTGGCAGTCAAGCACACGGCCCACCTGATGGAAAGTGGTTACCGTGGCCTATGGACGTATGCAACACCAGGAGCGTCACACTCGTGCTGCCGACCCTGAAGAAACCTTCTAATGCCATTCTTGAAGAACCCCATATTGTAGTCGCTTGGGAAAACCATCGCGGGGAGTTCATTCCACAGCTTGAGTGTGCGAGGGATGAAGTTCCTTTCATACCGCACAGTGCGCACCATTTCCGGTCGCGAGCGAGAAGTGCGATGATAGAATGTAGCTGTATTATTATATAGTGTAATATTGTATTTAAAGGCGGAGATCGGAAGCAATAGGCATATGTCCAGCAGTGGACTGCAACAGGCGCATTGATTGATTGATATTATATTCAAAGAAAGACATGAGGAAGTAGATTTTGTTTCGTATTTATAACTCTCATTAGCTAGATAATTGCTAAATGTTTGTGGAATGCATAAGATATAATCTACATACCTACATACATACTTACAATCACGTCTTTATCCCCGGAGGGTTAGGCAGAGGTGAATTAACACCCACATTTCACCAATCATTGTATTAGGTCCCACGTAATAGGGGTGAGCCTATTGCCGTATTCCGGGCACTATTGTTGACTCGAGCCATATATCTGGGGCTCAGCCTGGGCTGTATATATCTGTCTGATGTTAAACAGCCCTATCCCTTAGTCGCCTTGTAAGACACCGCAAGGCAGGAGATGGGGTGGCCCAAATTCTACTCTTCCGGGAACATAATTTATGTCACTATAAAATAGTAAATTCAGTGTTGTAGTTGAAGATATTTTAAAAAACGAACATACATAATATAATATAACTAGCTGTCCCGACGAACTTCGTACCGCCATATTTTTCCCGTTCCCGCTGCACCTATTTTCTCATCCTTTAAACCTTCCCTGGACACCCACGAATATTTCAAGACTAAAATTAGCCAAATCGGTTCAGCCGTTCTTGGGTTTTAAAATAACAACGAAAAGTGGCATTGATTTATATATATTAGAAGATTTAGGTACATAATAAGCTCTACATCAAGCACATAGACCTTTTTGTTAAATACCCATATATCTACTGAGAAGATGATACGTCTGTCCCTGTCTGTCTGCTGACCACAAGCATCGCTCCACTTGCATCAAAGAACTTCCACTCGATTAAACAAACACTCCTATGGCCACGATATGTAATTAATAAATTCACCTCCCTCTGTGGCTTATTCTGGCCTTTATGTGAGCGACTGAGGACATATATATCCTCGTGGTCATACTGGTGTGACAAACTAGTATGATCACGAGGAAACGACCGTCTGAACCCCCGTCCTTAACAAAAAAAAAACTTTTTTTTTAAAATCTTACAAATTACTGAGATTTTATGTACAAAGGCGAGCTTAACTCAAGGATGAGTTTTCTTCCAGCTCTTCCTTCTTCTTAGCTTTCCTCATTTGTCAGCTTTCGTCGAGGCTCGAACTTTCTTGTTTCGTCAGTCACTCAATCGATTAACAGATGCGGTTGTTAGTAGAACCCATACAATCCCCATCTCTCTTATTGACTACCTTACATGTATAATAAGTATAATAATCAATCAATCAATTAGCCTATTGCAGTCCACTGCTGGACATAGGCCTCTCCCAATACGCGCCACGTTTGCCGATCCTCCTGTATAAAAGAACCGTCAAATATAACGCAATAATTAAATTAAATACAAACTATCTACTTAAATCGCTTAAAATCACGGTCCAGCTGAGCAATTGTGTCCATTTGACATTTATGGTGCAATATATATTTACGCCGGGAACAAAGCGACCCTTATCTCTGAACCCATATACGAATAGGGTTGTCACTGCTGGTTTAGGGGTTGAATATATATCGCGAGTGCATTATATATGCGAGTGCTTTTTAAGACTATTGTTGACGTTATACTCGTAGTTTTTGTGTTTTGGGAACTTTTCGCGATTAATTTTTATGGAACTTACTTGTGCCAACGTTTCGGGTGCACGTAGTTGCAGTTTTTAAGCTATAGTGCTAGTGACCTTTGAATTAAATTAAGCTATAATTAAGCTATTTTATAGCTATAAAACTAGACAAGTGGCAATTCGTTGGCCTTTGTATTCTAGAATATAATGATGAATGTATGGGATTGATACGTATTTTGATCACACGTATGTTCTAATTCCGGTTTCGCCTCACGCATTCGCAAAGAATGGCGTAATGCGAAACCGTTCAGTAATAAAGTCGATTATAAAGTTATTATTTCTAAACACTACAATTTTTGTGCAATGAAAAAATATACCCATCTAATTATTAAAAAAATAGAAATAAAAATAATGCATTAAGTGACAGCCCTGAATTCCGATGACACCACAGTGTGGGGACACGCAGTAAATCAACTCTGCATTGTTCGTCAAATAATTGGCCGCCGGTATGCAGTTCCGGCAATATGTGATTTGTGTACCACATACTAGAATTTCTGTTTATCCCCATTATGTATGAAAAGGATTTACAGATAAGCTGTATTATGGGTCGTGTCGTGACGGACGGATTATTCGTTGGAAAGCTAAATAATATATCACAGAGTAGTGAAACGTTTTGATAAATTATATATTATAATAAGACTGAGATTTGAACCCACGCGCAGTAACTAAAATAAGACAGTAATTCTGACAATTGTCGTGTTTTTTATATGCCAAGTGCAAATCGTTTTCTCTTTTTGTGTCAATATCACAATTGTCTAGCCCGTGTCTAGGCTCCGCCCGCGTGGATGTCAGTTATCGCGTAGCCTGTCCTTTCTCAAGCTCTAATCTATCTATATATCAAATTTCATCAGGTTATCTTCAAAAATTACGAACTTCTATACCAACTTTCATCCCCTAGAAATATAGGTAATAAAAGTACACGTCACATATTTTTGCTATATTTATAATATCAAATATATTGTAGTACATCACTGCCTAAGGTATGATTCCGAAGCCGACCGCAAACGACAACTGCCGACGCATGTACAGATACAGCGTACCCATTGCTTGTTAAACTCCGATACGGATAAAGGGGACCATTGAGAAGCCGCAATGAATTACGCGCATGTGCTGCGTGCGTCGGCAGCTGTCGTATGCGGTCGGCTACGGAATCATTGTCCGGAATCCTACTCATTTTTCTAACTTACTTTAGGAATTGCTGACTACTCTCAATATTATGTAAGTAAAAGCAAGTGTCTCTATCTCGGCTACGTACCCGTTCGACCTCCAAAATTCGACCTTCTCACAAAAGTACCCGTTCGACCTCATTTTTAGGTCCTTCAAAATATAATAATTAATTTGCCCACTCGACCTCTTTTTCAGTGCCCATTGGACCTTCAAAATTAACTCAAATAAAAAAGGCTCCATTGGACCTCTTTTGTAGTACCTATTGGACCTCCAAAAAAATTGTGTTCATTTGTTATTTGTTCGGTGTTTTGATCTCGCTAGCACTATTATCTGTTCTGTGTCTAACTATTCTTCTCAACTAGAACAATACGCGTAGATCTGCAATTACCCCCTCCAATATTTCGACAAAAGCTTTTACCCCGCGGCAAATTTGTCGCGACGTACCGTTCAGAAACGGCGGTATTGCCGCGTTTATTATCTACTTAAGAGTATAATTCGTTCAGAAATGACTTCTCTACGTTCAGCGGCCTCTTTATTTTTCATTTGCGAAGAAATGAAAGTGTCAAATGTTTTTGGTTTTGGTTTAACGACGCCATTCTTTCGTTTTGTTGTAAGCCCTTAAAGTTGTTATATCACGAAATCGTGTGGATGAAATTGTGAAAATTGAAATTCAAACGTTATTAAAACCTCTTTTTAGAGCAGACGGGCGACCATTACGTTTTATGTTAGTTGAGTTTGCATTTGATGATTGCGAATTCGTTTTACTATTGAAGAATGCTCGAACATTAATGAAGAGTTGTTTGTATTTAAAGCAATGAAAATTACTTTTCCGTCGTTATTTGAAGCTATTTTTCTAATGCAATATTATAACTGTATTCTGGGTGTTGGTACTTTCTAAATATATAATGATTATAATAGTAAAACTTCTTGACTTTGATGTATACACCAATCCATTGCGCACATTTTTTGATGAGGTTTGAGGTTGTCTGGAAGAAATCGCACTTAAGCGATAAGACTGCCGCGCCGTTTGTACCTACTGCCACTAAATGTATCATCGTTGTTTTTCTTTTGTATTTTCGTATGGTGTACAATAAAGAATATTGTATTGTATAGGGTACCGCCTACTATTCAGGCTATACGAAACAAAAAATGGTCAAAATCAAATTATATTATGTCTGCATTTAGAAATAATTGTCGAAGTGATACTGTCGGAAGTTTACGCGACTATCACTCATTGAAATAAAACCATATTTAACGAGTTCTCATCGCATTTTATTTGGTTTTATTTTCACCCCATGAGCATGACTGCTAAAAAGCAAGCGAAACTTCGGGTTCAATGGAAATAATGAAATAATAGTACCAAATAAATCGCGATCGAATCCGCTCAACACAATAAGTTCGAGATTTGAAATTTAGAATTGTGTCAATCTTTTTTCAACCACACAGTTATTAGACTTCGGCCAAATTGTCCCAAAATGTCCGCACGCGACAGTAACCATAAGTTTACATTTCGTCGGACTAACCTTTAGCCGGTGAATGTGTAAAAGCGATTTATGAAGGTTGGGAAGGTAACGTGTTGAGGTTTAGCCTCTTGTTTATTAAATTATTGCTTTATTGGACGTTTGTTTATTGATATTGTTTTCTGAGTGAATTTTTGGTCAAATTCTCGTCGACCAAGAATTGATTTTTAATGTGAGGCTTTCGAAAGGAGGGTGCTCTGAACCAACTGCCCGGTAAAGTTGTTCCGTTGCAAATACGATCTTTTACATAGATGTATTGAAACAAAATATATTGAGCAATATTTAGAACAGGAAACCTTTCTGTCTCTATTCTAAAAAGAGCTTGCTTCATTCTTAAGAATTAAGCTATGCAAAATGCTTAAGAATGAAGTGGACTCCGAGGTGAGAACTTCAGGTGTTACTGAATATTCTCGTGACGATGAATTCTGAAGAATGGGGTAAGAAAGGCTCAAAAATATATTCTTTTCATCTTCTCAGCACATTGCAGTATCAGTTTCTCTACTTTGATCACTACATCTTGCATCAAACCACAAAGTTCTCTTACCACGATTCATCTACGCTTATTTATTCAAGTATCTTTTTCATTGGCCATATAATTTACTTTAACTGTACTAAAACATTTTCTTCTCAAATCTAAAAGCCAATAATATATTTTTAATACGCAAATGTTTACAGAGTACTACCTTCAGACCCATGAAGCCATTTGTTTGTATTAGCATTCAGCACTCATGTATTTTTATGGTCCAAGTAAATGTATTCATGAATTTCTCCAAGAGATTACATGTTTATATAAAAATATGTATAACATAATAAAGGAATTAATGCGTGCACGAAAACGAAATATCTACATATTTATGGTCATAAAAATATTTGATGACTTGACGCGCGGGTACGCACATCGATGCTCGTAAATGTAACGACTTTTTTATATCGTGTTATCTATGCATACGGGATCTACGGGAGTGTCCGGATTTTCTTTACGCTTACATTGTATTATGGTTACTCTACCTAATTTTAGAGATGTGCCATTCTCGCCAGTATATTCGAATCGTTAGGGTATACTCGGAATCTCCTGCAATTGTCTCCAATGATGGAACATCGTGTTGTTTTAGTCGGTTCAATTCTGACATAAGCAACCGCTAACCTGTAAGAAAATATGGACGAGTCGTCTCAGTGTCAGACACTCGTTTCTCGTGTTAGTTTACACAATTTTCATTGCGTGCTTGACACTAGATAACAAAGAGTAGAGCAGCTGTTTTGTTATATTTATTACAAATATCTACCTAATAGCATAATAATTATTATTTGCCGTACATAAATGTATACAAAAATGTGCACTGAACGGGATCAAACACACTACCTCCGAATCAACAGTCAAATACTCTAGCGTCACACCACAAAGCTCATTTAACCTTTGAAATAAGGTTTTGAAGAACAGGAAATCAAATTGCACTCGTGCGAAATAGGGTCGGGCCGCTAGTGTGTTAGAAAATTCGGACAATTTTCGCATTTCAACCCCTCTGGCCTCTGTGCGAACATTTTTGGACGCATTAGAGCGATAGCCATAAAAATTTATTTACGAGTGGCATATGAATGAGCCCTTTTTATTATGTTAATTTTGTGGCGGAGGTTCCACGGTGTATTGTGTGGCCCGCTAATTTACGGTTCTAGCGCGGCCATTGACGGAGATGTCTCGACCACACTATGGCCCGGGCCGTAAATATCCGCCGAACGCCCATACGCAATTTGGGCCACTGACAAACGGGGCTCTAGCAAATAGACGATGTAATTGTACCGTAAGATTAAGTACAATGTTACATTCTATTGGGACTCGGGGGTGTAGTTTTATACAAGTATGTCTATGTTTATATCACTAGTGATAAGTTTTTTTTTGTTAGCGCTGTCCATAGGCTCGGTTTGATATCAATAATGCCGATTCCGTATGCAAATCTGTCTTCGTTTAGATATGACAAAGTTTTATTTTATTAAATAATATTTTATTTTCTGCCTACTCAAATGGGCAAGAAGCGTAACGTATGTGTAAAATTATATTTATATCTTTGAAAAAATTATTAAAATTTCTTTCAAAATATCTCTCAGTAACCATGGTCAACGGGGCTGATCCGTTAAAAAGAGGTTTTTCTTCGTTCCGAAAACTTGCCAAAAAAAAAGAACTCACGCTATCAAAGAATATTACTGTTAATTGATTTAAACACCAGAAGAGAACTCTTTCTTTGAGTTGCAAATCATCATTTTCGCAAAATAGGCCTTGTTTTTTAAAAGCGCTTACTATAAATTGTTCAAATGATGAAAGGCGGCCGGCCTCTCGCAAATGGGGCATGGACGATGGGCAGAACCTTTTAGTACCCACGTTTTATAGCCGAGATTAAAACAAATACCTTGTTTCTAAATACGAGAGTGGTAACAAAAGTACTATGACTACTTAGAGCTCTTTGAGCGCATTGTAGCGAGCTCAAATGCCTTTGTACCGTTTACAAAGTAAAACTGAAGACTAAACGACTATAAATGGCCTTTTAACATTGATGTGTAATGAAAGAAAAATAAAGATACTTAATTTCTTAGACCGTTAAGAGGGTTGTAAAAAGTAAATTCGGATATTATTTTTCCGTTCGGATACAACGGCTTTATTTTGGAATATTGTCGTTTTTTTCCTTGTACCTATAGTGACTATGAAATGGAATTCCGAAAGTAAAAGATGTTTTTCAAAAAATAATATTTTCGAGTATTGAGTTTAGGGGTGGTAGGTGTTGGCTTTCAGCAACGGAATTGATAATATTGATGTGAATGGGTAAACCCGATAAAGGCAGACTTAGACGTATGTATGCCGATCAGATCCAGGATGTTTTAAGGAACAGTTAGCTCAAGAGTATCCGCAACTAGCGAAAAAGATTTTTTCTCTGCATATCTCAATAGGAAACACGGAAGAGATGTGATTTTGTGAAGATATGTATGTATTTTTTTTTCAATAAAATTATTTCTTTTGTACAGTCCTTATAACCCTCGACTAATCATTCTTTAACAAGATACAATCTTGCCCCCAGCGCGTCTCCATGGAGATATCGGATAAATCGTACGAGGAAAAACAGAAACAAAAATGAAAATGATAATAATTATCCCTTATCTTGTGTAACGACGATTTCTCCGAAAATATATTATTATCCGACCTGTCTCGTGACTAGCGGCGATTAATTTTTCGAATAAGCTGAGTAAATGGAAAAGTCGATTCGAGACACTACTTTGTGTAAATAAATTGGGCTCGAATGATTTTTCTACACGTGTCGTATTTTATATTAGTTGTTTTTTTGCTTATGAGGGCTTAGGTTAATTGGGTCAAATTGTAAATGTATACGTGTAATATTTTTTTGTATTGCTTTTAAGATTATAATTTAATTGGGTCAATATTGTTTTTATACACGTGCAGTATTTCTGTTATTTACTTTCGTTCTGAAGTTTAGTTGAATTTCCAAAAATATTGAAAGTGATCCGCGTCGTTGTTATAGTTTTAGTGTAATCTGCTAAAATATTTTTTTTTGACCCCGTTAGCCAAGGAGGGATTATTTTTTTTAATGGGACTATTTACACCCGCTTTCCCAGGACTCTTGTATACCAGGTAACCTACAAAACACCATGTAATAACACACGAAAAGTCCCAAGTATTAAACTAACTTGGAACCAGAAAGGCATCATCAGAAATTCATTCGAAGAATATAAATCCGTTAGCTGTCAAAATATTATTCCAATCTACCAAGAATGCCATCTGACGTCATAAATATCAGATAAACCAATACATTCGCCGCCACCAAACGTCGAATAAAATGTTTGTCATCGAATTCTTATACTTTTTTATTGGAAAACAGTTCCCCGTAATATGTAATCAAATAAATTTAATGGTACATTATTAGGGACCCGGTGGATTTATTCGATTTAGACGTCAAGGCTCGCCGCACACGCGTCGCATCTCTACACAAATATTTTGAACCAATTTAATAAAATACGCTGGGCCATTAGTACGCGCGGGAACGGCCGCGGCACGGATTGGGGCGTGTTAATGTTCGAATTTTAAATTTGGTGGCCATTTTGAATTCAATTTATACGAAGAACTTCTTTTTTTTTAAATGTGCCTGATACTATTTTCTGGATTTATTAGATTAAGTACGAGTATAATAATTTTTGTTTGATAAATGTCGATAGATCTATATTTCGAATTCTTGAATCTTCGACCCAGCTATTTCGGGTCATAAATAAATATGTACTAGTCCAGGCACTACTCAACATCATAGTAACATTAGTATCGGTTGCCCTTATCATTTTATTCAACCATAAGGCAGGCACAAAATCAATCATCATCATCATCACAGAGTTAGAATATTTTTGGAACCCCGGGTCGGTGCTCTAAGGTCCGTTACTCTTTCTGTTCTTTTGGCTTACTGTAGCATTTACGGGCCAACTGCATTCTTTAAATAGAATAATATGCCATTCTTATATTACAAACCCTCTCCCCCTCTCACCCCCCAGTATGAATCCAGAATTTATGAATTAGATTCAGATACGCATTAATCAAAATAAAGTAGTATCAATAAATAAATTTCTCTAGATATAAACGAAGTCCTCTAGACATTTCATTAATCTATAGTACTCTGAAGATTGGTGAAGATATTCATTAACTATCAAGCAATAAAACTAAAATTCAAATAAACATAAAATTTGCCGATCCGAATTACTTCCCGCCTTTTGTCACAATTCAATAGGCAGTACGAAACGAGCTAGTTTATCACGACCCTTAATTATATTGTTATGGCTGTTCTACACATTTGGTCGATGGTTACGAACGTTATTCTAAAGGTTGATTTAAGTACATCAGACGAGCGAATGCTCAATCTATAGTATACCTTCTACGTCAAATTCTATTAGTGTAAACAGTCATAGAACATTCGTTCGTTGTTCTTACTTATGTAAACGATGAAAATAACGATGAAAAGAATGCTCTTGCTCTAGCTCTATGTACGTTTTTTGTTATAAGACACGTCAATTTGACTTCGCCTTGCCTGATGGTAAGCTGAGGGCAAAGTCTTGGAAAGAGGGTCACCAATATAGACACGTACCATGCTACAATAGTGGCACTCAGCTTGACGGCCTCATCAGATGCTTTTTCAAGCCCCACTTAAAGGACCCGGGACTGTAGGAGGAGGGAAAGGGAAAGTTTGGTCTAAATCCACCTTAACACAAACGCGCGTGGTTACAGCACGGTTGATCAAGCCAAATAAAGGCTTAGAATAGCGTGTAAAGTCCACTCATTTGTTACTTTATTGTGTTTTGTACTATTTTATATGACTGTTAAACCTATGAGATTATCACTTTCTAATCTTTGTGTACCAGCTGTATAACGTTTATCGTTTGTTACAAGTTTATAGTAATAAATTATGTAAATCTGTAGGATTATCTCGTTGGGACGTGAACTTGTTGTTTGAGAGTAAACAATGGCGATAGTGTGGGTGGGCGTAACGGATTACCGCTGTATGTTCATGAAAAAAAAATTGCGTGATTGTGATTGGTCTTAAGTATGTGAGGGTTTGCGATACTCGTTATTACTAAAGAGTTTGCAGGAATTCTCACCATCATCATCATTTAGCGTTGTTCGCGGTTGCATCTGAAATTTTAACTTCGGAGCCCAGGCAAGCATAATAATAAATGCTTCAAAATTTAATTCAATAGTTTGGGCGGAGTCATCAATGTTTAAAAATGGTTGTATTATATCATTTATTGGTTCCGATAGCACTCGTATGAGTATCGGTACATGTCTCCACCGTCGCCCCTAAGACGGAAAGTATAGAGGAATTTGGATTGGCTTCGTGCGGCAGGCGGACCCCAGGGTCCGCTTAGTCCTTGTGTGCTGCGGGTCAAAATAAATATATTTTTCTTTCTTTTCTTTCTTTCTTTCTTTCCTACCTACCTCCTCTTGAGTCCGCTTATAGGACATTTAATGGGGTGACTTCCGTCTGATATCTCAACTCTGAGAGGAAAGCCAGCGCCGTAGTTTCGTCTATCCATCAGTTACCCATCCAGGTATCTGGTGGAGGAGGTCGGTTTAACCCCAAATGTATTGGTGTGACATACATTACTTAATTACAACGCTCGACAAAAACAGCACGTTGATGTTGAAGGACAGTTTCTATTGATTTTATATTCCCTGGACCCCGCGCAAGCTTCGGATGTAACCACCAAAATTCACAAAAATGAGGGTAGTATGATAGTTGTAACAACTGGTCCTTCGAGCACCTAACCTTGTCAGTTTCCAACGCCGATACGTATATCCCATGAGATTATTGTCGCGATATTCATGATTTACAACCTACGAGGGGACCCTCCACAGATTAAACGCTGAGTTAGTACCTACTGTTTTTGTGGACGGATGTATTAAGCGAATCTTTTGGGTGATCTGTTGGTCCTTCGAGCGGATGCGTAGCGCGTTAGTTAACACTTTGACTTTTGTTATGCGATTGTTAAAAAATGAGTGTAATGTTTAAAGGATTTAAGTATGTATGTGAATTGTTTGTTTTATCATAACTTTTAAATAGCTGAACAGATTGACATGACACATCAAATCATCTTACATGGTATCGCTAGAATCTTTACGCCATCCCTAAATGTGGTAATGGGGGAAGGGTTACGGGAACACTACTATTCTTTGAAAAAAAAAATAAGCATTCCGTAGTCGCCGCCGCGCCGTAAGACGTAATATGAAGCGAAATTTAGACTCCAGGGAAGGTATGGTCAGAGTATTCCCTCTAGAAAGAGACTGGCCACGGTGTCAAATTCAGTTCTGGATATAGAATTTAACAATTGTAATTTTTATAAATTCCAATTCTTTATGGTGGTGTAGTCGTACCAACAATTAGGTGAACTGAAGGACCACCCGCCACCATACCTTCAATACTGTCTAATCGTGCTAAATTGTCTTTGATTTGCAATAAAATAGTACACATTTGACAGTGACAACCGTATTTCCGATTTCAGGCCATCATCGTTGGCACCTGTATAATCTGATGGCTACTGTCAAATTGACGTTCGAAATTTGAAAAAAAAAAACTGCCCTATTCGTGCGGGCAAAATACATAGCCTGGCAAATTGACTGTAGGCATTAGAAAGTGCTCAGTGTTTGCCTTTCATGAAGCCGATGTGTATTGTGCAGATTGTTTACACAAACTGGGCAATTTGTAAAAGTGTTTCATTTTTACACTAGATTTTGTTTACTTTACAGTAACCATGTGTATGCCTAACCTTTTTTCCAACACTGTTGGGGTCGGCTTTCATTTGTTAGGAATATTTCCTAGTCAATCTTACAGTCCCGGCATTTGAAGATCCGAGACGACGTGCGGTTTTTGTCGGTTGGAGCCCTAAATAACGGCCCTAGCCAGGTGGGGGGAGAGGGAGGCTATTTGAGGGAATTTCCGATTGAAAAAATAGTCCGCTTAGTACGATGTCATTATAAGCGGATTTTACTGTACGATAAAATCGACTCGGTAATTCGAATCCGCCATATCGTAACATCGAATATCGATAGGTATACAAAACTGTATTAACATCACAGGCAGGCGCTTTAGAGGATTTGACCCCGATATAATAAGCTCGTCAGTGTTTTCCAGCTCATAGAGCTAGAATAGAATTTAGCTTCATACATACGTTAAAAGAAGTATGCTATCGGTTCGAAACTGTGACATCTTTTTGAATACTTTGGAATAAAATATATTATCAGAATGAATGAAGTGGATTAATTTTGTACGTTGACAGAATTTTATTTTAAGCTATTGCATAGCTTCTATCGCGGGCCTTGAGCGTGGAGACCGAATCCAGAAATTCCGTAACGAAAAAAACCTAACACCCCGAAGCTCGCACGAATCGAGCCGAGCTGCTCCGAAGTAGCTCCGCTTAACGTAAGTAATTATAATTGCATAAGTTGATAAAAAATGCTATGCAATAGCTTTACCGCGGAAGTCCCCGAGTGCCACACGTCTTTTTTTTATACATACATACATATTCTCACGCCTATAAATCCCCGAAGGGGTAAGCAGAAGATAAGATAAGATAAGATAAATACTCTTTATTGCACACCAAACATAGGATACATACATAAGATACGTACATGACAGAGAGTTGTACAATGGGCGGTCTTATCGCAAGTCTGCGATCTCTTCCAGACAACCAGTATGGACTATATTGCCAGAACAGGTAGTTTTAGGTGTACACAAGACATTAATACTTAATATTATCTATTACCTACATACATAAAAGGTACTAAATATACTACTAATATATACTACAAATACTTCTAATACAATAAAATATATACTAATAATACTATATATAAATATACAATAACTACATATATAAGGTATGTACTACAAATATATAAATACTGAGTGCAGATACATATACCATAATTACATAACATACTGTTACTACTTAGTAGTAATCGTGCAGAGTGAATATAAAAACTTAAGACGTTAGGTAGTGTTCTTTTACTAGTCTCTGAAATGTAGACAGCGACTGTGCTTGTCTTATATTTACAGGTAATGCGTTCCACAGTCGTGCAGCTTGTATTGTGAAGGACTTATCAGAGAAGCTTGTAGAATGCGGCACTATTGCCAGGGTTAAATTTTCAGTGGATCGCAAATGTCTGGTGTTATTATCGCTCAGAAATCGGAAACGCTTTTTTAGATATAGAGGAGTAGTCGGGTTAAGCAAAATATTAAAAAGAAGAGAGAGTATATGAGTATTCCGGCGAAGGCGGATTGGTAACCACTTGAGTTTTTTACGAAACTCGGAAACATGATCATATTTGCGCAAGCCAAATATGAATCGTATACAGAAGTTTGTATACAGTGTGGCACCCACATTTCGCCAACTATGATTTTCAGTGTCTATTGCCGTCACGCCGGCACTTATTCATGCGCAATATTTTTACTGTCGGATGGAAGAACCTCTAACTCTTCGAAGATTTACAGGCTCAAAAATTATATGTTTTTGTAATGTATTTTTGAAAAAATATTAAGCACTAGCCTTCCGCCCGCGGATCCGCCCGCGGCTCCGCCCGCGTGCATCTCGGTTAACGCGACCTTTGCTCATATCCTCGGTTCTACTCAACCGATTGCGATCAAACAAACGTAAGATTTTAAGTCTGAGTAAGCCCTTTCTAACATAAAAAAACGCATCAAAATCCGTTCAGTAGATTTGCGTCCGCGAACAAACAGACAAACAGACAGGAAATTCAAAAAAAATATTTTAGTGTTCAGTATCGTTAACATAACATAACCCAAGTATTTTTTTAAATATCTCCAATGTACAGACACGACCACTTTACGATTTTATAATAAATAATATGTAATACAATAAATAAATATTGTACGACAATCTACACAACGCTATCTAGACCCAAAGTAAGCATAGCTTAACTAGCTTGTGTTATGGGTTCTAGAATGCGGATAAACATACATAGATACTTTTTTTTTTTTTTTTTGTAAGTACATACATATTATACATAGAAAACACCCAGACCAATGCAAATATTCATATTCATGCATACAAATATTTGCACTGAGCGGGAAAAAAAGTTGGTGGTTAATAGTTGGTATAGATTATTTTAGAGCAAATTTTTTTGAACGTGTGTATCCTTTCCTGCTTCCACTGGGTTTAGGTTCGAGTCTGATTTTTGTCAAATTGAGTTATGGTAACGTGATCAGGCTAGGGAGGTGAATCTGGCTATGCCCGCGGCTACACCCGCGTCAATGTAATCAAATATGTATGTATATGCCTCTTTAGGCTTATTTTGACTAACTATGCCCTGCGGCTTCGCCCGCCGTGCCCTGTGAGCGGTCTTTGGACTTTTTTGTTATTGATCGACTTCTAAGGGTTGTAACGTAATATTGGGTGCCCGGTACCTTCCCTAAGAATTGTGGTATCAAATGCAGAAATATTTTTTGTAATCTCACATTTTGCAGAGATTGGCGCGTTCAAACAAACAATGAACAAGGAATAGAATTATTAATATTTATAGGATATTATTACAATTTTGAGAGGGTTAGTGTTGTTTGGTCACAGTGTTGTTTGGACACAAATAAAAACTGGTGTTTTGCGGTCACACTTTCATTAAATGAATAAAATGTAGTGAATTTTAGTCACAGGTACATTCTCGCGAGAGTGTACAGCCGCGGTTATGCATTTGACAGTGAACCATATACTATTCCAGGCAATCGTTGTCAATCCCATACATTTGGTCTAGCTAGATGATGCTGTGGACGTGGTATATGAGCTACGCCATTCGTGGCAAAAACATGGCTTTTCTGGCAACATTTTTAAATAAAGTTATGAATTCCCCTGCGATACAAAGACTATATTTTATTGTGATAATTTTAAAGCATTTAGTATGCTAAACTAAACAAATTATTTTAAATTGAAAATCGCCCTAAGATGGATGTATTGGAAAATTTGGATCAATCTCGGGCGAAGCTCGGTGGCTCAGTGGTCAGAGCATTCCCTTTGTAAGGGAAAGATCGCGGGTTCGAGTCCTGCCCGAGTATTGATTTCGCTTTTTCCAATTTAAAATGACTATAATATTTATGTAGAGAAGTTGTCTTAAAAAAAAACGTAAAATGCTGTCCCTTTCTTATATTATTAACTAAAAAGTTTAAATATTTAATATTGTTTTTTTGTTTGTTTTAGGTATGTACTACCAGTACACTACTCTAGCGTGTGATTAAGGTATAGTATACTACTGTGTTCAACACCAGACACCAGTCATGATCATAAAAAAATCTAAATCAATTTTGAAGGTCATTACCGAGGGTAACCGTGCGCTGCCGATCGATGCGGGGGCCGTCGAGCGTCGGTCGATTCGACCCGAAACGTCCGCGGACGTTTCGACCCAAAACGTCCGCGGACGTTGCTCGACGCGTAACAAACGTAATTCACCAACGGCTGTAATTGTGAACGTGAACAACTAATGGCTGGCCGAGCCCCTGCTTAATGGCCCGTACCGCTTTCATTACCGACCGCTTGCCCGATGCCAAAATTTTAATCTGAAAAAGTACTTCGGGAAATTCAAGCCCGCCCTTCAACGATGGATCTCACACTCCTTAAGTGCCTCGGTATTTTCGCTCATAATGGACCTTAAACAGCTTTTAAAAGATCGTTTAGTGTTTCATTCGTTGGCGTTAACGATGTAGAAACGATAAGTTTTAGACATGGAATAAACATGATACCGTGTCATTAGAGGCGCGGCTGTCGAGTGTTGTACTGCACTTATAACCCTCCGCTCGCCGGTATCGAGCGATGCTCACCGCGACCCCGACAGTGCACGTATGTAAATAACTACCAATGTTTAACTACGCAGCTCTTGCTGAGAGATTTCCATATCACGTTTTTTATTTTTCACAGCCGTGTTGAGCGCTTGAAGCGTTTTTCGATAATAGTGTGGGGGTATGAATTCAATTAATTAACCGATTTCAAAAAGTAGAGGGTTTTCAATTTGACGGAATATTTTTGTATGTGAACGTGGCAAAATTTGATTGTTGAAATCAAATTTTGCCACGTTCACTGATTTTAATAGTTCTTTAGATAGATATTTTAGTCAGTTCAGTCAGTTTTGACGAGCCGATTACTGAAATAATTTAAGTACACTCTGTTTTGCAAAGATATTTGCCTCTCTAGGTAATGTGCAAATATGTTTCCTACGTTAATATTATAAGCTAGCTGTAGCAAAAGCTAGTATTCTAACATAACATTTAACCATAATTATATTATTTTAAACTTCAGCCGCAATAGTTTCCGGCGATTACCACGTAGTTACAAACAAAAATTGGACACGATGGTCATTCCATATCTTCCCGTGAGCATAGAACATAAAACCCATGAAAATATGCCCGTAGACGTCTGCGTTCGAGAAATGCGGGTGTTGACACACCTCTACCTACCCCATGTAGTAATACAACGTGAATATATATATAGTTACTATTGCCATTCATATTTTAGTGAAAACAAGCTTATTACATTGCCATTATCACGATTTAAAGTCACGTTTTGTTCGTAGGGGTAAACATCTCCCATTGTTCGCTTCAAGTGGAGTGTTGTTTGTGCAGTGAATGTCTAGGCGTTCAGACACTGGGTACTTCAGGCCCCCGGATCGCAAACACTGCGATGTACCGGCAATGACGGGTTAAGTGAAATAGCACTATTTGTGTTTCGTTACAAGAGCATTGTACGTACATATGGGGAGTGTGGTAAATTTTATGTTCGTGACAGATGGGAGCTTTTATTGTGAAAGATTTTTTTTTCGTTTTTAACCGACTGTGCAAAAGAAGTAGGTTATTAGTTTGTCGTGGATTCTTTTACTCATACATACATCGCAGTTACGGCTCACGCCTTTCTTTTCCAGGGTAAGCAGAGACAATAGTCCCTTATCGCCAACGCGGATTTTTTGTACAGTCAGACCGATCTTGACTAGCAAAGTAGGTACTCACAATGGGCAATTTCACCGCCTGCATTTTTAGAGTTTCTTCGCATGAAATCACTATGTAAAACGTTTATCTATGACCACTCTTAACACTAGCTTATATGAAGCCACTACTGAAAATACATTTTCTCTTAAATACAAAATTAAAAAAAATAAAAACTGGCTACATTTCAATAACGGTGGTACGTCCGTGGTGCAC
Source organism: Eilema depressum (assembly GCA_914767945.1). Classification (NCBI taxonomy): domain Eukaryota; kingdom Metazoa; phylum Arthropoda; class Insecta; order Lepidoptera; family Erebidae; genus Eilema; species Eilema depressum. The sequence goes on along the minus strand of OU612028.1, from coordinate 17,722,488 downwards.
TTTTAAGCGCATTTACCTCTTTAAATCCGTTATGATTGTAAATTTAGTACTTAAATTAAGATTATTATGTTAAATAATATATGAAGCAACGATATTTATTGTTTTCATTACTTCTATTATAATGCAGACATGTATGTACCAATAATTTCGAGTCAAGTCATACTGTTTTATTGATTTAAATTGTATTGTCGTCCCAACTGAAGGTATGTACCAAATATCAGAACAGTCAGCAGGAAGGGCGTACCAATGTATTAAGATCATTTTGAGTACTTTGCTAATCAAGATCAATCTGATGCTGACTGTACAATTTTTGCAAACTTGGGTCCTAACTCGGGAGTTTACGTACTTGATCGAGTAAAGATCGAGCAAAAAACCACTGAACACTCCTATTTCTTCCCAGTCGGCTAAAAACGCGTACAAACTTTCCATCGACAATTCACCACCCGCCACGAACACATCAAACTTTAATGATATCGATTCACAACTTTCCCCTGAGAACTTGTAACTTCGCTAATTACCCGGATGTCTCTCTCTAACACCCTATCATTAGAGGGAGACAACCGTATCCCGGTATATGACGCTATCAGCTTTCCGCGCCATTACCTACGATGCATCTGTGTCGCCGCCTTAATATTGTTTCATATTTCATGTTATATGCCTTCAGGGGTATAGGAGGAACCACAGAGTAGATAATACAACATTACTAATGTTGTATCACTGCGTGATTCGGTTAATAGGTCAAAATTAGGACAATAAGCCACAGATTAGATAATAGTACTAAGCTGGCTGTACAGAAAAAAAAATACAATTAGACAGCGCGCCGTTTTGTAGCTGTCTAACAGATGACATTACAAAAGGCGCGCTATTCCTATACCAACAGATGTGAAATTTCATTAGCTTATTGATCTAATTCCTGTGTCCCGTTCCAAATTGGAAATTCAAAATTATTTCCCGCCTCACCCAAGAACCAGTGACATATTTTTTTTTTCAGAATAGCTTGTCTAGAGAAACGCTCGTAGCCAGGTTTGCTCATTGTTCTGTAAACGATCACTGGGATGAGCTACTTAGTCGCGACTGCCACTTGGATAGGTGACCGCTTAATGGAATTACATCTGAGCGCTTCCGTGCTTCGGATGGCACGTTGAACATAGGTCCTGGCTGTCAGTAGCTGTTATATCAAGACGGAGATCTACATTGGCGACGTAAACAAATCTGTCTGTGGTTGTCCCTTAACTCAGGCTGGGAGGTCAGATAGCAGTCGATGCCAATATACCCGAAAAAACCAATTATATTTAAGCGAACTCTGGACTCCGAGGTGAAGGTCTCGGATGCGACCGGGATTAATAGTGAAAAAGTGATGATGGCTTTGGTGTGACATTACGCCTATATAGCACAGGACATTTATCTTGCACCTAAAATATTATGCTTTATACGCACAGAACACGTATCTTGAGTGTCTTTTGAGGATAGCACGAGGTGCTACTGCGGTGGACGAGCTATAACTATAATACGAGCATAAATTATTAAAAAACAATCCGCGCGCGCCAAGGCCTCGTTTGTCTCGAGATTAGGTCCAAGATACGTGACCCGAGTTATACCTATACCCAGTAGCCTCAGTTTAGTTACCACCACACTAACCGGTCAATACCCGCGAACTACCCCAATGTACTCATTAACCTTTTAAGTGAATACTTAACTAAATCCAGCGCGATTTGCATGAGAATGAGAGCTCAGTGGTTAGCTAAGTGTGTTCTTGTTTTAATCAAACGCGTTAGTGCGCAAGCGGTAGAGAGTTTTAGTGTAAATGTGTAATAGGAACTAAAAATATCTATATAAGTACTGTGAATTATTACAGCTATTACAGGCTAGAGAAAAACCGAACTTAATTATTTAACTAATAAACAAGTTGTGTAAGAAATAAAGGCCGTTTCTTCATGGTCATACTAGTTTGTCACACCAGTATGACGACGAGGATATAAATGTCCTCGTAGTCATAAAAGAATATCTATTTCATAGTGCCTTTTTGCCACTTTTTTTCTAGGCCTTAAAAAATATACTGTACATTAATAGTAATTTTATTTTTTTGAGGTCCAAAGGGAACAAAAAGGAGGTTCAACAGGCACATTGGATATTATATCTTAAGAAGGTTCAAAGGCGCTTAAAAATGAGGTTGAACAGGTATTATTGTGATAGGATAGGGACCAAACCAGGAGTTCGTACAAGTAATTTCCCCATGTATTACAGCAACAAAAACTGGCACATTGTTGCTGGTCTAATACATAGCTCTTCAGTCGATACCTACCAATTCTTTTGTTCCTTATTACCATTCTAGTTCATAGTGGTCATTGTTTACTACAGTAGTAAGATATATCCCTGCTCGTCAGTCACCACAACCCCTCAAATTAAGTATATCTTCAGACCAATCTCCAGTGACATTCGATACAAATTTTACGGTCGTTTAATCACTGGTCTTCCGTTTTATGTGGCGAGCGATTGAAGAGTCCCGTTTATGGCCATGGGAGGGCCATGGGTCGTGACCTCTTGGGAGGGCCCACGTCCCTTTGTAGCCTGTAGTTTAATGGGAGACTACCGTTCTTGGTAAATTAAATATATAAGTATGTTGAATAAGGGTTACATCTTACATAATTATATTCACGCCTTTAAAGGTATGTGTATTGGTTGTACGTTTACTGTTTGATTTAACTTTCACAACTAAACATCAAGCACCTACCTTGACTCTCTCTGCATCGCCCTAAGGTTGACTGGTAGAAAATGCCTGTGGCATTAAGTCCGCCTTTGTACATTTTTTTTAATTTGTGCAAGAAGTTTAAATAAATAAATAAAAAAGGTCTAAACGGGTAGGCAGTGGTGTTTTATAGACCGACCGCGCTGTACAGTCAGTATCAGATCGATCTTGCTTGACGATCAAAGTACTGAAAATTACCGTAATACTTTGGTGTTCCCCCCTTCCTGTTGATTGATAGTTCTGATATTTGGTACACACCTTTATTATTCTACTCCACTGGGAATCAACACGGTTTCTAATAAGTGTTGGTTTTTAACCATATTCTGTTTAAACACAGTTTTCTAACAACAAGCATCGCAAAAAAAAAAGACTTGAAATACGCGTTCTTCTTCATCCTAGCGTTAATTCCCAGTCGCATCCGAAGCTTTTACCTCGAAGTCTGGGGTCCGCTTTACCAGTCTTAACAGCGGATTTGGCTAGACCTCGATATTTTCCGTGAAGTGACTGCCATCTGACCTCCACAACCCAATGATGACATTAGGCGATATCGAAGCATTGCAGCTAGACTGTTCTCCAACTACCCGTAATGTAATGACTGCCATAGATGTTCGTATGGCAACCGGGACCGACGGCTTAACGTGCTCTCTGAGGCACGACCAGACCAATGCAAATATCCATATTCATGCACACAAATATTTGCACTGAACGGGGATCGAACCTGCGCCTCCTGCTGCACCTGCATAGCGGCCCCGTTCACTCCGTGGCGTTCATACGCCACGGAGGCTGTCCACAAAATACGCGTTATGTGTGAGAAAGCTTATGTCAATATTGTTCTATTATACTGTCAATGTGTGCATGTCATGGGATGTATGTATATTTCAACTCATACCGTAGTAGTAGATCTTTTTTTACGCCGCATTTTCACCACTTACCGTGTATAAAGTTGTATAATAGTCTAAGGTATTGACGGAATAATATTTCTAACCCAAAAACGTTTGAATAAAAGTTTCTTCGAGTAATAGAGCGTTGGCCGTGGGGCACTTAAGGGCCGTCAGCTAAACTCGAAATGGACTTGAAGGGCGTCAATATAAAAAGTTCGGACTTGCCCAAATTTATGGTCGCTAACTTAAGGTTCATTACGCTCGCAAGCAATTCTCTTTCGACGTAGACCTATTTTTAGAATCCCTTACTAAAAGGTTAAAAACGGAAACCTATCAGACTCTGTTTGTCTCTGTGTGTCACCAGGCTGTATCTCATAAACCGTGATAGTTACACAGTTGAAAGTTTCACAGATTAAATAATCTTTTGTTTTTAACAAAAAATACAAAATAAAAAACAATAAAATAAATATTTGGGGGTCTAATGTTGTATAGAAAATGGTACGAAATCCTTCGTGCCGCGTACGCGATTTCGACAAGTTATTCCGGTTTGATCCCCTGATATGATCCCCTGCCGATTTTTATTATGGTTTAATTCCTGATGGATACACCGTAAACTGCGTCATTCCGGTCTGATCCCCTTAGTTTTTTTACAGGCAAGTACAGTCAATAGAAAAACAGTTGTTAATGTAAAAAATACTACTCACATTTGGCTGATTTTTAACCTACTTTCTCAATTCAATTGTTTTTTTTTTTTATACCTTGGTACTAATATAAAGGTGTATGGGTTCTTCACCTGCTAATTGAAGGGTGAGGCTCAGGTGCAAATTTTCCGTCCGGGGTTGAGCGATCAGATACGGTTAATTCCGCACAGCCAATTTAGTAGTACCTATGCACACAAATCATGGCTGCTACGTAGGCACCCGTACGACCTCAAAGTTTGGACCCTAAATCAAGAACACCTATACGACCTCATTTTACGGGCCATTTATAGATGATCTTTGAGGTCGTATCGATACAGTCAACATAAAAATTCAAACAAATCATGACTGCTGCGTGCCCGCACGACCTCAAAATTTAGGCCTTATAGCAAGAACACCCATACGACCTCATTTTAAGGCCCATTTGAACATGAACTTTGAGGTAATATTGTACAGTCAACATGAAAACTCATTTCAAACAAACGATTCATCGATATTCATATCATTCAGCCTAAGTGCATTCTGGTAGCGAGTGTCCTCGAATATAAAATCAAACTGAAGTATCCTTTAGCCTCATAGGTATGGAATTGTGACGCCAAACTCCGATATGTTATGACCAATCACGTCACAGCTAACTGTTACGTGATTGGTCATAATTTAAACAGAGAACGTTGAATGGGTTTAGGAAAAATTGTTTGTGAAATGGATATAGGCTTATCTGGTGTCCGTAACGTCTTCGAAAAAATAAATAAATTTGAAAGTACACTTAGGGACACAGTGTCCGTAGAATTTGTGTCCCAAACGTCTTCGACTCAATATGCATACATTATTCTCACCTGTATAAATCTAATACTAGGTGTACCTAGGCAGAGATATATCAGCAGATTTTATCGCCATTCGGATCGAAAGATTTTGGGCACATTTTCCGTAGCAAAATCGTCTGATAGTATTAATTTAGCGAAAAATAGACTAAAAATAATGCACAGGTGAAAGGAAAGGAATAATGTATAGGTGTTATAAAAAAAATTAACCTAAGCCACAGACAGGCCTACTCTTCCCTTTTTTTTTAATTTTATGCCCAAGTACCTACATAGGCGGACTCAATGCCGTAGACATTAACAACCACTCAACCAAAGGTGGTGCAGAGATATATTAGTAGGTAGAGAGTGACATTAGGACCTTTTCCATTAAAAATTATAACTTGGAAGTAAAATACTAGTGACAGCCCTAGTTTCGAAGCAAATAAGAAAGTTGGGACTGTCGAACTGTCTCCGGAGGCTCAAGTTTCCACCTCCAATTCTTCATAAAAGTTGTCAAGGGAAGGGCTCTAATGAAACATTTTGTTTTCATCCTGCTTGTTAACAACTAGGTGGAGGAAAGTGAATTATTCTAGTTTAACCTTGAAAAAATAAAACTTGGTCAAGTGCGAGTTGGACTCGCGCACAGAGGGTTCCGTACAAAACTGAATTGAGAGATTAACTTATGCTACCTAAACAGCAAAATCATTTTATGCCGTTGATTTTTTATAGGTTGCAAACTTGAGTTGGTACTTGGTATAAATTTCTACTTGATCCGTCCTCACATTCTTGAGAAAAAGATCTTCACAGACCGACGGACAGCGAAGTGATTCTTTAGAACCAGTTAGAATCAGTCTTTTTTTTATCGTAATCAGCTACGAGCTAAGACGATTACAATTTGTTCATTTGAACCTGAGATATGCCCAAAAATAGACCGACAAAACCGCGGGCATTACCTAGTTATTTATGAAAGTAAAAACTAGATTTATAAATAACGGTTCCGTGTCGGGTCCGTATCACATCCATGTCGGGTATAACTCACTGTTTATAGCTTCAATATAAAAGCTACCATTTATGGCACACAAAGGCGTGAAATAAGGCTGACAAGTGAACTTGTATAAATATGTTAATAACCTTTTGTTGTTTAATTGTTTATAGTGATTTTGTAGCGGACAAGAAGACCTAAGAGATGGATGGACTGTGTGAAAGATGGTATGAAAAGGGAGTGAATGTTGAGATGACTGCAAGCAGAGATAAGTGGTATAAATATGCAATCAGAAGGATGAAGATGATGTACTAAATTGGAATTAAACTAATGTGCACGAATTGTAGTGCGATTCATTTTATGTTGTCAATATCATCTTCCTAGCAATTTAGGGTAGGACATCCCCTAGCCAGATGGACCGACGACCTGCGAAAGGTGGCTGGTACGGACTGGATGCGGAAGGCGGTGGATCGGCAAACGTGGCGCACATTGGGGGAGGCCTATGTCCAGCAGTGGACTGCTACTGCAGGCTAATTGATTGATAGCAATTTTTCCAGTTGCGTTCAAAATTCAGCCAGTTCCTGTCTGATTTCCTGACTTTTTATAAGAGTGACCGTCGTCTAGGTTAGAACGCTATAAAAGCCAAAATAATCTAAGCAAAAACCAGATGAGTTTGGGTCCTAAAGGCGGTAAAGGTTCTTCCCACACATTATCATATCGTAGAATATAGTGAGTCGCAATTCGTTAGTCAGCGTAACACAAGCATGAAATGATGAATATTGACATTTATGACAGTCGTCAACGTATGTCATAAACGTCAATTTAAGGTCCAACCCCACCAAACGGACGGCATCGGCCCGGATTTTACAATCTTTAAACAAAATTAAATCTTATTATCACAGTGTTTGAAGTTTATATTACCAAGTCACGCACAACAGATTGACAGCGACGTGCAGCGGCATGACGCACGTCAAGCTGTCATGCGCGACTTGGTAATATAAACTTTAAATGCTGTGGTATAAGATTTATTTTGTTTAAAGATTGTAAAATCCGTTCCGATGCCCTCCGTTTGGTAGGGTTGAACCTTAACGTGTCAATCCTACACATTGATCATTCTATTCTGCAATACGCCGGCCAACGAATTATCACTTGTCTAGAAGAGTTTTATCTTTCGAACAATTCGCTATCTATAAAACACTAAAATACCTATCTAACACTATCAGCAAAAAAACTAAACCCTCACACAATGAGGTCCAAATGCCTGATACATTCAGCATCTCTAACACCCGGCTACGAACAGTGCTACCAATCAAACAGCGATATGAAAAGGCTTCCGGTCTTCGCATTCAGACGGTACATCTAACCCCGTGCTCCTCTTAAGCCGTAAATTTTATGTTGGTATGAATCATCACGCTATTTCCGGTGGGTAAATAAAGGGACTCTTTTTATACATTCGTTTGGGTATTCACGATTTTTGTTGCAGCTTTATTTCGACAGTTTTTTATGTTCTTCCAAGTTCGTATCGATCCATCAATATCCTTACTAATATCCATACTTCCATACTAATATTATAAATGCGAAAATAACTCTGTCTGTTACGCTTTCACGCCTGAACCACTGAACCGATTTTGATGAAATTTGGTACAGGGGTAGAGGAGACCTTGAGAAAGGACATAGGCTATGTTTGGTCGCGATATCGGACATCCACGCGGGCGGAGCCGCGGGCAAAAGCTAGTAATATTATAAATGCGAATGTAACTTTGTCTGTCTGTCTGTGACACCGACGCCCAAACCACTAAATATCTACATATTTACAGTTTTCAGACCTTTCCCTTTCTTCGTGCTATAAAACCTCACTTCATGCCAAATATTTCATAATTTACAAAAACGGTACAGAATATACCATCAAGAAGAACTAAGCGGTTCGGCGACTCCTCCCTCTGCCGCTCCATTAAGACCTGGAGTTTCTTACAAGTACACGTGTTTCCCTCTTCCTACAGTCCAGGGTCCTTTAAGCGGGACGTGAAAAAGCATCTGATTAGCCCGTCAACCTGAGTGCCAGCATTGTAACATGGTACGTGTCTATAATAGTGACCCTCTTTTCCGAGACTTCGCCTTCAACTTACCATCAGGCGAGGTGAAGTCAAAAATACTTCATGGCAAATTTCATAATATACAACTCCTTCGGCGACTCCTTTTGCCGCACCATTAAGACCTGGAGTTTCTTACAAGTACACGTGTTTCCCTCTTCCTACAGTCCCGGGTCCTTAATTAAGCGGGGCGTGAGAAAGCATCTGATTAGCCGGTCAAGTTGAGTGCCACCATTGTAACATGGTACGTGTCTATAATGGTGACCCTCTTTTCCGAGACTTTGCCTTCAGCTTACCATCAGGCGAGGTGAAGTTAAATTGACGTGTCCTATGTAAAAAAAAATAGTAAATCTATACTAAAACCGAACCAAATTACTTTACAAAGTTAGATAACACGGTTCTAAAACATGAACACTCAGCAACAAACACACAGAGGCAGATAATTCAATTGTGACAGCTTGAGGCCATATATCATGAGACCGCGGCTTAATGGCTCTGCGCAGAGGCGGGGTAGGCAGTGTACACACAGCTTAAAATTTAACGTTAAGTCATGCTTATCAAGTAGTGGAGCTAATGAAATTTATTTCGCGCATTTGAGATGCAATTGAATTAGTTATGGATTTGGATTTGGTATGGAATTTGAAGACGCGTGTGTGAGCTTGTGTTTGATTCTCAAATTTTTACATACACCTACATACATACAATCACGCCTTTATCCCTGGAGGGTTAGGCAGAGGTGAAGTAACAACCACATTTCACCAATCATTGTATTTGGTCCCACGTAATAGTTGGTTGAGCTTATTGCCGTATTCCGGGCACTATTGTTGACTCGATCCATGTATAGAGTCTCGACTGTATTGTATATCTGTCTGATGGTAAACAGCCCTATCCCTTAGTCGCCTTGTACGACACCGCATGGGAGGAGATAGAGTGGCCCAAATTTCTACTTTGGAAGACGGGTCAAAATGTATTAAAAATCCTATTTTTGAAACTTTCGTGGTACATGATTTGTCCGGAGATGGTTGGACTGTGTGAAAGATGATAAGGCTAGGAAGGGAGTGAATTTTGAGATGACTGCAACCAGAGATGAATGGAAAAAGACACATAATGTTGCGTCGACCCCAAATAAGCTTAGGACGATGGTCATTTATAAAGAATAACTTCATCTCACGCACACTCAAGCTGTGGAATGAACTCCCTGCGCTGCTTTGCCAAGTGATTACAATATGGGGTTCTCCAAGAAGGGCATTAGAAGGTTTCTTCAGGGTCGGCAGCGCGAGTGTGACGCGCCTGGTGTTGCATACGTCCATAGGCCACGGTGACCACTTCCCATCAGGTGGGCCGTGTGCTTGTCTGCCACCTAAGTGGCATAAAAAAAAAGACATCCATCGAATAGTTTTAGTAGACATCTTAATTATGTACCCTATAACACTCGGGTGATGAATACCTTTCATTTGAGACCCCATTCATCGAACTCCGTCCAGCCGTTAGGGGAACAAAAAATCTACATACATACATACATACGCGCGTAACACATTACCCTCGCTGGCGCAGTCGAGTAAAAAGAAAAGCCATGTTTAGTTCCCGAAGTGTGTGTTAATGTAACAACAGTATCAAAATTATTTCTGCTTGCTCCGATTTCGTACGGTTAGCGTGAAGAAACATTAACAGATGTAGGTGAATGACCTACGGCTTATTATCAGGCTCGAATATCTTTTCAATGACGCTGCTGATAAGGATTCGATATGCTGATAACGGGTATTGCACTTTTATGACTAGTAACTTACAGCACGGGCCCGATTCACTAACTTTACGTTTAAGTTTTTGTGCGTTTGTGATTTCAAAAACGTAGCGTACCATTTCGATGAGTAAATCTATAGTTTTCTTTGTGCGTTTTCGGTAAAGAAGAAAACGTAAGTATATTATGACATATGACAAGCATGCCAGACCAAAAAAATAACTATAATTATTTATTGTTCTGTCAAGTTTTACTTTGACAGATCTTACTGAATACCACGTTATACGTTATCGAAATGGAAGTCACGCGTATACGAAACGTGGCGTTAGTGAATTGGGCCCCAGGTATCGCTTTATAGCGTATTAAAATTGAAAGGTGAACTAAATCCTGCTAATATTAAAAACGCGAAAGTTTTTAAGTAGTGATGTATGTATGTTTGCTACTCTTTCACGTTAAAAACTACTGAATGGGTTTTAATGAATCTTTACAATAATATAGCTTATACATAAGAATAACACATAGGTTATATATCAGCGATGAACAGGATTAGAATTCCACGCGGGCGTAGCCACAGGCAACAACTAGTAATCTATACCAATATTATGAAGCTGAAGTTGATGAATATTAAGAAGTTTGTTAGGTTGAACGCGCTAATCTCAGGATCTACTGGTTTGAATTGAAAACTTCTTTTTGTGTTGGATAGTCCATTTATCGATAACATAAACCGTATTCAATTTTGTGTCAATAATAATAATTATGTAAATAGCCTGGTGACAGCCTCCGTGGCGTAGCGGTAGTGAACGCGGCCGCTACGCAGGAGGCGCGGGTTCGATCCCCGCTCAGTGCAAATATTTGTGTGCATTAAATATGGGTATTTGCATTGGTCTGGTCGTGCCTCGGAGAGCACGTTAAGCCGTCGGTCCCGGTTGCCATAAGAACATCTATATCAGTCGTTACGGGTAGTTGGTGCGCTAAAAAGTCCAAAAATAACAGTCTAGCTGCAAAGCTTCGATATCGCCTAATGTTAACATTGGGTCGTGGAGGTCAGACGGCAATCGCTTCACGGAAAATATCGAGGTCTAGCCAAATATGTAGACTATGACTGGTAAAGCGGACCCCAGACTCTGAGCTGAAAGCTTCGGATGCGACTGGGAATTAACGCTAGGAGGAAGAAGTCCATTTATCGAGGAAGGTTATAGGCTAAATATCATCACGCTACTACTTGAGGGAGCGGAGCAGTAATCATAAATGTCAACAAATCCGGCAGATTTATACTTTCTTTGAAAATTGAAAAGAATCGAGGATGATATTAGATGACTGAAAGGCGTGATACGGGGTTATGAAATGTGCCACGGGCAAAGCCGGGGCAGGTCGGCTAATTATTCTAATAATAAAATCGGCCAAGTGCGAGTCGGACTCGCCCATGAAGGGTTCCGTAGTAGCAAAGGCGAAAATTGTGGTTTATGACGTATTAAAAAAAACTACTGACTGGATCTCGTTCGAACCAATTTTTAGTGGTAGTTTGCATGGCAATTTACATCATATATTTTTTAGATTTATCATTCTCTTATTTTAGAAGTTAGAGGGGGGGACACACATTTTTCCACTTTGAAAGTTTCTCTCGCGCAAACTATTCAGTTTAGAAAAAAAATACGTAAGAAACCTCAATAGCATTTTTAAAGACCTATCTATAGATACCCCACACGTATGGGTTTGATGAAAAAAAAAATTTGAGTTTCAGTTCTAAGTATGGGGACCCCCAAAATTTAATGCTTTTTTTTTATTTTTGTGTGAAATTCTTAATGCGGTTCACAGAATACATCTTCTTACCAAGTTTCAACAGCATAGGCCTTACAGTTTCGTAGAAAAGTGGCTGTGACATACGGACGGACAGACAGACAGACAGACAGACAGACAGACAGACAGACAGACAGACGGACGGACAGACATGACGAATCTATAAGGGTTCCGTTTTTGCCATTTGGCTACGGAACCCTAAAAACCGCGAGCTAGTAATAGCTACTTATACAACACTAGCTTTTACCCGTGGCTCCGCCCGTATGGATGTCGGTTATTGCGACCAAACATGGCCTATGTCCTTTCCCAAGGTCTAATCTATCTCTGTACGAGATTTCATCAAATCGTTTCAGGCGTGAAAGCGTGACAGGCAGACAGACAGACAGAGAGTCAGTTACTCCCTTTCGCATTTATAATATTTCATCAACATTTGTACCGCGACCAACCAATCTTGATCAATCAAGTTTCACAATCCTGCCTTTGTTTCACCGGAACATCACCCCCTTTCCCCCGCAGACGTCACATCTAAAACGGTTAATTGACCAGAGTGAAAATAATTAAATTAATATTGAAAAACTCTTTGTCTGTCTTGACGCCAATAACGGAGTTATTAATTACAATTAACACTTCGCTACTCGAGTGTACTTTAGAAGAGTGTTTCATTAAAATTAGGTAGGTACTTTTACAAATTTTTTCGGAGTTTTTTTGTTAATATTTTTTATAGAAAATGTTATTTTCTAGAATTATAATATTAAAAGTGTCTTAAAAACTTGTTAGTATGAAAATCAGTGTTATCAAACGTTTATAGTGTCGGTAGATTTTTTTTTTGGCCCGTAAGGTGAACTTAACCGTTCAATATAGTAGCTATTGCCGTATTCCGGGCACTATTCTTGACTCGAGCCATGTATCTGTGTGTGAGTCCGGGCTGTATATATCTGTCTGATGTTAAACATCCTTTAATAGAAATAGTAACAACATTATATCCTTGCGACTTTACAAGATAACGCAATACGCTCAAAGGATTGCTCGGACTCGCTATTTCAATCTCTAAGGATGTTGTGTGGTTCCAGTGTAAGCGGAAACTGAAAAGTAAGGCCTCTCATTCTTTAATCCTTAGACTAATCTTAAAAATGAAGCTTACAACTATTTTCATGGGACAATTTTCCTCTCTTTATTGTTATTTAAACGGGGGAAAGTTTGCTAGAAATTAGTTACATTGTATTTCAATGTATGTCTGCTACCGGGTCCCGATCGTTTACGCAGGAAGTGTTGTGAAGATTAAACTGAAGCCCTGACTATCGGTAAATTGGTTTATTATTTAATTTCAATAGATTACCTATGTATAATTCGACATTTCGTTCCTAATAAAGATTTTTTTTTTAATTTTAAGGCCTAATTATTGTTAGAATATTTTTTTTATTTTTTATTATCATAGTCAGTTAGTCTATTATCTATTTCTAATATTTTGGGGTTATATAGTTAAAACCAAAACCTATTTTGTTCTGTTGACTGGACTGGGACTGGATTGGGACTGGGACTGGGACTGGGACTGGGACTGGGACTGGGACTGGGACTGGGACTGGGACTGGGACTGGGACTGGGACTGGGACTGGGACTGGGACTGGGACTGGGACTGGGACTGGGACTGGGACTGGGACTGGGACTGGGACTGGGGTTGGGGTTGGGACTGTCCGACACAGAGAAACCGGAAAGGTAATCTACAAAAAGAATTGAAATCCCATCAAAAACAATACTTGTAAAAAGTCATTTACTGCAACAATCCATTTAACTACCAAATAACAAAAATACTCCTCAAAACCGCTACTCGCTCAGCTCCGATGCCACTCCGCCACCACTCACACCTAACCCCGTCTTCAATTCACGTTCTTGTGGCTTCACGAATCGAAATTAAACGAAAGGCGATTCCCGGATATTGGACCATCTGAGGGTTGCACATACCAATCAGATTTGGCTTCAGGCCTTCAACTGGCGAGGCTAAACCTCCCGACTATTCAATAATGGTCATATGAGCATAATGTGTGCAGTCGACTGTGTCATACCATTATAGTTAATTATGGCCAGTTATGTGGAACTTATTAGGTCTACCTAGAACTAGTTTAATTTAGCAATTGTGGATAATTTTGTACCTATGATGCTACGTAGTATTGTGATGATGATTTAATTCAAAAACGTTGTGTTATATCATCAAAAGATGTAAACAATCAAAAGATGAGCGATTACACGAAACTCAAGAGATTTACTATCATTTATTGAAGAGTTTCTATGTCTATTTCCAAAGTTCTTTATCATATCATGAGCATTTTCGTATTCCATTTTTTATAGGTACATGACAGCCTCCGTGGCGTAGCGGTAGGAAACGCGACCGCTACGTAGGAGCCGCGGGTTCGCTCCCCGCTTAATGCAAATATTTTGTATACATGAATATGGGTTACGCCTAATGTCACTAATGGGTTGTGAAGGTCAGATGGCAGTCGCTTCACGGAAAATATCGAGGTATAGCCAAATCCGAAGTTAAGACTGGTAAAGCTAGGATGAAGAAGAAGATTTACAAGAAGAGATACATATAATCACACCTTTATCCTCGGAGGGTTAGGCAGAGGTGAATTAACACCACACTATTGGCGAAGATATCGCTGAACAGAAATTAAAGTTCAGTTGAATTGAGGACCTCGTCTTTTTTTAAAGGTCGGTTAGAAATCAGTTGGACTGAACTGGAGGGGCTGCCGGCTGAAGACCCAACCAGCAGGTGCACGGCTAAACCGTCCCGAAGGTGTTGGTGGGACACTATATACCTGATAGATATACTATGTACTTTAAAATTACCTTTGTATCTCACAAAGCAATAACCAAACACTAATAATTTTAATTGATGTGCATTCAACAGTATATTGACAAGCGATTCCTCTGTTTCAGGTATATATTAATTTGAAACTGCTATATCAAGCTTCGGTGAGTTCGTCCAATTATGTAGGAATGCTTTATACAATTAATTACATACTGGATGACCAGTGGCTAATATAGGACGGCTTTGATACTCGTAATGTGAAACGTGAATAGCAATTGATTGCAAATTTGTTTTTTGTCCCGCAAGTTGTGGGCGGCTTAACGAGCTTACTGTTTTTGAATGGAGGAAAATATTTCTTTGATTATTGCAGTCAGCAAATAGATGGCCCACCCGATGGTAAGCAATTACCGGAGTATATAAATTGGGAAGCAATGCCAGATTTATCATCCGGGGGCGCGGGCGTGGTGATATTTTGTCCACGTTTTATATAAAACAGCTTGATGCGTATCTATCTATACATTTGTACACAGGTACAAAGAAGTAGCAATCACGAATTGAATCAAAAGCGAATTTCAGCTTTTTTATACCGCTTACAGTAAACGTTTCTTGGGTGTCTTTTGAGGATAGTACGAGATGCTACGGCGATGGACGAGTTCAAATTCACCAAGCTTATTACAAAACAATTTGCAGGCGCCAAGGACTCGTTGAGGACGATTTAGGTCCAATATACTTGTCCTAAGGTATACCTAAGTCATTTTGAGTACCTACTTCGCTAGTCAAGATCTGAATACTGTACCTACAATTACGTCTCCTCATTTACCAAAACGTTCACGAAGATATCCGACTTTACCCGAACCTACCCGAACTCTTGTAGGCACAGAATCAACTGACAGAACAGGGTAAGCCTGCGGTCCAAAACAAACGGCTGGGAGCCCTGCCTGTTTGCGTACGTGCCTCAAGAGCGCAAAGAGTTTGTTCAGCCCACAAGAAATGTTCGGCGCAATGATACTTGAGCGCTATCTGGCTACACAGCCTTGATATATTTAGGTGTAGATTTGTTTGTTAGTAGTGGATAGTATTGACTTTGTGTACTAGTACTTGTAGAACTGACACTGTTTAAATTGATGATGTTTTGAAGAAAGGGCAGGTCAAAACGGCTGATGATGTATGGAGCTAAAGGCAGATCAAGCTTGTATGTAATTTTAAAGACAGTATTGGAAGCTCGTGATGTGTGTAAGTGTAAGAAGCAAATAGCGGGCTGTTGTTTCTGCATACACAGCACGAAAAAAGGCGTGAGTATATGCTTGTATGAAGTATAGTATCTCCGCCAGGAACCATTCCGGTGGAATAGAATAGGGCTGGAGTGGCCTCTCTTCCCGTGGGTGTCGTAGAAGGCGACTAAGGAATAATATGACTGTTCTCCATCTGAGAGTAAATATACACTATACAGCCCATAGTGCCCGCTTGGTGCCAATATGCTCATTCCCTATTACGTAAGACTGATAATAATCATAGTTGACGAAATGTCGGTGTTAATACACATCTGCCTACACCATTGGGGATTTACAGGTGTGAATATATGTGTGTAGGAATATAGTACTTCACTGTTCAAACCAGCTCGTTCGTGCCGGAAAAAGCACTGCTTTTCTTTATACAAATATAACACCGTCTGTAAT
This sequence comes from Eilema depressum, assembly GCA_914767945.1. Classification (NCBI taxonomy): domain Eukaryota; kingdom Metazoa; phylum Arthropoda; class Insecta; order Lepidoptera; family Erebidae; genus Eilema; species Eilema depressum. The sequence goes on along the minus strand of OU612028.1, from coordinate 17,706,274 downwards.
AATGTCTGAGTAACAATATTGCTTTCAATAACAGACAAAATCGTGTGCAATTCCTAGCTAGTATACGGTATGGTGTACAACAATAGAGAGTTTCATTAGACGGGACAAGCGACAAATGTTATTTGTGCCCTGTCCGTCACTCACACAGAAATTACTCAGCGTTAGCTTGTGCCACACACGCAGATACGCTATCTTAGACACTGTTATAGGGTATTTGACTAGTTAGTCAAATACAAAGACAAAAATAGTATAAATAATAAATAAATAAATATTCTACAACATTCTACACAACGCTATCTAGATCCATGGTAAGCTTAATTAGCTTGTGTTATGGAATCTAGAATGCGGATATACATACTTAAATACTTTTTTTTTGTAAATATATACATATTATACATAGAAACACCCAGACCAATGCAAATATTTATATTCATGCATACAAATATTGGCACTGAGCGGGGATCGAACCCGCGCCTCCTGCGTAGCAGCCGCGTTCACTACCGCTACGCCACAGAGGCTGTCATAGGCTGGGATAGATTAGGTTAGAAGGATTAGCCTTCTAACCTAATCTATCCCATTGTAGCGGAGCAGACGTCCCGCTTTAGCCTTCGTGGTTATTTTTTTCTTTTAACCATCTAGAAATTTGCCTATTTATGCCTATATTGCCGTTTGATTAAATAGCTGTTTATTCAAATGGCTGACGATAGTGCTGACGAAATAGCTAACTAAATGGCCGATGATAATTCAGGCAGTTAATTGAATGGGGCCGTCTAGTTAACATCCTAGGCAGTTAGTTGAGCTAGTTGGCTGTGACATATTATACGCTGACAACTTTAAAGATCTTTCACTTGCCATACTATACTGATATCTATAGCTCTTTTATCCCCAAAGTATGAAAGGTACAGTAAGAAAGTGCGAGAGGAATAAATGCGAGAACTGGAATGACAAAGAGGACAGAATGAAAGCGAGAGCAAAATTAATAGGAAAGAATTAGTTAAGAGGACTGAACCCTGCGAGGGTTTCTTTTAAAAATAGGAGTCTAGACAGAAAACCAATTGCGAGCATAGGCTTCAGCTTCGTGTTGAAGGCGTCAGTTAAAAAAAAAAAAGAAGAAAAAAAAAGATATCTATAGCTCCCACTGTCCAACAAGACTTAAAGGTAAACATTTCGTCTATTGTCGAACAAGAATTAGGGTTCCTTACTAAATGGGATTGCGGTCGGCGTGAAATATATCAAAATGCGAACACGGAAACCTTCTCGAAGCTTCTACAAAGGTCCCAGGGAAAAAGGTGAGCAATAATTTAATAAATTGCATTGCCTCTGTCTTCATCGATTGAGTTTTCCGTTTGTTTGTTGTTCGGAAGCCTTTTGTAGGTTATAGGGAATGGATGAGGATTTATTTATCAGTAGGTATACCTTCTTGGAGTGGAACTGCGGCAGGTCTTCCCGTGGGTGTTGTATGGTATGGGATAGGGGATCTATGATAGTGAACAAAGTGCTCATGTAAGGGTATTCGGACTACCTGATAGTGGAAAAAGATGAAAAGTTTCAAAAGGTAAGCCGAAAGAACACTTACCTCGATCTAGTGTGTCATGGTCATGCACCATGCGACCCGTTGGGAAGAAAAATTATATTCAAGTTTGAATGTGAGCCGAATCCTTCTTTACCACTGTAAGAGTTAAGGTGATTACATACGCGAATGACTTAGACCATACAAATGCTCAAGGTCATTCGCTCATATTTGAACCGTAAAAATCAGTAAAACTAATTTTAATAAATAATTTTATAGGCGACGGTTACTAACTAAGAAGGTTACGTCATGCTAATACACTTATTTAACATACATGTGAAATTTTAGATTATTTGGATAAGAAAATATTTGGTTTCATAAGAAAGAGTAGAGTGATGTTCAGAGCCTCTTTTCAATTATTTTCTCCTTTTTTATTTAATTTATGAAAAGGTGAAGTTACTCTGTATATCCTGTAGTATGCAGGCATGTGAATTGCAGATCTGTAGGTTTTATAGTTAAAAAGAAAAACGGTTTCGAAAATACCGATTTTTCGATGCTGATCTGATTCGGGGCCTTAAGATACGATAAGATAATATATTCTTCATTGTACACCATAAAAGTAATATTAGATAACGATTTAACAATATTTATATTTATATAAAGCACAATGGGCGGCCTTATCGCTAACAGCGATTTCTTCCAAGCAACCTTTGGATGGTAGAAGCAAAAGAAAGATAGGGTATCGTACAATTATTTCTTTTTAAAAGAAGAAGGAACAATGATAAGATAAGATATATAAACAAGTTATATATTATATATGAGTCATATTCGAAATATATACATTCACTACAAGAGTTCTTGTGAATACAACATTTATGATGTTCATTTGTGGTATTTACAAGACATTTTGGTGAGAATTAGTTTACCTTGGAAATGCTCCGCCAAATACATAAGAGGTAGCGTTTAGTTTTTGGATAAACAGAAGCGTAAATATAATAAAATTACAGGATATACGTATTAATCCAGCGTGAGCAGTCCAGAATCTAACTAAATCCATTCAACAACAACAATGTGTCTATAATAGTGGCCCTCTCTACCGAGACTTTGCCTTCAGCTTGCCATCAGGCGAGGTGAAGTCAAACTAACGTGTCTTATACAAAAAAAAAACAGTACCTCATTGCCTTGCGAATCTGGCTGTAAATAACAGCAGTAAATAAACATGACATACATGAGTGTTACTTATTAGTTACTGTGTAGGGTCCTAAATGAATAAATCCCACTAATTCCACTATTAAAATTTGCCTACATTCAGGTAGTGGTATTAGTGGGATTCGTGTAACATGTATCTCAATAGCGAGGTACTAAGTGCATCGTATTAGGCCTGCCAGTAAGTTATTAGTAGTTACACAGATTCTGAAAACTTGTCCGATAGACGGTAATAGGCGCGGTCTTCAAGGGACGAAAAACATGACTATAGAATCAGAAATATTCTCAATTTCAATTTATAATCAGTTGCTTTCTTTTTTTTATACTACTTAGGTCGCAAATAAGCACACGGCCCACCTGATGCGAAGTGGTAACTTCTCTCATTTCCACTCTAGTCAAAAAAATAAAACAAGAGTCGCTTGATTCTTATACCTTGCCCTCCAAAAAACCCACGCGTATAACGTAACTACGGAAACTAATTGTATTTCGGCATGCAGCCCTAACACCTCCAGATGGCTCTCCCCCCTCCCTCCCAGGACCTCCCAGGACCTCCCTAGGACCTCCACAGACCGTCATGAATTAATTATATCACACCGCACCCGTTTAGTACACGTAGGCCCTAAGTTTTGTCTGTAAATGTCTGTATTACAAGCAGATGTATTATTGCCCGAATGCGAAGAAAAGGATGAGTTTGTCAGCTTTATTGGTACCATTGTAGGTACATTTTGTTCTTCCGGTTTTTTATACACTCAGCATTATATCGATCTTGACTAGCCTAAGTACTCAAAAGGATCTTAATACCATGGCATTATAAACGTTATGTTCTGCATAAAAGGCTATAAGGCTCAAGAGTGTTATGAGTGGAGAATATCCAGTGGATGCTGTCTATAGACCCTTCTAAGAAGAGAACAACAGTACTCCACGCAGGAACCTCTGTTTTTTGGAGAAGATATATTTTGCTCTGACATGAAAAAGTGCCTCATTCTTTTAGAACTCTGATGCTGTTTTGCTAACGCACTTTATGTAGTTTAATATCAAGTAAATTAAGCCTGCAGTAGCAGTCATTTCGAAGAGTTAAGGAAAAGGAAATAAGATACCTTGATTAAAATACACATTCCTACGCTTTATAAAACTCAAATATCTATCCAAAAATGTTATTTTAAACCACACCCTATAGCGGAACAAATCCCAAGAATGTCAAAGCAAATTAATCTATACACACGTCTTTACGAAACGAGCGCTGTGACACAAGTGTGAGAACAAAGGCAATGCCGCCCTCAGGCAGAGAGTATTCGATAATTAAGGGACATCCGTGATATAGGTGTTCGCGCTGTTGCTCGAGCCTCTCTGGGAATAATTCGCTATTGATTTCCCATACGTGTGTGGGAACTCATTTTGAAGTTGTAAGGTATTGCTTGGTTTAATAGGTTAGCTTGGGCCCGTTTATGTTACGTTTAGAAAACGTGTGATTGAATTGAATACAATTTAAATTTACGAATGTAAATTGTAAACGGAATCGAACTATGAATGATTCTGAAAATTTAATAACCTCACGAAAACGTAGGTAGGTTTAGTTTTTACAGATCATACGGAATACAAAGTTTTTTTAAGGTTTCCGAATTGAAATCACGTCTTTTGAAAACGTGCACTTTGGAGGGCCAAAGCAACCTGACGTACCTATTAGCCTATTTGCTGATTGTCGAACGAAGCTCTGATGCAGGCTTTCGTCTCGGGGTTAGGAGTCAGATGGTCAGATGGAAAAAAATATTAAAAATAAAAACCCGGTCGATGAAAAGATCGAAACTCTTCTTAATTAATTTTCTTTTTAACCCATTAATTATCTTTCGGTCTATGATTTGCAAATGAATACCGCCTGCTATCAAACTTAGTTTGACCTCAAAGAATTAAATCCTAAATTGTCCTATAATTGTCTAATTGTAATTGTCACATTGTCCGAAAGTAACTCCACTTTACAGTACTTATTCAACCCATTGAACTAATCATCTGTAGTGTATAAGCTGTGTCAGTATTATCCATTATACAGATTTTACACTCTAGATATTTAAACTAATGGTTATTCAATTAAATGATATGATAAGATAAGATAAGATATGATAAGATAAGATGAGACAAGATAAGATAAGATAAGATACGATAAGATTCGTTATTTGACAGAATATATCTTCTAATATATAAAAATCAATGCCACTTTTCGTTGTTAGTTTATAACTCAAGATCGGCTGAACCGATTTGGCTAATTTTAGTCTTGAAATGTTCGTGGATGTCCAGGGAAGGTTTAAACGTTGAGAAAATAGCTGCAGCGGGAACGGGAAAAATATGGCGGTACGAAGTTCGCCGGGACAGCTAGTATTGTATAAAGTTGTTACAAAATAGATGTCCATAATAATCTGCTGTCTCCAGCGTACAAATATTGAAAGGTTTAATATGAAATTTAAATTATGTCAGCTTACAATTAATAACAATTATTATTCCTCACTTGAATGATACAGTTAGTTATTACTCAGCAGTCAGAGCGTTTTATTCGATCTTAGTATCCCAACCTTACACTTCAATACTAATACAACAGTTTCATCTATCACAATCTTTTCCTATTTGTACAGTCTACAGTCTACTGTCCAACGGCTGCCATTATTCACTCCTTGTACAGCAAATACCAGTGGAATCGTATAATATTTGTGAAGTGCAGACATTTTAGAACACGTATGCGAACAAAATGGTACCGTAAAGTGTATAGGGGTTTGTGTTCTGCTTAAAAGGTTGCAGGCCTTTGCATGGTATGGTTAATTTATTTGAAATTCCCGTCGTCTAGGGTGAATTTCTGTGCATTTAGGCGTTTGTAAAGTAAAGTAAAGTAAAGTAAAAACGTCTTTATTGTACACCATATGAAACAATACAGCATAGAGATCAAAGTTATGTGGTAAGTACAGATGGCGGCCTTATCGCTCTGTGGCAATTTCTTACAGGCAACCTTAGGATGGATGAAAAAATAGGAGAAGAATGCTTTCGGGTAGTTTGGTGTACATAGAGAATATATAAAGAATGAGAACAATAATAATGAAAAAGAAAACACAAACATAATAGCTACCTGAGTAGGTTACGTTTGATGGTACAGTCAACAAAAAAGGTACGGTTGCATCTTTACATAACAAGTTTATATGAAAAAGTGCGATCGTATCTAAAAAGGTTTAAAGAATTTATTCTCAAAAAGACATATAAGGTCACTTATATGAGAACATAACAAAAAAAACATAATAACTAAACATACAGTAAACGGTAACGAGAAATTTAGCATGCGTATCTACTCATTTTGCGGTTTCAGTCTCAGAGGCTTTTTTTTTTTTTTTTTACTGAATAGGGTATCAATCAATCATGTAGTCTGCCAGTTGAGATTTGAAAGCGCGAAACGAGCTTACATTTTTAATTTCAGACGGAATGCTGTTATATATTTCTGCTCCTTCATAGATAATATTCCTTTTTGCATAATTTGTTGTTGTTTATCTCCTTTGTCGACTGTACATACCTGATCGAGGTTTACTTGTGTTTTTTTTTTTTGGAAAAATACTTATAAAGATATAGCTATGCTTTAGATAGCAAAGCACAAGTAAGGTACCTACGCATTTTCCGTTCGGTTTTTCGACGAAGTCGTGAGAGCCGTTTCCGTTGGATTATTGAATGGATGTATTATATATAGTAGATTTGATAGTAAGTATGACAAAATTCCTAACAATATCGCCCTACCTACCTGTCATAGACAAGGTTACCACTCCAGATCAAGACATATTGGAGTTTTTAGACAGTTGGAGAACAACACACTGTTCCTTTTGGTGAAAAGGGTTGCCAGGTCTAATAATGGATGCCTCAGGGTATAAGGAATTATGTAAGTTTATGTAACTTATATACGTCATTGATAATAATATTAACGGGTTAAATACTAAACACGGTTTTTACAGAAAGCAATCCATTTCCATAAGTATATTTATGAATTTCCGTATTAATAGAGTAATTAATCACATAAAGACACATTTCAATTAAATACAAAAAATATTTGCAATATTATCTTCTATCAAACGAAATAAACAACATTAAATAACCCCTCCTCCTTGTCACACCAAAACACCTCTTTCAATTAAAATATCAAAACCTTTCAACAATAATTAGTCTGTCAGGACATTTCGTTTTTAATTCTGGTAACCCTTTTTACAGCAATGCACCCTCGCACCTTGTCGCTGTGTCGCCAATATTGCGACAGCAGCCGACAAGACACAGCGTGTTCTCTTTTGTGTCTCTCTCCATTTAAATTCATCCAGTCTTTTGTGTTAGCGTAGCAGTCGCGATTTTAATCACTTAAGCACAACGCGCGTCTCCGAGAGGAAAGAGGGGGTCTTCAAATAAACTCGTAAAAGTTGGTAAAACTCGCGATATTCGTAATAAAATAGGGTTTTATGGTATCGCGCTTAAAACCCAGGCTCATTATTTGAGCACCAGGCTCACTGTTATGTTCGATTGCGGAGTCTTGTCCTGCCAATTAAACGGGCGCGTAAATTAAATGCTAGGAAGGGTGCCTCTTAGGGTTCTGTGAGCGAACAGTATTGATAAGTGCTGATTTTAGCAATGATAGGGACTAAGTTCAATAGATATTAAATTGATTTATCACGTCTTCTCACCAACAGAAATATTGTGTTGTTCACAAACTGTCTAAAAATTCCAATTTTTCAAAAACACGGTCATTCCCAACGGAAAGCAATGCATATTCTATCGACCTATCCAATACGTATTACGTATTAAAGTGCCCAGTGGTGGACTGCAATAGGCTAAATGTTTGATTGATTCAGTGATAATGTTGTTTATTTTGACTTTTGTTAATCTTAGTTCCTGTCATGGGTGATATTGGGTGAAATTCGCCCCACTTAACTTTAACTGCATAAATATAACAACATATAATAAAGCATAAACCTATATATTGTGTACCCCTCTTGTTTTCTACGGAACCCTTCGTATGCGAGTCCAACTCACACTTGACCGGTTTTTTATTTCTTTTAATGTCGAGCTGTGATGTGGGTGGTTCAGAATTTATAGCACTAAAAATGTCAGGGCCAACGATGGAATGATTCGTAGCCATCTTGTTCAAACGATTTTATCCGAGATCAAACTTTTGTTCTTTATTTAAATCTAAACATTTTAAAAAAGCAATAGTAATGTCATGCATGCTTGGAAAAGTGACATTGTCTATCTCAATGCAAATTTGAAATAGTAACCTTGTTGTAATTATGTGTTTACAATATCAAACGGTGTATAATCCCTACTAATATTATAAATGCGAAAGTAACTCTGTCTGTCTGTCTGTCTCACTTTTACGACTAAACCGCTGAACCGATTTTGATGAAATTTTGTATAGAGGTAGGTTAGACCTTGAGAAAGGACATAGGCTATGTTTGGTCGCGATAACCGACATCCACGCGTGCGGAGCCGCGGGCAAAAGCTAGTCTAATATATAAAATTCTCGTGTCACAGTTTTCGTTGCCATACTCCTCCGAAACGGCTTGACCGATTTAGATGAAATTTTTTGTGCTTATCCGGTATCTATGAGAATCGGCCAACATCTATTTTTCATACCCCTAAGTGATAAGGGTGCAGCGGGAACGGGATTTGAATACCACGCGGGCCGAAAATATGGCGGTACGCGAAGTTCGCCGGGGCAGCTAGTTATAGTATAAAGGGATTTCTTTTTCAACATCAACGTGTTCGATTCCTAACTGCAAATATTGATTTTTTAAAAATCCAATCATGCAGTTTAGTTTTCATAAAAATCGGGTCTGAGACTGCTTTGAATATTTTACCTATTCCATAGTTTCTAGCTACTAGAAAAAATCATCCTGTATTTCTCGAGCTTACAGCCTAAGCAATAGATACGTACTATGAAAAATTTCCTACATCCTTTTAAAACCCCGACTCACTAAACCGTAACACGTTCGTTCCAAAAACAAACAAATACTTTTACAACATAAACAAAACACAGTAAGCACCGAAACCATGTTCGTGAACATTCCTGAACATTCTGGAACAAGTGCAGCCTTAAATTGATGTCGGCCTCGCGTTCTCGGTTTATGCATGAGCACGGCGCAAGCGATTTGATTTAATAAAAAGAAATGTATGTTGCATTAATGATATTCGGATTTATTAAGTGATGTCACGCGAGATTTTAGGGCCAGACTTCAGTAGAGATCTTGGGGTTTTGTTTATAAGTTTATTGGATACTAGCTTTTGTCCGCGGCTCCGCCCGCGTGGTTGTCGGTTATCGCGACCAAACATGTCCTTTCTCAAGGTCTAATCTACCTCTATACCAAATTTCATCAAAGTCGGTTATTTTTATATCACTTAAATGGCAAATAAGCATACGACCCACCTGATGGAAAGTGGTTACCGAGGCGTATGTACGAGAGTTTGGGTTGTGTTTCTGTTTTAATTTAATAATAAGCTGTGCCCTAAACCTATCTGTAGTACGAGTATGCTATATAGATACCGCAAACCATCCATCCCAGCATGCCCCTGCTGCCACTGAACCGGTAATGCCTTTCCGCACTCATGCTTAGTTTACATTTAACCGAGCCGCTCGATAGTCAACATAAAACTGCCTAATTGGGCTGTCGATATTATCTACAAATAATTGAGAAGTACCTCTTTTTTCGAGTGCAAATCCCTACGAGAACCCTCACCTCCCCCTCCCCCCGCGGTCAGAGGGACGGTTACATCTGATGCGAACCGACTAAAACCACACACCGTCTCGGGCCTCATATACCGGGTGTAAAGTGGTCCAATTATGCATTTCTCTCGCACCCCAGCTAACCCTGCATTGAAGTCGTCAGTGATAGAGTCTACAGAAGTGCGTATTTTATTCTAGACAGACTAAAAACAGCTGGTCAAACGTAGGATATTAATATACACTACCCCTTCAGCTATTCATAATAATAAGTACCTACATGCAAAAACGTTTAGTTCCCAAACGTCCGCTCATTCCACTTCAGTGTCACCGCACCCTCATACAAAGTCGTGCATAATTCGTTGGTGTAGTTCGAATTTCGAATCGTAATTTTAGTATCGTGTACATGCCGCCTCGCGTTGCATAATTTAATCGCCATTTTGATTTACGACGTTCCACGTTTGAAATTTATTTTTAATTTTACTTATGACCAGCTTTTTATAGAAGAGTTATTTTTTTCTTCATAATGTTGGTATGAGCATATTGCCTTTTTTTCTTTATTAACCTTTGACTTCCGAGAACTTTTTTTTTCCTTCCGAGAACTAAATGCAATTAATAGGTACAGTACATAGTTACTTTTTATTTATTTTTTATAAAATACAGTTGCATTTCATACTACCTACCTATTTATTATCGTTAATCTCACTCACATTAAAAGCTTTCACTTCGGAGTCTGGGGTCCGCTTTTTCCTGTCTATTGCGGCCATTGCGGGCTTCGATATGGGGTCCGCTTTTTCCTGTCTATTGCGGCCATTGCGGGCTTCGATATTTTCCATGAAGCGACTGCTAGCATTCCAGTTGTTGGACTTTTGAGGGCTCCAACTAGCCACTGCCATAAACGTTTGTATGGTAACTGGAACAGACAGTCGGACAGCTTAACGTGGTCTCCGAGGCACTACCAGACCAATGCAAATACTTAAATGACCATATTCATGCTTACATATATTTATTTATTTATTATATACTTTATTGTACGCCAATTACAATATTCATGATACAGAAATTAAGAAGACAAGAGCAGTACAAGAGCAGTGCATATATTTACACTGAGCGAGAATCGAACCCCTGCGTAGCAGTCGAGTTCGCTACCGCCACTCCACAGAGGCTGTCATAACGTTTAAAATTAGATATACGGACCGTCGCGTCTCAAAATTCAATGGACAATTAATAGCGGCTATTAGCCGTCCCGACACTTCGACGATAGACCTGCTCAATTAAATGCTATTTGTATTTCCATATTTAATTCACGGCAGCGGTCGGCTGTCGTAAATTGCTGCTCTATGTGAGAACTGTCACCTGTGCATGCTAGGACATGCATAGTTGCAGGCTAGGGGTGGTACAAGTGCATGCATACTAATATTATAAATGCGAAAGTAACTCCGTAAGGCTGTTACGATTTTACACCAAATCTACTGAATCCACTTTGACGATACCTAAATATATCTAGCACAGCGTTTTTCTTTGTACGCCAAAATCTTCTATAGCTACAAATAAGTTAAAGTGTAGGTTTTATACGAGTATAATGGTGCAACCGTATCTTCTTTGTATCAAGATTTATTTATTTATTTATTTATTTATTTATTTATTTAAGGACTACCATTGGTCAAGTACAACAATACAATTACATTTGGACACATACACAAAACACACTCTTGGTTGTTCAACCTTTTAAGGCAGCCACTGCATTGTCTATTTGGTTGCCGAGTACAAGAACAAAAATTGTCAAAACGATTAAAGTACGCGTCCATTGACTTGTCACAATGAGTCAATAAAGTTGAAATGTCAAATTGTATTAATAATATGTCAATGAATTAGTACTCGGTCAAGTCAATAAAAAACTGATTATTAATAGATACAAAATTACAATTACATAAAAATATTATGCACACACACATAGTTTTAAACAAGATGGATAATTCAATTTTCGTACATTATATAAAAAAAAAAGAAAGAAAAAAGAAAAAAAGAACACAACAAATGCCAAACACAATGCAATCCAAATAATGTAGAATAAATTAAAGAAATTATATTGCATCAATACAAATTAAAATTAAAATTGGAGTTAATGGTAATTTATATCACAATCTATCTAATCAAATTACAACTACAAATTAAATCAACAAAAATACAAAAGAAAAAAATAAAAAAATAAAATAACAACCCCTACTAGGTCAACCTGAGTCTGATAATTCTTTTGAACGTTGTTAGTGAGTCATGATGTATATCTACTGACGTGCTGAACCCATTCAGCAACCTACATAAACGAGGAACGACTGAGTTCCTGCCAAACTCTGTCCTTCGGAATGGGGCCGCAAGAGGGACAATCTCTTTCCTCGGGTTTCTCGAAGGTACAGTCAACCTAAATCTACTTAATAACTGTGGGCAATCTATGAGTCCCCTCAAGATTTTGAACAAGAACGCCGTATCTAAATAATCTCTGCGCTTCGACAGAGATTGTATATCAAAGTGTTGTAATCTCTCATTGTACGATCTCAAGGAATTTTTCAACCCAACACTGTGGCATAAATGCCATAAAAACCTTTTCTGCACCCTTTCAAGTCTAAGTGCGTAAATTTAAAATGTGTCTCCTATCTTTATTTCTGTCTGTTTATAATCGGTAATCTCCGATTAGTGGGACCGGTTTTGATAGGATTTTTACCGTGTATAGCTGAAATTATGAGACATAGCTTAGGCTTCTTTAATTATTAGTGTTTGATTGATTGATTGTTTGATTAAAACACAAATGGAACTCCACGCGGAAGAAATTACGGATACATCTGGTATACATATTATTATAATATCTGTATTCTCAATAATTCTGATAACAAGATATCATGTAACAATAGAACGTTGTTGAGATACAACAGAATATAATAATTGGCCCATGCAGACGGAACTATTTTCGTAAAATACATCGTGAATATTACGTTACACAATATCATAGAGATACTGTTCCGTTCCAAGTATTGCGTAATTGTGTAAACACGATACTCATTTACTCTATGTAGATCTCTCGGTATTTTAGAGTACTAATAAAGCCTTAGTTGTTTTAAATACCTAGTAGCTACTTAGTAGAGAGTTTAGGCGCGATTGGTCCAATTCGCGATTGGTCCAATGTTCAAAATTATGTCCTATTCGCGTTTGGTCCTATTCGCGTTTGGTCCAATTCGCATTTGGTCCAATTCGCGGTTGGTCCAATTCGCGGTTGGTCCCCACACGACACTGCCCACCCCGACTCGGATAGGTTAGGTTAGAAGGCTAAGGCGGGAGCGGAGCGGAGTGGAGCTCCCGCATTAGCCTTCGTGGTTATTTTTTTTAACCACACAAATAGAAATACAACACGTACATAAAAAAATGTTATTTTGTTTAATTTTGAATTTACATAACATTGGACCAATTGAGAATTGGACTAAACGCGAATTGGACCAATTGCGAATTGGACCAAACGCAAATTGGACCAAACGCGAATTAGACCAATCGCGAATAAGGTGAATTGGACCAATCGCGAATTGGACCAATCGCGCCTAAAGGTTAGTAGAGTAATTGAATATCTGCTATCTCTTAAAAGTGATATTTTTCAATCTTATGTTACTTTCGCAGTGTGAATCGATCTCGGATCTTTGTCATCCGTCGATATTTGTGTACTGTATCTTGTAAAGCAAGTGTTAAAACTAACAAATAAATATATTATTACTAGCTTTTTCCCGTGGCTCCGCCCGCATGGATGTCGGTTATCATGACCAAACATTGCCTATGTCCTTTCCCAAGGTCTAATCTGTCTCTGTGCCAAATGTCATCAAAATCGGTTCAGTGGTTTAAGTTTGAAAGCGTAACAGACAGACAGACAGAGTTACTTTCGCATTTATAATATTAGTATGGATTATTAAAGCATTTATTTCGGAATATTATCCATTAAACCGTTGCTTATAATCGTAATAAAACACGATTCCGTATGACGTCCCGTGATCGTCCATACGTCATGACGTACCGTGCTTTATCACGAATCATCAATGACGAAACCCGTCTGAATAAGCCCTTATTCTATCTCTACAATAAATATCTCTATTCTTAAGGCCTCCTACAGTGACAAAACACATTAAGTCACTCACACCGTTAGATTCAAAACGTTTAACATAATACCGTGACAAAAAACCATTAATAAAATAAAGCCTAACTTACGATAGATACGGTGTGATAGGAGGACCGGCAGTGCTTCAGACAACTGCACAATAATTAAGATAAATCGGGCCGGCAACTAAATTTATTCAAACAAATTACTTTTAACAATAAAATCTAAAGGATTATTCAGATTGGAAAGTTTAAGGAATTTTTGATTTATTGTTTGTTGTACAAACAGCGGAGAGATTGGACGATACTGTAGTGTTTTATCTGAAGTCTGATTCTCGTAATAAAAAGATGTTCGAAATTCAGTTTGGATCTAATCTCAATCTGCCAAGTGTCAAAAACGATCAAGATGTCAGAGAAAAATTGTAAATTGTATTATGAAAATACTGGTTTTTGACGATTGGGAGATGGAAGTTAGATCTAGACTGATTTTTAAACCTTATTATTACGAGATTTGCCATTGTTGCTTTTTTAACGCATTCTACCATATCTGTCTGACACTGGGGTAAACTACTATGTATATTTTATATGTATATTTTATTTTGAGTGTGATTGTTAAATCTCTTGTTCAGCATCCATAGCATATAAAATAGCTATTTTCAAGATTAACAATCTTGTTGTCTTATCTTTTTATACTGCTCAGGGCGCAAACAAGCTTACGGTCAACCTCACACATTGCAACTAACAAAAGACAATGTGTAACGCAAAGTAAATTTCAAAACCCAATTAAAAGGAACAAAGATGGCCAGTACTTTTATAACCGCGCAATGCAGCGCAGTATTCTACTCTCCAAGTCTATCTCACTGGCTATACGAATTCACAAAGGCTCATATCGCAATAAAACGTCATGAATTCCACAAACACTCGAGTTGTATTATTAAAAAGTCCTTGAACTCAACTCCTTCGTCCCTTTGACGTTTCAACAAAAACAGACATCTCCATTGTCTTGAAGCATTGTTTGCTAAAATTTCAAATGTTTCTTTGTCTTGTTTATAATTTTAAAGCTGGTAACACCACGGCGCCGAACGGTCTGCTGGCTTTTACATCAGCACATCTGATAAATTACTTTCGATAAACCCGAAAAGTGTTTTCCCTATTATTTATTATAGTTTTGGTGGATTTTCGTGAAGTTAGGTAATAAATTTGATAGTCTAAGTTTGAATAATGATCTGGATAATTAATTCGTTCTTTCAATAAGTCAATGCAGTCTTTACAGCTCAGATAATGTTATTATTATTGCTCTATTATTTTACTAACTCATCCCGTGCACCCTTAAGCTGCGGAATGAACAACCTGCTGTGGTTTTCCCAAGCGACTACAATATGAGGTTCTTAAAAAAGGGCATTACAAGGTTTCTATACGGTCGGCAGTCCGGTCCCAATCGAGAAGTCCGACTGGGGAAGTACCTCCGCCCTACAGAAGACCGCGGCCTAATAACCTCGTGTTGTGTTTCCGACGGTGAGTAGGGTAACCAGAACTCACTGGAGAGGTTTTGTGCTGTCAGTGGGAAAACCCAAGGCTTTGTCCTACATATCTTTTGCGCTGACGGCGCAGAATCTCTCTGTTCTTACAGGGTCGGCAGCACGAGTGTGACTCCCTGGTGTAGCACGCCCATAGGCCACGGTAACTACTTACCATCAGGAGGGCCGTGTGCTTGTCTGCGACCTAAGTAGTATAAAAAAGGCGAGTGGAACTGCAGGCAACAACTAGCTAGCTAAGTAGCCTTCAAACCTTGTGAAATTTTAGTCGCAAAATGGAAAGAATATACCTAAAGATCTTCGTAATAGCGTCTCAAATGAGCCAGAAATCAATTTACTACGCAGTTCATTTTATATTACATCATTTCTATATTCTTTGCAAAATTCGTGCCTTAAATTTGTTAGTGGAGAAGAATAAGGTCATTTCATCTCTTCTCATAGGTGTCGTAGAAGCTAGAAGAATAGGGCTGTTCTCCGGCCCGGATGCGAGGAATATAGGTTCAACCCCACCAAACGGACGGCATCGGAACGGATTTAACAATCTTTAAACAAAATAAATCTTATATCACAGCATTTAAAGTTTATATTACCAAGTCACGCATGACAGCTTGACGTGCGTCATGCCGCCGCACGTCGCTGTCAAGCTGTTGTGCGTGACTTGGTAATATAAACTTCAAACACTGATAATAAGATTTAATTTTGTTTAAAGATTGTTAAATCCGGGCCGATACCGTCCGTTTGGTGGGGTTGGACCTTTAGTCTACGATAATCTTACCTCCGGCAACCGACCCACAGACGGCGTGCGATTTGGTCGGTTCTAGTCTGACGTAACTCCACCTCAACCGGCAGGCTTATTAGCTAACTTTTCGCGACCAGCGAGCGAGCGATGAGCAGTAAGAACGAGATCAGTGCGCGATGGATCGCGATACGTCAAAAAAAATTGTATTACGTAAGGATTTGCGATCAGATCGCCTTAACAATTATATGCTGCGGAACTGAAAAATAGCGACAGTTTTGTTTCTAAGACTAATTTATATGTGTTTCTTGATTTACCACTGGTTTTTTACAATGAAAATTTCAGTATTTATTATTTTCACAATGGCGGCCATTAAAAAAGGACCTTTTGAGTGATCGCGATGACATTTCTTATCGCGCCTTTTACACTGATCGCTTTCTGTCAAATGTGATACGTAATACTGGGTGGCGCAAAAGTAGTGGCACCAAAGAAAATACCTTTATTTTTTTTATATGAAATTTTCTGTCATTCTGTTGTTGAAAATTGTGTAGTGAACAAATGTAAAATACACTGAAAATAAACATGGACCGTTTTACTCCCCAAGAACGTGGAATAATTGTGTCAAACGCTTTTCCAGGCCGAGTTATCTCTCGTTTTGGCGATTTGCCTTGGCCTGCAAGATCACCCGATCTGACCAGTCCAGACTTCTTTCTTTGGGGTTTTTTGAAATCTCGGGTGTATGTGAACAAGCCACAGACTCTCGCAGCTCTAAAAGAAAACATTCGTCAAGAAATAACGAACATATCGCAGGTAGTGTTACGGCAAGTTATGCAAAATGTCATAAATAGGGCTCAAATGTATCAACTCTGGAGGTCACCATTTAAAAGACATCATCTTTAAATCCTAATGGTACGAAATTTAATGGTACAAATATACATTTAAAAAAACCTAAATCTAGTTTTCTAATTTAGAAAAAATGTTATAGCCGAACCAAATAGGGTCTTTACTTTTGCGCCACCCGTTACAAATTTATCGTTTTTGTGCGATTACCGCGCAAATTTTGCTATCGCTTTGCTATCGCGAGTTAGCTAATAAGCCTGCGGGCCGGGGGGTTATCCGTTGGGATATTTTTCAACCATACAGCCCATGAGAAAATGCCACCTTTCAGCGATAGGCTTGCCTCCTATTACGAGGGACTGATAAATATAATTTGCGAAATGTGGAAGGATGTGACCTCTACCTACTCCATCGGGGATTTACAGCCGTGAATATGTATATGCTTATCATATCTTTGTTTCCACATCACGTATTCTTATACCAACTACCCATATATTCTACACAGAGACCAGGGAATTCCCCAAGTGGCTTAGTGTCTGCATGTTTCTTCTCATCATACAAAAATTTATTATGAAGACCGCGGAAGAATGGTAGAACATTCCTGCCCAATGCAAATATTTGTATGCATGAATAGGTGTATTTGCCAATCCTTACATAAAACCGTAAACGCCATCACCCCAACTAATAAACAACAAGTGTAACACAAAGCTCTCGATTTAATTAAACAGTATTAAATATCAAAGCGAAATTATACACCACTATAATAACAAAATGGCCTCTATCATAACAACAACAGACATACGTATCGGTGGACGGCTAAAGGGCACTATTAAAATAGACAGGGGCTTATTAGGCTTGACGAACCGTAACAGAACTACGCGCGTTTGTATCAGCGACACATTGTATAAGTTCATTTATATTTATGCTAGCTAGGTGCGGTTGCCATTTGGATAAGTAAACGCTTAAGTACCTACTGGTATTAAGTAAGTATATCTGAGCGCTTCCGTGCTTCGAAGGGCACGTTAAGAGTCAATCCCGGCTGTTAATAGTCGTTAGGTTAAAACGGAGGTCGATCTGAACCCTTACTCGCTTTAGGAAGATTCGCTTCATGAAAGATTCGCTTTATGACTGATTTGCTTTATGACAGATTAACTCTATCAGTGGTTGACTACTAATCACAATTCAGGTTAGGAGGTCAGACGGCAATCGCTACCAATATAGACAAGAAACCAACCGGAATTAACGTGAGAATGATGATGATTTAAATTAGTTTAATTTTTTGCACCGGGAACGGTCAGGGGCGGGTTGTTTAACTTGACTTAAGTTTAGTGTATGGTGACTTAATATATAATATGTATTGTGACGAAATAAATGACTTATTTAAATTAGTTTAATTTAACGCCAGTTATATATTTTAGTTAATTGAAATTGTTACGATTACGTTTGAAACTTATTGCCAAGCAGAATAGTGCGCCGGGTCCCAAATGATCAAAGATGTATAAAAGATCTGTCAATGGGTCAACGCATAATTTATGGACTCACAGTTTATTTATGCTGCTGTGCGTATTTTGACATTTGAAAATGATAAAATTATTTTAATGTGTCGCTAGAAATAAACTTTATGTTAGTTATAGCTCGGGACACGTATCTTGGACCTAAATCGTGAGACAAACGAGGGCCTGGCGCCCTTTTGTAATGATCTACGTATGGTGTATTTGAGATCGTCCACCGCAGCAGCACCCCGTGCTATCCTCAAAAGACATCTAAGAAACATTTACTGCGCTTATAGAGCACAATTTAGGTCCAAGAAATAATGTTCCGAGCAAGATACTATCAGACAAACTGTTTAGATTTTAACATTAAATTAACATTTTAATTTAGAAATTGTGTTGCGGATTGTATATTCTGTGGTCTATGTCAGTACTATTATGTATTCTGTGGCAACGGTTCCTAGGTGTGGCGGGAAATGCATTTTGAATTTTGAATTTCGAATTTGGAACAGGAAATGAGCTAATGAATTTTGACACGTAACGGCATAGGCATAGCATTCCTTTTTGTAATGTCATTTATATGACAGCTATAAGCGCACTGTTGCTTATCAAGTACTGGTATTTTGCAATAACATTTTTTTTGTTTCACACAGCCAGTTTTGTTGGAAATGCGTTCCATTTCTTTTTTAACCAACAGCTCTAAAAAGGCCACTTTTTTGGAACCGTGTTAAGATAATATTTTGCCATGCGGTGATATTTACACGAAATTGGAATCTGCTTAGTAAATGAATTATTGTGTTTCTGCTCATATGAGTGATATGACCATTATATGAATTTCATAGGAATATATTGAGATCTACTGGGAATTCATAAAGTTTTAGCGGCATTCCTCAATGTGGCTTTTTTAAACCCGCAGTTGCATTCGAGGCTTTCATCTCTTACGTGAATCTTAAGTATACTTACTTAATCCATTTTTTTTACCTTTGTTACAGGTAAGCAACTTAACATATTATCTTCGGTGACTTATACGGCTTTCAGGTAAAATAAATGGTATCGCAAAGAGATATTTGTTCTACATGTTAGGGTTCCTTACCCAAAGAGTAAAAATGAACTCCTTTTACAAAAACTCCACTGTCCGTCTGTCTGTCTATCTGCCATCAGGCTGTAAACCGTGACAGCTAGACAGTTGACATTTTCATACGAGTATAATGTATTTTAGTTGCTTCTCTAACAACAAATACTAAAAACAATAAAATAAATACTTAAGAGGGGGGCTGGGTAAAGGCATGATTCCGTTGCCAACCGCATACGACAACTGCCGACGCATGCAGCACATAAGCGTACCCATTACTAGTTAAACTCCGATACGGATCTCTCTCATCCTAGCGTTAATTCCCAGTCGCATCCGAAGCTTTTCAGCTCGGAGTCTGGGGTCCGCTTTACCGTCTTAACTGCGGATTTGGCTATACCTCGATATTTTTTCGTGAAGCGATTGCCATCTGACTTCCACAGCCCAATGATAACATTAGGCGATATCGAAGCTTTGCAGCTAGACCGTTGTTTTTGAATTTTTTAGGGCTCCAACTACCCGTAACGACTGTCATAGATGTTCTTATTGCAACCGGGACCGACGGCTTAACGTGCTCTCCGAGGCACGACCAGACCAATGCAAATACCCATATTTCATGAACACAAATATTTGCACTGAGCGGGGATCGAACCCGCGCCTCCTGCGTAGCGGCCGCGTTCACTACCGCTACGCCACGGAGGCAGTCTCCGTCTCCTCTTTATCCGGATAAAGGGGACAATTGATAAGCCGCAATGAACTACACTCATCTGCTGCATGCGTCGGCAGTTGTCGTGTGCGGTCGACTACGGAATCATACCGATTTTTCGATGCTAATCTGATTCGGGGCCTTAATGGTAGGGAACACTCATAGCGAGACCCCCACTCTCACATGGTTAGTTTTTTTTTATCGATGGTAACCTCACGCTTGACTCTACCTCACCTGTAAGTGATAATGCCACAATGTAATGCCAATAAATAACCGGCTTGCATTTAAAGCCATCCAACATTAGCGGGATAAAGTGGGCCATTCATTATCCGTTATGTATCAATTGCAATCCGCGTATCGCTGCGTATTATGGTAATGTGGTTGGATCACGTGGCCGGTGCATGGCATAATGTCGCATTGCAAAAGTTCATTAGTGATAATGAATTTGCCGCTGAAAACATTAAATAACGCATACTCACGCTGTGGAATGAACTCCCTGCGGTGGTTTTCCCAAGCGACTACAATATGGGGTTCTTCAAGAAGGGCATTAGAAGGTTTCTTCAGGGTCGGCAGCGCGAGTGTGACGCCCCTGGTGTTGCATACGTCCATAGGCCACGGTGCCCACTTCCCATCAGGTGGGCCGTGTACTTGTCTGCCACCTAAGTGGTATAAAAATTAGGTATATAGAGCCCTTTCGGAGCCCTACCCAACCTCATCTACAAGCCGGTAAATGTTAATTCAGACTGATCTATCCCTAATCCCTGTACCAAATGTCAGCCAGATCAGTGTTGAATAACAAACATCCAAACATCTTCCCAAACTTTTACATCCATACTAATATTATAAATGCGAAAGTAACTTTGTCTGTCTGTTACGCCTTCACGCCTAAACCACTGAACCGATTTCGATAAAATTTGGTACAGAGATATATTAAACCTTCGGAAAGGACATGTTAAGTCACGATAATCGACATCCACGTGATCCAAATATTATATTTAGTGGGAATTGAAAACCTAACAGTAAAACCCAATAACAATTCTGTGTTCAACTGTACAAAATTCCACATTCGAACTACTTTATTTCCAACATTGCAACGTGTACACCCACCGACAGCAATGCTAGTTGTAATGCATGTACCTACAGTCGCCGGCAGTCATGCGAGCAAACATTCGGTATTTGAAATATTGGCATTTTCCGCATGCATTTCCGTGCGGAGTAGCCGTTGTTACTATGTTGTACGGGCTCGATAGCCGTAGGTTCTATGCTTGAGTACGACACTTTTCTTTTTATTTAGAGATTTTTTGACCTAATACTGAACCAAAATGCTGTATTAACACGCTTTATTTCCTATGTAAGTATGTTTGTGTGTATAGGGTGCTTGAAAACCGTATAGAAAGAAAGAAAGAAGATACTTATAAGATTGTAAAATGTGTGTAATTCATGTATTGAACAATAAATAAAAAATAAAATAAAAAGAAAGGTCCCAAATTGAAGCGTCGCTTATTGATTATGGAGTCGGCCTAGCGGTCGACAGGTCCCGGGTTCGAATCCTGGCCATTACACTACCGACGTGAACCCACTTCTAACACAAGCAAATAAGCTTAGCTGGAGGAGTTAACGGAGTTAGTAGATAATTAATTTCAGTGGTACTAATATTTTTTAAAAATTACTATTGCCGTCTGACTCCCAAATTCGAGAGGAAAGCTACATAGATCCTAGGCATCAGTTAAGTCATATTTATATAAACTAGCTGACCCGGCGAACTTTGTACCGCCATATTTAATTAGCCCGTTCAAGCCACGAATATTTCAAGACTAAAATTAGCCAAATCGATCCAACCGTTCTCGAGTTTTAGCGAGACTAACGAACAGCAATTGATTTTTATGTATAAGATATAGAATAGATTAAAAAGTTAAAAGTGACGCGGTTATATATCACACCGTAAATCGTCGCGTCATGATAGCGCACTGGCTAGTGGCGTGTGTCGACAGCCCGCCGACACTCACACCGAACCGAACGATGTATGAACATTGTTAGCTTCGATTGTCTATGTATGTTTGTATGTTCGAAGGCTCCAAGGAAGACAAGAAGGCAAGCGGCGGCGCAAAGATTTATTTATTACTAGCTTTTGCCCACAGCCCCGCCCGCGTGGATGTCGGTTATCGCGATCGAACATAGCCTCTGTCCTTTCCCAAGGTCTAATCTACCTCTGTACCAAATTTCATCAAAATCGGTTCAGTGGTCTAAGCGTGCAAGCGTAAAAAACAGACAGACGGAGTTACGTTCGCATTTATAATATTAATATGGATTACGGTTTATCTTAACTTTTTCGGGAGGGACCGCCAACACATCTAAATTGACATATATTACGTTAGATAAGTAGAAGGTAACTAGGAGAGTAAAAAGACAGTATATATTGTTCGTAGCAATACTTTACCATTGCAGTTCCGTCTTCCTACAGTCCCGGGTCCTTTAAGCGGGACGTAAAATTGCATCTGATGAGGCTGTCAAAATAATGTAACATTTTTGATGTCAGTATCGGTGACCCTCTTTCCTGAGACTGCCTTCAGCTAACCATCAGGCGAGGTGAAGTCATATTGATGTATCCTACATAAAAAAAACTCAAAAAGTTACAATACAATTTTATTTTTATTTTATTTTCACGTGTAAGCATAAAGTTCTGTATTTACAAAACAGAAGTAAAATATAATTTCACACGTCCACAAATTTCGGCCTGTCGGTCTTTTATGAGTTTTCTTGCTTCTCGAAACGCTTAGAAAAACAAAACTTTTATTCATAATACTCGTACTTTTGACTAATAAGATAATATTTATTTATATTACTGCCTCTCTTCTTAACTAATGACAATCATAACTCTTCGAGAGAAAGTAATAAGTCGTACAAATGATGTTATTAAAACGGTACATTGCACACTAATCTCGATGATCTTAAACTATCTTATAAGGCTGTATTATCATATTAAACAAATTGAGCAGACTTAGTTCTTTTTTGTACCTCTTTTCTGAGACTTTGCCTTCAGCTCACCATCAGGTAAGGTGAAGTAATATGACATACAAAAAATACGACTTTCTATTATTATGTTGCCTAAATTTATTTAATTTAGGCAACATAATAATAGAAAGTTGTATTTTTGAGACTCAAAATTTGACCAAAAAAAATATCATATTAAAATGAATATGCCCATTCAAACAGTAGGTATGCCAAATAAAATTTGTAAAAGTACTACAGGTGTTCAAAGTTATGCCATAGTAGATTCTAAATTTAAAAATATGCGACTCAAGAGTATCCCTTAAATATTATTAGTACACTCGTTGCAGAATATTTCCCTTAAATTTAGTATAGTACATGCTACGTTCTCTAAACAACATTAATATAAATTCCAAATGAGAACCAGCAGTGTAGTTTACGCGTGTGCATCGTCGCTGTTTAGTCGGTTTTGAGACTGTGACATAATTAACACAGTGAGCCATAACGATGCTCCTAGGGCGCGCAGCCAACCGTATTATTGTGGTCTGACATCAGAGAGGAGGTTCTCTATTCAATTGTTTTCCGTTTTCGGTATATAAACTAGCAACTAGACTTCACATGGATAACAGAATGCGGTTGAAGATTGACCCAATATTGAAACTGAAATTTTTGGTCATTTTAGTATTGTTTTTCCTGGATATGAATAAATTAGGTCTGTTTGGCTTCATTATGATCTTTAGGATCCAATCCAACTTACTCTTTTTGTCGGTATACCTGCTGATGGCAAACAAGGTTACCGTACCGTAGACTTTCATCATAAGATAGAGGAAAGTAGCATTTGGTCTCATTAAAAGTAAGTAAAGTCAAAATTAGCATAAGGAAAGGAATAGTAGAACGGATCCCGGGTTCCAAATTCCTAGATTTGGATCCAACTGAGATTGGGGATTGCATGGAGAAGAAGAAGACAGTTTTTTACTTTTTTGTACTAATTTATTACAATTTTTACAATATTTTTTTCGAACCGTTCGCTTCGGTGTGATAGCTAGACCGCTCAGAGTGTAAACATTTTACAATTCCGACGACTTTACAATATTTTAGTTTGACGTAAAAACCAACTATTCGGCCGCGTCCGCACTATCTCCTGCCATTTACCAATTAGATTATTTTAACGGCCATTTTGTAGAATTAGTTTTTCGCGGTGATGGCGGACGTGTCGTTCGGTAACGTTGAATATCGTTGAATGTCGCCGAAAGTCGTTAACTTTCATTGCTTATGGCGTGCAGTTCTCGTTTACAATATTGCAAAAACTATCGTTTTATTTTCTGGTGTTAAAAATACTTATAGGGTAGTGAGGGCTATTGCTGTTAAGTTCTTGGTTCGATTTCCGGATTGGGGTATATTTTATTGGGTTATTCTGGTTGGAAAATTCTCAGAGTCAGGATAAAGTGCCTAGTGGACGGTCTTCTTACGTGTGATCGAAAATAAAATTTGCGAAATATGGGTATGTATACATCTGCCTACTTCTTCAGCTATTAAAGCGCGAATATGAAAACATACATTAATGTACTATAGCAATTGTAACAAAAAGAATGTGTACCTATAGTCCCGGGCCCTTTAAGCGGGGCGTGTAAAAGCATCTGATGAGGCCGTCATGCTGAGTGCCACCATTGTAACATGGTAGGTACGTGTCTATAATGGTGACCCTCTTTTCCAAGACTTAACCTTCAGCTTAACATCAGGTGAGGTGAAGTCAAATTGACGTGACCTATATATATATAAAAGTAGTCCGGGCAGACATTTTGTCTGAACTTATGTATAAACATTTTTGTGGATTTCAAGAACAGGTCCGAAGACTGTCTTTCAGGTTAGAACCAACCTACACACTCAATCAAACAATCAATTCTCCTTTCCAAACCATTTTCCTTTTCTGTTAACATAATAAACCATTTAATAAAAACCGTAAACAGTAAAATAAAACCATAAAAAGAATTCCAAAGCAATTGACCATTTAATAAAAGTAACTATTCTCAGCAAAATCCTTTGTAGTTTCCTAATGAAATGGCGGATGGAGGTCTTGTAAAAATAAAGCTCTGGCGAGGCAGAGGGTCGTGGCGGGAGGGGTGAGGAGGATTCTTGTCGCGAAGGCACACTCTCGATTAATTACAGCCGTAATCCAACTCGGTTGGGTCCCTGTTTACGCTCGCTTTGAATATCACTCGGGCTTGAAGTCGAAACGGCTGGCTTTTTAATGTCTTCAATGTTAAAGAATCTGTTACCTGTTCTGAACATTTTGTGCCGTTTGGAATTAGTTTCTTTTTAGTAGTTGAATCTAGTGAGTATTTCTTGTTTTAATATTTTTTTTAATTTGTCTTCTCAGTTTTTTTTCATGGGTTTATGGGAATTTAGAGTAAGGCCCAAATGCTAGAATGACACTCAGTCCTGTATCTAGATTTATCTGAGGGCAGATTGTATCGACAGATTTGAGAGATTGTCTCAGATTTAAGAGATTGTCTCAGATTTAAGAGATTGTCTCAGATTTAAGAGATTGTCTCAGATTTAAGAGATTGTCTCAGATTTAAGAGATTGTCTATACTATCTGTCCTCAGATGATTCGAGATTTTATATACTGAGTACCATTCCAGAATACTTGCCTAAGCCTTTGTTTGTATTTTTCGGTTGAACATAATTTTGAATGTCATAAAAAAAATTCTAAATAATTTTATTCGGCATATTTTTAAATAGGTTTTCGGCATATTTTGTGATCTGTTTTTTTATCTAATTTTGAATTTGCATATTTATTTGTCAGATAGTTATTAGATATAGATATATCGTATAAGATCTAATTCAATTGGAAATATTATACTATAGCCGTTGGCTCCAACTGCCACGGTCTACCAGCCTCTAAACCATGAACATAATTATCTATTTATTTCACATACAAATGAATATTACTTCACTATCCATCGCTACATATTCGAACTCGAAACCACTCAATCCATTAAACCACTAACTTAAACTAACTACAGACATAAACAAGATATACTAACAAAAACGACACGTTCTTTCTAATTCAAGAGTAATAAGAGTATGTTTACACGGCGGCCATGTTTTTTGGCTCGTCAGCACGCCACAGATAGCTCTCAGGAGAAACATTCGTTTGTGCTCGTTAAAGTCGCGCCAATTTATTAAAAGCGATATATAGCCCTCGCAGGTTCAGTGCCGTCCAACTTCTAGATTTAAGACTACAATTTTGTTGCTTACTTGTACATGATAGTTGAAATTTATTCGCGTAAACATGGCTTTTTCTTTTATTTATCTACTCATTTTGCTAGTTCAAAATACCTATTTTTTATGTTTTTGTGTGATATATTGATTGACATAATATGTGGGTTATAAAGGACCTGGTTGAAAATCAGCGCCAGGTACCAGTCGGCATAATGCTGAACCAAGCCCTATCCAACATGCCTGCGAGATATAGGTATGCCTGTTCGTGATTACTAGCAATTAAGTTATTTATTTGTTTTTTTTTTGTTTTTTTTTCTATTCTTTGTGTTCCGGTATGTATATTTCGTAGGTTTATGTATGAATTAAATATTTTTTCTTTCTTTTTTCTTTCTAAACATCTTCTGAATGAAACTTGAGGCAAAAACTTTTAAGAAGACCACATTGGGAACGTACGTGACAAGAAACCTTCCTATATTGCTGACGTAGATTATGAATATCATCATCCTTGCGTGGATCCCGGTCGGAAAAAGCGGAATCCGGACCTTTGAGTCCGGGGTCCGCTTTTCCCAGTCTAACTGCGACGCGGTTGAATTCCAATATTTTCTGTGAAGTCCGCAGTGGTATTTCTTAAGACTCCAACTGCCCATAACGTGCTCTCCGAGATACGGATTACCCAGGCCAATGCAAATAGACATATTCATGCATACATAAATTTGCACTTAGCGGGAATTAAACTCGCGTTTTGCAGGAGCTCGACTCAATTTTTGTTCTAAACAAGCTGTAATAACATAGAAGTCTGGGTGTTACACTGTTAGAAGCAAATTCATGCAAGCAAACAAAGTGAAAAAGAGCTCCTATAATTTTTTATTGTCCTGTAAATTATATTTAGAA
The DNA here is from genome assembly GCA_914767945.1 of Eilema depressum. Lineage (NCBI taxonomy): Eukaryota > Metazoa > Arthropoda > Insecta > Lepidoptera > Erebidae > Eilema > Eilema depressum. The sequence continues at coordinate 17,679,235 of OU612028.1, read as the reverse complement.
GATAGCACTAAATGGAAACGAGTTTTCTGACTGTCATAAAAGATATTTTGTGCCCTAGATGAACTAGAATAACACTAGATAATCGTTAATGCCAACATCTACACTTCTGTCTCGACAAGAATATCTTAGTATTACAATAGTACATTTGCGTTAATGTATATCGAACTTTGATTCAAACTCATCTAAAGGAATGAATACAATCGAAAAGTGTGTTTGCGATCCTAAAGTGAACAATAGATTTTAGTTAATACATGATGAATGTCTTAGATATTGCTTATAAAAATATTTTTTTTTGTCTTCCTGTATTTCTGTTACTACTAATCTATATGCTGGACTTTTAGACGGTTCAGATAGTTAATATTATAAGGTGTAATAAGGCTACTTATCCATACTAATATTTGAAATGCGACGCGTCTATCTGTTATGCTTTAACGCCTAAACCACCGAACCGATTTTGATAAAATTTAGTATAGGGGTAGATTAAACCGTGAGAAAGGGCGTAGGTAATGTTTGATCGCAATAACATGATGTAAATCTAGGTCATGGGTACAGGTAGTCTGTAGAATAATAAAGGATATGAGATTCTGTGGAAAGCTCCTAACGGTGACCCTGAAATACATATAGCCTAGTCAAGATACAGTCGAACCCTAAAAAGTCCACAAATAAAAAAAACCGCAATCGCGTTTGTTTGCCGAGAATTTTCTAACCGGTGAATTCAATTTAAAAGTTGGTGAAGCCAGTAGTGGTGCAGCTACCTCGACTCCTGCTAAGTTAAGTGAACACTCGAGACTTAGACTTGGCGGGTCTTTTACTTTTTACTTACCTCGCAGGTAGCTCTCTCGGAGTACATTTTATTTGAAAATTTTTAGAAAATATATTGAGTAAGTAAGTTTAGTGTTGTGCGCGGGAAGAAAACCGGCTGGTTTTTAACCGATTTCATAGAAGGAGTATGTTATTTTTTTTTGTTTAATTTTTAATACACCTCATATTTTTTTAAGTAGTCATCATTACGTTACATTACGTCAAGTATAATAAACCGTCGTGTACCCCCTTTTTTTCGTTCGGAAATCCCCTCAGATATTACCCGCCACCCGGTGGGTGCAGTTATATCGGGCTCGAACCGACTAAAACCGCATGCTGTCCTGGTTCTTCACATGCCGGGGTATAAGGTTCACTAAAAGTATTCCCTCGCACCCCGGCATTAGTGGATGCTGGTTTCAAAGTTTAAACTATGGACGCAACCGGGAAATCCCTAGGAGGGTGATGATGACTCCTCCACTTCGCACGGGTTTCAACATCCCTACCAGTATACTGTATGCATGTAATTTAATTTACATACATACATATTCACGCCTGTAAATCACCGATGGGATAGGTAGCGGTATATTAATACCCACATTTAATCAACGACGATTCCACGTCATAGGTGGCGAGTAGGTCATATGCATACCCACTTGATGGCAATGGACTCACTACCTATAACGTGATGTCACAATTAAATGCAATGCTTACAAGCTTTTAGTTGAAGTAGGTATAACAATTAAGTGAAAGCAATATGGCGGACGGATAATGATGTGCTCGGAAATAATTAAAAGCGTAATTTATATTCAGGCTATTTTGTACATAACGTTTTTTATTCATTCAGAACTGAACGGCTTACTTACATTTGAAAATGGTATTATGACAATAGCATTAGATTCTTATGCTATTCGTAATTACTGAATTTCATGATATTCGTATACATACATACATATACTCACGCCTGTAAATCCCCGAAGGGGTGGGCAGAGGTGTACTAACATCCACATTTCGCCAACTATGATTTTGGTCCCACGGAATAGAGGGCGAGCAGATTACCGTCAAGCAGGCACATTCGTGTAAGTGACAGTAGTCAAAATTTTAAAGTAAAATAGGCTATTTGACTAATGTTCAAAAACCACTTTAAATGATTGCTTATTACAATATAAACATATCACATTAATATTTCTGTAAAAAAACAATGCATTATGTTAAAAAATCAATGATAAAGTTTAAATTTTCAAAAGTGCGGGAAAAACGCTATATTTAATCAAAATGGCGATGCGTGTGAGTATTGACGTCACTGTAAGTTGCTGTTATCATCAGCTCGCACAAAATTTGTATCCATTTCGAACTTAATCACAAAATATGTCCATAAAACTCGCGATAATCAAGAAAAAAGCAAATAATAACACCGAAACAAACAATAATAGCTCATACAACTGGAAATATTTTGTAGGAATGACGTCACCCAGAGCTCTGACCAATCACGAGCGTTTTTGCCATAGACAATAAATCAACAAAATATAACATTTTTATAATTGAAATTTTCATAAAATACACATATTTGAGAGTAAATTGTAGTCTCGTAGGTCTTTTAACGTTATTTTCTAATAGGATGACCATAATTTGTAGTATATTTTTAATGTTGTCAAATAGCCTATTTTGGAACTCACCGTAATAAAAATGACATAAGTACCTTAAGAACATAAATATACCTACCTTAGGTATATAACACGAATATCCCTTAACGCCGGTCACTACTTACCTCAACAGGGACATAGATAGGACAAACCAAAAAAGCGACACGAAAAAAATAACCCAAATAATAAAATTTTACCAAATTCCCTTAAATATTTGCGATGCATTTTTGGGCGGTGTAAAGAGAAATTGATTTGGACAAAGTGGGGTGTTGGGAGGGGGGGATATCGAAAGCTCATTTCCTGTGAGGGGGGCGCTTCCGCCGCGGCCCCCAGGACCCCATTCTACTAATATAGTGTAAATAATACCGTCGGATTCATTTTGAGTAAATTTGCCTTTGTGAGCCGCTGTAACTCGGCCTTTGAGTGAGCTGTAATTGATTAAACTTTGAGCGATAGACTCATTGATTGAACTATTTTTGTACGGTACAAAGTTCGTAAATGTTTAATGAATAACGCTTTGTAGCTTTAGGTAGCTTTTTAACCCTTTATAGCGGAATTGGGGCACTTTGTTCACGGGTCCCGGGTTATCACAATAACATGTGGGTGTTATAACTTTTGTATGCATACCTCGCGACACTGAAGGTTCCGTAACTTAAGCATATATAATGAACCGCAATATATTTTCATTGCGTTGACTTTTTAAGACTTGACTTTTACGTGACGTTGATTGTTGATTTCGCTTTTTCCAATTTAAAATAATTTGTTTAGTGTATCCATAGATATTATATAAAAAGAAGTAGATATGTTATTGCGCGAAAATCGTGAAGATCCGAAAACGAGTCAATTGGAACGTTTGCCTCTAGTACCGCGTGCCGTGCGGCGCCGCGCCGGTCAGACGTTGAGCGGAAGCATCAGTGACTTAAAAAAATAACGAAAATGCCATCGTATGTTTATAGACACTGCACGAACTATTACTCTAAAGTTAATACACCAAAAGTGTAGATGAATTAAAAATGTGTGTGTGTGAGTTCGGCACATTTTTCTACGTTGATTTGTAAGCATATGACATGTCTATGTTATGAAATGTCATTGAGTTTAGCATACTAAATGCTTTAAAATTATCTCAGTTGATTTTTAAGTTTGATTTTTACACAGTTTCAAGACGTTATATACCTGAGTATGTTGTATGAATTTCAACTTGATGCCTATACGCATTACAGACAGGCAGACGGACAATTCAGTGATCCTATAAGGCGGAGCCTTTTTACTTTTGTAAGACATTCTACATAACGCTATCTAGACCCAAAGTAAGCATAGCTCAACTAGCTTGTGTTAGGTTCTAGAATGGAATAAACATACTTAGATACATTTTTCAATGCAAATTGAATATTTGCATTGAAAAAGGTATCTATATCTATTTATGCATACAAATATTTGCACTGAGCGGGGATCGAACCCGCGCCTCCTGCACTACCGCTACGTCATAGTGACAGTTTTGAGATACGGAACCCCAAAATTTTTTTTTTTTTTTTCAATAACCCTAGCATACCCGCATCGCAGTCCGCAGACAAAGCCGAGGACACGTTCCACAAATAAACTACACATATCACAAACACATCGCATGATTGAATGTGTGCCTACTAGTGCAGTGCCCCGGGCGCTCAGCCCCGGTATCCGGCCGGTACCGGTATTGCCTCTTTGTTCCAACTCGGTACCGGATTTTATTGGAAACGGAATTACGAAGGCTTACATTTGGTTTCGTTACTTACCTAATAGGTGTTATATTGTTGGACTGCCTGAATATTATAAATACGTATTGATATAATGTTGTTTTAAAGTTGTATAGCGTTAATATTGTGTTACTTTATTATTTACTATTCACTGATTTCGAAGTTTCAGTTACTTTGCAGCAATCATGCTTTTTTTTTCGAGTCACTGGCTATCATTCCGACTTTTTATTAAAATTTGTTGGCCTAGTACTCGGCTAGTACTCCACAAAGTTCGGGGAGGCTAAGATAGTGGATATTATTTTTGTAACTGTCACCTGTATGAACAGGTGACATTACAAAAAGGCGCGCTATGCCTATATAGAAACTAGACAAATGTGTCTATGAATTTTCACACTTATCTGAAGTGTGAAAATTCATAGATACATTTGTTTAGTTTTTGCTTCCGGTTCCAAATTCAAAATTCATTCTCACCCCTTCCAAGAACCGTGACACATTTTTTTTTTCTAAACTATAAGGTAACTGTACCAATGCTCGACACTGTACCAATGCTAGACACTTTCGAACAAAACCCAGTATTTTGAGAAAATTATCCATTTGTTTTATAAGACTATTGACTTAAAAGATGCCTAATGGTATCTATAAGATATGTTCAAATATTCGCAACACCATCCGAAGTAAATTTAGAAAGACTGTTGACAGCAAATAATGTGACTCCGTGAACACGGTCGTGTTATTTCTTAAGATTTTTGCCAAGGGTACTGATTTTTATAGGTGTGATTTTTTTGTTTATAAGTTATGATTATTACTAATTTTAGTATAAACGTTATAAATATTGAAGTTATTGACATACTTGGACCATTGGGACAATGATGTCTAGCATTGGTGTTTTCGACCAAGTGCATAATAATTTAATTTAAAGTAAAAGTATGACAGATTTTAAAGATTTTATGGGCAAAAGTTAATGTCTAATTGTTGCTGTAACAGTTAAAAAAGAATGTAACGACCATGCTGTAATTAATTTGTTAAATTTTTTAGATTGAAATTTTATTTTTCCTTAAAGTGTCGAGCATTGGTACAGTTACCTTACCTTATATTTTTTTATACCACTTAGGCTGCAGAAAAGCATACGGCCCATCTGATGGAAAGTGATTACCGTGGCTTATGGACGAATGCAACACTAGGGGAGTCACACTCGTGCTGCCGACCCTGTAAGAACAGAGAGATTCTGTGCCGTCAGTGCAAAAGACAAAGTCGGACAAGCCTTTGGACCTTCCACTGACAGCACAAGAACTCTCCAGTGAGTACTGGCTACCCTACACAAGGCACTGGCCTGCACTGGCTATATAATTTATAACAATATAAAGTTCTAAAAGCAATCCAATTTTTCCCGAAAAACACTCGTGTATTTAGGCACTAATTTTACCCACACAGTACCAAACAGATGCATTAGCCGACGTAAACCGAATTGGCAAGAAGGCGCCCGGTCCCACCGTCTGAGTGCTGCACCGACGCGGCGACGACTTCAATTACCTTTCACACTATGTTACTTACGTGCACTGAAATGGGGGTAGGATGAGAAAAAAGTTTTCGTATCGGTAAGGAGTGTTACGTCAGCACTATGACGTAATTGCTGCATAGACTTCATGATTAGGCGGGGATAAAGTGCCATTGAATAAAGACAGTCTCCGTGGCGTAGCGGTAGTGAACGCGGCCGCTACGCAGGAGGCGCGGGTTCGATCCCCGTTCAGTGCAAATATTTGTGTTCATGAAATATGGGTATTTCCATTGGTCTGGTCGTGCCTCGGAGAGCACGTTAAGCCGTCGGTCCCGGTTGCCATAAGAACATCTATGGCAGTCGTTACGGGTAGTTGGAGCCCTAAAAAACCCAAAAACATTGGTCTAGCTGCAAAGCTTCGATGTCGCCTAATGTTATCATTGGGCTGTGGAGGTCAGATGGCAATCGCTTCACGAAAAAAATATCGAGGTCTAGCCAAATCTGTAGTTAAGACTGGTACAGCGGACCCCAGACTCCGCAGCTGAAAAGCTTCGGATGCGACTGGGCATTAACGCTAAGATGAGAGAAAGTGCAATTGTATGTATATATGCCTCGGGATACATATCTTGGACCTAAGTCGCGAGAGAAGCGAGGCCCTGGTCCGGTAGGTCCTCGTTTGTCTCGTGACCCTTTTTGTAATAATCTATGTTTGGTGAATTGGAGCTCGTCCTCAACAGTAGCACCCCGTGCTATCCTCAAAAGACACTCAAGAAACGTGTACTGCGCGTTTAGAGCACATTTTAGGTCAAGATATACGTCCCGAGTATACCAAAAGAATTTTAATAACACTACGTAACCACTATTCTTTTTTTTGAATCGCGAGCATTAAAAAAAGAATAGTGTATGTATCAAAAAAATATAAATTTGAAAAAAGAATTCCCGAGGTATTCTAAAAGAATTCTGGAAACACTATTCTTTTAACGTTCCAGTTTAAAAAAAAATATAATAGTATTTGTAAAATTATTATTTTCAAAAAAATATAAATTTGAAAAAAGAATGGGCACATTATGTTTGTATTTTACGGCGGCGTCCCTCGGCGGCGAGTGGTGAGCGGTATAACACTAGGCGGTATTAAGGTGGATGTGATAAAGGACGGATATTTTTGACGCCGTGAGCCGTCGTTTGCATCTGAATGGTGGCGTTTGTTCAACGTGTTGCGTGTGGCCACTAGAACGGCGATTGGATAGCTTTCATTCATTCACGTGCGTTCATTCCTATTTCTTTAATAGTTTATGAAATGGTTGATTTAGCTCTTTTTTAACCGATTGCGATAGAATGAGGGTTATTTTTTTGTAATTAATCTGTACGGATACTGTTTCGCTGCTTGGGGGAACATCGTTTTAGTTTTAAATCAGAATATTAGTAAATTACTAATATTCGTTTTACCCCTCCAGTTAAGCTAAATTACTAGTATCATAATTGACACCTCTTCGTAAAGCCAATTTTTACGAGATTTTAAGCAACAAATTGGATTTGGGAATCTGGCACAGATATAGATGACAGCACGTAGGATTTTTATCCCCAAAATATGTTTCCATAAATCTCAGGAACTAATCTGATAACTCTAATACAGTGCACTGCAATGACAGTGTTTGTCGAATTAGCCCCGTCGTACAGTAGACTGCAGTAGGCTAATTGATTGATCTGCATTCTCTATAACAATCGAGCATCGTCTCGTACGTATTTCCAAGTATTCCTTCCACATATCACGATGGCAGTGCATCAGTGAACTGCAATAGACTAATTGATTGATCTATATAGTAATCCATCTCGTACGTATTTTAAAGCATTTTGACTGATGTCTGATGATATATCATTATTTTTATAATAATTGACTGCCTCTGTGGCGTAGCGGTAGTGAACGCGGCTGCTACGCAGGAGGCGCGGGTTCGATCCCCGCTCAGTGCAAATATTTGTATGCATGAATATGAATATTTACATTGGTCTGGGTGTTTTCTATGTATAATATGTATGTATTTACAAAAAAAAGTATCTATGTATGTTTATCCGCATTCTAGAACCCATAACACAAGCTAGTTAAGCTATGCTTACTTTGGGTCTAGATAGCGTTGTGTAGAATGTCTTACAATATTTATTTATTATTTATAATGGAGGATCGTCGAATTTATAGTTGAAATTTCGATCGATAGGTGTACAAAGTTAATAATAGATATTCCCAAGCGCCCAAGGGCCAACACATCCTAACCTGATATGCACCTGCTAGACAGCAAATAAGGCTCTGGCGTAGGCTTTCCTCTTATGCTTCAGGTCAAATGGCAGTCGCTCCCGGATAAACCGAGATACCATTCAAAACAGTAAGCGGGCCCTGAAGTGCAAACTTTTTTTTTTTTAGATATTTCGTGTACAAAGGCGAGATTAAGTCAAAGTTCAGTTTTCTTCCAGCAAACCCCGGAGTGCACAGACTTTGTATGTAACTGGGAAAAGCGGCTATTCTATTTCCCCGTGATCAAACGCGGTTTTAATGGCCCCACCCGAAACGTACCTTCATAAATGATGTATGAAAACCATCAGTTATCTGATCACGGAATGTATTACACCCAGCCATACATCAGACAGTCAAAACTATCATATTTCTTCATACACGCCTACGTGGAACGCATTTGTGTCCAACGTTTATTCGCCGAGAGGCTTGCATTTTTAATATTGGTAGTAGACATTTCTGACAGCCTCCGTGGCGTAGCGGTAGTGAACGCGGCTGCTACGCAGTAGGCGCGGGTTCGATCCCCGCTCAGTGCCAATATTTGTATGCATGAATATAAATATTTGCATTGGTCTGGGTGTTTCTATGTATAATAAGTATGTATTTACAAAAAAAAAAAGTATCTAAGTATGTATATCCGCATTCTAGATTCCATAACACAAGCTAATTAAGCTTACCATGGGTCTAGAAAGCGTTGTGTAGAATGTTGTGGAATATTTATTTAATTTTTAATATTTTTATGTATGTATCTGTATAAAAAAATTTTTGCTATATAGTTATGTTTATCCACATTCTAAAAAGCATATTATATTGTCTCTGTTTTGCATATCTTTGGATTATATTAACTAGTACAAAAAAAAACTTAAAAAATATATTTGAAAACTGACACAAAATTAACGTAACATTTCTTTTGAAAAAAGTTAAATGAGAGGTAATAAATCATAAGAGGTCAAAAGAGAAAGGAATGGACCTCCATAATGTGCTATTCAAGGGTCGCAATGAAGATATAAAAAAATAAATCAAAAGCAAGTCAGGCGTGCAAAAATGTTAAGTTATGCTTAACCCTAACGTGTCGATCCTAAGAGCTTTGTAGGGTTGGCATGAAGAGTAAGAAAGGGGTTAAAAATCTCTATAGTCGTATAGAACACTGGTTGTTGCCCGCGGCTTCGACCGCTTCGAATTCTGATCCCGTTCATCGCTGATATATAGCCTATGTGTTATTCTGATGTATAAGCTATATTATTGTAAAGTTTTATTAAAATCCATTGAGTAGTTTTTACGTGAAAGAGTAACAAACATTCTCACATACTTACAAACATTCGCGTTTTTATTATTAGTAGGATTTCTTGACAACATACATACATACATATAATATACTCACGCTTGTAAATCGTCGAAGGCAGTAGGCAGAGTTGTATTAACGCGTTTAACACCAACATTTTGCTATGATTTTCGGACACACAAGTTTTGGAAAAAGAAATTAGAAAATGCCGAAATTTAAGACAATTTTGATGTTTTTTATGTTTTATAGATAAAACTCAAATTAAAAAACTAATCACTACTCATTGCTTTAAAAAAATATTTAGTGAATGTGGCAGGATAATAATTATAAATATATATATATATATATATATATATATATATATTAATATTATAAATGTGAAAGTTTATGAGGATGGATGTGTGGATGTGTGGATGTTTGTTACTCTTTCACGCATAAACGGCTGGACCGATTTGGTTGAAATTTAGTAAGTATATAGGTTATACCCTGGATTAACATATAGGCTATATATCAGCGATGAACGGGATCAGAATTCCACGCGGGCGGAGCCGCGGGCAACAGCTAGTAAAATATAAATACCTATAGCACCGAGTACTGTAGGTACTATATTTGTACGTTCCGTGAAAGGCCCTCAGGCAGTTCCTCCTTTCCTTTTTCCTGTTTTCATCCGCCCCTCTGTCCCTCTGCAGGTGGTAAATTACAAGCTTCTTTTGAGGACAAAAAGTGAACCGAAATTAGTTGTCCTATTGTTGGTAATAGTAGGGATATAAATTATGTATTTATTATTACTTACAAGCAACTCGGCTTATTATTAACTGAGCTTATTTATTTTTTATTTATTTATATAAACTACTAGCTGACCCGGCGAACTTCGTACCGCCATATTTTCCGCCCGCGTGGTATTCTGATCCCGATTTAACAGTGTTTCTCTACAATATTATGCATGTATTTATACATAAAAACCTTCCTCTTGAATCACTCTATCTATTAAAAATCGCTTCAAAATCCGTTGCGTAGTTTTGAAGATTTAAGCATACATAGGGACGGACAGACAGCGACAGCGACTTTGTTTTATAATATGTAGTGATAAGAACAATATAATATGCACAAATCTCTCTCGAAGTATTGTTGTGAGTAACCCTAAAAAGACCCCAGGGAAAAAAACCCGAGTTATACAACTACAATTTAACTTTATATTAAAATCTGTATACTTCCTACAATATTCTACACAACGCTATTTAGACCCATAGTAAGCATAGCTGTTATGGAGTCTAGAATGCGGATAAACATATATCCATCTGTATACTTTCTACAATATTCTACACAACGCTATTTAGACCCATAGTAAGCATAGCTGTTATGGAGTCTAGAATGCGGATAAACATACTTAGATACTTATTTTTTTAAACACATACATTGAAACAACCATGCCAATGCAAATATACATATTCATGCATACAAATATTTGCATTAAGCGAGAATCGAACCCGCGCCTCCTGCGTAGCAGTCAAACGTCTACCGCTACGCTCAGAGGCCGTCGAAATCCTTTGTCGATTATACAGAAATACTTCAAACAAATGATTTTTTCTCTATTTATCATCGCTCACCTCAAAAACTAAACCAAAAAAAAATAAAAAATTATACACCAACCCTACAGCCGCCGTAGGGCTACGAAATTCTTTCAAATTCATCCGTCTTTTGACAGACTAGGGTGGGTCAGTACGACCGACGGACGTGCCCGGGCAGTGCCGGGTATTCGGGGGTAGGGAGGTCGGAAATGAGTTCCCCTCCCCACGTTTTGCATACAGATTGGGTCGGCCCGGCTGATACGAGAGACATGCGTGTTTTCGGCCACCCGGCCTGTACAGGCACGGTACTATACCGTTTGGCAACGTGCCTTAGGCGATTTTTTGGAGATGTATGTTTATTTTTAGAATGTAATTGAGTGTGTGATATAATAAGCAATAGTTTCTTTTTATTTACTTTGAAAATTTGGCTGATTTTTAGGAGGGTTAATAATTTGATACGCAAGTGTGTTATATATTATTGTTTTTTATATAGAACGTGTCAATATGACTTCACCTCGCCTGACGGTAAGCTGAAAGCAAAGTCTCATGAAAGAGGGTCACCATTACAGACACCAACAATGTTACAATGGTGGCCTTCAACTTGACGGCTTCATCAGATGCTTTTTCACGCCCCGCTTAAAGGACCCGGGACTGTAGGAGGAGGGAAACACGTGAACTGGTAAGGAATTCCAGGTCTTAATGGTGTGGCAGAAGAAAGAGTCACCGAACCGTTTGGCTCTTGATGGAATATTCTGCACCGTATGCGGGTGGCATCTAAGTCCTGCACTTGTTGTCCTATATTAGAAAGGAAAGGATGAGATTAATTGGAAGAGCTCATCAGAACATTCACCATGGTAGAGACGGTAAAATACCGCTAAGGACGTCACATCTCTACGCATCTGCAAAGACTCGAGGGTATTGGTGACCTCAGGATTCCCAATAGTGCGTACCACTCGTCGCTGCAACCTGTCAAGATATAAAAACGGTACTTCTATATACATATACAATGTGGTATAATATAGTTGTGTCTAGGACTGATTATAAAGCAGGTCCCTAGACTTTCGAGGGTCATTACGATGTGGTCCGCAGGCTTTCCAACGGTCTATTTACATATCTACATAATTTATACATCAATTTTGTTCTAGAAGTCCCGTGCTACATTGTTCCTGAATAAATACATTTTGTTTTGTTTTACCCTTTTTTTTGTTTCATTTATTATTTTGTACGGTCAGCATTAAATTGGGCTTGACCAGCCTGCCACAGCACCCTGCAAGTCAAGATCGATCTGTTGCTGACTGTACATACATACTGAATGAACTCTAAAATTATTTCTATAAATTCTATCCACCGCGTGGTTCCCGGCAGAGTAGAATTTGGGTCACTCGATCTCATGCGGTGTCGCACAAGGTGACTGAGGGATAGGGCTGTTTAACATCAGACAGATATATACAGCACAGACTAAGTCTATACATGGCTCGACCAACAACAGTGCCCGGAAAACGGCAATAGGCTCACCCCCTATTATGTGGGACCTAATACAATGATTGGTGAAATCTGGGTGTTAGTTCACCTCTGCCTAACCCTCCGGGGATGAAGGCGTGATTGTATGTATGTATGTATAAATTCTAATTTCAATAATAATTAAATAATACATATTCTATGATATTCTTTACAGCGCTATTTAGACCCACTAAAGAGATAAGCAGAAGTTTGACCTTTTTCATTTTCGAACATCGCTAAAATTTTTAGCTACGATTTTTACATAAAACTTTACAAAAACCTCATGAGTATCATACAAATCTTAACTACACATACATACATGTATACATACATACAATCACGCTCTTATCCCTTCTTAACTACACATTCATACATACAATCACGCCACTATCCCCGGAGGGTTAGGCAGAGGTGAATTAACACCCACATTTCACTAATCATTATATTAGGTCCCACGTAATAGGGAGCCACGTGAGCCTATTGCCGTATTCCGGGCACTATTGTTGACTCGAGCCATGTATCTGAGGCTGAGTCTGGGCTGTATATAATATCTGTCTGATGATAAAAAGAATGTTAAACTACACATGTGGATATTTCAAGAGTAAAGTATCATAAAAATCTAAACTACAAATAACAGTGTGGATTTTAAGACTTAAGTTCTTTTTTATAAAAAAATCACTTAAGTCTCCGATAGCGTAAGTGGAGGGCGATTACTCAAGCTGCGACTATATCGCTCACATGATTGATAGACCATTGATTTGTGCCGGAACTATAAAGGTGCCTGCACCCTAGCAAAGAACTGTATGTGGGTCTATGGGGCCCTAACATGATCTTCGGGGCCCTACCGCCTTAACTTGCTGATTGATGAATGAGATTCTGGTGTAGAATTTCCTCTCGGGATTAGGAGTTTAAACGGCAGTTGTTACCGTAAAAGCCAAAATAAATATCGAAATGGGAGTATTGTTTATAGTATGGTACTTTATATTATGTAAAAATTGGTGTTGTATCTGTAGAGAGAGTGATTATTATACATGAATATAGATTATTCTTGGTTCGATTCCCGTGACAGGTATATTAGAAAATAATCAAAATTGTCACGTAGCCCTAAAAACAAGTCATATAAAAAATAGTAATGTGGGTAAAAAGACAGGTCTGCCTACCCCTTCAAGAATACATTATAAACATGCGTTAAAAATTTGTACTAGGGTCACAGAAAACATCAGAGCACACTAAAATTTAAGTGTTCTCTAAAATATTAAATCAGTCTACATTCGTAGCTTCGTAGACCGTAGTCGCGTAGACAATGCTACGGGACGTAGACGACGGCTACATGGCTCGGTGGGCTACAGAATTCTAATGTGGTTAGAATAGTATGCTAGTTAATTCTTCTTGAATAATTTAGAAAGAGAAAATCTTCTGTTCTATTCTTCTACTTTCTTTCTAATAAGTGCTTTTATTAGTTTTATTTTTTTTTGTGAATGGGGACATGGCTAATAATGATGATTTAAGAATTTTGGTAAATCAGATATTCTACTGATTATTCTGAATACATTCGAAGCTTGTACTTTGGGGTCCGGGCCCCTATTGATGTAAGTTACCTTGACTTTTACGGGAGCCTTTTTTTTTCGAATCAGTAGTCGATTGATTCGTTTTCAATTAGATTTGAAATTATAATTTTCTGCATTTTCGTAAGTTTTGAAATCACACGTTTTTAAGTAATTAAATAAATTGGGCCCCGGCACTAACTTTAGAAGACTTAAGGCGTACACCAGTAATCAGTACAAAAAATCTGTAATAAATCTCTGCCTAATCGTGCGAGATAAGGAGAAGCTCATAAAATGTCTTGCCGATCTTACTGGGCGACATAAAAATTTGGAGACACGCAACCCCTACCGGCTACTCACTTGAAATCCTCTGATGTCTGCAAAGAATATAGTTGGTATACCTCGGGACACGTATCTTGGACTTAAATCGTGAGACAAACGTGTATAGAGTATATTTTGAACACATTTTAGGTCCAAGATACGAGTATAATTATGTTCATAGGTGATGATGATGATTTTGATGACGTAATACATTACGTCATCAAAATCATCATCATCGTGGCGATTTTCCTGCTTGCATCTAAGCAACCTCACTTCTTAAGCCAGGGTCCGCTCATACTTTCTCTTTTCTTTGTTTTGACTTTTATGGGAGCTACTATTGTGTGACCCAAACCCTAGAAGAAAACATGCGCCAGAGCAGGCTTCTTTGTGGTATATTAAATGAGGGGTTTTTATGCGTCCACAATATGATCTGAATTATAGACGAAACTTTAGTACAGGATTTCCTCTTTTTTATACTACTTAGGTCGCAGACAAGCACACGGCCCTACTGATGGTAAGTGGTTACCCAGGCTTATGGGCGAGTGCAACACCAGGGGAATCATATCGTACTGCCGATCCTGTTAGAACAGAGAGATTCTGTGCCGTCAGCGCAAAAGATAAGTAGGACAATGCTTTTGGTTTTCCCACTGACAGCACAAAACCTCTCCAGTGAGCTCTGGCTACCCTACTCACCGTCGGAAACACAACACGACTTTTGGGTTTTATAAGACCTTTAACCCCATTTCAATTACCCTATTAATTTAATCTGTCTCCCGTATAAGAAGTAAGCCATGAATACCGCAGAGACTATAGAAGTGATGTAATATAAAATGAACTGCGTAGTAAATTGATTTCTGCCTCATTTGAGACGCTATTATGAAGACATCGTGAATTTTTTTATAGTCTATCCATTTTATGAGTAACATTTTATAAGCTGTGAAGGTTATTTCATTTATTGAAAGAACCAATTAATTATAGAGATTGCCAAGCGCTTTAGTAGCACGCTGGAGCAGTACTCAAGCCGAAAGGCATATACGTAATGTTAATGCCACAGCTTTTTAGACTAACGATTTCTGTCCTCCATAACCTTGAACCTGGGGGTGATGGTATGGGTTAGTCGTCACTTGAATTTTTACTTGCGGAAAACACCACTTGCCATCACTTCATCGAGGCTTATATATGAGGTGGATATGCCCATGCCCAGGGCTAGTTGTCGCCCTAGCAGAAGCAGGCTATGACGTAATAATGACGCGTTTTATTTCTGCGTGCGGTTTTCCATATATTCAATCATGCTAGAATAGCCTAAACTATAGTGTTCCCACCAGTGGGGAAGAAGAGAATCATGTTTAACTAGTAATTGATTTGTCAACAATTTACTATAGGAACTTTGTCTTAAATGAAAAGGGAAAGCTGTTAAGTCCCATCCCGGATTGAAAAATTACATCCATGAAAAAGCATGACAGTTTTAGTGGACCGCCGGAACTGTGGCATAAGCCTCAAAAGCCTACTCACTGCTAACCTGGACAATGTCCACATCACCCCTTCACAGTACGTTCAATAAAACTCGAAACTCAACCCCAATTCACAGCCACGAACCCCAAACTCATAAAGTAACGAGGCATCGCGTGGCAATTCACTAAAATATCTCTGTACATTGTTATCAACACGATATGCGGAGCACGGCAACGGTTTACGAGCTCGTAAATTACTTACGAGTCTTAACTCGTAAAAAAGTCGTCAAGCCGAAATTGGACGCACTCCACTATGATAATGTCCGACAAACGCTGTAATTACGCCAGACAGCCACTGTAAATGTTAAGGGTGCGTATGAATGGGGCGATTTTTTTTACCGCGAGCCGCACCTGCGGCTTATAGCGCTTTGTATACCTGCGCCTGTTTGTCCTTTCTGATAGATTTAAATAATTTGTTCATTAGATTAAACTGGGTATATTGGACCCCACCAAGGTCAAATTAAACTCACCTGCAATTGTGTAACGTATGGAGCTCTGGTGCAGGCTTTCTGCTCGGGATTAAGGAGAAGGTCAAACGATAGTGTCTACCGTAAAAGTCGTTCATAACCAAAGTAAAAAGATGATCCCTATCCATACTTACTAATATTATAAATGTGAAAGTAACTCTGTCTGTCTGTTACGCTTTCACGCCTAAACCACTGAACCGATTTTGATGAAATTTGGTAGAGTGGTAGATTAGACCTTGAGAAAGGACATAGGCTATGTTTGGTTGCGATAACCGATATCCACGCGGGCGGAGCCGCGGGCAAAAGCTAGTAAGGAATAAGTAGAAACTGGGCTCTGAAGTGAAAGCCTCGATGGCAACCAGGATCAATGCTAAGACGATTATTAATATACTGTGTATGAATTACAGTAGAATATAGAATGTAACATACTGAAAGTCGATATTGAGGTAAAACTAAGAGGGTATCATTTATATAAGCTCTTTCGTGACCTCAATAGCGAAGTAAAGCCTACAAAATAGTAGAT
The DNA here is from genome assembly GCA_914767945.1 of Eilema depressum. Classification (NCBI taxonomy): domain Eukaryota; kingdom Metazoa; phylum Arthropoda; class Insecta; order Lepidoptera; family Erebidae; genus Eilema; species Eilema depressum. The sequence goes on along the minus strand of OU612028.1, from coordinate 17,662,572 downwards.
ACAAGTCTAAAAACTACTAACTGCCAGTATATTGGGATCCTACCCGCAACCTGGCGGGCTAAGGTCGAACCGCAGACATCCTCGCAAATGCCATTAATCATTAGTTCTAGACTGAATTACCTAACCTCGACCTAGTTAGAAAAATCTAAACTATTTGCCTGCGTCCTAAACTAATATTATAAATGCTTTTAGAGCACAACATAGTGCACGTTTTTGGATTTTATTCGTAATTTGCTCACGTTTGCAAAATTCACCTAATGTAAAGGCGAATGGGCGTTTCGTCCCATATGGTGTAACACTTTTTGACCTATATCAAATGAAAGGTCTCAATGAGTGTATTATTTTTTTGTATGGACATAAATCTGTATTTCGTGCAGGGTAAAAGTTGTGGGGGTTTCAGTTACTAAGAAAGTATTTAATTTATTTTAAATAATTAGTGTTTTTATGACAAATACTTATTTATTTATGCTATTTTTACCCGACTACGTTAAAGCCAAAGGAGGATTATGATTTTGACAGACTATGTATGTATGTATGAACTATGTATGTATATTCACTAATTCCCTCATAGCTCTTCAACTACTAATTAGAACTGGACAAGTAAGGTATTGTTAGAAGTGTCTTGATCGTCCACTTATTATAGGCTATATAATGTGTCACTGAATTTAATGTGGCGCCCTCTAGCGGTCATAAAGTACTGCGTTAAAAAATAAAATTGAGGTAAATATACCGTGTTTGATATCAAATTAAAGGCCTTAATTAGTACATTTCAAATATGTATAAATTATTGGGATTTTTGAATGAAAGGACATCACCCATTTTAGTCCAAAATTGAAAGTGCCAGCCAAAGAAAATAAATACGATATTCCGTTAGAACTTGTCCTCGCTAGCATTTTCTATTACCACGTCAAAGTTGAGGGACCACTGCGCTTGGTTTTATTTGAATTTAAAAATCTTGGAAACATACATTTTTTATGGTACGAATTATTAAAAATAAATGAAAAACTTTATTCTATATTGGAACAATAGTTAATAAAAGCAATAAAAATAACCCCATATTGCACATCGTTGTATTTCGTCCATTTATTTAGGTCTATAATGGAAAGTGCTGGCCAAAGTACCTATACAATTATGAAATTCCGTTAGAGCTTGTCCTCGTTAGCATTTTTTACTATGGCGTCAAAGCTGAGGGACCACTGCTCTCAGTTTTATTTGAGTTCAAATATCTTGGAACCATACATTTTTATGATATGAATGATTAAAAACGAATAAAAACCATTGTTCTATATTGGAAGAATAGTCAATAAAATCAATAATAAATAAACCCCATTCTGTACACCGTTGTTTTTCACCCATTTATTTAGGTCTAAAATTGAAAGTCCCGGCCAAAGAATACGAGTATGATATTCTGTTAGAGCTTGTCCTCATTAGCATTTTTTATTATGGCGTCAAAGCTGAGGGTCCACTGCCCGACTAACGGAATGTCATATTTGTATTCTTTGGCCGCTACTTATTTTCAATTTAGCACCTAAATAAATAGACGAAAAACAACGGTGTGCAGTATGGGGTTTATTTTTTATTAGTTTTATTAACTATTCTTCCAATGTAGCACGACATTTTTTATCCATTTTCAATAGTTTGTGTCGTAAAAAATGTATGTTTTCAAGATTTTGGAACTCAAATAAAACCGAAGGAAGTGGTCCCTCAACTTTGACGCCCCAATAAGAACAAGTTCTAACGAAATATCGTATTTGGCCAGCACTTTCAATTTTGGACCAAAAATGTATGCAGCGTGAATAATGTTCTTTTGAAGCATTTATTATGCTAACTATTCAAATCGATTTAGAAAGAGAAAATTAAAATATTGGTTCCTGCTTTTATTTTTTTTTTGTTTCATGCTTTTTATATACCTATAATTATAGCAGGTTTTATGGAAATCGGTTCAGCGGTTACTACCGCTGAACCGATTCCCATAAAACCTGCTGTATCGTGATGTATAAATTATGACCTTTCATTTGATACCCAATACGTATATTTGAAAATAGATTAGATTTTGGATTGATTTTCATTCCTCATAATATATTTCAAATGGTTGAACCGATTTTTATGAAACATAGCTAAGAATACTCTCGACTAAACCATCTTTCGATCAAAAGAAACAGAATTGAATTCGGTTCAGCCGTTTGGGAGATACAATGCTACAGACAGACTGACACACACGCACACACATACACACACACACACACACTCACACGTCAAACTTATAACACCCCTCTTTTTTTGTTAAAAATATGTGATCGGTACAACCATGAACCATGTCAACCAGTAGGTGAATTAACCCTAGTTGAGTCAACCGTAGTTGTAATGACCGTCGGCGAAATGATACAAAACCGTAGAACTACACTGCAAAGCCTAATTGCACAAAAAATATTTTTTACTTACACCCTTATAACTTTGGACCTGCACGAATTTCTGATAAAAATCTTTCATTTTTACACATAAATAGACTAAATGAACATGTTTACACTAGTCGCAACTTGTTACAAGGGTTGGGACGCAGCTCATACAAAAGTGCCCGTTCTCCTTTGGAAGAATTTTTTTATTGATAGATACATAGAGCAAACATAACATACTTAGATGCTCTAAGCTATTTAGTTAGGAAATTAGGTTCGATTAGAAAAATATAACAAAAGGGTCATGTCAATTAGATCGATGACATTTGAAAAAAAGTTGCAATATATTGAAACCTTTGTCCTTGACCAAGATCTGCCCACCGAATATACAAGGCCCCAAAGTTCATTTCAGTTTAATGCAGTTTGCAGTTAGCCAGAGATTTTTATTTATACCACTTAGGCGGCAGACAAGCACATGGTCCACCTGATGGGAAATGGTTACCGTGACCTATGGGCGCATTAAAACACCATGGGCGTCACACCTGTGCTGCCGGCCCTGAAAAACCCTCCTATTGCCCTCATTGAAGAACCGCATATTGTAGTTGCTTGGGTAAACTACCGCAAAGAGTTCATTTCCCCTGTAAGGGACTGGTCACGGGTTCAAGTATCATCCTGACTTTTCGGTTCTAAATCTATAGGTCCATCTTAAATTGTACAATATACACAGACCCTTAAGTCCCTCCAACTTCCACTCTAGACATTACTGTTAAGAATCCAAGTTCATTATACTCGCGGTGATAAACCCCTCCGTGTAACGTTTATGACCTCCACGATGACAATATCTCGAACGTACTCGCGTATATTGTAGACTATTTAATGCTTCACTTAGGGGACTAATCTTTGTTGGTTAATAACAATTTATCACCACACTGGCGAAGATAAGATTTTATGTAAAACCCCGAAGGGGTAGGCAGTGGTTTATCAATATCAATCGTTGACTATGATTTTCGATTCCACGTTTTTTTTTTTAATATACCACTTAGGTGGCAGACAAGCACACGGCCCACTTGATGGAAAGTGGTTACCGTGGCCTATGGACGTATGCAACACCAGGGGCGTCACACTCGTGCTGCCGACCCTGAAGAAACCTTCTAATGCCCTTCTTGAAGAACCCCATATTGTAGTCGCTTGGGAAAATAGGGGGCGAGACTACTGCTGTCAAGCGGGCACTTTGTCATGGACTGTATATTTACTGTTGGATGAAGAACAGCCCTATGCTATCCCTGAGTCGCTTTCTACTGCACACACGGAAAGATAATATGGGGTGTCCCTATTCTCCTCCATCGGAAACCAAATGAAAATTTTTAGAGGAATAAATTGAGATTTTAAGAGGATAGATATCTAAGATGGAAAGTTAAGGATAGATAAAGTAGTCTGGAACAACACATAGACTTTTAGCAATATTATCCTGGGAATTGGTTCCTATGAGTTGCGGGTGGAGCCGCAGCTAATAATAGATTACCCAATCCAAGAATCGAGCTCAGAAACTCACGCGTAACATTCTTACTTATTACAGCAACGCCACTGACGCAATATCTTAATTCACATATTACCTCATCATATGCTACTTCATAAATCAAATGATAATAAATATTTTTACTTCCCCGTCAGCAACATTGAAAAATCACCAAGTCTTACAAATAAGCGAGAAATATCCTAAAAATGGAAGCCCATTTTACAAGGCAGCATTGTTCGTGATTTTTTTACTAAGTCTAATGTATTTTTAATATGTCCGCCACGTTCCCGAACGGTAGACTGTTTGTTTATTTTAGTGAGAGTTCCCTGCCGTCACCTGCCAAGAATTAGTTGTATTTTTCCGCTCAAATACCTGCAAAAAAAATTTTACTTACCTCATTTTTGCCATTCTGTCCCCTTCGCGAATAACACGGCTATAAATTTAGAATTTTCTAAGAAAAATATACGGTTTTATGGGCCCAGATAGGAGGAATTACGGGTACCTATAATTATGTAGATATAGTAGGATACGGGCGTTATCCGCCCAGTAGGACATAGACGAAATTAATGATCAGAATCGTTAAAAATGAGATATCATTTTTGGGTTGTATAGAATTGGTCGTATTTTAGGCTATCTTATTACGGATTGCGACGGTTTTCCTTTTCCTTAAAGTTACGAGAAGTGAGGCAGTAAAACTATTATTTAAACTTCTACACACAAATAAATTGACGGTTTTCTTTCACCCTTCGACATAGGCAGAAGAGAGATCAATCTGTCATATGCTTTTGACCTTACATGTTTCACACAATAAGAGACCAGTCTATTTCGAATAACTACACACTTTTCCATAGCTTATATCATAACAATTACAACTCTTATCCCCGAAATAGGATTTTATCACGGGACCAAAACTCCTCACGGGCACAGCCACGTACAACAGCTAGTATGTAACAATCGCATAAACTCTCACAACACGAGATGAATAAATAATATTATAAATAACTCTAATAACCGTAGAGTACCCAAAACGGTCGCACAATACCTTCATTACTAAACAATTCCCCATTCTTTGTGTGATATATTCCGAGTGGAATGAAATTAGTGCGCGCCGTGTTCAAAGCCAACTAGTCGGGTCCCGTGCACGCAAGACGATTCCACTAACAAAGCTTATTTTGTGCCCCTACTGTGGAAACTCGATTGAAATCTAAACGAAAATTTTACAAGTGTAAAGTTTCATCTTCTACTGCATGCGTTAAACTTCTCTAAGACAAGTTGTGCGGCGTTTTTACGACCAAAAGGCATTATAGAAAAGTCTAATATCACATCACATGTTAGTTTAGCGTCATGGTTAATTTAAAATAATTATATGATTTAACTAGCTGCGGCTTGTGGCTGTGCAATCTAGTCTTGTCCACGCAGCTTATAGATACCTACTAGCAAAATAAAAAAAACTGTATTGACTCGGAACATATCCCAGGTAGTACTATATCTGTATGCAAAATTCAGCTAAACCCATTTTGCTGTTTTTGCGTGATTTACTAACAAACTGACTTTCGGTTTTATAATATACTAACGGTTACCCGCGGCTCTGTAAAATATATATTTTTGCGATGTATACATATTAATACAACTGACTGTACTCCAGCGAAAAGAGAAACCTTTCCAGCGATCATAATTCGTTGTTGTTTAGACACCAGCCACAAACACAACCACGATACAATCAGAATATATTTCTCATAACTTGAAAGTAACTGTTACCTTTATTGCCCCGCAACGGTGGTAAGACCTTCAGTCGTGAATTTCGACAAAGCGAAACCGTAACGTTACGCTGAAACGTGGAAACGTTACTGTAACGTTATTATTCTTTTTGTGGCTGATATATAAGTGTACTCTTCAATGAGTTATATGTACAGACAGACTCAGACAAATTAGACAAACTCTTTAGAATAGAAGCTGAGGTGGGAATGAATTTTGAACAGAAGCTACATAAATGAGTTAATGTATTTTGATACTTAGATCATCCTTCGACAGCCTCTGTGGTGTAGCGGTAGAACGTTCGACCTAAACGCAGGGAACGCGGTTTCGATTCCTGCTCTGTGCAAATATTTGTATGCATGAATATGTTTCCATATATAATATGTATTTATATACAAAAAAAAAAGTATTTAAGTATGTTCATCCGCTTTCTAGATTCCATAACACAAGCTAGTTTAGCTATGATTACTATGAATCTAGAAAACATAGTGTAGAATGTTGTAGAATTATAAAAAAAATTGGACATTAAAGAACCAGAAATTAGCATTTCTAGTTAGATAGTGGTCTTTTGCTATAACCATTTTTGGGTGCCTTACAATCAGTTTAATATTATTAGTATAGAAGACTTTGATTACATCTGTCGGATATAGAATAGACGTATCCCTTAGTAGCTTTGTACGACACCTACGTAAAGAAATAGGGTAGCCATTGTGTTCTTCGGAAATCGCTATAAATATAAGAATAAAGGATACTATAAAAGTTTACCTCCTTTTTCCACCTCGTTGAACACTATTTTTTTGAAAATAGAATACTAATAATGTTCTTTTCTTTCTTATACTATCTGTTATAATAAGGAATACTAAAAATACCCGATTTTCCTTCCGTCTGCACATTATCTTCTCCGGTACTCCATGACACCAAGATCATCCTTACAGCAATTTTGTATTTCGATTTAGAAAGGAAAAAGAATTTAACTTCGGGCGGGAATCGAACCCGCGATCTTTCCCTTTTTCCCTTTCCCTTTTTCCTATCTAAATCGATTTGAAAAGTTAGCATAACAAATGCTTCAAAATTCATTCAATTTTGTATTTGTAACCATATTTTGGTCATTTGGCGTCCGCTTATTATTGTTATTACGCCTTTTCCGAAAACGACTGCCGTCTGACCTCCTAAACCCAAAAAGAAAGTCAGCGCTAGAGTATTATAAATTGTTTAGCAGGTGCACCAACTAGTTGATGAGGTTGAACTGTTCATAAAAGATGTTGATTGCTCCTTATCACCTCTTTCTCCTAACAACAATTAATATTTTTTATCATTATCATTACACCATCATCATTCTCTGAGCCTTATACCAACCCGACTATCCAGTCTAACTGCGGGTTTGGTTGAACTTCGATATTTTCCGTGAAGCGACTGCCATATGACCTCCACATGGTTGTGGAGGTCATATGGCAGCAATTTGTATTGGCAATATCGAAGTTCTGCAGTTCGACTAGTCGGACTAGTCTACCCGTAATGGCTGCCATAGATGTTCGTATGACAACCGGGACCGACAGCTTAACGTGCTCTCCGAGCCACGACCAGACTAATGCCCTATTCATGCATACAAATATTTACACTGAGCGGGAATCGAACCCGCCTCTCCTACGTAGCAGGCTGTCACTGAACAACATAATATAATATTCCAACGAAGTCTTTAGTAAGCAATATTTAGGTATTTTCGGAGACAAGTAGTCGTTCATCAAATCTAGGGAAAATAAAATTATTACCTTATTACAGTGAGTGGTCGTTATTTATGCGTTGGTGTTGCCACTACCCACTCAGCGCTATCCTCCAATATAATTAGGAATGGGCCAAATAAACAAATATATTTTTCTCGTTGAAAATGGGTTTGTCTGTGTTATAGAATAATGGTAACGGGAATTAACTCTAGTCTCTATGGTATTTATTTCTAATTGTCTTATCTATACTAATATTATAAAGCTGAAGAGTTTGTTTCTTTGTTTGTTTGTTTGTTTGAACGCGCTTATCTCAGGAACTACAGCAGGCGGTACCCATTAATTTTATATCTGTTTATAATTGGCAAATAGGTACCGCCTGCCATAAAACTTTTTTCGATCTTTTACACAGCAGTCGGTTTTATTTTTAATAATTAGTTTTTTACCTTTTTATATTAGTGTTTCAAATATTTTTTTCTTTGTTACAGGAGAGCACACCTAAGAAGCTGCTTGGAAAAGTTAAAGGACATGGTACCACTAGGGCCCGAAGCCTCACGACACACAACCTTAGGATTATTAACAAAAGCCAAAAGATTTATAAAGGTAAGTGCTCACTGTTCTATTAAGATCTATTATGTACAGGATGCTTTTTTGCGTTGATTACTCTGAGCAAGTGCCCAGGGCCCCGCTGTTTTTGGGGCCCCGCTATTTTTGGGGCCCTCTATCTCATGAATAAAAAATGTTAAATTGCTCGATTGAGCTTTAATTTGTCACGATATACAACCCGCTTCAAAGATTATTGTAACTACTTTCGCGTCGGTAGATGGCGGTTGAGGAACACCGGAAACATGACCAAAAGGTGTGTTAACTGACATACACACAGGTGGAGCCGTAGGCTGGTAATGATCATCCATACTAATATTATAAATGCGAAAGTAACTCTGTCTGTCTGTCTGTCTGTATGTCTGTCTGTATGTCTGTCTGTCTGTCTGTCTGTCTGTCTATCTGTCTGTCTGTCTGTTACGCTTTCACGTCTAAACCACTGAACCGATTTTGATAAAATTTGGTATAGGGGTAGATTAGACCTTGAGAAAGAACATAGGCTATGTTTGGTAACCGACACCCACGCAGGCGGAGCCGCGGGCAAAAGCTAGTCTATTATGTAGTCTGAATAATCGCGAACTGATAATATCATACTATTGTAGAACTTTCTAGACGGTGCGCGTATTTCTACGCCTGTAACAATATTATACTCATTCAGCCTGGATTCAGCAACAAGACACATATACACATATCCCTTTTCTATCACTATTATTACGTTCCTACCCTAAACTTAAAAGCATCCAAAAATAGACGATTAACAAATCACCCTTGATGTATAGAACTTTTGTAATTACGTACTTGGATTTTAGAATGTTGATACTACAAATATTGCGAATCACAATTAGAATAGAGTTTCAATGAGTTCATTAGATTCTGAATAATGTATATCCACAGTATTATGACCGGAAATCACCCATATGTCCAAAGTCGCAAAGGGTGAAAATTATCAAAAGAGAAGTCGGTGGAAAAAAGTTGAAGATCAAGCCGGCAAGAATCGGGTTATAGAGACTGCAATATACGAACGTTTTTTTAGCTCTTATGTGAATTCTCACAATCGGTGAATGGATACAATCTTTCTTGATACAAGAAGGGCATTAGAAGGTTTCTGTAGGGTCGCCAGCACGAGTGTAACACCCCTGGTGTTGTATATACGTCCATGGTAACCACTTTCCATCAGGTGGGCCGTGTGCTTATCTGCCACTTAGGTGGTTTAAAAATATCTGTAACAGAAAGAGGTGTCGGAAACGGTGTCACGAGTTCAGTGGTTTTTTTTTTTCATCTCAAAATATGTTCTACGAAAAATACCCACGCGACTAGCAGTTTTGACTTCAAAAATATAATATTCTTCGTAGGAACTCTTTCTTCTCCGTCTCCTCCACAAGTTATTTTTTTTTTAAATTTTTTTTTATATAGGACACGTCAATTTGACTTCGCCTTGCCTGATGGTAAGCTGAGGGCAAATTCTTGGAAAGAGGGTCACCATTATAGACACGTACCATGCTACAATGGTGGCACTCAGCTTGACGGCCTCATCAGATGCTTTTTCACGCCCCGCTTAAAGGACCTGGGACTGTAGGAAGAGGGAAACACGTGAGCTGGTAAAGAATTCCAGGTCTTAATTGTGCGGCACAAGAAGGAGTCACCGAACCGCTTGGTTCTTGATGGAATATTCTGCACCGTATGCACCTTATCTTGGCTTTATTTGGGCGACTGCCGTCTAACCCTCTACCTTTTGTCCTAAACCGTATGTACATGAATATTTTATAAGCATTAAGCATACTCAATATTTTCACTTTACATGAATACCAAATCCATACGAAAATGTAAAATTATTCTATTACAGTAAATTTCATAGTGATGCCCAGCGTCCCATCTCTCCCCATATTTGGCCAGCAAACAAGAGCCGTTCCGTATTTTTTATACAATTATCTAATTACCCACATCTGGCCAAACAATCATATTACTCCTCCCCTAATCCAGTTTTTCAACTATTCCTCAGGAACAGATGTTATTTCACTATTTTTCGCCCATTTTCCTTACGTGGCTCTGTTACTTGTCAATTATATTAAGGCTCGTGCACACAGGCGTGTTATTATTGGTCGACTACGCAGAGACTACGCTCAGTGCAAATATTTGTATGCATGAATATGTCTATTTGCTGTCTGGGTGTTTCCGTGCCTCGGCGAACACGTTAAACCGTCGGTCCCTGTTGCCATACAAACATCTATGGCAATCGTTACGAGTAGTTAGAGCCCTCAAAAATTTGACTAGTCTAACTACAAAACTTCGATATCGCCAATTGGTCGTGGAGGTCAGATAGCAGTTCTGGCCCCCTAGGCAATTCGTTGCTCGGCGTATGATGGAATAGAATGACAAATGTATAGGATTTGACGTTTTTGACATTCGTTGACGCCTGTCGTATAGAGGTCATAGAGGTCCCCTAGGGGCTGTTGCTTCACGAAAATATCGAACTTCAGCCGCATCACAGTTGAACCGGTAAGCCGACACCAACTAAGTTGGTTGAATATCGCATTCGTTATTCCGATAATGCGGCCCCATTCATTCGAAAATTCTGTTTAGATACTACCAAATGTCAAATACGAGACGATTCTCGCGGGTTCGTCGCTTACGCCCCCGGTGGTCGACGCCCCCGTGGCCGAGGCCCCCGAATACAAGTTTGTACTGTTTCTACTTTTGCACAACCCTGTAGGTCAATGGCTGGGTCGGGTTTTGGATGGGTGACCGTTATTTACATTACGAGGTTAAGCAATGTTGGCTGGGTCAAGGTTTGGATGGGTGACCGTTCGTTACATTAAGAGGTTAAGCTAATTGGCTGGGTCAGGATTTGGATGGGTGGCCGTTCGTTACATTGCGAGGTTAAGCTTAATTGGTGGACGAGCAAGCGGCAATTGTTTCTGCGAATGTTTAGACGAATCAAGGTTTTTTCTATCCTTTCCATAATCGTACCAGGCAAGAAATTCCCCCCGTCTAAATGACGCCTTAGAAAGTGGTGGTGAGGTCCCAGATAAATATTAAATGGCCAAAAATGAGAAGGGCGTTTTCTTTTTAAACTTTTTTCATTAGACAGTGAAAGGACTTGAAGGTATATTTGGAGGCTTTTAGACGTCAGTGTTGCCGTCAACGACATCCGGATCCTGTTTCGCGTAATAGTTGGGAGAATACCTTTTGTCGGTAGATGGATGTTGGCAGTATATCAAGGGAACGTGTTGGGGAAGTCCCCATATTTGTGATGAATTGCTGTGGTGGAGAAAAAAAATTGAAAGGTTATTGTAGTGAGTTTTTATAGTAATAAAGTGGGAAACTTGCAGTCATTCAGACTGAGAGTAAGCGGTTACCTTAGCTAATAGGTGTTGCAATAGTGATTGAGGATTTTTTTAGAGAGACTTAGTAACCGAAATTATGTATTAGTATTCCTGATAAACCAACAAGACAGCCTCTGTGGAGTGGCTTAGTGAACGCGGCCGCTACGCAGGAGTCACGGGTTCGATCCCCGCTCAGTGTGAATATTTGTATGCATAAATATGGGTTTTTGCATTGGTCTGGTCGTGCCTCAGAGAGCATGTTAAGCCATCGGTCCCAGTTGCCATACGAACATCTATGGCAGTTATTACGGGTAGTTGGGAGTCCTAAAAAGTCCGCAACTTGTCTAGCTGCAATGCTTCGATATCGCCTTATGTCACCATTGGGTTGGATGGCAGTCGCTTCACGGAAAATACCGAAATCCAGCCAAATCCGCAGTTAGACTGGTTAAGCGGACCCTGGACTTCGAGGTAAAAAGTTCGAATGCAACTGGAACTATAGCTAGGATGAAAAATACAAAAAAAACTTTATTCGTCTTCGTCCCGTGTTTAATCCTCGTTTTCCACAAAAATAACTACAAATCCTTAGAAAATCGACAGTAAAACAATAATTACATCACATCCCAACAATTAATATCCCAATCATTTCCAAATCTCGTTCGTATTTCACTTACTGCACTGCACAGTAGTATTCACAAACAAAAGGCTCGGCAAAGGGTTCGCGCGCTTCCGCCCGACGTCGTTTCCGGCCCGCCACTTCCGTCCTACCCCCCCCCCCCCCTCTACTAACTCCTCCCCCCCCTCCTCTCCTTCGGAAAGATCTCCGAAGGTTCCCCTTGTTGAGGCGTGTTTTTTTTTCAACTACGTATGCTTTCATGGTTAATGGTAAGTGCTTTATCATAGAAACTTTGCTCGTCTGAGGAAATGTGTTCAGATGTGTGAGAATGAGTGAGTGTGTGTGTATGTGTGATAATGAGTCGATGATTATGTGTGTCTGTTAGTGTTAATTCGTGTTTGTTATTCATTTGAGTTGAAAAATAAGTTTAGTTTAAAGATCAGGATCCGCTCGCGTATTCTTCCTTCGCATAATTTGACTTTTACACGACTGCCGTGTGACACCACAACACCTAAATTAAAGTCTGCACTAGAGTGTCATGTTTGCAAGAGAGGTTGGGTTCCGAACATCGTATTGCAGCCAAAAGATACTAAAATTAGTAGATGGATACATAATTTAAAGTTATAAATATTGGAGCAAGTATTGTTTATACCACATAAGTGGCAGACAAACATACGGCTCATCTGATGGGAAATGGTTACGGCCTATGGACGTATGCAACACTACTAAGGGCGTGACACTCGTGCTGCCCTATAAGAACTATTGCAAAAAACTTGAACCATGGTATCGACAGAGGGTTCCAAGCTTGCAAAATTTTCCCTTCACGTACTTAATGGCACTTAGCTCAAAATAGGCAAAGTGCCGGCAAATTTTAACAAAAACATTGTGCCCCCAAAACATGGTCCATTTTAGTCCCTCAAGCAATTTGGTTTGTCAAAAACTCACGGACTGGGACAGAAATTTTAAAAAGTTTGATATAATTTATGAAGTTGAAATTAACTTAGTCTAATTGTTGGTTAATTGAATTTTCAACTTTGAGTTCAATTTCACGTTCAATTTAGATTCAACTCACTTTCATTAACTATGGTAAATTCATGACAACTGCTTTTAGAGGAGGCTTGTTTTTTGACGATTTTACCCCTTTAATTTAATCTCTTGGGGTTTATGGGGTCCTGCTAACATCTTTGCAAGCTATGCCAGCTTCAAAACTACGTACCCGTACAATTTGGAGTAGGTATTTGGACCCATAAAAAATACGTATTTCAACTCTCTGGACTTTCTTCTTCAAAATATAATAGTCAATATACCCGTTGCCCCTTTTTTTTCCTCCAAACTCCTCCAAATTCTTTCAAACCTCTAAAATTCGGATAAAATATGGTCTTTTAGACTTGCTAATCAACGAACTACACTCTGATGCAGGCTTCTTTTCGTGGTTTTGAGATTAGATGGCGGTTATTCCCTTATTATGAAGCAAAACAAGCCAAATATAATATTTTGCAAGCGAACACCGGGCTCGAGATGAAGGCAACCGATCCGTAGTAATCACACCAAATTGAGACGTAAAGCTTACAGCTCTTTTACTATTCCTTTAGCTCAATTAAAAAAAATATATCCCTACTTGAAACAACTATAAAAATCTATCCAATTCACTACAGTAAAGATTACAAAACTTAGTCACACACACATCATTCTTATTCTACCCTGTCCATCCCCAAAAAAGGTATTTCCCCCAAATCTTTTATCCGAAATCGGAATATCGACCCAGGGTGTCAAAGATGAGCGATGGCTTGCGACTGAGGCTCGTATCGTATATTGTCCGGAATGGTGTTCGGTGTGTTGTACGGCGCGTCCGACCGTCCGGTCCGGCGGCGGCCGGACGGCCGTGAGCGATGACCGGACACCGGACACGGTGCGCATTCGTCACCGCGCTATTGTGGAAAGAGCGGTACTATGAGTATGTTCAATATTTCACTTTGATATTTAATAGTGTGGTGTGAACCTAGATAATAATATTATTAGAAAAATATTAGTTATAGATTGAAATAAAAGCACTTTTAAACGGATTCTATCTCGATATATTTGTTATTATTTACTTTTAGCCCGACGTTTGGGCTACTTTCAGCAGCCATGGTAAAATCTAAAGATGATATTTGCGTAAACTTCAGAAAGTTTCATATTAGTTAGGTTGTGTATGGAGTCCCACCAAGTTCTTTAGAGCTTAAGTCAGCAAATCGGTGCACCTGCTGATTATTCGAGGCTCTGGTGCAAACTTACTTCTTAGGATTGGTTCAGGAGGCAGTCGTGCCCATAAAACGAAAGAAAACTAAGAAGCTCGCTCTCTTACACATCCGTCCCTTATGGATTGGTTTATCTAAGGTTTTTCGCATTGATCACCATCTAATTCCTCATCCCCCGAAAGAAAAACCTGCGCCAATTCTTCACCCGTTAATAATCAGAGTCACCGTCTTGTTGGCAAGGCTGACTTGTGCCTGTTTATAATTAGACCTACAAAAAACTCACACATTTCTCGAACTACTCACGTAAACTCGAGAACACGTAGTAACTCTCACTTTCCCTCCCCGCTCAAGTCGTACATCTCCCTCCCGCGACACTATTCGTTTTACACGTCACATTAAACATGACGGCGGTGCTGACCGTACAGATATGACGTGTGTTGTATTGTACTGTTTTTGCTGACCATACAATTATAATGGCTGAGCATTTTTCTTGATAATGGTGTTCAAGGGTGGTGGAGGGTATTTGTAAAAAAAGTTGAGCTTAAGTTTGAATGTATGTAGTTCAGATTCCTTTTATTATTATTAAATTAGTTTTTTCCCTGGGCTCCGCCCACGTAAAATATTAAAATAGTGGTTATTTTTTTGCAATTTACAATATTTTCTTAATGTTTTTTTATATATTCCGAACCTCCTATAATATAGGTACTATCAAAATTTTACCCGAATCACTCAATGAAATAAAACCAAAAATAAAAAAGCGATAGAATACGTAAAAACTGCTAGAAAATTATTAAAAAAAATTGAATAAATGTCTCAAGTTATGAATTAAAAGGAAGGTAGGGTTAGGGTTATGAATGCAATGACATTAATGAAACTGTACTGTATTGTATGCGGGGGTATGTATATTGGGAGAGGCCTATGTCCAGCAGTGGACTGCAATAGGCTAATTGATTGATTGATGAATTGAAAGGGGAAATGGAATCCCCATTCCCATTACAAAATTGTAAATTCAAATTCAATTCTTTCTTCAATTCATATTTTTAAACAACTTTCCTAATTATTGTTTCCTAGCGAAGCAAGACATGAAAGAGACAAAAAATAGGAAACCAACGCAGAGTGAATGAATGTAAATTATAATTAACCCTTCAAATTCCACAAAGCACATCTGACAGTACAGTTTCATTAATGCCATTGCATTCATAACCCTAACGCAGTTTATCCCTTCGCAGAGACGTCGCTTTCAATTAGACACGCTAGTTACAATCTAGTGATGTCACTCGCATCCCGGAGTATTCCCGCATTCGAAATTTAAACCTCGCCTTTTGTTCGAAATTCCGAATTTAAAATTCGTTTTTCAACGCTGTCAATGTAACTGTAGACTGTAGAAGATATTAGTGTATGTGTATTGTGTGTTTGTGTGTGTGAGTGCAGGGTGGACCTGTTAATGTCATTGCAATAGAGCCTCTGACGCGGCTTATCCCTTCGGATGCGCCGGTTTCAATTAGAGACGCTAGTTACTGCTAGTGATGTCAGGTGTGTTGTTTTTGAAAATTCCGGATTTTAATAGCTTAATTGGTGTTGCGAGTGAATTTCAATATTGGAAATGGTTGAGCGCTTTTCGTATGTGCCGTTATACGTATTTAATGTTTTTCGGCAAATTCAAAATCTGTTTCGTAGTAATATAGCCTATCGTCCACTACTAGAAATATTGAATATAGTATTAAAACTTTATTTTAAATTGGAACGTCTCATATCCTTGATGATGTAGGCAAAAGTATCTTAATTTATCACATTTCGTCTACTATGTTTTCGACCACCAAGATCTTCAGTCATAACGGTACCTACAAGCCAGTTTGTTGATTATCAACGACATAATAACACTGGTTTCCTTCTCATAGTTAGGTGGCAGTAAAACTAACTAGTTAACAGGGCTCCCACACACAAGCCAGCTTTTTATAGGATAAAAAATGTCACCAGGACACAAAATAGACTAGGAAAGATTATTATTGAACAGAATATCATAAATACCAGGTCGCCTAATTTCATAACTACCTTACAAATAAATTTTCCCTAAAACCTCCATCAGGTTTAGGCATAGCCGGCATCGAAGGGTAGCTGGTATAATTTTAACTTAGTCTATTTCTGACGTGAATACCCTATTACACGCGAGCTTCGTGTTAGGTCACTATAGTACGCGCCAGTTAGTGTGGCAAAAGAAAGTAATAACTAATTGTTAGTATCGAATTATTCACATCTCTATGTATATCGATAATACCTTCTATTTTTATTACTAGACTGTACAGAACAAAAATCTCGAACCCGTAACTGAAAACTTGTCTAGAGTGGCTGAAAGAAAAAAGAATGTACCTCTTTATCATTTACTAGCTGACCCTGCGAACTTCGCATCCCCAAATTTTATACCACTCACGTGGTATTCAGATCCAGTTCCCGCTGCACCTTCTCTTGATTTTTTCATAAAAACCTTGGCCACACAATAACGAACTCAAAAAGAAAAAGAATTATCCAATTTGGTGCAGTCATTTAGAAGTTATGCGCGTACATACATTTGGGGGGTTTTTATTTATATAGATAAATTTACGTTATATTATAATCTCGAAATTAAAAGCGAAATATACAATTAACTTTTAGTATTTCACTTCCAAAATTTAATTAGGTATGTACGTAATAAGCCTTAAATTGTGTATTTCTAAGCAAACTTCTATTTAATATACATATCAAATCCACAGCTTTCACGATGTCTATTCTAAACCTAAAGAATTCTTTAAAAATTTGGTGAACACCTCTAAATCCCATTCACTAATGTACCTTTCTAGTATGCCTGGATTAGCCCTAATAGATTACTAAGCCTAAAAGAGTCTACAAAAACAGAAATCTATTATATTCTAGCGAATGAAATAAGCCCAGTAAAAACCTATCATTCAATAAATGAATCCGAGCAATCTCTTTAGCGGCTTAACTCACTGTTTTTTCAAGCTTTTATTTTTAAATTTAATATACAGTACGCTTTTAAACCCACACGCGTATACAGATAAAATAATATTGAAAACCTCGAGTCTTTCATTAAATTTGAATAAACATCGGTTTTTTTGTTTAAAATCCCTAATAAATTAATCCTTGGGTAAATAGATAAACGTACAGAATAAATTATATTTATTAGTAGCAATGGCGGAGGGTGAAAATTTTGAAAACGAAAGCCAGTGGAACAATTGAGTATAAATGTAAACATCACGGCTTCCTTTTATAGAGCAAGCTGGCAGGAATCGGATTATAGGGGCACTTTGCCACTGTTAGGTAATTACTCCCGGAAAAGCCGACACAGCAATCAAAAATATTAAGCGAACTGGAGACTGGGCAATCCCTGTGAAGATAATTATGATAGAATTAAATCTATTGTATATGTAGTCCCACCAATGCGAATTGAGAATCAAAAATACGTAATTAAAACTATTACCTGGTAGATCTCAGAAAGATTTTTGGCTTCCATGAACACGACGGCTCTGAAGTCCACGGGTTCGGGCCATTCATGCATGAGGTCTTAGGTTCTATTTCCATTTTAGCCAATTTTTTTTTCTAATTCTGCTCTCCTAAGTCTAGAAACATGTCCGGGATATGTATTAATGTACATACAGCGCACATTTTTCCCCTACGGATCAGAATAAAAAATAAAAATCTTTCTTCCCCTTCATCCTAGCGTTAATTCCCAGTCGCATCCGAAGCTTGCACCTCGAAGTCTGGGTTCCGCTTTACCAGTCTTAACTGCGAATTTGGCTGGACCTAGATATTTTCCATGAAGCGACTGCCATCTGACCTCTACAACCTAATCTATATTTTCAATATTCATAAAGTATAACAATAGATGAAATTATTCAAAAATTTAAAGTCACGTATTTCGAGCATTAGATCCCGGCACGTCCCACCCCTAGTCAGGGTACGCTGACATATTGAATTTTAGCTGAAAATTGAAGGCGCGGGTATAGGCATGTCCCTTTGCGTCCGGAGATTCCATCCGTAATGATTATTTCGTGAACCTGAATACGCCCGGGAACAGTCTTTTATTAGGTCGATGACGTCACGGGATTGTCTCGTTCGATTGGAGAAGGGTTAGAATGAACTGACGGTAAGTGGAGTGTTAATTGATGAACGATTGACGTACTAATGCAAATGTACATTGATTATTATGATATGATTGAATCAATTGAAATAAATAAATATTGTAGGAAATTCTAAACAACGCTATCTATACGCAAAGTAAACATAGCTTAACTAGCTTGTGTTATGGAATCTAGAATGCGGATAAACATAATCAGATAGTTTTGTAAATACACAACATATCTAATATATAACAATTAATGCCACTTTTCGTTGTTATTTTATAACTCAAGAACGGCTGAACCGATTTGGCTAATTTTAGTCTTGAAATATTCGTGGGTGTCCAGGGAAGGTTTAAAGGGTGAGAAAATAGGTGCAGCGGGAACAAGAAAAATATGGCGGTACGAAGTTCGCCGGGACAGCTAGTTTTTACATAGAAACACCCAGACTAATGCAAATATACACATACAATTCATACATACAAATATTTGCACTGAGCGGGAAACGAACCCGCGCCCTTTTCGTAGTAGTCGAATGTTCTACCGCTACACCACATAGGCCGTATTACCTAGAATTCATTCATATTACAAGAATTCATTGGACTCCCTAAATACCCTAAAAATAACCCAGTAATAAGACCCAGTCCATATAAATTATAAGTGGAAGTACGATCTCACTATAATCTATTATGACGCGTCGAGGCGTAGCGAATCTGTAAGTTTTCCGATTAGCGGGGCCCACCCCTCACGTCCGGCCGTACCCAGCCCCGCGGGGTTGCCTGACTCCCTACCCAGCTCCACATTCCCGCGGAAATTGTAAATCTTGTTGTTACTCCTACAGAAATTTACTAACCATAATGGCTAAAGGGGAAAATTGATAATAACTTTGGTAACTCGCAAATATATGATCGGTAAACAAAATAATATTGGTTATGTTTTGAAATATTTCTCTGCTGTTCCCCGTGGCTTCGTTGGAATGGAATTCGTATCCCATTCTCGGAACTCATGGTGAGAATATTTCTGTTGCTCGCGACTTAGAATGGTATTTTGATCCCGGTCCCGTCGCATGGGACCCTATTACATGGATAAGAAGTAGCCTATACTATAATCTATTCCTGTATCTTTCAGCCAGATCCGTTTTGCCGTTTAAGCGTGATTGAGTAACAAACAAGCATATCTTTACATTTTTAGTATTAGTAGAAAAATTGTAGTGGTAGCCAATAATTCTTATCTATATTAAACAGAAATGAAGCCTGGCGTTAACCCGAAACTAGACTAATTAGTCTACTTTAATGTAAGCACTAGCGCAGGGCGCCTATGGCACGCGTGCCAAAGATGGCACGTGGCACAATTTTTTGGGCACGCCACCACGAAATAGGTATTTAGATGCGCCCTTGCCATATCTTAGGCGCTAGAAAATGAACGAACAGACGAACTTTTTTTTATAATTGGACTATCCCATATCATCATCATCATCATCATCATGCACTTAATATTACCACCAGTGATACCCCCAAATTAATCTTGGGGTAAATTTATTTGAAGTCGGCCAGATCAAATGTATAATAATCGAACATCAATTTTTCTTTAAAATCTGTTCAGTAGTAGGCGTGAAAGCGTAGCAAACAGACAGACTATGTTTCGTGTTTTCTAAATTTTTTAACTTTGGGTAGGGTGGGGCAAGCCCCTTGCCAAAAATAGCGATAGAATCCGTTAAAAAGTGGTTTTATATCAACAAATATATTTTAGTAAAATATGGCGGTATATAATAGGTGTTTAACGTTTTATTTTAATTAAACAATGCGATTAGCATTCTGATTATCGCAGTATGAAATATGACACGCATAGGGTTGCCAGTTGCCAGTGTTGCCACGTAACTTTATCAGTTTCCTTAATTTATGACTTTGATAACTTGGAATTAAATATTATAAGTGGTAGCCATGCTCGGAGGTAGCCAACACGAGTGAGAATTGGAAGGTAACACCCTCTCACTTAATTTAAGCATTTATTATTATTACAATCGACCGGGGGTTGAAGTTTGACCACGCTATACACATAAACAACTAGCTGACCCCGCGAACTTCGTACCGCCTAAATGAAAAACCGCTCGACCGATTTTGTGCAAACTTCACATAAATCATCTACTAAATAGTCCTAACAAAGCCTAAACATTTGGTTTCGATAGGTGAGCCCGTTCTTGAGTTATAAAATTACAACGAAAAGCGTCATTGATTTTTATATACATGGGTGTATAAGACCCATACATTTTTGAAATGAACCATGTATTCGACAAATAAGTACGAAAAGAATGAGCTCTAAGAGAACTACGTAACTTCACGCCTGTAATTCTCTAGAAAGGGTAGACAGAAGCAGTTGTAGATAATAAACAACACAACACATAAAACATAAGTAAAAATAATGTTAATGCAATATCATACGTACATACTCGTACATACATATATTCACGCCTTTGTTCCTGGAGGATTAGGCAGAGGAGAATTAATACCTTAAAATAAATAATTAGCAACCAAATAGAAACCGTAAAGAAGTGTATTAACTTCAAATACCTTAAAGACTGACAAACAAGCTTAACTAAAAATGAACCATTATAGCTCCTCCTGTAATTATCCCTTTCTATTTAGGCTTCGAGCTTGATGGGACAGCCCTGGCATTAGCGTGTATGTCACACACGGTCTGTATACCCTGTCTGCTAAATTAATAGCCCAGTTTTGATAAATGTGGCTCTATGCGATATTCGTATCATGCAACACTACAATGGCGTCTGTAAAAACTGTGTTTTTGACTTATAGCAGTATCGCATCGGGTGATATAATTTGTCAAAAGGAGATTATATCAAAACTTTGTTTTATTGTACAGGGAGTTATTTTGTTGCGATGTTTTTAAAAGTCGAAATAGGGTCACAGTTTATATATTTTATATTAACGCTCACCGACTGTTACCTACCTTAAATAGTTATTTGTTATACAAGAGTGCAAAGTTGCTTTTTAACCGCGTGCTCATTTTTGATGACCGAGCAAGCGAAAGATTCTAAATTTGAATCACGAGCGTAGCGAGTGATTCACAAATTAGAATCTTGAGCGTTAGCGAGGGAATCAAAAGAGCACAAGGTGAAAAATCTTTGCACTCGAGTGCAACACGTAACTTTTCATCCCACCTCAGCGAGGAAATAATGAAATGCTTCTCCTTCCTAGCGTTAATTCCCAGTCAGCATCCGAAGCTTTCACCTCGGAGTCCGGGGTCCGCTTTACCAGTCTTAACTGCGGATTTGGCTGGACCTCGATATTTGCCGTGAAGCGACTGCCATCTGACCTCCACAACCCAATGATGACATTAGGCGATATCGAAGCATTGCAGCCAGACCGTTGTTGTTGAAATTTTTAGGGCTCCAACTACCCGTAACGACTGCCATAGGTGTTCGTATGGCATCCGTGACCGACGGCTTAACGTGCTCTCCAAGGCACGACCAGACCAATGCAAATACCCATTTTCATGCATAAAAAATATTTGCACTGAGCGGGGATCGAACCCGTGCCTCCTGCGTAGCGGCCGCGTTCAATACCACTACGCCATGGAGGCTGTATAATATGTGTATTAATACTAGTAATAAAATACAACAAAATAAAAATTCAACAACAATGTCAACAATATGACGTGAAAAAAATTGATGCGCGCAAAGCAAATTAAAAAAAAAGTACACCAAGGAGGTTACGAGTCTGAGTTTTTCATGAATTAAAAAAAAGTTGTATGATAAATTCGGCACCATAGAGGTAGAAGTAAATAGGTTTAATGATGTTTTGAGTCCACAAACCTAGTACACACGATGTTCTAAATTCAAATTTACTTTACCTCTCTAGAGGATAAAAACGACTTTTCCGCTCAGTTATCGAAGAGCAAAAATAGTCTTTCCGAGATGGTGGGATGAAAAATAAATTGATCTCAACTGGTCTCCTACCAGTAGACGAATGGGCACCTTCATAGGGGACGAATAGGACCTACACCGGGGACGAATGGGTACCTACATAAGGGACGAATCTTTAACTTTAGACGAATTTAGGAGACCATGGGTCCGCTACCAAAATATATAGGTATATATCGCAAGCAATTCTCGTACATTCCGTTGACGTTCTCGTGTAAAGAATAAGTTATTTATTCGTTGTCGATTTCTGGTGACACTGACTGATGGCCGGCATCCATTCGTGATACCTACACTTTGTGTGGAAGATTTAGTGGATGTCAAACTTGGCCAGGTTTTTGTTCGGTATGCTTTCAACGGTCGAAACGGCAACGTTGTTTAGATGCTGTAACATTACTGGTAACGATATTCGATAGACTGATTTATTGCTGATATATTTAAATGTAATGAGGCTTATTTTTTGTAAATGATATTTGTTTTATATTCTTGAAGGAGTAGACATCGGTAGTATTTTTATAGTATTAGCAGTATTTTTTGCTGTGTTGGTTCCTGGTAGAGTAGAATAGGTCTACCCCATCTCTTCCTGTGGGTGTTGTATAAGGCGACTAAGGAATAGGGATGTTGTCTATCCGGCAGTAAACGTACCTATGTCCAATAAGTGTCCGCTTGACGGCAGTAGGCTCGCCCCCTATTACGTGGGACCAACAATCATAGTTGGCGAAATGTGGGTGATAATACACCTCTGCCTATGTATGTATGAGTATTTTTAGTCAACGTAGTAAAGAGCGATTCATGTTTATTTTTTCATATAAATAATAATAAATAATAAATATTCCACAACATTCTACACAACGCTTTCTAGACCCATGGTAAGCTTAATTAGCTTGTGTTATGGAATCTAGAATGCGGATATACATACTTAGATACTTTGAGACCAATGCAATTTTTATATTCATGCATACAAATATTTGCACTAAGCGGGGATCGAACCCGCGCCTCCTGCATAGCAGCCGCGTTCACTACCGCTACGCCACAGAGGCAGTCGCCATATAAGTATACACTCATGCGTTTTTATTTTAGAAGGAGTAAATAGAGGTGTAAATATTACAGAACTATATTTTTTGTCATACGTAATAGAGTTATCACTGGCAACATGGCACTTTTCCAGACTGTTTTAGTACTACGAACCGTATTAAGGTTCCTTCCACATTAATTTCTTCAAATTTTCCAAAAATTTTCCGATTCGGTTATCAAGCCTAAGACTTTATGCAATGCAGCCGCAATCGCGACCACTGACCCACTGCGCAAATACAAAATTCCATTTGTTATTATTATAACATGTTTTTATACTAATATTCTCTATTACGTAAAACCGAAAAGAGTTTAATAAATGTACGTATCAACACGTCTACAAACCCCTCAGGTCAAAACAAGCATGAATAAATACCCCCGTATTCAGTATGACTATCTAACATTTCAACGTCGATTAAATATTAAATAGGAATGGTGCTAAAAACAGTAATTTCCCCTTATTTTTGCCGACAACTCAATTTGGCCGCGTAAAATGAGATTGTCAGTGTCAATTTGTGCCGCGCTCGGTGTGACGTCACAGCCAATTTCATAGCATCCCCTCTAACATAAGGATTCCGCCGATATCTACGGTTTATTAACTAAAACTTCCATCTATTTTTTTGCGTTTGAGATGTAAATTAAATCTTTTAGTCTGGTTTTATGTAAGCCTTTTAGTTGAATCAAAGTGCAATAGGGAAAAATCTAGAAGCGAAATATCAATCACTGATTAATCCAGGCGCGGTCGCAGCTTGAAGTTTTGGGGGGGACACTTCGGAAATTCCTTAAGAAATTTAACTTCCCCTCCCCTCGTACTGGGACTTTTCAATATGACGTGCATGGTTTGTGGGGGGGGGGGGGGTCATGTCCCTTGTGACCACCCCCCTCGGACCGCGCCTGGATTAATCACGAAACTATAACACCTACAAACTTGAAATTTGGCAGGTAGGTTCGTTATAGAGTGTAGACATCTGCTAAGAACGGATTTTAATAAACTCTACCCCTAAGGGGGTAAAACGAACTCCACGCGTACGAAGTCGCGAGCGGCCGCTAGTATTTTATCCTACTAATATTACCTATAAACGCGAAAGTTTGTAAGAATGTGAAGATTAATGTGAGGATGTAGGGTACGCGAGAGTAACAAACATGTTACTCTTTCACGTAAAAACTACTGAATGGATTTTAATGAAACTTTACAATAATATAGCTTATACATCAGAATAACACATCTTCTAACATATAAAAATCAAAGCCACTTTTCGTTGTTAGTTTATAACTCAAGAACGGCTGAACCGATTTGGCTAATTTTAGTCTTGAAATATTCGTGGGTGTCCAGGGAAGGTTTAAAGTTTGAGAAAATAGATGCAGCGGGAACGGGAAAAATATGGCGGTACGAATTTCGCCGGAACAGCTAGTACGCTATATGAGCGATGAGCGGGATCAGAATTCCACGCGGGTGGGGCTGCGGGCAACAGCTAGTAGGTATGTTATAACAAAGACTTGTCGTAGTCAACTAGTTTCATAAGCTATTCGTTTAAAAGACTAGCTAACTTTTATACTACACAGCACCGTTCAACTAGCTTCCTAAATTATATTCAGCCATCTTTTCGAAGCGAATAAGGAAGTGAGTGAGTTTGAGATACTAACGTTTGACTATTTGCCTAGCCTCTCTGATATTTTTATCTTTGCAGTGGCTACTGCGAAGAATTGGGCTAAGGTAGCCAAAATATTAAATGCTACAAAATAAAAATAAATAAATATTGTAGGACATTCTACACAACGCTATCTATACTAAATGATATTATTAAGTATATTCGAGGAATTCAAGGCAGAATTTTGTCTTAATAATGCCAAATTCTACTGCCACCATCTTTTATTTTATGGCAATAATAAACAATTTTGTTGAAAGGACAATATCTTCGTGTTATTTATTATATAGCAACATTATCTACACAATGGTATTCATTTAGAATTTCAAAATTGTACAATTACGGACGAGAAACGGTCAAATTTGGCCGAAAAGTAATAAACGTTTCTTAATCATTATTACAATTGCTACCTCGAGGGGGAATTCAAAATTGATTCTCTGTGAGTTCAAATTTCTATGATTATTCGTTATCTTTTTAACCGACTTCTAAAAGAAGGGGTTCTCGATTTGATTGTATTTTTTTCTTCTGTTTGTTGTCTTTTGTGAGCTGACTTTAAGTAACCGACTTCAAAAAATGAGGAGGTTCTCAATTCGTCGGAATATTTTTTTTTATGTATGTTCACCGATTACTCAAAGACGCCTGGACCGATTTACACATTTTTTGTTTGTTTGATAGGTTATACTTCTCAGGTGGTCCCATGTAAATTTTATCAAAATCGGTCAAGCAGTTTATGAAATATGAACAAAAATCGGTTGACGTCGGTTTTTTTAATTTTTAATTTAGTGATTATTATAATTGTGAACTTACAAATGTTGACTTTCGTATTTGTTTTGTTACAGGTATGTTATGGTTGAGTATGAAATACGTCATTGTTATGGTAACTTTATTATAGTGGTCCCCACCCATTAAGATCTTCGGAGCCTTGCCACCTAACCTGCAAGCTGGTACACCTACTGATCAACGGACGAGACCCTGACGTAGCGACTATTCCAGTTGCAGCTTGCACCTTGGAACTTGGAATCCACTCTCTTAAGAGTGCGCATAAAGCTAGAAAAAAATCAGATTTCACCCGCACCCCTCGCACGTCCCGCTCTCGCCTGTCGTCGCTCCGGCAAGTCCGCCACCTATTTTGTGTGGCAGCGACCCGCCATGTATAGTTTGAAGGCGCACAGTATACCCAAAATACTCAGATAAAATTGTCAAAATACGAGTTGCATCATTAACTATCTACTTTGGAAACACAATAAATTTCTTTTTGGTAAAAAAAATATTTCTGATAAAATGAAAAGGTAAGTAAGTAAGTAAGTAAAGGAATATGTCGTCGTTGCGCTTGCCAAAACCTCTATGTGTTTTTGGTCGAGTTTTCAGGAGAGACATTAAACTGTTTTATTACATAATTGATGATCAAAAAACTAAAAATGTAGTATGATGCCAAAAAATATTTTGCATGAACTGAGATATAAGTGAAAATTATAAACGGTACTATCCATCCACAATATTTTTTTTTTCCATTTTGATACACATATCAGAATTATCTTCCTAGCGCCATTTCTTACAAGTGAAAAATATATACATATCAGATTTGTTATGGACCTCAATAGGATTTATATAAGGGATAAATACTGACAGATGGCAAGGTACATAACATACGAAGTAAATAAATACCCACTATAAACTTTATTAAGGCATACAAGTAAAAAAAATAAAAGTAGTACAACTGTTCCGTGTACAGGGTCCTACTAACACCTTTGAGACCCAAGCCAACCTCACTTGCTAGTCGGTGCACATGTTAAACAACGGACGAGGTTCTGGTGCCGATTTTCCTCTCGGAGTTGGGAACTAATTGCTGATCGTTCCTGGAATAGCCGATAATACGATAATCAGAAAAGAAGAGCAAATCTCCGAGTTCCGAGGTGCACATTATGCTGCCAATCCCTATCCCTACTAATATTATAAATGCGAAAGTAACTCTGTCTGTCTGTCTGTCTGTCTGTCTGTCTGTCTGTCTCACTCTTACGACTAAACCGCTGAACCGATTTTGATGAAAGGCGAATGGGCGTTTCGTCCCATATGGTGTAACACTTTTTGACCTATATCAAATGAAAGGTCTCAATGAGTGTATTATTTTTTTGTATGGACATAAATCTGTATTTCGTGCAGGGTAAAAGTTGTGGGGGTTTCAGTTACTAAGAAAGTATTTAATTTATTTTAAATAATTAGTGTTTTTATGACAAAATACTTATTTATTTATGCTATTTTTACCCGACTATGTTAAAGCCATAGGAGGATTATGATTTTGACAGGCTATGTATGTATGTATGAACTATGTATGTATATTCACTAATTCCCTCATAGCTCTTCAACTACTAATTAGAACTGGACAAGTAAGGTATTGTTAGAAGTGTCTTGATCGTCCACTTATTATAGGCTATATAATGTGTCACTGAATTTAATGTGGCGCCCTCTAGCGGTCATAAAGTACTGCGTTAAAAAATAAAATTGAGGTGAATATACCGTGTTTGATATCAAATTAAAGGCCTTAATTAGTACATTTCAAATATGTATAAATTATTGGGATTTTTGAATGAAAGGACATCACCCATTTTAGTCCAAAATTGAAAGTGCCGGCCAAAGAAAATAAATACGATATTCCGTTAGAACTTGTCCTCGCTAGCATTTTCTATTACCACGTCAAAGTTGAGGGACCACTGCGCTTGGTTTTATTTGAATTTAAAAATCTTGGAAACATACATTTTTTATGATACGAATTATTAAAAATAAATGAAAAACTTTATACTATATTGGAACAATAGTTAATAAAAGCAATAAAAAATAACCCCATATTGCACATCGTTGTATTTCGTCCATTTATTTAGGTCCATAATGGAAAGTGCTGGCCAAAGTACCTATACAAATATGAAATTCCGTTAGAACTTGTCCTCGTTAGCATTTTTTACTATGGCGTCAAAGCTGAGGGACCACTGCTCTCAGTTTTATTTGAGTTCAAATATCTTGGTACCATACATTTTTATCATATGAATGATTAAAAACGAATAAAAATCATTGTTCTATATTGGAAGAATAGTCAATAAAATCAATAATAAATAAACCCCATTCTGCACACCGTTGTTTTTCACCCATTTATTTAGGTCCAAAATTGAAAGTGCCGGCCAAAGAATACGAGTATGATATTCTGTTAGAGCTTGTCCTCATTAGCATTTTTTATTATGGCGTCAAAGCTGAGGGTCCACTGCCCGACTAACGGAATGTCATATTTGTATTCTTTGGCCGCTACTTATTTTCAATTTAGCACCTAAATAAATAGACGAAAAACAACGGTGTGCAGTATGGGGTTTATTTTTTATTAGTTTTATTAACTATTCTTCCAATGTAGCACGACATTTTTTATCCATTTTCAATAGTTTGTGTCATAAAAAATGTATGTTTTCAAGATTTTCGAACTCAAATAAAACCGAAGGAAGTGGTCCCTCAACTTTGACGCCCCAATAAGAACAAGTTCTAACGAAATATCTTATTTGGCCAGCACTTTCAATTTTGGACCAAAAATGTATGCAGCGTGAATAATGTTCTTTTGAAGCATTTATTATGCTAACTATTCAAATCGATTTAGAAAGAGAAAATTAAAATATTGGTTTCTGCTTTTAATTTTTTTTGTTTCATGCTTTTTATATACCTATAATAATAGCAGGTTTTATGGAAATCGGTTCAGCGGTTACCACCGCTGAACCGATTTCCATAAAACCTGCTGTATCGTGATGTATAAATTATGACCTTTCATTTGATACCCAATACGGGTATATTTGAAAATAGATTAGATTTTGGATTGATTTTCATTCCTCATAATATATTTCAAATGGTTGAACCGATTTTTATGAAACATAGCTAAGAATACTCTCGACTAAACCATCTTTCGATCAAAAGAAACAGAATTGAATTCGGTTCAGCCGTTTGGGAGCTACGATGCTACAGACAGACTGACACACACGCACACACATACACACACACACACACACACACACACACACACTCACACGTCAAACTTATAACACCCCTCTTTTTTTGTTAAAAATATGTGATCGGTACAACCATGAACCATGTCAACCAGTAGGTGAATTAACCCTAGTTGAGTCAACCGTAGTTGTAATGACCGTCGGCGAAATGATACAAAACCGTAGAACTATACTGCAAAGCCTAATTGCACAAAAAATATTTTTTACATACACCCTTATAACTTTGGACCTGCACGAATTTCTGATAAAAATCTTTCATTTTTACACATAAATAGACTAAATGAACATGTTTACACTAGTCGCAACTTGTTACAAGGGTTGGGACGCAAGTCATACAAAAATGCCCGTTCTCCTTTGGTATAGAGGTAGATTAGACCTTGGGAAAGGACATAGGCTATGTTTGGTCGCGATAACCGACATCCACGCGGGCGGAGCCGCGGGCAAAAGCTAGTTAGTTATAAACTTTAGTTGCCTCTGAGCCCTTCCCCTCGGCGTCCGGGGTGCGCTTTTCCAGTCTTTTTTTTAATATAGGACACGTCAAATTGACTTCGCCTCGCCTGATGGTAAGCAAAGTCTCTGCAAAGAGGGTCACCATTACAGACATGTACCATGTTACAATGATGGCACTCAGCTTGACGGCCTCATCAGAATATGCTTTTTCACGCCCCGCTTGAAGGACCCGTGACTGTAGGAAGAGGGAAACACGTGAACTGGTAAGGAATTCCAAGACTTAATAGTGCGGCAGAAGAAGGAGTCGCCGAACCGCTTGGTTCTTGATGGAATATTCTGCACCGTATGCGGGAGGCGTCTAAGTCCTGCACGTGTTGTCCTATATAGGAAAGGAGAGGGTGGGATTAGTTGGAAGAGCTCATCAGAACATTCACCATGGTAGAGACGGTAAAATACCGCCAAAGATGCCATATCTCTACGCAACTGCAAGGGCTCGAGGGTGTTGGTGATCTCAGGATTCCCAATAATATGGACCGCACGTCGCTGCAGCCTGTCGAGAGCATCTAGTAAGTACTTTGCGGAGCCATCCCAGAGATGAGAGCAGTATTCCACGCAAGAGCGAATTTGTGTCTTATAGAGAAGGCACCGCTGCTCCGGCGTGAAAAAACGTCTCAGTCTGTTCAGGACACCGAGTTTACGCGAGGCTGTTTTGATGATACTCTCAATGTAGTTTTTGTTGTTCGCTGAAAACTGAATTTGCAGCGAACATCCATACCTAGGATATTGAGATTGTCCTGTAGTGGCAGTGGCGTGCTCTGAAGAGTTGGAAGGGGAAGGAAAGAAGATACCTTTGCTGTGCGCAGACGCATGCCTGCGTCTTCCTGGCGTTGAACTCGACCAGGTTTTCCGAGCCCCATTGAGAAACGTGGCTCAGGGTCCGGTCTTCTTTTTTCCGCGATATCAGACTGCTTGGCCGCAGGATGTCCGTGATAGCCTCCGTGTAAGGTGCTATCGTCTGCATAGCATAGCGCCGCAAGTTTCTAGACACACCGTTTAACATCTTTTCGAGTATAGGGAGCTATCGCTATCGTCAGCGACGATCACCGCCGTAGTCACTTGGAAGACTAAGTCAAGCTGGTATCAAAGAAACAAGGTATTACATCACTGCGGGGCAAATACTCCTTCTTTAAAACGCTCCCGTTCTGCCCCACATGGAGTACTGCTGTCACAGTTTTGCCTGGGCTAGCTAGACCTCTTCGACTTGGTGCAAAGACGGGCGCTGAGGATCGTCGACCATCCCATACTCACAGGCGGGGTAGTAGTCCCTCTCAACCTCAGAAGGTACTTGCTGTGGTTGTTTTACCGCCTGTATGATGGTTTGTATTCAGAAGAATTGTTTGATATAATGCCTAGAATATTTTTACTTTATATCGCCGCTCCGCTTGCCATAGACAGTGAATTCACTCTCACACAAATGGTGTAAAAACGTCTCACTTTATTCAGGACTTCGACCTTACGTGAGGCTGTTTTGATTTAATCATCTGTCTCGTTTTGTTTACTATTATAAGATTATTTACGTTGTTACAAAGGTAGAACACCAATTTTACAACCAACAAACCGAAGAAAAACAAGCTGTCAAATTGTCTATGTGCAAACCAATTCTGACATGTGCAACATGAGGATGAAAAACTCTTGATGTGAACACATAACCAATTTTGCAGTGTCAGAATTGCACATGTATATTTTATCAAATCTATTTCTAGAAGGAATTAACACTTGGTTGTTTTTTCAGTTGATGCGCATTTTTTAAGGCCATCTAGCGAATAAAAAAAAAATAGAAAAAATGCACATAACGACTTTGGCAGGCGCACCGACGATTTGACGATTTGGGAAAAACAATGCTTTTACTTTAATTTAACATCTAGCGATGTTCGTCTAACTATATGTGATAAATTACCCAAATATTTTTGTTTTGCAAATTCAATTAATTTAATACTAATCCTGAGTCGGGTCATCCAAATAGTCCAAATAGTGGTTCAATATTACTGATGAACATTGTGTATAATATGGTTGCCATATTTTATCATTACGTATAAGAAGCTAGGGCCCTGACATATTGAATCAAGGCTGGCTAAAATATACCGCTCATTCCACTCTGGTGCAAAATTTCCATCACAATTTGGATCTAGTTCTCTCAAAACTTCAACTTTCTCTAAATGTTTAATGGGAGATCTGTAAAAATAATTGCAAATTAATGACAAATCAATCACATAAGCATTGCATTGCTATTTTAATCTACTTGTAGATAATTTGATATAAATGCTAAATAAGTACATAATGGAAAAAATCAAACCCACAATAGGACTTGAATGCTGGCATTCAAGTCCTATTGTGGGTTTGATTTTTTCGGTCGCGAACCTTGGCGTTCCAGCGCTCTTACTCTGAGCTATCCTTCCACGGGCAGTCATCCGCTTTCCGTGTGGTCAATTTTTTTTATTAAAATCACCGGGATACGCGTATTTACCATGCCGTTTGAATGTGTGAACATTCGGTACTAATGTGAATGACAATGTTAATCTCAAATCATATCATTCTACTTGTTCATGTTCATATTAATTTGCATATTTTACTGAAATGTTTTCTGAATGTGAGAAAAATCAATTGCAATAAGCTTACAAAGTTGACGAAAGTTTTTTATTAAGCGATTCGACCGGATTGGATTCATCAGCTTGTGTGATATTACGAGCTGAAGCAACTCTGAAATGCATTAAAATTGATAATACAATGTATAAATACTTTCGCAATATATTTAATAATTATATTAGTGCTATATAAATAATATTATACAAAAAACACGCGAGTAGTCAAAAACATCTATTTGATTTGCATATACTATACCCGAGCCGACGTTACTCCAGAGTTACCTAGCAACGGTGGATATTTGGTAACAAACTAAAGAAAGTAAAATAATATAGATACATTACCTTCGAAAATTAGCCATGAGTTGAATTCTTAGTTTCTTATATTCTCTTTTAGAGTGTTTCTTTTATATTTTTTTAATTGGCTCATTTTTAACGAACTTTCTTGACACGAAAAACAGAAATACAGTCCTCCCGTCTCAACGGGGCGAGCCCGACTAAATGATGAAACAACAGATGGCCGACACCTCGGGTCAGGTGCGATAGAAAGAGAGCGTTATGCGCGGAATAAGACCGTCGTAAGCGCCAAATTCATTTTTTTTAATTACTCGTAAAATCCACACAATTTTTTCAAAGTGAAAATAGAGTCACTGGGTTACATAATTTTACACTTTGTATTCAAAAATTGACTCAGTTGTGTGCATAATATTGGAAATAAATTGATTTTAGTAGTAAATAAGGCATAACTTTGTGATTTTATTCTATCGAAAAAATATTATTATTTTATGTTTTCACCATGAGCAGTCCCTTACAAATATAACGTATTTTCTAATAAAAAAAACCCAGCTCATTTGTGGCTTACTTTCGGGTATAAACATCAAATCTACGATCGGCAATTTAGCTTTATACCCCCTCTTAATCCTTAATTATAACTTTATCTTTGGTATATATGCTACCATGGTCGTTCACATATCTCATAGAGCTATCGGAACATTTATCATGTATTGTTTGGACTGTTTTGAGTTTCCCATGTTTCGGTGCTGTTTTTTTATACCACTTAGGTGGCAGACAAGCACACGGCCCACCTGATGGGAAGTGGTCACCGTGGCCTATGGACGTATGCAACACCAGGGGCGTCACACTCGCGCTGCCGACCCTGAAGAAACCTTCTAATGCCCTTATTGTAGTCGCTTGGGGAAACCACCGCAGAGAGTTCTTTCCACAGCTTGAGTGTGCGAGGGATGAAGTTCCTTTCATACCGCACAGTGCGCACCGTTTTCGGTCGCAATGTGTGAGGATGAATTCCCTGCCTGTGGCGAGAGGTGCGATGATAGAATGTAGCTGTAAGCTGTAGGCAGGGAGTTCATTCATTGCAAGCACCATGTTCACAGAGGCACTGGAGTACTCGCAAACGGTGAAATTCAAAACTATGCCTACATGGTAAATATCCTGATAACTAATAGTAAACTTTATCTTTGTTTTTACAAGAGAGACTGCCGTCTGACTCCCCAATTCCTAGAAAACTCTGCGCTTGAACAGGTCTACTGACTTGCAGGTGAGGTTACCTTGAACCCCAAAGTTTAGATGTGGTACCACCAACCTTTTATGCTGCACATACCGCAACAAAGTTAATTATTCTATACATATATTTAACATAAGTAGCTTAACACATTCCCAAAGCACTTAGTCCTGTAACTTTTCGTCAAACGCCAAACAAAACAAGGAATAATTAAAGCTTGTCCTATGAGGATTACAGGAATCCTGAAACGTTAATTTATTTATTGACGCGTTGTGGGGCTGTATGCAAATTTGTTAGTGTTCACTTATTTTACTTGCGGACTGTACAAGCAAGGTATACCTCGGAACACGTATTTTAGACCTAAGTCGCGAGACAAAAGAGACCCTGGCGCGTGCGTATAGCTTTGTTATAATCTAAATAGCTTTAAAAACACCTGTATGTATCTACCATATTCTAAGAAATAAATGATTATTATTATTATTATTATTTCTCTTTATTCATTGTAAAATCTTATAAATTATATTTTTAAATACATATATACAAAAACATATATTTAAAAATATAAAAAACTTATTATTCGCATTAAAAAATTTATTATTATTATTATTATGCTTGGTAAATTTGAGCTCTTCCGTCGTGTCACCTCGTGATATACTCAAAAGACAGCCAAAAAGCATGTACTGTGCGTATAGAGCATATTTTGAACACATTTTAGGTTCAAGATATATGTCCTTAGGTATACTATCTATAGTTATATAGTGAAACCAGCCGTGAAATGGTGAAAATAGGAACTACGGTTGCAGGGACAACCGTAAAAAAAGAATGTTGTTTAAAAGATCGAAACGAAAAAAGATAAGAAGAAAAATTGAAGATTAAGAAAGATAGCAAAAGATAGCAGGCGGTAGGCATTAATTTTTAACCGACTTCCAAAAAGGAGGTTCTCAATTCGATGAGTTTTTTTTTTCTTTTTTTTTTTTTCTTTTATGATTTGCAAATGGGTACCGTTAGCAGACAACTTGTTTCGACCTTTTTAACAGTAATCGGATATTTGTTATTTCAAACGTGGTATGTTCCCAACAAAAATATCAACCCGGCAATCAAACCCGCTACCTTAAACAACCCTCCTTACAAAAACACTTCACACCAATATACTCCCCTCCTCATAATCCTCAAACATACTCCCACACTCCTCCCAATCGGTACACAACTACCATTAACGAAAGCTCCCGTCCTAATCCCGGGATAGCCCATTAATCACAGGTATAATTAACCTGGCCGCTGAAACTGCCTACCCCGGGTTCGTACCCGCTACGGTTTCACTGAGGTCAGGTTCCCGCCGCACATTTATATATAGTGACATTGTTTAATTAGGTGACGGTAGGGAAAGGACAAAATTGAAAAAGAAATTATTAGGCTATACTAGTGGATGTCCGCGTCTCCGCCCGCATGGATGTCAGTTATTGCGACTTTTTGGACGTATATCCGGTTTTACTTAACCAAATCTTACTACTATTTCGTTTTACACATAAAATTACACAAATGAATAGAAAATATTAGTATGAAACTGTTGCAATATAAGGGTTCTTAAAACACGATTGTGAGTTAAAAAAGCGAGCCATAGGCGAGTTTTTTTATAGTATCACACGAGTGTTTTATTAAGAACAAAATAATGTGCAGTTTCATAGACTAGTAGTTTAATTCTTTATTGCACACTAAAAATTATACACAGAGTCAAAGCAAATACATTTTGATGTACAAAGGCGAGCTTTATCTAATCTCATGAAATAATTTATAAACAGACAAAATGCATTGACACCTCCTTGTGTCCAGTTGAAAATGTATTGTAATGGAAAAAAGTTACATTATGATACAGTTGTCATAAAAGAGCTGTATCATAATGTAATTTTTTTAAATTTATTTTGACTGTTAGTAAAAACCGTCATTAAAGTTTTGTTTCTCATTTTTTATTGTTGACATTTCAGTATAAGAGCAAATAAACTAAATTAATACGTCACCGGAGCTTTTCAAAGGTATATAAATAGTACCTAGATCTGAAAGAAATGTCGCCACAAAGGCGATTCATTATGAAAAAGTTTTAAACATTTTTTATGAAAAGCTTATTCAAAGACTTTCTCTTGAACAGTAAATCTTTCGCGTCAGCAATAAAAACGTACACAAAATGATGTATCACTGTAAGTTTTGGACATTTTTGGACATATTATCAACATGATTAAGTGCCAAAGTGTATGAAACTTTGCATTTGTGAAAAGGTACCCTTTAGGTACCGTGACCTAGTTGTAAATAGGCTATCATTTACTCTATTCTACGTACTACAACGACATAAACACACAACGCCTGACAAAGTGTGCCCGCTTGACGGCAATAGGCAACCTATTACGTTAAACAGAATGTTGTAGTTGGCGAAATGTGGGTGTAAATACACCTCTGCCTACGCCTTCGGACATTTACAGGAATGTTACACTCGCTCGCTATCATCTTAGCATGGTTCCGGTTGCATCTGAGGCTTTCACTTACTCCTCCACCCTTAGTTTTGACTCATGCTGCTTTTGTGGAAGCGACTGCCACCTGACCTTCCAATCCTAACAGATAAAGCTACACTAGAGCCTCATCCGCCAATCAGCAGATGTACCGGCTTGGGCCCTAAAAATCTAAGTAGGTAAGGACCCATTCACCCCACACCACTGGCTTACTAAACCTACATAGTAGTTTTACTATCAATAAATCAAACCAATAAATCAGTAATCTATATTTTAGTCGTAAAATTCAAAGGAGCATTCATTGATTCGTTCAATTTGACTTCACTCCGAGGACCGACTCGTCCCCGACTGCGTCGCATCAATCCATAACAAAAGATAATCTTTACGATCCAACATCGGAAATGAAACGGCGATGGAAAGGAATCGCTACATTTAAAATGTAGTATTTGATGTTAGGGGGGATTCACACTTGTTCGGACGGACTGCGAATTTTATAATATTTATATATTTTTTATACTACTTAGGCCGTAGAGAAGCACACGGCCCTCCTGATAGAAAGTGGTTACCGTGGCCTATGAGCGAGTGCAACATCAGGGAAGTCACACTAGTGCTGCCGACCCTGTAAGATCAGAGAGATTCTGTGCTGCCAGCATAAAAGATTAGTAGGAGAAGCTTTTGCTCTTCCCACTGACACCAAGAGAAGCGCAGAAGAGCGATCACTGAGCTATATAGTTCAAGCTTTAGATTTTTAGATATGACCGGGACAACGCTGCAATGATAATGTCAATCAATTAACCTATCGTAGTCCACTGCTGGAGATAGGTCTCGCCCAATGTTGGGAGGGTTGGTACACGGTTTTATTTCGAGTTTTCCTTCTCTTGCAGTGATATCGTCCGCGTATTTTTCGTACGACACCCTTCAGATGGGATGAGGTGGTGATACTTGTATCCGATAATGATGACATAGGAAATTTAAAATCGTACATACACACATAGGGTTATTCCCGCACCTCTTTCCCAGTGAGGTAGGCAGAGATAACAGTGTTCGACTTGCTACGTTTCTGGCATACCTACATATTTCACTTCTTCTACTTTCATAATTGTTTTCATACATGCTCGCCAGTTTCGGGTACTCTTGACTTGACATTTAAAATCGTGAGGTATCAAAAAACGGTGCGACAAAATGTGAAGTGGCCTTTAGTTAGTATCGGTAGTAAGTTTATTACAATCGTAAATCAACATTGTATTATAGAATAGGTCTGTTTGCACTTAAATTATTCATTGCCTTTAGGGTTCTTGGGGGTTTTATTATTTTCACACTTGACGTGCGGGCTTACTACCTACGAGCGCCGATAAATTGTTTTCGTGACACGGCAGATATAAAACGGCAACTCGATGCCGTAATAATGCAATAAACTGAACTTAAATTGTACACGAATGGGCTGTTTCACTTCGATATACTACGTTTTCACTTAATATCCTTGTATAAATAGATATTGCTCGGAACATAAATATCTTGGACCTAAAATGTGCTCTATACGCGCAGTATACGTTTCCTGGGTGTCTTTTGAGGATAGCACGGGGTGCTACTGCGGTGGACGAACTCAAATTCACAACAATATTCACAAGCCTAGATTACTACAAATCAATCCCCGGGCGCCGCCCGCCAGGCCCTCGTTTGTATCGCAATTTATGTCCAAGATACGTATCCGGAGGTATACTTCATAGGCTATCGAAAAACTCGACTAGATATTTTTACCCAAAATATACAAATATGTAATGTATGTATGTATTCTAGAATACAATACATATTACAAGCTATACTAAATTTAATTTTGAGTTGCTCCCAACAGGCTTTCAAGTCAGAGCCCGGGATCCGCTTAAGCTTTTCTCATACTTTCCCAACCTATCTGACTGTCTGACCAATCCCAATCCCGAGTACAATGTCTACACCAGAGTCTCATCATGGGTACCGGCTGTGAAGTCAGCTTGGACCCCAAAGACGTTAATAGCAACCACCACACTTTGTAACACAAGTGAAAAAAAAATACATAACATATTTTTCACCTGTGTTACATAACATTTCAATTCTGTAACCTTAATAATAATTATGTAACACCGATTTATGTTCAATAGTATGATTTATAGGCTACTGTATTAATTTTATTTGTTTGTTACCACCAAGCTATTAATTTGGGAACTCCAATACCAATTATTATTAATTGGTATCTTGATACAGCGTCTTTTGTTTTGTGAAAGTTTTTGAGAGAGGTCATCGAACGTTGTACTTATATACTCACGCTGTTATAACTGAGGGGGTAGGTAGAGGTGTTATTATTAACAATTAGCTAGTTACATTTTTAGAATTCATGTAAAAGGGGGTGTCAACCTGTTACCGTCTACCGGGCATTGCTTTTTTTCTCATTGAGATATTTAAGGGAATCGAACCGGCGATGCAGTGCAGTCACTAATGATATCTAAATTACTTTTCTGAACCACTTTTTAACGGATTCTATCGCGATTTATTTAGTATTATTTTCATTTATTTATTTCAATATTTTTACACAATAATAGACATTTACATTATTTATCTTTTACTATTACTTTTCTTTACTAATATGTAAAAAAA
This sequence comes from Eilema depressum, assembly GCA_914767945.1. Lineage (NCBI taxonomy): Eukaryota > Metazoa > Arthropoda > Insecta > Lepidoptera > Erebidae > Eilema > Eilema depressum. Next base: position 17,623,889 of record OU612028.1, on the reverse strand, counting down.
AAAAACAATCTGAGCAATACAATATCTCACCAAACCGTACATATCAGTAACAAATCATCTAGTATAAAGGAATAACAGGAACGCTCTGTATAGTGTAGGTGTGCACTAAAAAAGGATTTTTGTAAATTCATCCCTTAAGGCGGGGTTAACTCCCTCGGGAAACGGCCCGTATTACGTAATAAGCTCAGGAGATTCTATCCAGGGTCCTTATTTGGCTTGACTAACTGTATCGTAACTACACGCGTTCGTGTTAGCTGATACGTTCAAGTTGGTTTAGGGTCAAGACTTATTTATTGAGGGTCTTTCGCATTCAGTTGTATCTCTATCGCCTTCTTACGCTTTGAAACATCTGAAGCTATCTGCCCTATATCTAATGATATGCGACGATTTGGACCACATATCATGGATCCAATTTGAATTCTTGTCAAAAATGTAAGGGTTATAATTAATTAATCCTACACACGAGAAATAAAGTGGTTGGTGAAAAAATAAATAAAATATATAAGTACAGCTGAATGCGAAAGGCCGTCGATATAATGTGTCAAGTACAATAATGCGCTAGAATAAATCTATTTTAGGGTAAATGCCCATTCCTTCAGTTTCGGCTGGATCGCGTGAAATCCTAAAACGAAATATCCGGGATAAGTGGCAAGATAACATGCCAGGCTATAATGTTTTTAAATTATACTTTTTTCTATAATAAATTTGGATTTAGGTGGGCAAACCCACTGGTCCCTTAAAATTCGTACCCCGCGCCCACTCGTCCCCTCAAATATTTGAGGCTCCCACTTGTGCCCTGGTCTGTTATTCGTTTTAAAAACATTATCTGAAAGAACGGTAGTGTCCCCGCCAAGAGTTTAGTCACAGAATAAATGGATCCAATTCTCCAATTAGTCCCACCCTCTCCTTTCCTGTGCTGGACAACACGTCTTAGATGTCACCCGCATACGGTGCAGAATATTCCATCAATCTTTTCTTTGCCGCACCATAATGTCTTGGACTTTTTCACCAGCGTACGTATTTCCTTCTTCCTATAGTCCCGGGTCCTTTGAACCGGGTGTGAAAAAGCATCTAATGAGGCTGTCAAGCTGAGGGCCTGACTGCCCCGTAGCAGTACCTAATGGTAGTGGCAAGGGTAAAATTCTTTCCCCATGGCACTACCGCTAGTGTCAAGGGTACAAATTATTCCCCATGACACCACCAGTAGTGTCAAAGGTAATTTTCGCAATTGTAAAGTAAAACAGGGACCATCTTCCCTGAGATTTTGCCTTCAGCTTACTATCAGGCAAGGAGAAATCAAATTATCCTATATAAAAAGAGTAATCCTTATAATTATCACGATGGTGGAATCTAAAGATTAAAACCTTCTACAAGTTCACGAACAGATGCAACCACAATGTCGATGCAAGCTCTCAAAGAGCTAAGGTTAATCCCCCAAAACTAATATTTAAACTGCAGTCTAACTTTGAACCAATAATCGCGTTCAAAATTCAGTTTGCGCTCGTGGAGAATCGCGCAATGTTCTTGTACCAACTGGGAATATCTGTCGAGATCTATATCTGAGTTAACTTTGGAATAATTTTGCTGTCTCGCCGAAAAGCATACTATTTAGTTTGATAGCGAGTTTTAATGTGAGTACTGAGTAGTCGTTCAATTGGTTGATAGGTATAGAAAATAACAATAGGTGTTTTGAGGCCCTACTAAGACAAAAGGTATGATTCCGAAGCCGACCGCATACAACAAATCCTGACGCATACAACAAATCCTGACGCATACAGTCTGCTGTATGCGTCAGGATTTGTTGTATGCGGTATACAGCATACCTTTTTTTTTTTTTTTTTTTTATCGTGCGCAAAATCCCCACGGATACCTCCCGAACGTAGCCGGAGGAGGAGGTTATGTCGGACTCGAACCGACTAAAACGCACGCCGTCTGTGGGCCGTCAGTTGCCAGAGGTGAGATTGTCGTAGCCATAAGATACAGCATACCCATTATTTATTAAACTCCGTTAATTGAGAGACCATTGAGTAGCTGCAATGAACTACGTGCATGTGCTGCGTGCGTTGGCAGTTGTCGTATGCGGTCGGCTACGACAACTGCCAACCATATCTTTAAGGAGCCTTATCAACCTAACCAGCAAGCTGGATTGACGGACCAGCCCCCTATTCAAATGGCAATCGATTGGCCGGCATATTGTAGACAGCCCTCGGCAACTTCGCTACATAGTGGTGTTAAAAGTTTAAAGAGACATCTGCGAATACTCTTCCTATACTTAATTGTGGATGGTGGTTCCAAAGATCGATAAATGGCGCCGCATTGTTGAGTCGGTAACGGATAAAACAGACCTGCTGTCATTTCTATTCTTCAATTCTTCAATCAATTACCACTCATTTTGGGGGGAAGATGATGCGACAAAGCCTCTTTCGTCAAAATATTTTTTTTTTGTAAAGAGACTAATATTTCCATGATTTCTAACACGAGCAATTTAGCTTAACTGGGGGGCAGTTAAGCTAAATTACTTTTGTTAGAAGTGGGTTCAATAATGTAATAACCAGGATTTGAAACCAGGACCTTTCAATCATAAACCCAACTTTTTAACCTCTAAGCTCCCGCTGTTTATTTTTTAAATCCAAATTATAAAAGCCCTCCATTTTATCAATTATTAAACGTGTAAAGAAATTATATCTCGCGGCCATTATCTAAGTCACTATACCGCACATATTAATTTTGCCCACAATGCCAAGTACCCTGCGAACGGGGCTGTTCCCCTGTCGCTCGTATCTCGCCTTTATTGCCCAAATTTTCTTTATTACACAACTTATGAATGATAGCCCAGGAACACCCTCTTAGCCGCTGATAAAAATTGCGGTAATTAAATCTTTAGGAGACTTCCTGGCCTGTGTCGGTGATAAATTTATGGGAGATATCAGTTTTTCCTGCCAATAAATATATTTACAGTCCATTATCTTTTATTTTATAGTAAGGGAGCCCGTTAAATGGTCCTTCGAGCCGGATCGTTTATCGGTAAATAGTTGTTGCTGTGGAAATAAGGTTCAAAATTGGTTTATACGGAAGTTTTGTGAAGCAGAACAAGAATATATTATTTTAAATAGAGGTATCAATAGGTTTTATTTAACACATTTCGACGTACCTTAACGACCCCTTTTGAGCGAAGTACCTAAATTGCACGATGCCTATGAAGCAAATTGTCTAAAGTCTATCGTACCAAAATCTACGTATATGTAGATACATACAGTCACGGCTCGTTTCTCGAGGGGGGTAGGCAGAAATCACACATTTCCACTTGCACGGTCGGTGCATACATACACTCAAAATACAACATTATACAATACAATTTTGTATAAATTATTTATTTATTTTTATTTATTTATTTATTTATATTATACCTTTCATTATAAATTCATATTCCAATCCCACCATTACAATAGGTACTCCTTTAATCCGCCAATTACCATCGAGTCCAAAAACAAAATGGCTGAATCGATAAACCAATAAACGTCAGCGCCGTCAGTCGACGCATCTCGTGACGTCACAAAGTGCAGCTCGGTTTCAACGTCGCGTAGCGGATCAAATTCCTGCGCCAATCAGCGCGCTCCGTTCAGCTGACGTGGCGGCCTGTCACTCTTTGAAATTAGAACGCAGGAACGCAGCGTTGGGTTTTCGAATATTTTGAACGGTCTTTTTAAAAAAATTAGTATATAATGTAGATATAGTATAAGAACTTTACTATACTCTTACTATTAAATTCGTCCAAAAAGATCAAGTCATACTTTTCTCACCATGAATCTTCTTCTTCATCCGAGTGCATCCCAGTCGCATCCAAAGCTCGTACCTACTTTGGCAGCCCGGGGCCCGCTTTCCTGTTCCTCTTTTTCTTACCAGTTTTGGCATTTATTGAAGCGACTACAGTCTAAACTGAGAGAAAAGTTTGCACCAGAGCCTTGTCCGTCAATCAGGAGGTGTACCGGCTTGCACTGAAGTTGGCAGGTATTTAATACCCGGAAGCCGGAAAGCATATATAAAAACAAACATGAAGGTAGTAATGAAACTTCAAATATACAAGTCATCAAATGGCTGAGTATAATTCAGGAAGTTAGTTGAACATTGCTGTTTAGTGAAGAAGCTAGCCTGTTAATTGAACTGCTGATTAAGCTAGTTGGCTGCGAAATATATCAGCAAGATCATAGCAAATAAAAACATGTGGTCTCTACCTAATCGAGAAAGATGTCGGACTGTACATAATATTCAAAAAATCATAACCTAAAAATATTTAATTAACAGAAATTAGTTCAAAAGAAAATATTTAAGCGAGATTTTCGCGCACACTTTTTCATGGGAAATTTAATAAGCGAAAGTATCAATGGGAAGGGACCGACATAAGACCCGGCGTATTCTTTCGTAGGCATTAGTCAAAAACTGTGTCGCCCCCGAAAATGAATGATGATGATATTAAATTTGAACAAAAGACTCCATACTTTGTTTCTTTTTATATTTTGAGTAAGTTTGCTTATAAATTAACTGAAAAGAAATAAATTGTTGTGTTGTTTTTATACTCAAATAAAAAAAATTGTTGTTTGTGGAATTTGTTTTAGCTATTGATGTTTTTTTGAAGTTAATTAATACTTATTATAAATGCTAAAAAATGTTTGTTAATTATTAAGGGATTTCAAATCAGCCCAGACTCAGCTTCAGATGCATGGTTCGAGTCAACAATAGTGCCAGGAATATGGCAATAAGCTTACCTCCTATTACGTAGGACGTAATACAATGATTGGTGAAATGTGGTGTTAATTCACCTCTGCCTGAACCTCCAGGGATAAAGGCGTGATTATATGTATATGTATAATCTTCGCCAGTATGTATTAAACATTACTATGACCAATCACGTCACACAAGACAGTGACGTAATTGGAGAATAAACCTAAAATTCAAAATGCTAGTTCTTCCCAGTTGCTTCCAATTCGAAGTCCAGGATCCACTTACTCCTTAAGGAGCGCCTCTTGGTTTGGTTTATACGGTTTTATGGGAACGAATGCCATCAGATCTCCCACCCCTCTAGGAAAGACTGCGCCAGAGGTGAGGTTGGCTAGGGTCCCGAAGACCTTAATAACATTACTATCCGTCCCAATCGAGCAGTAACTGGGGAAGTACCTCCGCTCTATAGAATACCGTAGGTATAATAACCTCGTGTTGTCTTGCCAGCGGTGAGTAGGGTAACCATAGCTCAATGGAGAGGTTTTGTGCTGTCAGTGGGAAAACCAAAGGCTTGTCCTACTTGTCTTTTTTGCTGACGGCACAGAATCTCTCTGTTCAAAAGGTCGGCAGCACGAGTGTCACTCCCCTACTCCCCTGGTGTTGCACTCGTACAAAGGCCACGGTAACCACTTTCCATCAGGTAGGCCGTGTGCTTGTCGGTGACCTAAGTAATAAAAAAATTCAACACAACCAAAATTATTGCTGTTATATTCCATCAGAAGTCTTTAAATAGAAAACATTACTCGATTCTTACTTTCAATACGACACCTTCCTTTTTCACGGTCCACTTAACGTAATACTTGATACATTTCTTTTGTTATTGTACACAAAAATTGTATTATTGGTCGTTAGCCGACGAAACTCGAAAAAAGATTCGACGAACGAAGAACAAAAAATAATATTCGCTTCAATGATCAAATATAACGAGTATTTAGGTACTATTTTCGAAGCGTCGCGCGTCGTGTACGTCGATAGCGATTCTGTGAACATCAGACTTCTAACGTCTAACTGAATACTTACTGTATTTTGAACTAATCTTATAGGGCGGAGTTTCTCAAAGTTGTATATTCATACATACATACAATCACGCCTTTATCCCCGGAGGGTTAGTGAAATACATTTCACCAATCATTGTATTAGGTCCCACGTAATAGGGGTTGAGCCTATTACCGTATTCCGGGCACTATTATTGACTCTAGCCATGTATCTGAGGCTGAGCCTAGGCTGTATATATCGGTCTGATGTTAAACAGCCCTATCCCTTAGTCGCCTTGTACGACACCACATGGGAAGAGATGAGGTGGCCCAAATTCTACTCTGCCGGGAACCACGCGGCTTCATTTTTATTTCATTTTTATTAAGTGAATAATCATTCTCAGATAAGTAAATTGTCACGAATGGGGTGGGGTGAAAGAAAGTGTTCCAATATAGTGTTTTTACTTTATTGTTTTATTCATCCCGTCAATTGACCATACCCTTCTGGATGGTAAGAAGCTAGAGTGCAGTCCAGATGATAAAAACCACCATTCCAGAAATTGAGAACCCCAAAATAATGGTCCCTACATTGTTGCCTTGAAAATTGTTTTTTCATGTTTGCTACCCAAAAATAAATTAAAAACTACAATCAACTGACGTACCCCACTTTGAGAAACCTAGCACTTTCATTCGAGACAGGATTTAGACAAATAATTTATTAACACAGACGATTCAATCAAAGTATCAGCGTAAGAACAAAGAGAGCAAATACAATACCTTTAATGGAGGCAATAGCTATTTATAATTAGTATTCAAAGGCGAAATGATTAAATTAAATAATTAGCTCTAGAATATTTTACACACAACGCGCTAGACCCAAACGAAGTAGGTATCGTTTGTGATATTAGTTCTAGAAAGTATACAAACCTTAACTTTTTCAGTAGTGACTACTAGGCAGTAGGGTGGGAGGGTATTCGTAGGGATTTAGGTACGAAAAAAAAAGGCTTTTTTCGTACCTAAATCCCTACGAATACCCTCCCACCGGCGGGGATAGTTATGTCAGAGGCGAACCGACTAAATCCGCACGCCGCCGTCTCGAATTCACCTGAATCTTTGTTACTATAAGTAGGTATATCTTACGCGTTCCGGGCACTATTGTTGACTCGTGGCTGAGTCTGCACTGTATGTAATGTCTGATGTTAAACAGCCCTATCCCTTAGTCGCCTTGTACGACAGCGCATGGGAAAAGATGGGGTGGCCCAAATTCTACTCTGCCGGGAACCACGCGGCGAATACGGCAATAGGCTCACACCTTATTACGTGGAATCTAATACAATGATGGTGAAATGTGGGTGTTAATTCACCTCTACCTAACCCTAACGGGGATTAAGGCGTAATTATTATGTATGTATGTATCTTGCGCGTTATACATATGTCCCCACAACAGTAGACCGGTACATTATTTACGTAATATTTCCCGGCTTCCAACGATCATGCCTCCACTAAATCGATGTTGTGATTTATTTTTGTTTTCACGTAGTTGAATAAGCCGGAATTATAAGGTTGGGACCGCGTTATGGCCCATTAAACGTATAATGACGCACCCAGCCGCGTAGTAGGTAGTATTTATTTAAAAACCACCTGCCGTTACCTTTAGGTAGAAAAAATAATTGTTTTTGTGTAGGTGAGAATTTGGTGGAATTACTCCATCAAGTATGGATAGTTGATTGAAAATAAAGGTGAAATCGGGAGTGAAAATTCATGTTTAAATAAAAAACTGTGAGCTATCAGAGAACGTCTTGTAAATGAATGAATTCTTTGAGTGGCTCTGTGCTCTTAGCATCAATTCCGCCAATGTCCCATAGAAGAGCTATTAGCGTAGGATATAGAGTGGACCAGAATTTGACCGGTTGACTCCAGTTTACTTTGTAGTGAGATATGTAATACAGAATCTAAGTCAAAAAGAATTTACAATTTTAACGAGTTTTCTATTGGCAAGGATTTCAACTAAGGGTGAATATACTATCATACGCCTTGCAAGCTATGATTATATGATGAATGTATGGGATTTGACGTATATGACAGTTGTCTACATGTGTCATAAACGTCAAAATATGTGTTATATACGTCAAATTCTATACATTCATCATTATATTCTACAATACACTCTAGCTGTGGAATGAACTCCCTGCGGTGGTTTTCCCAAGCGACTACAATATGGGGTTCTTCAAGAAGGGCATAAGAAGGTTTCTTCAGGGTCGGCAGCGCGAGTGTGACGCCCCTGGTGTTGCATACGTCCATAGGCCACGGTGACCGCTTCCTATCAGGTGGGCCGTGTGCTTGTCTGCCAACTAAGTGGTAAAAAAATAATACGCCGGCTAAAGAATTACCTCTTGTCAAGGGAGGCTGAACAGAATCACTCCGAAGCGCTCTGTGAGATCTTCCAGTTAATAAAGATTTAAAACATGATTCACTTATAAAATATCGTCTGCCGAGAAGAAAGGTTAATTGGCTAGGTAAAAATTAGCATTTATAACGTTTATCTTCATAACCGAGACTCAGAGATTCTTCTAGAATAATTTAAACTTCTCTCGTGCAAATATAAAAGTTAAGAGAAATGTTTGTATTTAATGAGCTGAAATCTTGGGCTTAAGGAATCTGTCGGACCTACGCAGTTCATGATTTTATTAAGTACCTAATAAGAAAAATAAAAACATCGTTTCTTTACTGACTTTAAAGGTCGTATTTTTTATACCACTTAGACAGACAAACACACGTTCCACGTGCTGGAAATTAGTTACCGTGACCTAAAAACGTGTGCAACAGGGAGTCACACTCGTGCTGCTGATCATATAAGAGCAAGCAGAGAGTTTCTTTACCTTCAGTGCAGAAGATAAACCAGGAGAAGTTTCTGGTCTTCCCACTGACAGCACAAAAACTCTCCAGTGAGCTTGACTGGCCTGCGAGCGTTGAGAGCAACGCATTCGAAACAGGCAAAAGTACCTAAGCTTCATAATTAATCGCGATAAGTCCCGAACCGTTATAAAAAGTATCAAATTCAAACCTATTTCCGGGGTAGGTAGAGACAACAACCCGTCATATGCTTCTATCTTTGCAAGTTACGATTACTTCTCTTATTCTTCTTTTCCCAGTCGCATCCGAAGCTTCTCAGCTCGGATTCTGGGGTTCGCTTTACCAGTTTTAACTACGGATTTCGATATTTTCCGTGAAGCGATTGTCATCTGACCTCCACAAATTTCGATTACTTCTGACGTCTCATTTATCAATACATTATCAATTTTAATAAACAAAATAATCAAAACAAAGAATATTACAATATATTCTCATGGAACATTTCCAAATCCTCGGAGTCACGGTTGCCGTTTCTCCCGCACGTGACCGAGTGGCCGACGTATAATCGGAACACCGAATCAGCCCAATTACAAGCGTCGCAATCTCTTGCTATTTATAATTCAGCCTAAAGCACGGGGTACTATTGTTATTGAACACGCCTCCGTGACCCCAGTTCTAATATGCTGTACACCTTGCAGTTTAATTCAGATTTCGGGAAACGCACGCGCGCTGTGACATATATATCTGATCATGTAGACGTGTCTTTAGACGATAACATGCTCACTTCTTATTAATATAATAGCGGACCCCTTTGAGACCGTATTTTTTTAATCTTCGAATAATGTTTGAAAATCTACCGGATTTGTGGAAAATCTACCAGAGTGTGGTAACCAGTATCCTATCTGAGCACACATTGTATTCTAGATGACAGTTCTATGAGTGTCGATTCACAACTGAGCGTTGTTCTAGGCTTCTCAAATCAATCATTTAAGAGCCTAGTCATGCCAAAGTATTTGAATACGTACTATAAGTACTCCCAATATTATAAATTTTGACGAAATACATCCCTAACATAAACAATGACCTCCGTGGGTTTAAACTTATATCTTTGTGACATAATAATAAAATTATATCTATTAATTTGAAAATATTAGTGAAAAGACTTCCAGGCGGCATTCGACACTATCTCTCAAGTGAAACAATGCTATATCGAGCGCAGAGAGGTGTGGGCTGTTCACAAAATGTTTTATCAAGGCGTTAAAACCGCTTTCTCGGATTTACCTTCGTTTTATTGCGTTATAATGTTAGTACCGCTCAATATAAGGTGTACTGCAAGGTGATAAACTTGGACCAGGTGTAATCTGTGAAATATGACTTCATTCAAATATCCCTGTCCTAAGAACGTCTACAAGATTTTAAATGTATACTTAAACGTTAAAAAAGCTGCTGAGGAAAGATGAGGCCTGTTACTCTCGTGGATAAAATAGGCAGAGGTGTTTGTTGGACTCACATCTCGTCTACGATATTTTTTGGTTATTCGTATTAAGAAATTTGTCTATAGCTGTCTTTCGGACACATTTTTAAGAATCTTAATATAAAACTCACTTTTTATTCATTCTAAGTGCCTAAATCACCTTACCATACTCTAGCATAATTATATAGATTTGTGCTTTGCATATTACAGAGATGAGTATAAAACAATCATACGATATTCCGCCACACCTGAAGTGGGATCCAACACTCAAGAGTAGGAAGAGGGAGGTGGGACAAGGGGTGTGGGACCTAAGGAAGAGCGACACGTGTGTCGTTCAACTAATTGAGCGTAAAATAAACCGCTGTCAATGAAGCGAGGCGTTATTATTCCAAACTCGCTTCACCAAATATTAATAGTCAAATTTGTTCGAAAATTTCAGCTTTATGCCCACGTGGTACGGTTGAGTTTTAATTAAGTTTGAGAGAATTATCAAACCCGTTTTATAATATACCTACACATTTTCAGAACGTGTATAATCATTAATTTTCACATATGTATATTTTACAGGCTTCTTATTCTTGAGTTAACTACTTTTATTAATTACATTGCCGAATTCAGTGGGCGTTTTCACACAGCATAAGTAATTAAAACGGCCGCTATAAATACGCTTTGAGTGAACGAATCTAATATGTTAATGGTGCTACACTTTGTTTAGTTCAGCCAAATCATTATTTTGGTAGAAACATACGGCTGTTGATAACGGACGTACTGGTTAATTACTTTTTATTCAAAATTTATTTCATTATATTTGATTAATCAATGAAATTATAGTTTTCTTTGTAAGATTTTAGGATTAAGTGCGGACCTAAAATCTTACCAAGACTAGGCTACACTTTGATCTGTTTCTTACTAAAAAAACCCTTAGTGATGCAACTATAACGCTACTGCTGTGCATGAGGGCCCAGTTTTGATCTCTGAGTCGACCAGTGTTGTTGGGTTTTCTATTAGAAGATTTTCATTAAGTAATAAAAAAAGGTTTACGGCTCGCTATCTGAGCTGAAAGTAAAATAAATTCTAAGATGTCTAATGGAATAGAAAAATGTATGTTTAACTATGATTAAAACCTAAGATTTTAACATCTCACATAATCAACGCACTATGTTGATTAAGTGCCACGCTAAAATCTCACATTACCATTAACCATAACTACTTCAAAGCTATTAGCCGCTCATTTAGCTCCACAATTTAAAAAAAGAACGCCCGCACCAACCGCTTTCCAGTACGTTTACAAACTTAGACCGTTACTCTGATTAATATGCAGGACTAATTAAACGGCATCGTCGTTAACGCAGGCACATCGCAACGCCTGGGAAACGGCACTTTTCATTTACCTACCGTCGAAAACATTCAAGGTTTAGGCAAATCGCTGATGGCGCAGAATTACGAATGTCGTTACAATGAACTTTGGGAACGTTAATATGAGGGAAGTAGGATAGTTAGTAAGGTTTACAAGCGGATTGTAACATATAGATGTAAATGTACCAAATTATTTATATGGATGATGTTCTTTCGGCTGTTAACATTTAAGAGAACACATTCTGTTTGAGTATTGTATTTTCCACTAAGACAATTACCTGCATGTTGAACAGTCTACCATCTTTCTTGAGATCTTAGCGACCTGCTGCAAATCAATTTGTACCTGCTAAACAGCGGACAGGTTCTGTCGCAGGCTTTCCACAGTGGTCAAACCGATATACCAATAAAAAAAACTGAATTTCTGCCCTATTCAGAAACCGTGACACCTTTTTTGCTCTAAGCAGCTAGTGTAGGATATATATCTAGGGTATAGGAGTCTCTAAAATATCGAAGATCAGCCAAACCCGAATTTAGACCAGAAAAAGCGGACCCAGACTCCGAGGTGAAAGCTTCGGATGCGACTGGGATGAAGAAGAAGTCTAGGATATAAAAAGTCATTGTTCCTAACCATAGTACAATAACCTGTATTCTCAAGTCCGTACATAACGGTACAGTATTCCGAGATACTACTCTAGAACAAATTAAGGGTAAATAACCACAATGAGTTTGAGCAAGTTCCTTGCTCTCTAGACTACGTGGCACCGTATCGCGAGTCGTAAATACCGGTACGTGCTCGGAGACGAACGTTTAATGAACTTCGCCACATAGATTCTGATTTAGAGAGGGTAGACCGAAATGTGATTACAGAAAAGTAGGTGAAGAGACTTATGACTTGGATAAAATTTGTAAAAAAAACCTTCGGGAAAGTCTAATGTCGAAGGTCTGGAACCAACGGGAAAAAATCGATTTAAGATTTCAAAAATTCTTGACTAAGGAATGCTTACAAAAATTTCAAGTTTGGAGCCCCAGCAGATTATTACTTACTGTCTTAGTAACTAGTTCAAAACTAACAAAACTACTGCCAGCCTCTTTGGAGATAAGCGTAAGTAGACACTTATGAAATCAAAAATATGTTTACATTGAAATACAAAATTCATCAAATATAAAAGCAAATTAAATTATATCCACCTACTTTTATCACTGATTTTTCATCATAAATAAGTAAGAATAATAATATTTGGCACGTACTAGACAAAGGGACTGGTGAAAGAAAAAAATTGTATCATCCAGTTGCGGAAATCACATCATAATTAGGTACATTTGATGGACACGAACACATTATACACGCGTCAGTTCATCCCCCCACGCGAGGCATTAAGCTGATGAATTGTTGACTCGAGGAAAAAATAACAAAAATACAAATACAACTTCCATATGATGCAAGAAAAAGATTTGGGGGATGAAATTGAGTGATAGAGTGATAAATGATGTGATATATGAAGAATTTAAGATGATAGAGGATGTAGTGATAAAGGTTGAAGAAGGTGTGCTAAGAGGTTTTGTTGCTTTAGAACTTGTGGATGATTCAAAATCATCTGAAGAAAATTATGATGTTTCTTCTATCGTATCCTAAATTTTGTTAACTTTATCGTCTGAAAAGCGCCGATCTATCGTCTGAGAACGGGAGATTGAAATTGGATCGAAAACTGAATTTAGAACATCTTTTTATAACGAGAATTGGTCTTCTGTTGACCGAAAGACTTATTGCCTTTGTAATACTATTGTCGAAGGATAGGTGCAGACTTGAGTGTCACATAACAACGTTTCCGAATTAAATAGCTCACGTTTCTCCCAAAATCGGGTTTTGACGTCATCATCATCATCATAAAGAAGTTTTGTCCCGATCACATCCGAAGCCTACACCTCAAAGCTCGGGTTCCGACTACCGAGTTTCCATACTCCATTTCACACGATCTTAGGCATCGATACTATTTTTTTTTTACGAGACAGGTTGTATAGGTGGTATAACTGGTATACCGCAGGGCACGTATCTTGGACCTAAATCACGAGACACACAACGGTTTGCTCTCACTTGTTCGACTGAACAGTTCTACGGTAGAACAAACGAGGCCCTGGCGCGCGCGAATTGTTTTTTAATAATCTATGCTTAGTGAATTTGAGCTCGTCCACCACAGTAGCATCCCATGCTATCCTCAAAAGACACCCAAGAAACGTGTACTGCGCGTTTTGAGCACATTTTAGGTCCATTTAGGTCCAAAATTGGCTCTACAATATATTTTAAACAAGCATCAAATCCAACAATTTGCGTAACAAAAAGATCACAAGGTAGACATTGTCAAACAAGTTTCTCATCCAATTCTTAGAAGGTCACTCCAACGAAATTAAGGAACGAACTCCTCGGGCCTTTCCATCAAGCCAGCCTAAATAAACAATGTACTGTAACCATCTATATTTTATGGCAACGAAAAATTCCGCCGCAGCCCATTCCTGATGCAGATTGAAAAACTTTTCTAATAACCAATTAACTTATATCTGATATTTCGAAGTACTATGTTTAAAATTCATCAGCGGCACAATTTGCATGTTTATGTTCAAATATTGCTTGCACCTCTTCGCGATTGTGTTCGTTAGTAACTTCGTGGAGTTATATTCAAACATCTCTTGAATAAATCTATTAGAGTTGAACATTTCCGAGTGTTCAATTATTTCTGTGGTTTATTGTAACATAATATATTTGTACATGTTTAAGGGGGTATGTGTGTAGGCTATATAAGTGATGTGTATGTCCCCGGAGGGTTATGCAGAGGTGAATTAACACCCACATTTCACCAATCATTGTATTCGGTCCCACGTAGTTAATAGGGGGTGAGCCTATTGCAGTATTCCGGGCACTATTGTTGACTCGAACCGTGCATGAGGCCGAGTATGGGCTGAGTACACCTATCTGTGATGTTAAACAGCCCCATAAGTATGTATGTAAGCTATAGCTTACCTTATAAAAGTAAATACATGTTCAACATATAGATAGGTATGATGACCCTACTCAGTGGGAGTAAGTTGTGTGGAACGTATCTCTTTCTATTTTCATAACTTATTTCAGAATATTATTTGTAACTTCGAATAGAAAATGTATTTTGTATTTTTTTGCAAAATAACATTTTGTAAGTAAATACTTTCCTATTTACAAAATAAATATTTAAATACGAAAATAAACAAGATGAAACAAAGGCTAGAATTATACATATTATTTAAATTATACACAGATAAAACCGCTAACATTATTTATACATCTATATAGTATATAGGCGTGAGTTTATGTTATGTTATATAGTATACATACCTCATCATCATCATCTGCACTAACATTATTTATACATCTATATAGTATACATACCTATCTATACAAATAAATATAATTAAACTGTCTGTTTGTAATGTTAAAATAACGGTATTTTAATGAATACTTATTATTTATGATACTGTTTGAAGTTTACGCGAATATATCTCATTGAAATAAACTTACTTGATATGTATGTATACGTAATATTACTCGGTATAAATATCTTGTACCTAAAGTGTGCCCTATACGCGCAGTACACGTTTTTCAAGTGTCTGTTGAGGATAGCACGGGGTGCTACGGTGGTGGACGAGCTCAAATTCCCTTTTGAGCGAATTACCTAAATTGCACGGTGCCTATGATCACCAAGCATAGATTATTACAAAGCAATCCGCGCGCGCCAGAGCCTCGTTTGTCTTGCGATTTAGGTCCAAGATACGTGTCCCGTGGTACCTGTACCTATAACAAAGAAGCAATTTATATTTTTGTTGTACAGTCCGTTTGTCTATTTTTACTATAGATAGCTGATGTTACAAGACATAATTTAGGCTATACTTTTACAAAAAAGTGTTCCACGAAAAAAATTAAAACCCAGATATACGTTAACGCGGATGAAATCGCGGGCACATCTAGTATAAAATATTATAAATGTTGACTCATAAAATATGCAAAATCGAGAGATAGCTGGTATTGCTCGCAGACTGGATTATTTGGAGAGACGAAATCTTCTGATATTAAACGGGCCGATCGTAAAAAGTAAATGGCGAGCAATAACAGGATGCCATGATATCACCAGTAATCCATACTTCCATACTAAATATTATAAATACTGAAGTAAAACTGTTTGTTACGCTGTGAAGTCTAAACCACTGAACCGATTTTGATGAAATTTGATACAGTGGCAGTGGCACTAGACCGACTAAGCTAAAGAAAGGCCTGAAGAGGTTCAAATAGGGAATAAAATTTTTTATGAAAGCTTCTAAATTTGAGTGCCTATTGCGAGTCCTTTCTCACATTCACCCGTGAAGAGTAAACGTTTGTATGACCCAGGAGACGCTAATTCAATGTCATACAAATCTTCGATTACTCGTCACCGGTGTATGAGAGAAAAAACTTGCACTAGGCACTCTGAAAAAGAACACTCTGATGACAGGATCATCAGCATCATTCACAATTCATACATTTTTAGTTCAAAATTGAAAGTGCCAAAGAAAAAAAACTGTATTCCGTTAGAGCAACCCACTAGCATTTTTTATTATGGCGTCAAAGTTGAGGGACCACTACTCTCGATTTTAATAGTACACAGATAGGCTAGAACTTACGAAACGATACAGGCTATATTTAATAGCGATAACTCCTCCATAGTTTCTCCACGCAGGAGAAACTGAAGGCAACATCTAGTGCGTAATATGACATAATTCGGGACCGCTCGTTGCGGAGATACTCTGACACAAAATCGATGGAGGCAAAGGTTCGTGGCCCGAGCCAGCCCCACGGCCACGTGATCTATATTGAATAATCTGTACGTGGAGGAGTTTCGTCAGTAAGCGAACCTGTCTAAAAATAGATAGACCAGAATCGGATTCGGTTGATAGATGTTTAGTTGAATAATAGTTTTACAAAAGACGTGAGTCGATGAAGGGGGTATGTGACAGTTTGAAAATTTTGTGATAATTAATTTTGAAGTTTTATTTAGACAACTATGATGTTTTCTGTCTGTTTATGCAATAGTTTGAGACTATAATACATATTATTGTACAAACAGACAGAAAATGTCATAGTTATCTGCAGATGAAGTATTATCTCTTTGAAATCTAATAAAGCAAAATTTTAAAATTGTTACAGAGTCACTATATTAGGTACTTTTTGTATCAGGGTTTCTAAATGTTTTTTTTTTTTTCATGCTTTTTCCATTACTCTTCAGCCGCCGTGGGTTCTTTTAATATTTTTATTTATGCTTTTTTATTAACGTTTTCATTTCATGTTAATATGCAGAGAAGAATCCAAAAACACAGTTTTGTTCCCTAAATAACGTGTTTCTTGTTAACACACCAAAACTATTTAAACTGTACACTATAAATAACTGTAAGTAAATTCGAACTAACGACTCATAAATTGACTTGATAGAGTTTAATTGTCTGTACACAATCGCTAAATTAACCGTTTCTGTGATGTATAAATAGACCCTACGCAAATATAAAAACGCATGTGTTATTCCATTTTCGCTTTCAATTACAATAACACTAAAAGATAACGGTTAGTGTTATTGTAATAGAAAGTGTTAGTGTCTTAAATCTTTTAAATTTGTAATGTGCTGAAAAGAAAATGTAAATTACGAACATTACCATGAACAACTTATTAGGTACTTAGGTACATTCGAAATTTCGGACCTATATTTCGGGCAAACGCTAATTTGGAATGGAATGCGGAAACTAGATAAATGAGTTAATGAATTTTGATATAGGCATAGCGTGCTTTTTTGAAATGTAATATTTTTCATACAACTTAGGTGGCAGACAAGCACACGGCCCATCTGATGGAAAGTGGTTACCGTGGCCTATGGACGTGTACAACACCAGAGGATTCACACTTATGCTGCCTGTAAGAACAGAAAATTTCTGTGCTGTCTGTGCAGAAGACAAAGCAGGACTAGTCTTTGGTCTTCCCACTGACTGCACAAAATCTCTCCAGTGAGCTCTGGCTACCTTACTCACCGCTGGTAACACAACACGAGGACACAGAACACAGAAAGTTGCGTTTGGTTGATGATAATCAGATTGTCACCTTAAACGATACGTGGAGACCAAATATTTACCTCATTTTACAAACATAGAATTTGATTAAGAAAGAGAAAAGAGAGTCGACCTCGGGCGGGACTCGAACCCGCGATCTTTCTCTTACAGGGAGAATGCTCTGACCACTAAGCCACCGAGACCCGCACGAAGCCAATCCAAATTCCTCTATACATTCGTCTTTGGGGCGACGCGTAACGGTGGAACCATCTCTTTCTTAATCGATTTGAATATATAGCGTAATAAATGCTTCGAAATTTCATTCAACATAAAAGTTATTGACCAAATGGGACAAATATTTTTGTATATTATTATTATTTTATTTTTTTTTACATCCTACACAACGCTATCTAGACCCAAAGTAAGCATAGCTTAACTAGCTTGTGTTATGGGTTCTAGAATGCGGATAAATATACTTAGATACATTTTTTTTTTGTAAATACATACATTATTATACATAGAAAATACCCAGACCAATGCAAACCAAAGCGTCGGTAGCTTAGTGGTTAAGGAGTCGACCTTACGATCGAGAGGTCCCGGGTTCGATTCCTGGCCATTACACTACTGACGTGAACCCACTCCTAGCACAAGCAATTTAGCTTAGTTGGAGGGGTTAACGGGAATATTAGTAATTTCGGTTGCTAATATTCTTTTAAGAAAAAAAAAATATACATATTCATGCATACAAATATTGGCACTGAGCGGGGATTGAACCCGCGCCCCCTGCGTAGCAGCCGCGTTCACTACCGCTACGCCACAGAGGCAGTCGATTATTGTAGGTAGTTACAATTTTAAAACCGAATTTTCCATCTACCCGCAATTTAAACTCCAAAAACATTTAATACAGGAGTGCAAAATAAGGGCGACCGCGGACGTCGCGTACCGTCGGCTGAGTTGTGGCAGATTTATTGCCAGATATATCATCTAAGGCCGCCTGCAGCCTCCCAACGCTGATCTCGGCCAAAATTAAACCCGAATATGAGATTTTTATTGTATCCTGTTGTGTTTTGGACAGATACTAAATTATGATGGTGAAATATGTTCACTTTTATTTGCTTCTGTTTTGTTGTACAGTGAAATTGTATGAAGGTAGATTTGGATACCTAAATTGTACCTGCTGTGCTTCTGGATATGTATTTTGGACCTAAATCGCGTGGCAAACGAGGCCCGGCCGCCCGTGGATTGTTTTGTAATACTCTATGATTGGTGAATTTGAGCTCGTCCACCGCAGTAGTACCTATCCCGTGCTATACTCAAAAGACACCCAAGAAATGTGTACTGCCCGTATTGAGCGTATCGAGCACATTTTGACTATATTGCAAGCCGGTGATGATTGAAGGTCGAGACTGGCACTGTCTATTCTGTCCATATTGGAAGGTCATCTGGCAGTCGCTCCCATAAAAGTCAAACCAAAACGAAGGAAACTTCTTCCAAGCGCCTATATGGAGTAATTCAAGAGCAAACGAGAGAGATTAGGAAGTCCAAATCAATTTCCTTCACGAAATCCTGACAGCACAAGTGTGACGCCCCTGGTGTTGCACAGCACACCCCTACATAGGCCCCGGTAATTCCGGCAACCGATCCGTAGTCACACCAAATTGCCACACTGGTGTGACTATGGTTTCTTTTATTTATCCGTAGTCACACTGTGTGATTCCTATCACGTAGGCCATGAGCTTGTCTCTAAGTGGTCGAAAATGCGAACCCGGGCTCCGGAGTGAAACAGACATGTATTACACCACCTAATTGCAAGTAAACTGACTCCACATCACTAGCAGACTTATTCCCCATCTTATTTATCATCAGACAGATATATACAGCCTAGACTCAGCCTTGGATACATGGCTCAATTCAACAATAGTGCCCGAAATACGGCAATAGGCTCGCCCCCCATTACGTGGGGCCGAATACTTAGTTGAAAAGTGGGTGTTAATTCACCTCTGCCTAACCGTCCGGGGATAAAGCCGTGATTATATGTATGTATTATCATAAAACAATAACACCAAACACCTAAGTAACAACAAGACTATTAAATCCTAAAGGCGCAACTCGGAAGTTTTATTTAGTACATAAGGCTGCGCGCACAATGGCAGAAGAAAAACAGAAGAGGAAATTCATCGAGTGCTTACAACTTCTGAAAAGTTACATAATCCTCATTTTTTTCCCGCGGGTCGGTCCCCAGTGTATAAGGCTCTAGAAAAAGCCATTTTCCTAAGAGCTCGGCAAAAAACGCCTGTATGTAACTTGCAGGCGGTCTGCTCCAATGTGTGGGGAGTACAAACGATAGCTTGAAGTTTACTTTTGCAAATGGCGGCGTTTTAAGTACTTGGAGATGTCAAATTGATTTTAAAGAGTGGTTATTTTTACGATAATTACAAGTGAATATAAAATGAAGAGGCAGTGGACTTAAACTTGTGTAGTTTAGAAACTAGTGTTGGTAGATTCTTTCATATTAAGTATACCAACATATTAGTTTTGGAAGAGGTAGGCACGACAGTTATTTCCGTCCCAATCGAGCAGTCCGACTGGGGATGTACCCCCTACAGAATACCGCGGGTATAATAACTTCGTTGTATTTTCGGAGATAAGTAGGGTCTTACCTGATTGAAAGTGGCTATCGTGGCCCATATCAATTTTATGTGCCCTCAGTGCAGAACACATAGCAGGATAGTAGGTCTTCCCACTGACAGCACAAAACCTCTCCAGTGAGCTCTGGCTACCCTACTCACCGCCGAAAACACAACACGAGATTATTATACCCGCGGTATTCTGTACTGCTCGATTCCTCTAGGCCTGTCAGTGTTGCCTGGAGGTGATCCCGCTGGAGTGTAAGCTCCACAACCTGATTATGTAAGCCGGTCAATTCTTTTTTAAGTTGGGTGTTTTTCTCGACTACAACTAAAACTTCCCAAAATGTCCTACCTACTCTTCATCTTCATGGATACTCATTTTCCTGATTGCATCCGTGGCCAAGATGACCTTGGCGCTCAGGGTCCGCCTTCCGGCTCTGCCACCTCCACTTCGCACAATCTTGGGCGTCCATGGTAGTGAGACCATTTGCACGCATGTCACCCTCCACGACGTCAAGCCAGGACTTCTTTGGCCTACCCCTTTTACCTGGATCCAGCGGGGGCGCCATTGCCAGGCATTTGTTCCCCACGTAGCCTGGCGGTTGCCGCAAGACGTGGCTGCACCAGCGAAGGCGGCTCTCTTGCATTTTACCCGCGATGTCATCCTCCACGCGTCCTACCTACTACATATATGATTAAAAAAGTTCTCCATTCAAAAATCTTTCATATCTTTCCACAGAGCATGGAAGAACGAGAGAAGAGGTACGTAGGTCACAAGGAGCAGTTGGCGCGGGAACAGCGCTACCTCAGGCGGCGGCTGACGCAGCTGTGCTCCACCCCCCGGGAGGTCGCGCGCTCCCTCTCCGAGAGTTCGATGACGCATGCGCACGCCACGCGCGCCGACTCCCTCTCCTCGCTAGAGTCCTCTTCAGGAGTCTCCACTGCGGAAAGGTCGCCCTCGTCTGTCTCGGAAAGTGGTGAGTTTATACTTTTTTTATATAAAGGACATGTCAATTAGGGTGGTATTACACTTATCAAATATCTTTGTCCAATGTACATTTGATCAAAGAAATTGACAAAAATTGTACATCAATTGAATCAATTGAAATTGAAAATTGTCATTTGGACAATATTTAATAAGTGTAATACCACCCTTAGACTTTGCCTCGCATAATAGTTAGCTGAAGGCAAAGTCTCGGAAAAGAGGGCTTGCAATATCATGTTACAATGGTGGCACACAGCTTGACGGTCTCATCAGATGCTTTTTCACGCCCCGCTTAAAGGACCCGGGACTATAGGAAAAGGGAAACGGCACGTGAACTGGTAAGGAATTCCAGGTCTTAATGGTGTTCTTCATGGAATATTCTGCATCGTATGCGAGTAACATCTAAGTTTTCATGTTTCGGGCTCCGAAGTCAACATTTGGATGCAACCGAGGCTAGCGTTGTAATGATGAGATAGCAAAATCACGCTCCTATTACGTGGTTCCTATGAACAAAAACACACATCCCTGCTTACCCCTCACGTATTTAATTTTTTGAGTATGTAATAAAACTTAAGCCGTACTAATAAATAAATGACAGCCGTAAACCTCTCGCCAAAGTAATTATTTCTCAAAGCAACAAAGAGGATTTTGGTAAAATTAAAAACAGCGGTGAAAACAAAAGTAGATTAAAACGTACAGCGTCTAATGAAAAACGAGTAAGCCGGGGTGTCTACTGCTAACTAACATGACAGCCGCTGAATTCGGTGGAAGCCGCTGAGCACAGCGTTGTAAGCCGCTGTGTACTAGCTGAAAGGAACAAACGGGCCATTGTAAGAGGCTTAGAGGGATGACGGCCATTAAAACTGCGTTTATTGTTGCGTTTCAATTATATATATATACTGCTTCAAATGAAGTGCACAATAAATTTACGCTAGTGGAGATTTACCAGGGGTAGGCAAATGTATGCGAAAATCTATATAGCGTTTCCGTTTCATAATAATAAGGGTAAGCCTACTGTTATCAATATCGTTTAACGTATTGATTCATCTAGAAAGAAATCCATATAAAGCGATGTGCCGTCAATAGCTACTAAACAAAAAGCTGGTCGACAAACAGTACAGAAAATCTGAGAAAAGTTTTCCGAAATTTTTGGAAAATGATTTTTTTTAAGTAAGAGTTATGAATTTCAGTACCATAGTTGAACCCAACCACTACCCACCATCGACTTTAAGTTACAATATGCTACCTTCAATTCACTAACTACTAACACTTGACAATAGCACAGTATGACGTCACACCCTCTCATTTCATACAATTTCCCATAGAGAACTATCCAAAAAAACTGATTCTATTGACAATCAACCGCCCTATTTTTCGATGCCCCTTAACAACAATCCCACAAATATCTCCAAAGTTATTGAGCCGTATCCCCTCGTAACCTAAATCTATATTCGTCCGCCGTTTTTATGGCCCACCTTTAGAGGAGCGTGGACCGGCCTACGTTGTTACCTTTTATTTATGCATTAACTTTAGCAATTTAGCTGTCTTCACCAGACTTACTCTAACTAGGGCCCCATCTTTTGCCCATTGTAGCCCGGCGAAAACTTCCAACACATATCTTTATTTGGTATTTATTCTTATGGAATTGATATGTTAAACAAACTGTATTTATTTACCGTATAAATTGTGTCTATTGAGGAAACTACTGTTGCATGTTATTCACTTTCTTAATACTATGTTGGAATAATGCCTGTTACACATCAGACTAGTATCCTTTAAAAATATGTTGCTTAGCGGTAACAGAAAAAATCACAGACTAGAAAGCCGTCCCCAACAGAGTTGTAAAAAGGAGAAAATGATGATGACAGAAAAAATCTTAGACGTTCAGCTATTTGCATCATCATTGCATTGCACCGATTCCAAAGCTTGCTTCAGACCTCCTAATACCGTGAGGAACGCGCCAGAACATGGTGTACCTTGCAAATGAGGTTGACTTGTATCCCGAAAAACTTGAACATGACAATCAGATTATAATGAAACACGTGCAGTGCCAATTTTGAAAGACTTTTTTGGACGTATTCATTTGCTTTTCGGATTCGTATCTTATCGGATCAACTCAAAAACTGAATCACACCCCTTGAAAGAAATCCGTTTAGTTTTACCGGAATTATACCTACCAAATGGACGTAAACTCTAGCTATGACATCCACACTTGTTCATTTCTTCTTCATTCTAGCGTTAATCCCAGTCGTGTCCAAAACTCACACCTCAGTCGGAGTCTGGAGTCCGCTTTTTCCAGTTTAACTGCCACACTAATTCATTTGTGTTCTTCTAATAGCCATCATTCACCTTCATTCTCTCGATGTGTACCGGGCACAATAATTCGCAATAGGATATACTTAACATGATCTAAATCGTCTATCTTACTCATTTACGATTCCCTACGACCATTCGTATGGTGATATGATGCTCCTAAAGTGTATATTCGTATTCTCTATCGAATGTTTATGGTAAAACGCGTTTTGAATCACAAAACCTTTATTAACACGTATCAATTTTCCGGTCTCTGATGACGTCAATGTAATTCCACGATCACATAATTTACTAGCCAACAGTCACGTGAATTTCAACTTTGGGGTACTAAAAATAAGGTTGAGAATGTAATGATAAATGTCGGGTCCTAATTAAGGGTGCGCGCATACTGCCCACGGGTACAGAAATCGCATTACGGTAATCGCATATGTGTAGTGATGCGAAACGCTCCGGTCGTGGCCGTACATTAAATTGTATTACAGCCTATATGCGGGTAGATGCGTTTGTTGCAGACAGATTTATCGCAAATATTTTGGGCTGGTATCTTTTTTGTTACTCGAAAAAACAATAATTATTTGTTAAATTTATAATTTTTATGCTTGAGGTGTTGTTTGCTTCGAGAGCGTTCACTACATAACTCTACATAACAAATAAATGATTTGATAAGCCAGCCTGTCATCAAATAGAAATGGCTATAATTATAGTGTTGTGACATTACGATGCGACGTTACGGTTTTCCAAACGCCGCTAAAATTTGGTTAAATATTAATTCGTTAGAGTGACAAAAGGGCATAACGAGTATATTCACGACTTACATACGTCATACATACATACAGTCACGACTATTTCCCAGTGGGGTAGGCAGAGATCACAGTTTTCCGCTTGCTACGATCCTGGCATACATCTTTCGCTTCTTCTACATTCATAATTGTTTTCATACATGCTGGACATACTGGGATTTGGATGTTTTGCACCTTTGGACGTTTTGGGAATTGTACCAGTACCTACAGTCCAACCTTGATTATTTAAACAAAAGAACATCCTTCCAAAAAACATCGGTTATGTAGTTTTAAACTCTTGAATTCATGTATTGTAGGACTATGTCTTACGCGAAATATATTCCAAATATTGAAAAAGTATTTGATGTAAGTTGCGTAAAAAACTTACTTTTTGATTATTTCTGCTTCACGAAGACGATCAGCGGACCATTTGTTTTCGCTAGCTCGGTCGACTAAATAGTTCATGTTGGCACCACTAGAGGGTAAAATTTATAGGTATCATATCACACGAGATACAGCCGCGGTACGACTTAGGTCGTGGTACGACTTGAGCAACCTTACCCTATATTCCAAATATTAAAAAAGTATTTGATGTAAGTTGTCCCTAAAATTCATTCAAAGCAAATATTTTATTACACAAACATATTCTCTGTGTAGATAGTCTTTCAAGAATCCTCTATTCACGGTAATATTATTCGAAATTCCCAACCAAAGTTCCCTTAATTCACCAACATTTTAGAGTTGGGAACACATAATTCATAATGTTTACCGGCTTTACCGGTTTTATTTCGTAAAGTTTCGTAATTAATAGACGGTTCGTTCATTACCTGTTTCGTTGAATCTCACTTTTATATATTTCGGTTAATTTATGGAGGTTTAGGTATGTGATTGTAATTAGACCTTTACTTGTTTGATATATTTTTGTTTTGCTTCTTTGTAAATGTGCTAACGGAGGCTTTTCAGTTAATTCCAAGAACAAGGTATTCAGTTCTTCGGGTATTATGTTTTTTATATAAGTTCAGGTTACATTAGGTATGGAAATTACCTTGCCCCGGGGGTATATAGATAGAATCAGTCAGGTTTCAAACATGTCCATAAATAGAACATAAATTCCAGAATGGAGCAAAATGTTATTAGAAACATTTGTTTAGATTCAGAATGTCCAATTCCCAAACATGTCTATTTCCAACCTATTTATATTTTTTTATACCACTTAGGTCGTAGACAAGCACACGGCCCTCCTGATAAAAAGTGGTTACAGTGGCCTATGGGCGAGTGTAACACCAGGTCCCACTCGTGCTGCCTACCCTGTATGAACAGAGAGATTCTGTGCCGTCAGCGCAGAAGACAAGCAGGACAAGCCTTTGATTTTCCCACTGACAGCACAAAACCTCTCCAGTGAACTCTGGCTACCCTACTCACCGCCGGGAACACGACACGAGGTTATTATTTCCGCTGTATTCTGTAGGGCGGAGGTACTTCCCCAGTCGCATTGCTCGATTGGGACGGATATACCGTCGTATCTCCTACATATAATTCTAGAACGCCCCTGACGTTGCATACGTCCATAGGCCACTTTCCATCAGGTGGGCCGTGTGCTTGTGAAAAGCAATACTTGTCACTGAAAATACAAAGAACTAGAACGCGAAACTTTTATGTTTGTTACATAAGTACTTTTTTATTTTTTTGTGATGATTTATATGGCATTACATTTTGAAAGATTTTGCTTTGATTATTAATTCTTTCAGAATGTAGGTAGATATGTATAGTTGTGTCAATAATTAACATTTTTTTTTGAAGTTGGGCTTCGTTTTAATACAGCTCATTCATTCCGATAATGAGTTCAAAGATGTCGGTTCTTTTTTAATGATTCGCGGAATTTTTCTCTCTTTGGTTTTCATTAATTAAGGTTTATATAGTTTCAATAGAGGACTTATTCCTGTCTAATGAATTTTCACGAATTCTGACAAAATTAGTAATATTTTTAGCCATGAGGTTTGAAGGACATCGCTATTCATTCAAAAATGTACTACCTAATTAATTATGAGAAATTAGATTGTTCATAAGCTTGTCGCAGTACCACAACTGTAGCGAGCCGACTGCTGTGAACGTGACTTTAGGTTGAATACCTGGGTTAGGCTGTTTAAAAAGTAGGTATTTCGGCTGGTGTAGAATTCTGATTCCATTCCCACAACCAATGGGAATACGCATTCATGCAACGCAGACTATCATCTATACCTGTATCAAATTTCACCCAAATCCGTTCAGCCGTTTGAGCGTGAGTGTCAAATATCTTCACAGACCTCTTTTATAATATTAGTAAATCCCTTAATTTACTTGACTGGAAAATGTACCGGGATATTTTCGCCCCAAATTACGTATAACCAAAAAATATTATAGTAACGTCATCGGGGATAAACAGGCGTATATACTTACGAAAATTACCCCGTCCAAACTTGCCCCATTCCGCTCTGAAACGCAGCCGTTTCCAGTGGCCCGCATCTCCGTAGCTGACGTCATTAGCGCGGGTGATTTACGAGAATCGCACGGCTTATCGTACGCTCTCGCCACTTCACCCCCACTCTTTTCGCCCCATTTTTATTAATTATACCAACTACACACATTGATATGAATATAATCAGATATGTGTGACTTTCTGAAGTCTATTATGTGGGAGTTAATCTACATTGTGGATGTGTTAAGTATCAAATATGCGTATAGTTTGCAGAAAATGGTATGAAATTCAGGAAAGAACATTGACATCGTGTCGTGGTCGTTTTTGACATTTGAGAGATTGATACACAAATAAATAATGATGATATGCAAATAAATCATTTGAATTTGAAATTAGATCGAGACTGAATTGTGAAAAGAGTTTTATTTCGAGAATTTGCTTTGGATACAATCGGGAACAATACTAAGATGATGATGACATAAATGCCTTATTAATCCGATGTAAATTTTCCAATTTTCTTCGTTGACTGTACTTGTACGTTGAATAAAAACAAAAACAAAACTTAATCAAAATGATAAAAGACTTATCCCATAATAGAATAAGAAAATAATAATCTTTAATAATATTAAAAAAGCGATTGGCCTGGCGCGCTTAAGGACATCGTAAGAGGAAAAAAAGTGATTGTCTAATAAAAAATACATCCGCCTTATCGCTTAAGAAAAAAAATCGCAGGATTATCTATACCAAAGCGGCGTTTTATTGGGGATACCATAGAACATATTACGTCCGATATTTCGAGCCCGTACGCGTACGAATCACGAAAGAAATATGTAGCATTTAAGTAGCAAGAAGCTACGTCAGATTTTTTATCTGTGGCGTATTAAGCGTTGACTGCTTAATCAAATGTCGCGGGTACGATTCCCGCTTGATGTAAATATTGCAAAAGTTCGTAATAATATGTAAAATATAATATTATTTTTTCCCAATTTATACGTTATATCGTTACTACATGTATTTCCTTATTGAATTTACGATAGGTAGGTATATTCAATGTTCGATTTATTAACTACTAGCTGTCCCGGCGAACTTCGTACCGCCATTTTTTTTCAACCTGCATGAATTTTTGATCCCGTTTCCGCTGCACCTATTTTCTTATCTTTAAACCTTCCCTGGACATCCACGAATATTTCAAGACTAAAATTAGCCAAATCGGTTCAGCCGTTCTTGAGTTATATATAAACTAACAACGAAAAGTGGCATTGATTTTTATATAGATTCGATTTTATGAACTTAGGCGTTCAATTTGTCATTTTTGATCAGTTGATATTCGATTATTTAGCATGCTTTGAAATATTAATAATTTCTTTCATTCGAAGTTTAGGCCAAATAAAGTGACGAGCCGTCGTCAAATGCGTTTCATGGCCGAAATCTTGGTCCGTAACTTCGGTTATATGATTCATGGTAGGCCTACAGATCTTTGTCTCAACGATAGAGGGCCGAGAAAAAAAATTACAGCAATATTTCAGACAAAGAGCAACATAGATAATAACTATACGAGTATTGGCGGTAGAACAGGACGGAGATATACGCGTTTGAGTTAGTTAGACAGTGATAGAAAGACTGTAAACGAAAATTGGTGTGTATACCCTTTTTATGAACATAATATATCATTTTAATAAAAACTATATTCTTTTTGTTTTGAATAAATAATGGCGACGTATTTGCTTAGATTTTTTGTGCAGTTTATTGTGTGGATAAATCAGTT
Source organism: Eilema depressum (assembly GCA_914767945.1). Classification (NCBI taxonomy): domain Eukaryota; kingdom Metazoa; phylum Arthropoda; class Insecta; order Lepidoptera; family Erebidae; genus Eilema; species Eilema depressum. Next base: position 17,595,439 of record OU612028.1, on the reverse strand, counting down.
TTACTGTTTTTTTTATAATACATAGTTACGGTCTATAAGGGGGGGATGATAGATACCCACTTTTCACTAATAGTTATGGGTATGTGCAAAACCGTTCCTACTTTATTTTCCTTGACGATATACCTTGTAAGTTCTTATATGGCAAAGAAATTTACAAGAAATTTGCGCAGTAAAATTGGGAATTTTCACAAAATGGCTATTTCAGTACTCTACGCGAGCATTTTAATTAATTACGAGCAACAGCTAGTTGCCCACGTAGGCCTTAAGTACGAGAATCCCGAATTCGAACTCACTCACATCAGGCATTCGCTCCTGAAAAAGCCCGGCTTCCCGATGGTCCCCTTTACATGTATCGGAGTTTGACACATAATGGGTACGCTGTATCTACTGCATGCGTCTGCAGTTGTGGTATATGGTTGCCTTCGGAATTATACCATTACTTGTACCTATCTAAGTAACAAAAAACATTTATTTTTATTATTGGCAACCAGTGATTTCCAGATACTACGACTGTTGAATAATGTAGTTATATTGGATACAGAATACAGAATGATACAGATCTCGGGACATCTTGTCCCGTGTCAACTTCCAGTCTAATTGGTCCCGTTTGCTGTTCTGACGTGGATATTTTCTCATGACTGGACAAGGGTTTCTGGAACCTTTGGTTATATTGTTATTGAGTAAACAGTTCAAATAGATACACTATTTTATGAGAATACGTTTTTGACAGTTGGGGAATTGAGGTTAGACTGAATTTTGAACGAATTTTGTTAATGACAATTGACTCACAGGTGCCAATACTAGTGACCACATAGAATACAGGTGGCTTGTATACGTTCACTATAATCTATGTCAAGGGTGCCCAACCCCAGGTACGCGGGCCACATAGTGGCCCGCGGACGAATTTCGGGTGGCACGCGTAAGCCACTGCGAGAGGAGCAAAAAAAAAAGCTTGTACAAAAGCAATTGCATTAATCGCAGTCGCAGTCGCAAATGCTATGCTATTTTTTCTTTTCACTCAAATCTATCGAGTATTCATCAAAATGATATTATCTCTTCATATCATAACTAAAAAGTTTAAAATAATTTTATTTTATTTTATTTTTAGGATTTTAATTGTATTGATAGTTTGGTATTATAATAAACTTAATATTGTACTAGTGCACTTTGTTATTATACTAATTTTTGTAGTTACATTCCATATTATTGAGTTATAATTTATACGCGTAAAAATGTAGTAAAGTAGGAGCTGTCACTGCCGTGGAACGGATCCGGCGGCTGGGTCTGAGGTGACTCTGTACAAAACTGAGGCCATGTTCTCTCATAGGCCTCGGCGTGCACCACCGGAGGGATCCAATCTCACAGTGGGAGACACTCTCATCGGCATCAGGCCCCAGATGACATATCTGGGGCTCGTGTTCGACGGCCCAGATATCGGGGAGCGTCTCCGAAGTCTGGCTCCCAAATTAAGATGCACAGCTAACGCGCTGGCGTGGCTGCTGTTCAACATGAGGGAGCCAGAGCAGAGCAGGAGGCAGATGCTGCGGGAATCGTACGCTCCATTGCCCTATACGGGTGTCCCGTGTGAGCGGATGCCCTGAAGTCTAGGCACGTGCACCTACCGCGTGCACAGCAAGAGACGATGGCCATCAAGGCCATCAGGGGCTACCACACGATATCCTACGACGCGGCGAGTTTTCTTGCCGGATCTCGGAGAGCAAGGCTATGGACAAACATGGCGAGTCACCGGCAATTAATCTTGACATCGCCAAAGCTTTTATAGAGTCTGCCACAAATCGCTTCTTTCCAAGCTACCAGCCTTTGGTCTGCCTCTCAGACTGTGCGACTGGGTGGTTAGCTTCCTGCAGGAGCGCCATATTCGCGTCCTTTGTGATGGACGAATTTCGTAATACTTGCAGGTAAATGCTGGCGTGCCGCAGTGGTCTGTCTTATCACCCATTCTCTCTCTTCTACATATCAACGATATTATGACCAACCGGCAGCATTCACTGCTATGCAGACGATAGCATCTTACACGGGAGTTATCATGGGCATACTGCGGCCGAGCAGTCTGATATAGTCTGAGCGCGGGAAAAAAAGCAGCTTCTTGTCACTGAGCTCGACCGGATCCTTAATCATATTTCCCAATAGGGCTCTGAGAACCTGGTCGAGTTCAATGCCAACAAGACACAGGCATGTGCATTTACAGCAAAGGTATCTTTTTTCCTTCCCTCTGTGGCGTGGACACTGCCACTGCGGGACAATCTCAGTATTCTCGGTATGGATGTTCGCTGCCTACTGAACAACAAAAATTATATTGAAGTATCATCAAAACAGCATCGCGTAAACTCGGAGTCCTGAACAAAGTGAGATGTTTTAATACGCCGGAGCAGCGGTGTCTTCTGTCTCCTGCGTGGAATACTGCTCGCATCCCTGGGATGGCTTCGCAAAGTACTTACTTGATACACTCGACAGGTTCCAGTGGCGTGCGGTCCGCATTATTGGGAATCCTGATATCACGAACACCCTCGAGCCTCTGCAGATGCGTAGAGTTGTGCATACTTGGCAGTATTTTAATATTACCGTCTCTGCTATGGTGAATGTTCTAATGAGCTTTTCCAATTAATCCCACCCTATCCTTTCCTACACAGAACAACGCGTGCAGGACATAAATGTCACCCGCATACGGTGCAAAATATTCGGTGACTCCTTCCTCTGCCATACCATGAACTCCTGGAATTCCTTACCAGTTTCCCTCTTCCTACAGTCCCGGATCCTTTAAGCGGGGCGCCACCATTGTAACACGATACTTACGTGTCTATAATGGTGACCCTCTTACCAGCAGGCGAGATGAAGTCCAATTGACGTTATAAAAAAAGTTCTTTCGGTGCCATATCATTACCGAAAAAAGGCGCGGGAACGGGGACACGAACCCGAGCCGTGAAGGGCACATTGTAGTAGCGGCGATAAGACCCATCATGGGGGAAAGCTAGAGAGGCCGCCATGTAGCCTCTCTAGCCACTCCTCCATCCTGCAGGTTATCACCGGGCACGGATGCTTCGGGGTTTTTCTGCGTCGGATCCGGTAAGAGCCAACTACCGAATGCCATCGTTATGACGCGGGAGACGCCATCACCGTAGGAGTGAGAGTTCTCTCGCTTGCTACCTTGCTCACGGCGATAGTAAGCTGCGCGAGCGCGTGGGCTGCCGCCCCTCCTTTTGTGAGCAAGTAATATTCCAAAAGGAGACGGCGGGGTAGGAAAGGAGGGGATTCGCAGCCCGCACAGCCCGTGACGAGCGTAGGGGACGCGGGCGTCGGAGGTGCAGAACAGGCCTCTGTCCCTCATGAGCATGGGCCTGAGGGTGGTGACGGGTGGAGCCGCCTGCACCTCCCCATTCCCAGGGGCTAGATGGGGATGCGATGGAACGAATACCCGAAGAGAGCCGGCTCAAGGGAGATGGGCAAGAGATCAGCCAATTTCATCTTCCGAAACTTGGGGCGGTGGATGTAGTAAAAGATGTACTGGCCCGCCAAAAATGTCCAAATCGTAAGTTTGGCCCGACAGCTAAAAAGGTTGGGCACCCTTGATCTATGTGATGCTAGAATACCTGTAAAAATTAAAGCACATATCTGCAAAACACCGGTTAGGCAGGTCTAATCTTCCCCATCCGGGGGCAAGATGGAGACACCGTGATTCCCACACCCGAGGGAGTAATGTCAAAACCAGATATGTCTCTGCGTCAGCCCGGGTGCAAGGTAAAGGAAAAGAGAGGGAAAGGGAAAGGGAGGGCGTAATGGGCAACCTTAAACCCGGCGGCAGGCGGTTGTAGTCCGATATAACAGCCCACGCCTCACGGCGATACTCCCTCGCCGAAGAGAAGAGAGAATTTCTGCAAGAAGAAGAGTGGTGGTCTTGGGTCATTTTGTGTCGGAGGTAAGATTGCCACTGGCTTATATCCTTTGCACCTCAGTTGATTCAGGGCACCAAGTACTATCTACCCTCACAAGATGAACATACATACATACATACAATCACGCCTTTATCCCCGGAGGGTTAGGCAGAGGTGAAGGAACACCTACATTTCACCAATCATTGTATTAGATCCCACGTAATAAAGGGTGAGCCTATTGCCGTTTTCCGGGCACTATTGTTGGCTCGAGGTATGTATAGGCTGAGACGTGGCAAGATGAACAGTAACTTCTATTTATTATCAAGATCTTCAAGATGAGATAAAAATTGATACAGCAACGAAACACGATACACATCTTCAAGACAGCGCACCAATAAAACGTAATTTCCTGAAAACAGCCAAAGTTTCACACTTTGCGTGTCCAAATATCATGTAGCCATGCCGTGTGGAAGCACCCTTAGCTCTGATAAGCCTTCCGTGTTCCGGTGTTATCAGTGCCCCGGGAGGACCGGGAGGGGGGGGGGGGGAAGGGGAGGTAGCGAGGCGTCGAGGCATGCGGCTTCTAATTACCACAACTATCCAACTTTAATTAGGTCGCAACATACTTGTTTATGTTTTACGTACTGGGACATTTCATATGCACAATGTGGGTAGTTCTATATTTAGTTTATTTAAACCGTTAAAATGCTGTTAAAAGAATGAATTTTAAACTGTTTTCTAAATTCAAAATATTTTAATGAGAACGTTTTTTATTGGAACGTGTTCTTTTTTCAAATTATATCTATTATATAAGCTATTTAAAAAGAGAATTGAAACAGTTTTCTAAATTCAAAAAATTATCACTCGTTTATAAACTCGTTCTCTTTTTTAATAATTTTATTACTTACTAGCCCACCCCGCGAACTTCGTACCGCCTAACAGTCGATTCTTTTTTTTAAATTTTTCTCTCCGTAAGAACCATCCTCGTACTTTAAGGAATATTCTAAAAAAAGAATTAGCGAAATCTGTTCAGCCGTTCTCGAGATTTGCCGAGAAAATGGGTATTAACATCGTTAAAGGATGAGAATAAGATCGGATCAGGAATAATACCACTCACAAAGTGTACCCAGTGCTTCACTCGCTTAATCTTCTTCTATATAACAGTTTATGTCGGTATGTATGAGATTGATAAACTCCTAAACTGATTTTTCTTGGAGTTTTCGAGAACTTTGTATCCTGAAAAATAAACTATGGCGTAGTGCGTATGTACATCCCCTAAGGGGCAGGCAGAGGTGAATAAATGCCCACATTTCATAATTTTCATCCTACGTAATAGGAGGCGAGCCTATTACTGTCAAGCGGACTTTTAGCCATAAACCAATAAAACCACATTCCATCTTCCTCCAAAGATGCAAGTCCTCCCAGACTGAAGAATTTGTTCAGCGAACATTAATTTGTACTCTTTCTAGACATGTTTTTTATGTCGCATATTTTTCTCACCATTACGAACATCGTGAATACTGAATGAAATTTTGAAGCATTTACTATGCTAACTGTTCAAATCGATTAAGAAAGGGAAAAAGAATCGACCTCAGACGGGACTCGAACCCGCGATCTTTCCCTTACAGGGGGAACGCTCTGACCACTAAGCCACCGAGACACGTACGAAATCGATCGTGAATACTGATCAAAGTATGAATAGGATAGTACAAATAGGAAGAACGAAAGTGTTACAAGCCCCATTAGAGGACTGTGCAAAAGGAAGGAAGGAGGTAAAGCCTCGGGCTTCGTATGAACCGAATAAAATTCAGTACTCTGTTAAGTACTTATTGTGTGTGAGGATTGTACATTCTCGATTGACTGGTGCTGGGAAAAGCATAAAATTTAAAAGTAAATTAATAAATATTACGAATTGACTTATCCGTGTGGTGATGAAGAAAGAATACAAGTATAACCACCCCATCTCATCCGAAGGGTGTCGTAAGAGGCGACTAATGGAAAAATACGCAGACGATATCACTGCGAGAGAAGGAAAACTCGAAATAAAACCCTGTACCAACCCGTCTGGCTAGCGTGGAAACAGTAGGCCAAAGCCTCACAACATTGGGAGAAGCCTATGTCCAGCAGTGGACTGCGATGGGCTAATTGATTTGATACGAATTTACTGTTATCAAAAGAACAGTGAAAGATGAAATTTGAGCTAAAAAATCTTGACGAGTTGTGAACAATAAAGTAGATGTTTAAAATGTGAAAGTGGATAAAGTACAATACTAACTAACTTATCTAATACAGATTCTGTTCCCGTTCCCTGAACAGTGGAAAAAGGTAGTGAAAATAACTTTATTTAACATTGAAGTACTACAATTAATGAACTAAGTTGGGCTTTCATTTCAGAAACTAATTTAAGAGAAAGGGCGAGTTCTAATATTAACGTACCAAGAAATCAGAATACAATTTAGAGGGCAAATTAACTAAATTGGATAGTACGATTTTGTGAATGTTTTAGTGCGACCCACACTTCTCTAGCTCTCCCTTCTCCAACCTGCCGTGTAAGATCTAATTCGCCCTTCAATTTCAATGGAATTCAATTTCCTTACGCGTCAAATGTCTTATGAGATCCTAATTTTACGCAAATAGGTTACTGTATTTTTCCCTACAACCCGATATTTTCGTACAAATTGAAAAGATTTTTGACGTTCCGGAGTGTTCATAAAATGATGCTTATTTTACAGAATGGGCACATTCTAAGAACTTTGTTATAGAAGATATATTTATGTACGTATTTTAAGATATAACGTAATAGAAATGATGGCCTAAAGTGAAATACAACAATACTTTTAATATCACATCCATCTCGCGTTAATGGCGCCCAACGGGGGATTACGAAAAAGGAAACATTTTTCTGTCTGAATACTCACAAATTTACCTACCTCTTGATATTTTTCGCCGGTATCCGTCACGGACTCATCTTCAATTCCCTTCTCTATGCCAATCGTCGGAGGAATTCCCCGAAGCAACACAAATAAATAACTTTAAGTTTGGGAGGTGCAAACGCTGGTGTGTTGGACCTGTGACATCACGAGTGAATTTATGTGCTCCGACAAACAATCAGTAAATTATCGGCGAGAGATTTATCGGCACTCTTGGAGGGGACAGGTGTCCTCACGGTATAATATAGCCATAAATATCTCATTAATTATACACGTTCCTTTCTGACTCGTATTTTCTTTTCGATCCATTTTTTGGGTAGTATTTTGGGTATTTTTGATTATGTTGTATTATCTAATTCTATTGTTTTTTGTATTCTGGATTACGTTTTATTTGATTATGTGTCTATAGCAATCGTTACGGGTAAGTTGGAAGTGTTGGAACCCTCAAAAGTCCAACTAGTCTAACTACGGAACTTGGATATCACCAAATGGTTGTGGAGGTCAGACGGCAGTTGCTTCATGGAAAATATCAAAGTTAGTCGCATCACAGTTAGATTGAAAAACCGACCCTAACTGAGTTAGGCTTTTCCTGCTCAGAGAATGATGAAGGACCAATCTGTTCCACATAATCACAAATATTCTCTGCCTCATAATTATAGACAACGCCTTGTTTCATCATCTAAAAACTGTTTCCTTTGATAAATCAAGATACAAGTAATTCCATTTCATTACAACGTTCAAGCCCCAAAACCATTTTCCCCTTGTGAATTTGCATATCTCTCATCATACATCCACTAATCTCGAACAATTTCTTAATACCAAACACCATTATACATTCATGAACACATCGACTAATAGATTAAGAGCGAATCTTAGTCTAATGGCTGTAATAATATATCAAAGTGTTTCTGATATAAGTACTCTTGAATTTAGTTCATGTTGTAATGGAGTCTGCCAGACCGTTTCACCACCGTCACGCCTGTTATCCCCCTGGGGGTGGAGCATTCGCTCCCTTTTCGACAAAGACTGACTTGGTCCCTACAGATTCGGAAGTTTGCAGGCTGTTTTCGCTGCTGAGTGATGACTTAACTGGGACAATAGAATTTGGGAGTTTATGTAGATGATGTAAATTTACATATTCGTACGAAGATGTGTATGGGGACACTGTGCAAAATGTTGATATTTCTTTTTGTAACTATTGTGTTTATATTTAACTAGCCTTCTGCCCGCGGCTCCGTCCGCGTGCATCTCGGTTAACGCGACCTTTGCTCATATCTTCGGTTCTGCTCAACCGATTGCGATCAAACAAACGTAAGATTTTAAGTCTGAGCAAGCCCTTTCTAACGAAAAAACCGTTTTTGCGGACAAACAGACAAACAGACAGGAAATGAAAAAAAAATATTTTCGTGTTCAGTATCGTTAACAAAACATAACCCAAGTATTTTTTTTAAATATCTCCAATGTACAGACACGACCACTTTACAATTATATTATTATAATAGTATAGATTTAGTAATCTTAAAATATCATAAGGAATATTGAACGATCTCCGGGTAGGTATGTAGAAAAGCGATGTAATTTACTTTTTTGTTTATTTAGCTAAATGTATATCTTCAATACCTTTCACTTGATACCGATTTCGATTATGTTTGAAAAGTTAAGTAATTTTAGTGTTTTACAATGTTAATTTAATAGATAATCATTCATCATAATTAGTTCAAATTCAGCCGTTTAGTAGTTATGGAGCAATACCGGACTAGATATACATACGGGTCAAACATACCGTCTATTTTTGGCGTCAGAATATTAATAAAACTCGCACATAACGCATTATAATTATTACAACTTATTATTGTCGCTTTGTCGTGTTTGGAATAATTAAATAGTACCTCAGCTTTATTCATTATCATGTTGTATGGGCCCCACGCTGGGCGCCATTAATATTTTTGGGTGACTTTCGTTAATTATAATAACATTTTGAAAGCATTAACATTTTTTTTGTAGAATTTACTTTTATGATGATAACTGAATTAATTTAATTGTATTGTCATGTATTATTATATTTTTAACGTTGTAGCAGAATACTCGCAATACTGGATTTTGAACTCTCATTGATAACAAGCCTGCGGCCTTACCATAAACTCTTAAAACAGATCAATATTGAACTGATGTCATTTCACCAACTGCAAATGTCACTTTGTAATGTCATATAAATATATAGGATTACAAAGTGACATTTGCAGTTGGTAGAATGACAGCAGTTCAATATTGACCTGTTTTAAGAGTTCATGGTATGGGCCCTGTACTTTCAACTGGCACTCTTAACTGTCAATGTAAACCTTTGAGAATGCCGTAAGGCGATACCGGTCTGGTTCAATAATAATTGTCGTTGAAAACTACAAGGTGTGTTATCAATATGTGTATAAATTACCACCAAGTGCCATCAATCAACAGTATAAATAGGATAGGACTGTCTATGTGTAATTATAAACAACTAAAAGTAACTAGATAGATCAAAATCGAATATTATTATTAATTGACGTCACAAAATAATACTTATGTTATTTTTACGGCAGTAACAATGCTTCTAAATTAACAGTTAAATCAAGATTACCAAGGCAATGTAAATGTAAATCAAAGTCTGTTGAAAAAACACACGAGAAGCAAAGAGGAAAACGAAGTGATCCACGTTGCTGTGATATTGCTTCCTTGTAGAACCCTAGAGCTTCTTGCTATGGAATAGAAAATTAGTTTAGCTAGAATCCTTATAACTTCCCAACGAAGCAAGCGGTTATTGAAGAGAATATTCTTTCAAGAAAGGTATTGTAATATAGTCTTAGAATATTACTTTTCTTTGAAGACTTCTAATAAAATGCATTTAAGGTGTTAAAAACTAGAGATTGATTTTTATATCACTTAGGTCGCACACGGCCTGATGGAAAGTGGTTACCGTGACTTATGGACGAGTGAAACACCAGGGGAGTCACACTCATGCTGCCAACCCTGTAAAAATAAAAACAGAGAGATTCTGTGCCGTCAGCGCAGAAGACTAGCAGGACAAGCCTTTGGTCTTCCCTCTGATGGCACAAAACCTCTCGAGTTAGCTCTGGTTAATAATTTACGTAGAGGTAGGTATTTTAAAAGGCAGCTGGTTCAAACTGTACCACTTTTAACCAGCTGCCAATGTTTTAGTTTCACCCAACGGCTGATACGACCAACTGACAGCCTGTCTGTTACATTTACCTACTCCACAACACATGTTCGCAACACGGGCTGGATAATATAATAATACGGAACAATCAACTCTTTTCAACAGACTGAAAAGCCCCTAAGGCACATCACAACCAGTCGTTGTTACGTTAACACAGTTTGGTTGCGCCGTCCCATTCAATTTCTGGCAGAAATAAATTCTCGTGTCGAAATATTGCGGCAGACTCCATGCTTTTGTGTGTGCGGGTGAATTGCGAGTGATTCATGCGTCCTGTGTACCTTGATAATAACTTGTTCAGATTTATATCCAAGTCTGCAGTTGGATCTGGTACGAAATCTACATACGCGTTTAGATTTAAATGTATATGGTTTTATTGCGGTACGCTGGGCTAAACTCGTTATGCAGCCAACTACTTGAGCCAGTTGAAAATAGATGAAAGTTCTTGTTTATTATATGGAGAGTATGATATTCGAATTCGAACCATATATGGAATAACGAAATATATATTAGACTAGCGGCCGCATGCAAATTCGTAGTATTTATCGTATTCGAGTTCTTTTTACCTCCTTCACCCAGTTTCATAAAATCCGTTCTTAGCGGATGTCTGCACCCTAAGGGAACCTACCTGCCAAATAAATTTCTAGCTTGTAGGTGGTACAGTTTCTGAGATTAATCAGTGACTGGTATTTTGCTTTTTACCGACTTCAAAAAAGGAGGTGCTCAATTCGTACCCTATTTTTTTTTTGTAAGTTTGTTACGCGATTGTGAAGCCAATTCTAGACGGATTTTGAAAATCCTTTTTCTGTTCGTAAGTAGATTATATTATAGATATATAGATTTGTTAAAATATTATTTATTATCCAGCCAAACTGTAAATTAATTTATTTTCAGGCATGAGAATACTTTTCATAACTCAAATGGTTTTGTAGCTAATTAAAGCTAAATATTCCTGTATTCTGCTAATGAAATACTAGCCTCGCGGCATCCTATAAATTCTACAATTTCAGTTGAATTTTCGTGCCTGAACTCTCTCTACTTTAATCCTACCTCTCACATTCATCGCCGCAACACAATCGATGGCCGCTTTGCCTCCCAAAATTCCTGAATTGCGTCCATTTATGCACTTTCTGTTTAGTACGCTACACGATCAAAGGTAATACAGAAATACGTGGCATATTTGAACTTAGTTTATTGCACTGGCTCAATGTGTGGAATTCTATTGTTCATTCATTCACAGTTCAAATCTATGTGCCTGTTATGATATATATGTGGATTATAGGTTAAAGGTTTTGACTTCTGAATAATACCAAGCTCGAGTTATAGAGAAGTTACTCTGAAATCTCATCTCCTCCTCACTGTACAGTATATTACAGGTGTATTTAAATATACTTCTATCCCAATCTTTTAATCCCTAAGTCCCGCTTGATGGCGATAGGCTCACTCCTAGATACATGAGACCAAGAAATATAGCTGGCAAAGAGCATAAATGTTCGCTTTATAAACAGGGTTAAACAAAGTAAATGTATTATGTATGCATGATATAGTTGCCCCACGTTGGGCGCCAACGTTATTCTTAGCGGGTTACATGTTTATTACATCTGCATTAGAATCAAATATACTGTAGCGAATACTATCTTTGTTCAAAAACTGCTTACAAGGTCTTATATAACCGCCTGTCATATTCTGATATGTTTAAAATTAACTCCACAGCATCATAATCTATCTGCAGTGTTTATATAGAACGGTCTTATCCAAGGGCTTAAAACCGTCAACTTACTTATCAACTCGAAACACTTAATACTATTCACCCCATGGCGTCTCCATTCCAGCACGTCTTACTAATTAATAGTAAATTTAAAGTACTCCTTGCTAGTATAATTTCCTTGTTCATAGCGTCCCGGAAGGGCGGGTAGCTCACTCGGCGGGTAGCGCGCGATTTCCACCAACCATTTAACATGTATTGCAGGAAATTGGCGCGAACGCCATTCCGAGCCGTCGCCATTGCGATCTGCTCGCTTGGTGCCGTTTGTGTTATAATTATTAGTCTCAACAAAGTTGTGCCGGGGTTGATAGGGCCGCCACATGTCATGCGTTTCCTTGGAAAATGTTGGAAATGTTGTATAAAATATATTTTGATGATGTTTTGTTGGAAACTTAGTTTCGCAGTTGTTTTAATCTAAATTCTGTTTACTCAAGATGTAATGTATGATGTAATAGTTTTGCTTGATATCGTTTCATTCGTATTTGGAATTACTTGAAGCTTTATTTGATGGCAGCGCTTTTTATGTTAGGTTAGTAGTGTCAACCGCTATAGAAGTAAAAATAACAAATTGAATGAGAATTATAAATCCTCCGGTACTCCGTGCTATAAGTATATATTAATATATAAAGAACCCTTTTTCCACTAAAACATACTCCAAAACTTTATTTAAACGCCTACAAAAATTCGCAAGCCTCGTACAATATCTTTTTTTTTTTTTTTTTTTTTATCGTGCGAAAAATCCCCACGGATACCTCCCCCGCCGGAGTCGGAGGAGGAGGTTATGTCGGACTCGAACCGACTAAAACGCACGCCTTCTGTGGGCCGTCAGTTGCCGGAGGTGAGATTGTCATAGCCATATCCCTCGCACCCCGGCCGACCCAGGGCCATATCTCTCGATATGGCCCTCTTCCGGTGTGGGGACCACGGAGTCCCCAACTCGCCCCCGGGTATGGGGGGGCACGCAATGCGTGCCACCGCCGTGGCCTGCTTCTGCTAGGGTGACAGGCGACCCCACCCGTCACCCCCAGGCCCGCGCTCATGGGGGGCGGAGGTCATTCTGCGGCCTCGTACAATATCTGCACAAAAATTACCAAAATATGTAAGCATATTCCGTAGTACTTAAAGCTAATGATTTTATTGCATGTTTCGTATTCCATTATCGGCTTGCCCTGTCCAACAAGTGGAGTGAACGTCGGCTACCCCGATACGAGTTTTTAGAACGCCATTTTAGAATTAGCCACACGGCACATACTAACTTGCATGTTTTACCTACATACAATTTGCAATTTTCAACTACCCTCTGGCGGCATTTGGCACGGGATCGTTTCAAATTTATAACATTATTTAGTTTGTATGCAAACACCCGGGATGTATGGGGCCCTACCAAAGTGTTTGATAAGAACAAAATCTACGCCAGGGACTTTGACGATTCTAATAAGGCCCAAGAACACTCTGTGACAGACAGAGTTATAGAGAGATTTTCCAAAGGATTTTAGACCATAACATGCATAACTATGGATTCCAAAACACAAAGAGACGTAATTAGACTCATTAACACTAAAAGACATGTTCATGCTTGAACAGAAATCGAATCCGCACCTCTTCACGCTACAATCCAACGTTTGATCACCACACTAAACATCTTCAAGAAATGTATTATTCATTGAAGTGTAGATCGTTTTTAATAACGTATTTTCCATCTTTGAGCCGCGCCAAATAAAATTTAAGCTCTCTGAAATAGACATTATACCCCTTTGGAAAGGTCAAAGCCTTGGAGGCAAAGAAAATAAGGCACGACTTATATTTTTTTCGTTCTTAGTAAAGTCGTATTTATTTCTCTCTTGCTTAAAATATAATATTTATGTAGAAGTTTAATAGATAAATTCTTTTTATTATAAATGTTTTTCTCTAAGATAAATGATTTTGTGTTTAGAAATGCGACGTCTGTCGTGTTATTTTGACAAGATTCTCTTCTTCATCCGATTCGTCAATTCCAGTGACATCCAGGCTCTGTTCAACTCTCCTATTTCTGTCTCCTGAAGCCTTCTATCCAACTATGAATAAATGACTTTCATACAACCATTTTTTCCTCATCCAAAATTCTACCATAGTTTAGCGGTTTATGCTCAGACGAGTAATTAATTATGGACGTATACGTATATTTAGATTGCGAAATTGGTATTAAATATCGTCTCAGATCTTTGTTGCTAGTTTTAAGCCCAATTCTTTTTCTATTTTTAATCTATACTATTCAGTGAACAATGACTAACATCGTCGACATAAGATGCTAGAACCGATAAATCAAAACACACGTATCCCTACGTTAAAAAAGTAATAAATTTCCTCAGAACGGGTACCCAAACATAAATCAGTAGACATTGAATGTGTTATTATGTACCTACAACCGAAAAATCCAAGTATATTGTTTGTCATATCAACGAAAATGAATGTTTGTCTCAAAAGAAATGTATTCCTTAAATTTTTTCCCTTTCAATCGAAAACTGTGTTTGCACATCTAAATTCTAATTTCCTCTTTTCCATTACACGCCTTTGGAAGATGTATGTAGAAAAACCAATATCAAATACGCACAGTGTTGTATTTTTTGAGAATGAAATTCGCGCGGGTCATCAACGAATATTCGTATATCGGTGAATACAAGGCGGGTTTGCTGGAGTCCTGATAACACGGAAAAATAAACTACGTCTAGCGACTACAGGGAATTTTTATCATGCATACAATTTATAAGTGTTTTCCTTTTTGTTACATAGATACAAGAGAAAGTTTGGCGTGTACCGTTTTTGTTAGGGTTGAGATTAACATATCGTCCATGTAATAGGAGGTTTCAAATTTCCAGAGAAGTTTCATTATTTGGGCATAGGTTTTAAATGCCTGAACAAATTTGAGGCTTGTGGCTCTGTGTTATTTATGAAGGCAGGTAACATCAATACATTCAAATTTGTTCCTGTTGCCAACTCAGTTGTGGTTGGCTTTCATAGCAGTCTAGCTACGAAACGGCTGATATTTTCCGTGAAGCGATGCCCATCTAATCTCAATAACCCACTGGCAAAATCGAAATTATTTGAACTAATAGTATCTATTGCGGAGGTGAAGGAAGCAACCACAGTCTGGTTGTACCTACTGTCTTTATTCCGACTCAATGTAGCAATGTCTTAAATACTAAATTTCGTATTACTACTATTTGTGGAGTAGGAGCGGTACTCGTGGTCACGTCCTATGTTCTCGCTGACTTGCAACTGTGGTATCTTTATTCACACCCGCAATAGCATCTTATGACTGAACTGGCTGGCTTACTTAACCTTACAATTTGCTAAACAACTCGGTTATCACTTAGCCACATAACAAACATAAACTCACGCCTATATCCCCGAAGGGGTAGGCAGAGGTGCTAGCACCCACATTTCGCCGTCTTAAATTAATTTAATCACAGTAAATTCCGTTTCATAAATCGCTGCTTTTATAAAAACGTAGTTGATATTAGATTGAAAACAATGTGTACCTAAACACAAAGTACAGTTTATTTAATAAGAAGAAATGCAGTATCTTGTAGCAAAAATGTTCAAAGCAAAATTGCTAGCATATTGCTTGTAGGTTCTTTGAAATGCATAAGGGCTGAGAGCGTATTACCGTAAACGAGCTGAAAAGCTAGTGCAAAAGGGAATAGAGGAGATATCTCGAGGGAACAAAGAGTAAAGTAATGCCTTGTTGAATAACACGGAGACTGCCAAGAGTGGATCGCGTTAAATAACGAGTGCTTTATACGCTTGGAGGGAAAAGAATCGAATGTACTCGTGTGCGATGCATTTATTTGTGATTTTAAATTGGTAGGACGGTATACCTGATTTTGAAGTTGACAGCAGTTGTTGTTGCTCTTTTGATTTTAGTATGGGAGCAAATAAATGTCCTTACTAAAAATTTTTATAAAAAAAAAAAGTATTTAAGTATGTATATCCGCATTATAGATTCCATAACACAAGCTAATTAAGCTTACCATGGGTCTAGATAGCGTTGTGTAGAATGTTGTAGAATATTTATTATTATTCTCTTTATTACATTAAATAAACTTATAAATTATATTTTTAAATACATTAAAAACATCTATTTAAAAATATAAAAAACAGTGCTCCACCGGTATCGGGTACAGGGACCAAGCTACCGGTGGTTAGGGCTCCAGAGAAAGGAACTTCCTCACGATGCGCGCCGTATCAAGAAGCACAGCCTTCTGCATCTGGCCCTTGACCCAACCGTCTAACCCGAGCCTCTTCAGGTGTTGGTCGAGGCTCTTTGCTATTAAACCGTTCACGGTCACGACTATCGGTACAATGATTGCTGAGTCAACATTCCACATGTCGACAATCTCGTGGGCCAAGTCCAAGTACTTAACCTGTTTATCTTTCTCAGCTTTCACGAGATTCTCGTCATGAGGAATGGTAACATCAACAATCAATGCTCGGCGTTCGGATCGGTCTATCACCACAATGTCAGGCTTGTTGGCTACAACAGTCCTATCAGTGATGATAGACCGATCCCAGTACAATGTGATATGACTATTTTCTAGAACTGGCTCAGGGACATACCTATAGTACGGCACTTCAAGTTCCACAAGGTTGTATTTCAGAGCAAGTCGCTGGTGGATTATCCTGGCTACTTGATTGTGTCTGTGCAAGTACTCGCCGTTAGCAAGACGAGAACAGCCGGAAGTAATATGCCTGAGGGATTCACCAGGTTGGTGACACGCTCGACAGATGTCAATTGTGCCATCCCTCATGATATACTTCCGGTAGT
This sequence comes from Eilema depressum, assembly GCA_914767945.1. Lineage (NCBI taxonomy): Eukaryota > Metazoa > Arthropoda > Insecta > Lepidoptera > Erebidae > Eilema > Eilema depressum. Next base: position 17,578,842 of record OU612028.1, on the reverse strand, counting down.
TATTCGTCTTGATAACTTCGTCCGCAATTGCACAGACAAAACCTTCAGTTTCCCCAAAAAGGTCACCGAAACGTAGCCAGGACACGGATGCAAGTAGGTCTACTTCGGGCCTGTGGAGGGCCCGATAGAACCTGCCGTGTAGCTCCTTACTCTGCCATACCTCCCTCCGGCTGTCAGTGCCAACTACTATAGGTCTGCGCCAGTTCTCCTTAGCCAATACGAGCGGGGTGAGCCTTATTATTATTATTATTATTACTAGAAGCTGGCTCCTCGGCAACATAGGCATACGTGAAAGAACCTCGTTCCGTTTTTGGTCTGCTCGGTTCCATCTCACGTAAGAACTTGACACATAAGACTTTAATTTAAATTATTTGATATTTGATAAATTTTCTATTAATCTATAGGTAATCTGCGTGGTCAAATTTTTATTCATATTTTTGGTCAAATTTTCATTTATTGATCATAATTATGCTGAAACCTTATTTCTTTAATCGTTAAATTGCTTGATCAAATGTCCATTTACTAAAAATACTACATACAAAACCAGCACAAAACACAAAATAATCTCACAAAATCTCCCCTACTATATTATGTAAAGATCGTAATGTATGTTTTATATCGCTAACATACTTTTCGTCCACGAATTTCGTCCACATTTTTAATTAAACGTGAAATTTTAAAAGTGCTGCGAAACATTTTCTCTTAGAATTTTAGACGACGACGACCCGGGCGTTGAGCAAAACAAGAGGTAAGGGAATTTGGGACAGATGCCAAGTGCTGCCAGCCATTGAAAGTGACGTGAAAGGTGTGGATACGCCTGCGTCTGTAGGCAGTTGTACATCGATATCTTTTACGATGTTAAGTTAGTTTATCGTCTAATTTATCTGGTATTATTTAAATGCAAACGTTTCGATAGGTAGGTCGATAGATGTAATTTAATTTTGTTAGGATTTCCTTTTTCTTTTTTTAAGAATTTAGTAACAGAAATTATTAGAGTCACCATCAGTTATATCTAACTTAGGTACCTAGTCATACTAATACTAACTTATAAGTTAAATAATTGCTTGTTTGGAGTGAGTTCACGTCGGCAGCGTAGTATCGGTCGATAATATCTAGGACTCGAATCTTAGACCTCTCGATCTTAAGGCCAACTCCTTATGTCCGTATGGATTGAGGAGCCACTTCAGATTTAAAAAGGAAACTTGCTTATTAAGCTACCGACGCCACGACGTTTAAATAATCTGGATAAACAGGTTACAGTATCGTTTATCCGGATCCGTTTTATAAGTAGTATGAATTAATTCCTGTAGGTCGGTAAAACTTACTTACCAATCCCGAATGGAAAGTCAGCATCAGAGCCTCGTCCGTCAGTTAACAGGCGAGTTTGGCCTGAGCCCCGAAGGTCTTGGCGGAGCCCTATGCACTACCTTCCTGTATCTTGGCGATACCGACTCGTCTTAAATCCTCAAAACAGTTCATTGCTGGACCTCTCCCAATGTGCACTATTCCTACCTACATAGTTTGTTTACCTAATTCATCATCGTAGTTCCTTTTATTTAAATTTGTTCTTTTTTAATTGCAGATGAGGTAGACGTGATAGGCTACACGTCGAACCAGAGCGACAGCGAGTCGCTGGTGTCGGGCCACAGCGTGGACAGCGGCGTGGGCGTGCCGCGGCGGCGGCGCGCGCGCAGCCCGCGCGTGACGTCACTCGCGCCGCACGCGCGGCCCCGGCGCGCCGCTCGCTCCACGAGGGTCTAGGTGAGTGTGCGGCATCAGCATCACAGCGTTATACCTCGGGACACGTATCTTGGACCTAAATCGCGACACAAACGAAGCCTGGCGCGTACAGATTGTTTTGTAATAACCTATGCTTGGTGAATTTGAGCTCGTCCACCGCCGTATCCCGTGCTATCCTAAAAATAAAAGACACGCAAGAAACGTGTAGGTAGGTACCTAACTACTGCGCGTATAGGATACATTTTGAGCACATTTTAGGTCCAAGATATTCAAGTAATTTAAGGGCCCGAGCAATAGTCCCGGTAGCATCCAAACTCCAAAGCTAACCCTCTGGAACTAGTGGATGGCACAAATTTGTCCGGAAATCAGATTCGAAGACGGAATGTGACTTTGCTTCGGCTTAAACCGTACTAGAAGATAATCAAAATGATTTCATGGTATCCATTTAAACATGTATGACTATTTTGATGTATTGATGACGATGATGTATGATGATGATGATGACATTCGTTTTACGTGCGAGTCCGAAGTTTTAGATACCTACTTATGTCATGGTGACCCCACCCTGGAATCCAGTCTCCTGTTCTTTCTCTACTTGATTTGACTAATTGCTAAGTCAAATCAAGTAGATATTGATTCCTGCGTCGATACCTCCTCCGTCAGTCAGTAGGTGTACCGGCTTGTGGTGGGGAACCTACTGATATTTACGATACTGTGCAAAACCAAACCCAGATCTAGTTCCACGAGGACGAAATTAATAGATATTTCTAGAATACACATTTTAATAATATTGTTTCCCTTTCCAGGTGAGCGGAAGGCGGCGCGGGGCGAGCACGGATCCGGCACCGGCTCGCCGCTAGACGTTATAACTACTTAACGTAAACAAACGTAGAACATTTTGTTGATACATGTACTAAGTCGAATGTTGTTTCTGTGACGAACGTGATGCCGACGGCTGCACGGACGGAGGGACTCGGCGACCACACCTGCGCCCGCGCCGCACACACACACACACACACACGTGCTCACACATACACACAGTCAAACATCTCCATACACACATATCCTCACACACTCATAACTTCATACACGCACACACATACTCCCATATACACACACGCTCATAAAACATACATTATTACACAATTGACACTACACTGTACACGTGAACACACTACACACCTCTGCGAACCATCACTAAGTACAAAATTGCCAAAAATTTATATTCAAAGTTTTATTTTTCACATTTCAGATGAATTTGTATTTGTTTTTTTCTATATTTTTCTTTCTATATCATTGTATTGTACCGAGCCAGGCTCGTTCGGATGAGTTGCAATATTGTGTAGTCTAGTGACGGGGTGCGACACCGCCGTCACATATTCCACTGTGTTGAAAACACGCAATGTGTGCAAACCCTTATCTACATAATGTCACTATAATTTTAGTACTTTATATTTTATATCATACATTTTATTATACGCCCTGGGGCCGATCACTTAAACAACTCGTACAAATGTAGATTGGGCCACTTTCGCCCACATTTCAAATGACCATGTTATTTTTGTATTTATTATTCAATTTTTCTATCGGACATATTGGAATATAAATTTGAACGGTCTTAGTAAATGAAACGTTTTTGAAAAAAACTTTAGGTACTTATTGTTATTGATTTCCACAAAAAAACATGTTGCTATTTATAGTGTATGTTGTATAGATATATCAATTTTATATTTTGTATATAATTATTTTTCTTGTAAAAATTAATCAAATAGAATTAGATCTGTGAATGGAGCGCCGAATTTGGAGTCGAGTTTTTTTTTTTATAATTGGGTTAAAAAACAAAATAAATAAAACCCACCAAAAATATTTTTGATTTCATTAAGTTTTAAATAAGTATTTTTGTAACAAGAATTTCCATCTAAATTCAAATACTAACAGTTATTCGGCTATGAAAAAGAATTATTTTCTTTAATGTTGATCGACAAAAGCGTGCCCTGGCGTTGGCACTTTCATTTTATTATTTAAATCATAATTTTTTAATATTTTTTTGGCTTACAGAAGTTTGAAACTTTTTCACACTTCGCTCTGGGTAGAATATAGACCTTGTTGCCACAATCTGGATAGGCATGATTAAAATCACGTCAACTGGCAGATATTACGCCATATTGTTGTCTACACTTTAATAATGCACAGCCAATTGCGTGATTCTAGTTTCGCTCAATCCAAGATTTTGGCTACGTTCGTGTTGAAAACATTCATTCACTTACTCATCTTATTTTTATTATTTTTAATACAGAGTAGTTGTAAAAATGTTGTAATTAAACGTTTTATGTTATTTTTGACTTTATTATTTTTGTCGTAGTCTAAAAATTGCATAGCGTCCAACTACTCGTACACATCATTAACCATCGTATTGTTAAGTATTAATGTTGAATTATAATTAATGATCTCACTTCATTGTCACACGCGATCGGCTGAGTAAATGTGTCACTACTGACTGCTGCAGATACTTACACAATAATATAACATTTGGGCAGTTTTCGTACTTGTGCGAAATATTTTTCTTTTACGTAAATTAATATTGCACCTTCGTAACTTTATTACTCAAAATATACTTTAGTTATTTAACTTTTACGGTTCCAGTGACTCCTAATCTGGATTAACTGGATACGGTACAGTGAATCTACATTCACTGGATACGGTCCAGTGAATCTACATCGTGGGTCACTGGAACTGATCCTAATGTTACTGTTAAATATAAAATTTTCTTTACTTTTTATCTCCTTCGCTTTTTAAGTTATTTTTATGTAACTGTACTGACACAGTTATTTAGTTGCGATTTTAATTTATGTGGACATTCATGTACCAAAAAAATAATATATTATACACGAAATGTACCTACTGGACAATACATTGAGTTACAAAAACAAAATTCACGAGAAACATCTAGATGAGTACACATATATTTTTGTTATAAACTATTGTATCTTGTAATTAATTGTTGATTCATTTTTGAGATGAACGACTGAATTTTCATTGTATTATATTATTTTCAATAAATATCTATCGCCATTCGGCGGGCCCTCGTTCGAGTCAATCTCATAACTTCCTCTCCGGCCCGACTGAATGAGTTACGTTTATCTAAACATAATTTGCATAAAATATTATTGTAAATTATTTTAGGTATGGATGTTTATAATAAGGATAGTTGTAAACGTATTATCATTTGTAAGTATAATGTTTGTTTTAATGACAGTTTGATCTCTTAAGGTAAAATTGTGTTGTATGCGCGTTGGCGGGAACTTGTCTTGTCGCGCCAGACTCACTCGCGAGCGCGACCGAACGCGAACGCGAACATGCCGCGACAGCGCTCGCTCACACAGCAACACACACACACGTGAACGGTACACGATCGAACAAACGCAACTCATGCATCAAATGAACGAATGAAAACATTCATTCACTCACACACACACTCATTTTTGCAATGAGCGTGTGTGTGTATGACAAAATGTACATTCAATAATACACTCATTATTTTCGACAGTTAATTTATAAGATAATATTGACTGACAGCCGTTTGCTGAATCGTGTATTGCCACCATAGAGTTACATGTTATACGCTGCTCACATCACATTGTAAAAATGTACAGTATCTTGTTTTAATGTGTTCTAAGTCACTTAAGTTTTATAACTTGTTAAGCTACATCGATAAACGAGTCCATCCAGCTGTTTTCATATTACTTTGACGTAATTGTCGCGAGTTGACTGAGTACATCTAAGAACGTTGTTTAGTTAGACTAGGCTGTACAAGCGAGCGCGTCGCGTCACGGCGTGACGTCACGCGACATCGGCTCACTCAACGCTCAGACCTATGCCTCTGTCAGAATATTTATATGAACAGAAAATTATTTATCATTCGGTTATTATTTATGTATCACAAAAAAATATTTAATTTATTGTTAGAACAGTGCTTTGTCGTTTTCTACCGTACCGGTGTTTCGCTTCGATCAACTCACTTGCTTGCCGTTCGTTCCGTAGGGTAGACCTCTGCCGTAGTGACGTACGTTATGTTGCTATGGGTGTCCATGGGTGCAGCGGCGATGAGACGCTTTAAGAGTACAAATTATTCTGTATAAGCCCCTCAACTTGTGTGGTAATTCTAAATGTTAATTTTAAAACACGAAACAGGGAGAAGGTATCGTCAGAATACGAATATAGTAGCGCGCGGGCGACTAGCGGACCGGTCAGCTCTGCCTTCGGTGTTGTATCTTTCGTTACTATTAACTGTATCCTATTGCTACAGTGAATTTGTTTTGCTATATCTTCCCGATTTTATTCACTAGTAGCATAACCGAGGCGCGTAGGGCGCCATATTGTTAAGACGGTGTATCACTGTATCGTTGTATCGTTGTCTCACTGTAACGATAGGGTATTGGAAATGTACGCGCACTGTACGCGCGCACCTCTTAGATAAGAAATGTGTTATTAGAAAATTGCAATAAGAACCTTCGCCCGTCTGCGGCGGGCGACGCGCCTCTCCGACTGTTTACCCAACTTAGTCGCTGTGGAAATTAGTCCGGCGTGTAAAAAAAATATCAGTGCATTTGTAAATATTGGAGCCAAAATTTTTATACAAATTATTTCTTAAATATATTCTTGGACCAAGTTGTACGCGGAGGCGCGTCGCTCGTCGGCGACGTGTGGCTGCCGCGGCCCGAGCCTTCGACGTGTGAACGAACTGATTTTATTCATTCATTCGTTCACATAGAACAAATGCGTTCGTTTTTACAAAATGGCGGGTGTCCAACATGGCGAACTCATTCGTTCATTGTCGTTGGTGGAGGGCACTCGATACTCTTTGTCGAGGCGAGCAGCCATTCGTGTCTGATTGTAGAGGCAAAACATTAGGTACTATGTGACTACTGCTGATGTGACATGGCAGCATTATTCAATGTAATTGACAAAACGTGGCACATATAATTTACTATATGTAAAAAGTTATAGAAATAATTAATTTAATAAAATTATAAATAAAATGTTTTGTTGTATTATTTGAGCTCTTTTCTACCTGCAATGCAATCAATTACCATGACTTTTGAATGGATATGGGGCAATTCACCTATATATATTTTTCCGCATCATTCTGATCTGCCCCAGTGGTAATACGACTGTCATAAACGGCCACATACGTGTCGAGGGATGAGGTGTGACGTCCCTCCAACACAAAGGGAGGATCCCCCGACCAGGCGAGGTGATCAAGCCTGGCGGGCCGCGGCCCAACGATTGTCGTTGGAATGTTGTATATGTATTGTACGAGCGCTGGAACTTCGCTTTCGCGATGCAGAATCTGTAGCGATGTAGTAGTTCGGCTTGCTTTCGCTAGATAGCGCTGGGTACACGTGGTATCGCCAAATCCGTATCAATCCCATTCATTCATCATTCGATTTCACAAACGCCGGCCAACGAGTATTCATTTGTCTGGGGGGGTCGAATTGACCGTTGTACGATACCCAGGAGAACCAATGTAGTGAATTCCGAAGTCGGTTCGTCCCATGGATGGCTTAGTGAAAATCATTGGCCACAATAAAACCACGAAATTAGAATCAAATATTTTTTATTAATTCTACCGACAATCTGGGTATCGACCAGCGAATGACCAGAAATACAATAATATAAAACTTAACCACACTGATATACTAAAACATTGGCCTACTCTTTGGTTACAGTCAAATCCATAGACTACGAGTGGAATAGATACAACTTATGTAGATGTACTAACGATTAAGAGAAATTGCTTAAGTCGGCACTACTTTTTTTATACTATTTAGGTCGCAGACAAGCTCACAGCCCACCTGATGGAAACTTGGAAAGTAGTAACCGTGACCTATGGACGAGCGCAACACCAGAGGAGTCACACTCGTGCTGCCGACCCTATAAGAACAGACGGATTCTGTGCCGTCAGTGCAGAAGGCAAGTGGACAAGCTTTTGGTCTTCCCACTGACAGCACAAAACCCTATAGTTCTCACTGTCAAATGCATGCACATCCAAGTTAATTTAACACGATTTGACAATATTGAAGGGACGGTGGCGCCATCTACAATTCACGGAATTGTTGGTACTCTATAATAAATAGTATGAAAAGCGTGTGATTTCTAAGATCGATGACGTCACGCTGGCCATTTTGATGTTAATAATGCTCACAATCGGAACACATTATTAGATGCCTTAAGGCATTGTTCGGAAGACTATCAACCAGGCACTCGATTCTGCTAAAGCAAAACCACTGTCATACTACAGACAGCAAAAATGGTTATTAAAATATTAGATTACAGTAAATTTTAGACTTGAAGTCCAAAATTGAATGAAAAGAGTTTCATTACACTTTTTTATTCACTCTACAAAATTCCATTTCATTTTTGACTTAAATGCATTACTATAAAATCTTAAATCAAATGGATTTTTCTGCAGTATCTGTGCTATGACACTGGTTTTACTTTAGCAGATTTGGGACCCAGGAATTTGAACATAGACTAAAATAAAATAGAAAGAAAGCTTGTTGTATCTAAGCCCACTCGAAGTATGTGGTCAAATCGATAAGAAAAATTGATTATGTTTATACAATAGGAGGACGACTGAGTCTGATGGTTAGAAGGAAATAATTTACAAAAATTCGTTCAAATAAATCGGAAAGCACTTAAGAGACAATAGTTACATACATATTGACAGGACGTGATGGGGATTGAGTGCTAGCGACAGTGATAGGAAAATCGCTATACTGTCATGTGTTTACGATATTGTTTTGGAAAAGATTTCTTTGAAAAGTCGATGTCACTTGCACCCTTTTGCGTTTCAACAGTCGATATAATGATTGGTCAACATGTATATCGTTTCGCTGCTTTTTCTACGTTCCTCGGACATACAAAATGTGTAAGTATAATATATCTATGTAAGTACAGTACACTAACCAAACGATTGTGGAGCGTAACGTTATCACGTTCGTTCGTTCGTCATCGTTCGCTTGGTGTGTACACGTCATTAAGTATTTTTTATCTATCACTGTCACCCACCAGTCCTATATTTACATGAATCAACAAAAGTCTATAGAACAACTGTACAAATTGATAATATACACGAATCAGAATTGACTGCTTAATAAAGGAAATTTTTGATACCATTTCACCAATGATAGAAAGAAGTTTACTCAATACAGGATTCAGTACATTTTGTTTCGATTCAGCGCGCTTCATTCGGCCCTTTTATCTACTCTCATATTAAAAGGTAAACATTACAAAATTAAAAACAATACTTTATTGATACTCTTTACCTCGTACGATACTATAAAAAAGCTCGCCTGCGGCTCGTTTTTTTTACTCACACTCGTGTTTGAAGAACCCTTATTATGCAACAGTTTCATAAACTACTATTAAATTTCTTTAAATTGTATCATAACATAATGAAACGTAATTATATTGATGTAGGATTCGTAATTTTATACAGATTACAACAAAAATCGAAATCAAAGTATGAATCTGACAGTAAAATCATCGAATTTTTCCAGCTTGTCATACACATGATAAATGTTCTTTTTTTTTTATATTTCTTTACCTGTCCATTTTGGTGGCCCAAGATGGATTAACCCTTTTCTTTGAGCAATAAGTGACGTCCTTATTTGTATTAAAAGCAGTCAATTCTCATTTTAATCTTAGTCACAAAGATTGTGTAGAACACATTTCACCTCATACTGTCTTACACTAAACGAGTATTCCGGAATGTCATATTACACAAATTTAAAAAAGAAAATAGAGTATATATGTATTAGGCCGGGTACACACCAAGCGAACGATATCTAACGATAGATTGTCAATGAACCAGCGTCGACGTCACAGTGAGTCTGTACTGTACATAAATGATCTACAGACATTTCATTTTCAGTTTATTCAATGTTGGAAACTATAACCAAACACGTGACTAACCTGACTGACTGACCGACCAGACAGTATCTAGGTTTAAGGACACTTCTTGTTTTTAAATTGATTATCACATATTTATCAGCATGCGGCAAATATCAGCGAATCCGAATGGTTTTAGTTCATTCGTTTTCGTTTGGTTGGTGTGTACCCAGCATTGAACGACGAAGCAAACAGATTTTTTAGAGGCAACATTCCATTGTTGAAAAGTCATTATATGTATATTTAAATTTCTGTCGCCCACGGCATCCTTTTTTAAACACTGCCACCTGCCCCCCTAGACAAGTGCCAATTCGTTGCTCGGCGTATGATGGAATATAATGACAAATGTCATAAACGTCAAATCCCATACATTTGGCATTCTATTTCATCATACGCCGAGCAACGAATTGGCACTTGTCTAGAGGGGCTGCTAGCAATAGGCATATTTGATTACTTAAATGGTTGTACTACCCTTCGGTTAACTCACAGGCGTATATGAAAAATCTATTTACCTCGAAAACAATATCAAAATTATAACAATAAAAATAAAATATAGAATATTAAAATATAATAATAATAAATATAAATTATTGACAGTTTAACATGTTAAGCTCGACTGATAATATCACTAAGCACCCTACTAATGGAATAATAACACTAAATAAAATATAATATACAATATACAGAACCATTCTTATTTAACTGTTCAAAAATAATAATAATAGTAGATTACCCAACAAGTGAAAAAAAGGTGAATTCTTTTCGAGGCACCAAGTTGTATCCCGAGAGGGGTGAAGGTTTCTCCGGTAGAATCCCGAGCGTAGCGAGGGGTTCTAGAGAGAAACCTGAGTGGATCGAGGGATACAAGAGCCGAGATGAATTCTTTTTTCACGTGTTAGGTACTCAACTTTTCACCATTGACTACGAGAAAACGGTTACTCTGTGATTATGAATTACATTTTGTTATGGATAGTACACAAAAGAAGCAGCAATTATCATGAGTTTAATTTTCATCACTAGATGAAGTCATTTTCTGATTATGAGACAAACATAAACTTTTACAAGGAAAATTACACAGAAAATGGCGGCATTTTTTTTTCTTAATTTAAACTGAGCCACATTCCATCCAGCCAGTGATTACATTTAGGTGGCTTTTAGTACGTTTTTATAGTGAGAGTGTGCAACCTCTTTATATGTTTCACTAGAATCCGTACATTGGCGCATGTTCCAAATTCAAATTTTTTTATTCACTCGGTGAAACAAAGAGCGTTTTATTCACTGTTTTTGATGAATCACGGGCCCTTTTTCGAGTGTCAATGGTGAAAAAGATTTTATACAATGTCAAGTGACGTATTTTTAATGAGTTACATGCAAAGGCAGTATGGCATTACCGCGTGCATACATGATTGCGTAAATTGCGTAACCATGAACGTTATTAGTTACGCAATTTACGCAGTTTAGCATGCGAGTATGGTCATAAATTGTAAATTGACTCAGTCATATTATATGATCATGTTAAGGGATATTTAATTCGCAACCACCGCTGTGGACCAGGTTAATGAGGCTTACAATAGTAATTATAGGCCTGTAACATTACTTCGATCCACGCCGCAATTATCGTATTTAGTACTGCTATTCCAAAAGGACACTTACGTCCTTTTCGAATAGTGCTACGTTAATTTTTTCGTAGCATGCATGCTACTAGGACTACAGTGTTGTTTATCGAAGCCTGATAAAGTGATAAGTGACCTAAGATACTTACATTCAAAATTAATAACTCGCTCTGAAATAAAACTTGAGCTCGAGATACACTATATAACAAGAACCTTTCGCAATAGCTGTATTTCCGCGGCAAAATGTGGTTTTTCCCGCTGCAAAATGCGGTATTGCCGCGGCAAAACGTGTATTCGAGTATCTTATGCCGTCGAGGATGTTCGCTGAATTTTCATATGTAACTCAATAAATAATTTAATATCTGTTACAATATAGTGAGCAATTTATTATCCTTAATTTGCAGAATAAGTAATAATACATCAGTGTCATTTCTTGGTTTAATCATTTTATATTTCATGATTTCCTTCAAAGGAATTTTAATTACTTAATGGTGAATATCTACAGTAACCACTTTTTTAAAGTTTAGTAATGTTCTACACGTAACGTAAGTAATCATATTTTATAATAAGTTCGTGAATTCTTCTAAAGAAAGCTTTAATTTTATTTTTATTCAATTCCGATATCTACTCAAAACTTCAATATTTTGTGAATTCCTCTAAATTACCTACAATATTACGTGAATTCTTCTAAAATCATCTGTAATATTTCGTGTATTCATCTAAAATAAATTGCAACTAGAAACATTACTATAAACAGACTAGATTTAGCATTACCAGCAGACGTCAGACTTCGATAAACAGCACAATGAACATACATATAAAACTGGGGTTTACTCAGTAAGATTATATTATTTAATAAACATTTTACAAGAAACATCAAAATTATATTAACCCTAAGCCGTTTCATGGCAATTTAATCTTAATAAAGTATAATAATATACATATTTATATAAGGATAGATAACACATAAATTAATATCTCAATATAACTACACATGAACCATTAAACACGAATTATTTACTTAAATTATTTTCAACAAAACAATGTCTTTTTGGTTCTAATTTTGTTGCTGACTATACAAATTTTATTTGACTAAAAATAATGGTGGGATTTATAATTTTTGACTACGATAATTCGGTAACTATTAATTATATTATATTATTATATTCTTTTGGAGTTAAAGAAATTATTCATAATATAACGACAAAAATAAGTACTAACTAATTTTTGGTTTTATATCTATAAGAAATATCTCAGCCCACTTTTTAGAGCTAGTTTAGTAATTCGCACTATTCTATTATTTATCTAATAAAGCTTATTAATATAACAATAATACTAAAATACCTACTAAAACTATACGATTACTTAACTAATTTAGTAGGACTGCGAATTATGTCTACTGTGAGCATTTTATAGGAAGTAGTGTGGTGTTCGCTTACCATAGGCGGCTATCATTCGGTAATGACACATTTGAATAACGCAATCGCGCGGCAAAATCAAGAAGTACGGGGCAAAATTATTAATGCCGCGACATAATTGAATTACTTCATAACTTTTTGTATATCCGCCGCAAAATTTTGTATCACCGCGGCAAAATTCGGTATCACCGCAGCAAAATTTTGTATCACCGCGGCAAAAACACTAGTGTCATGTCAAGAAACAATTATTTTCTTACTGTACCGGCATTTAATATTTTCCTAGTGTATGAAAATATTTTCCCTAATATTTTTAGTTATATTAACTAGGGTATTTTACAGTATTTAACATTTTTAGCACAAACCGTAATTTGTTTCTATTGCATTATATTATTAATTGAAAGACTATTTTTAACTAAACGTGAGTTCAAATATTGTGCCTGTAATTTTGTCTAAAACTTCTATTTTCGCTATTTTCAGTGCGAATAATACTTTCTTTTGCATGTCTAATTTTTATTTGAAGCATTTTGATTTAAATCAAACCATTTTAACGAATTGCATCGCAATTCATTTTGTATTACTTTATTATTTATTTAAGTAAGTACACTTCCCGAATGTAGGTTAATAAATAAAATGAGACTAAATAAATCACAATAAATAACGGATTCTCCGTTAAAAATAGTTTTACTTCGATGAATAATATTCGCGACGATAAACTTCGACACTTTGAATCATTTTCGAAGGTCAAACCCGACAAATATAAAGCCTTAAAGGTCATTTCAAGGAGTCAACAAGATAATATTTCAATCATGAAATCAAAGGACAGGTTTTTGAGAGTACCTTACAATTTTAATTTCAATTCCATTTTTTTTTTCAACAGTCAACATCGAACACCGACCACATTTCGAACTTAACCTTGACCTTAGAAATAATTATCCTAGAACGCTGACTCATCAGTTCCGCTCATCCGAGGTCAATTAATATCAGGAAGTCATTAAATTTTAAAACTTTGAATACGTTCCAGATAATACTAATTAATTTACATTATTACCTTGTGTCAACCTTATTTTTTGGTAGTTCAAGGTCTATTTAGAGGTCACTTGTATTTTTTTGACTTTTTCCTTTAGTTCGTTCAACTTTTGATAAGTCAATGTCACCGACAGAAAACCAATAATCCCTAATTTTTTTCAAGGTCAACCTTTTTATAGGTGACCTTGAAACTCAAGGTCAATGAAGTTTTAGTTCGAGGTTACTTTTGTTTAGTTCAAAGTTACCTTCAGCTTTTTTCTAGGTTACAGTCACCTAACAAAAAACAGTTAATGTACACCATAATCATTGGCAATATTTATCATTACTTATCGCAATCCTGTACGAGATGAACGCTGTCTTCGTCTCGCCGGTTGCAGTGCGCTCTCCGTAAAGGACGTGGGTGTTGTAAGAGAGAGAAACGCTCGGACCTCTCGCTCTTTTCGCACGGCTGACTGTTCTGTTTTTTACTAAGAGCGTTGCGAAGGTGACTTTCACCTGTAATTAATATTATTTTTAATTAAATTAACTATTGGATGGGCTTTTTCCTGAGTGTTATGTCTCCTGTCGGAAGCTTACTATAATATACGATACTCAAGAAGAAATGAATTCGTCATAATCACCATCATCATAGCGTTAGACCCGGTCACATCCGAGGTTCTCACCTCAGAGTCTCTGCTTCCCGGTTTTTCTTCCTCGACTTCTCACGGTCTTGGGCATCCATGGCAGCACTTCTTACCTGGCGGAGGTATCCTGGCCAGACATTTGTAGCCTGGCGGTTACCACGGAACATGGTTGTACCAGAGGTGACTCTCCTACATTTTATCCACGATGTCACGGATATCGTGGATAAAACGGGCTACCGAGGATACGGGAATTTCGACACCATGCGGCAGTATGTATAACACAGTATACAAAAATAAATCAAATCATATAATGGTTATAAAACTGTACCTGGTAAAGATAAAGGCCGTCCAGACATGGTCAGGTCATGAGACCTTGGTGAGACCGACCGAGAAGACCGCGGTCTCCCTGGGGTGTTGTTGTTCCGAGACTCATCGCATCGCGTGCCTCGACGAGGTGAACGGCTGCCTAATAAATCCTATAAATATACATGGATACAGTTTATTTATATAGATTTATTTATTTAAACACATTTATTGAGAATAATATGCAAGTTTAATATGTAATACGAGTACAAATGATAAACATGAAAAATCATTGATTGTATCAAAAGTCTAAAAAATAATTGTTATAGTTGAAATAACGCCCAGAGACGTCCCACAGAAGTCAACGTTTAATCAATTTTAACGTCACTATTTTTTTTTTGTAAAAAAAACTGGTGACTTCGAAAAATACTCCAAACAGGCGCAAAAATATTTTGTCAGAGGACGCTAAGAGCAATTAGATTTTAGAAAAAGAATACATGAATAGCAAATATAATAATAAATTTAGGGAAGTTTGAGATTTTTATTGTTTATGCACTATTTCATTTTAATTGACGATTAAAAATGACCTTAATCGCGTGTACATTCCAATAATGATAAATTATGGGTGAACTATGACGACATGGGACATATGTACACAAAATTACGTTTAGACTTTTTTTATTACAAATCTCAAACTTCAAGACCTTCGTCATATTCACCATACCATACTAACTTTTAGTTATTTTTCAGTAGACATGCTCAAAATTGGGTGCATGTTTAAGTCAAAACAAAACTTTAATGACGGTCTTTACGCACAGGATATCAAAATAAATTTAAAAAATTACATTATGTATGATACAGCTCTTCTATGGCAAACTGTATCGTAATGTAACTTTTTTCCATTACGATACAACTTCACCTGATTTTTTTCTACATAGTCTGTGGACGTGGCGCAACACGCATGCGCGATCATTTTGGCACCCAACTTTTCTATCACTTTACGAAAATTGACGTGCATGGACGCCCTTATTTCTTTATAGCTTCAAAGTCTCCGTTACATTTATAAAATGGTATGGCACGGTGTAAGACGGCTTTCCACAGTACGTTATTATGCGAATGGACACAGAGTAGCCCGCACCGACACAACGAAAAAAGTGTCACCTGTAGAATCGCAGACAAACGCATAATGGACAGCCGCCTTTAGACGTAGATCATAGATTAAAATAAAGACATAGAGTAAAATAAAATGCAAAAAAGCGGCAAAAACATACACATTATGAAGCATAAGTATGAATGTTAGTAACCTTCTCCTGCGAATTGACTGAGTAAGCGCTGTACGAGACAGGACTGTCGCCAGCGAAGTCGAACGCGCTCGACGCGCGGTACGACAGTGTGTCTTGAAGCGGGAAAATATTTTGAGGTTAGAATTATTATTAGTATAGAATAAGTACAGTATTTACCAGCCTTTTGAATGCCCCATGTCGGGACGAAGAGTAATAAACTGGCTTTAGCAATATTTATTTAACAAAACGTATGTTTATTCTTCTTCTTCTTCTTTCTTCTTTCTCTTCTTCTTTATTAAGATATATTTAAAGCGTAGTTAATACCGAAGTTATAGTTTTAATATTTTTAGACACAACTGGTTTTAACCACTCTATAAAGATACTAAAGTTAATCCGATAGCGATAAAAAAGAGAACGCATTACAAAATCGAAGCAACTCTCTCTCACTCTTCGTCCAGGCGAGACGTCTAAAAAAGCCGGGAACTGTACTTAATTTTTTAGCAAAGCCAATAATGTCACAATAGCTTGGGATTAGATATTATTTAAAAAGTAAAGCGTGGAAAAAAATCATTCCAAAAATAAATATCCAAAAAGTCCAAAAAAAAAAAAATATTTTTAAATCCAACCGCTTTTTTGTGTGGAAATGCCCACGGATAACACGCTGACATGCGTGGTATCCGTGGTCATCAGGGGCGGTTATGTCGGACTTGGACCGACTAAAACGGCGATGGGGTCCTCATAGGCACATGATGACCCAACAACCTTGCTCAACGAAATTTTCCTGTGTGAACTAGAAATATTTCATAAAAAAAAACTATAACGAGATTGCAGCGCTACCCATGGGCGTACCCAGCTTTCTCTAAGGGATGGGCCAAAATTAAAATCGGATCCGGGATGCTTTCGCGTGTTTTTATATTCTTAACTTCGAGCAGAGTAGAGCAGGGCACACCCATGGCGCCACTTACTAAGGGGTTAAAAATTAGGTACCTATGCTTATAACCTTCGCACCAAGTAATAATATTACTAAGTTTTATAACAATATTATATGAACAGTACAGGACAGCAGCAGAAAGGTGCACAAAATACGAACAAAAATAATATTAATATATGTTTGAATTAAAAGATTAAACCTTTTTGCTATATTCCTATCTCTACTGTGTTAATAATCTACGGTCTAGAAATTGTCAAGGTATTGTCAAACGCGTGTCAAGTGTCAAATAATCCAGCTGTTTGGTGTGGTAAACAATTTTACAATTATATAGATATTGGAAAATAAGTGTGTATTTATTCTGTAAAACATGCACTTGTTTCGGCATGCTTACTAACTCTAACAAATCCACAACCAGTTCAATACTATCGATAAATTTGCCTTTATTTTGACAACAATAATCTTTTCCTCAACATTCGGAGGCCAGCACTCAGCAGTGGACTGCGATAGGCTTAATGGTTGATTGAATCTTTTCGTAATGTCCTACGAAGAAGGCAAACAGAAGGTGAGACGCCACCTGCCCAAATGGACTGGCGACCTGAGAAAGGTGGCTAGGACAGACTACATGCGGAAGGCGAAGGATCGTGAGCAATGGCGCACATTAGGGGAGGCTTATGTCCAGCAGTGGACGGCAATAGGCTAATTGATTTATTGAATGTCTTACAAAACGAAATTTATCAATACTAAGGTGAGCATTTAACTTTTGTAATCAAACCTAGGATAAACTGGATGCACCAGGCGGAAGATCGCACCAGGCACGCATTGCAAGAGACATAATATGTCCAGCAGTGGACTGCAATACGCTTATTGATGATTAATGAATCAAACCTGTATATCTCTGAAGAGGTAGGCAGGAATTCATTCATATTTCGATGGATATAGAACTTTGAAATCGCCATGGGTTATGGTGGTCTGATGGTCACGTAAAAATTGAAGTTCTGCCGTTTCTTACACTAAAGGGCTCAGACTCCGAATATGAACGTGACGTGCCTATGCTCCTTCACTTCCTCCAGGAGCACACATCTTACAGCTAATATTACGGCTTGTGTCGTGAGGACGGAGGTCTTAGAGCGAACGCCGAGGTCTGATTCTCCAAGCCTGACGAGCTCCAAGAACCTGAGTCTGTCCCGGACCCGCTCCGCCGTCTCCTTCTCGAGCAAATGTAACACACAATCTTTCATTTAATCTCATCATGCGTACTTCAACTATTTACCCCAGTTTTTACCCCAGGGTTTGTACCCCAGCCCCGTAGACAGTATTTATCGATAATCCTCATCACTAATTAGGGATTATCTCTAAAACATGTAAATGCCATGTGCTGTTCGCATTAGACGTGACTGGTGACATGTTAATTACACTTTGTGGTCTTCACCAACCCAAATGTCGACGCGTTTTAGAGAGACCTTGTACCTACATATATTACCTATGGCTTCGTCCTTAATGTAAACGCGAATTTGATATTGCTACTTCAATATTGTGGGACATATTAGAAACTATCTAGATTCAAACTAAGTATAGCTTACTAGCCTGTATTGGGTTCTAGAATGCCAGTAACACACGGACACTTTGGGTATTGTTTGGAAGTACAATATTATAAATTAGAAACGCCTATGTATGCTAATTCATGCACTGAGCGAGTATCGAACTCGCAACTTGATTTGGAAGTTGAATTCTACTGCTACACTACAGTAATAAAATGATGTCATCATCATCATGTCAGCGTTGAGAGTCGTCTTATTCATTCTATTTATGGTTTAGCTTATAATACTTTAATAACATACATAACATAACATAAACTCACGCCTATATCCCCGAAGGGGTAGGCAGAGGTGCTAGCACCCACATTTCGCCGTTTATGTTTAGGTCCCAATGTAATAGGTGGCGAGCCTATTGCCATTATTAACCGGGCACTTATAAATAAATACACACATAACTTCGAAAAGCATCATCGTCATTGGTGTGTACCATGGTAAAACCTGGGATTGAACCCGTCTCAGCAGTCCATTACCCATACCACTAGGCTACCGCTACTTTAATGGGAGCGACTATCGTCTGACCTCCTAACCCCTAAAGAAAGCCCTGCGTCGGAACCGTTTTTTTCCTTCTACCTACTATATTATAAATGTGAAAGTTTGTGAAATTGTTTGGATGTTTGTTACTCAATCACGCTTTAACGGCTAAACGAATCTGGCTGAAATTTGATACAGGGATAGATGATAGTCTGAAATAGCACATAGGCTGCTTTTTATCCCGGGAATAGGTTCCCGTGGGTAGCGGGAACGGGATCAAAATTTTCGCAGGTAAAGTTGCGTACGTATTTGTTCGAGACATCATAATCAGACATTCACTCAACGGCCTAGATAACAAAAGTAAACATTAGGAGAAGGAAACCATTACCTTATCAGCCATCGAAACGCAGATAAAGACATATGCGTAGATAGATATCGGTAGGCACACGCTGTAAGAACGTTTCGAACGATCTAACTCTACAGCTGAATCCGCTGTGAGATTTCAATTTCGCACGCTGTAAATTTGGTGACGTCACGTTGTCGAGCATATAAACATACATCATTGTCGACCTGTGCTCGGCAAAGTGACGTCACTAAATTTACAGCATGCGATGTGCCTGTAGATCAGGTGCGGTCCGACGGGGGGGTCACATGACCCCTCCCCCCCCCCCCCCCCCCCCAAACCATGCACGTCATATTGAAAAGTCCCAGTACGAGGGGAGGGGGGGTTAAATTTCTTAAGGAATTTCCGAAGTGACCCCCCAAAACTTCAAGCTGCGACCGCGCCTGCTGTAGTTCATAGATAGCAGTGCCCCTAGCACGAAAAATAGTCACGTAAGTGCGGGGCCATACGATGCGTTGCGGCGCCGCACCGCAAAAGTATCGGCCAATCGGCGGCCATACGAGCGGCATATATTGTGATTGGCAGGCTTCACACACACAGGTGCACAGTAGGCAAGCGGTTCTCTCAACGTTTACGTTATAAATTCGAATATTTAGAGAACCTTTTATATACGGATACCAACCCTGCTGCTGACTAAAATCGCATACTGTAACTGTATCGGGTCTCAATGACATACAACCGATTGGGGTAAACACAGACGCTACGAGAAATCGTTACGATCGCAAATGCAATGAACCGATTTCGTAGCATGTGCGCCGTTCATTATCTTTTATTCGCTTGCGATAAAACTCTGTAGTAAGTACGAGTAATAAGTTACTTGTGCTAAGGTTATAGGCATAGTATCTTTGTTAGCGACATTAATTTATGGAATTCCAGCGCACAATTTCCCGATATGTACCTTATAAGGCACGGATAATCCGCCCGCGCCAGGGCCTCATTTGTCTCGCGATTTAAGGGCCAAGATACGTGTCCCTGTGGTATACCAAAGAACTTGGTGTCTGTATGGCGTCATACCGAGAGTTGTATATCCCCTAACTGATACATGTATATCGTCAGTTATATTGGTCCCAAAACAAAAGGGAGCTAGCATAATAATTATATTATTCATAAACAATCCACACTATTAATAAACAGAACTATTAGTCAACATTATAATAATATATTAGTCCACAACACTTCATAGATTGGGTAAATACTTGATACATTTAATAATAGCTACCACAAAACTTTTCAGTTTCGGCACAAAGATTGGTTTTTTCTTGTTATATGTGGTTGTTATTATTTTAATTTGTAGAGGTTTACCATGTGGCCAGCAGCTGGTCGGTGGGGGTGACCGTATCATGTGTTCGTGGACCTCCTTTAGAGTTATAGGGTCGTCTTCTATGAAGTCTAACGCTGTACTCCCAAACTCCTGTAGAATAAAATTGTATAATTAATACTTTCTTTCTTTCATACATTCTTAATGATGTATTGTATAAAGGTCAGAACAACTCCAAACTTGCATGCTTGAATGAAAAGCTTAATGACAGTAGAGGAATCTCATGAAGTGTAGGATTACTTATTATGAGAAAGTGGTTATTTTGATAAAATGGTTGTTCTTGAAAAGCATTTTCATAAGTTAGATTTTACCATAGCCATTACCTCATACAAACAGACAGAAAGACAGACAAAAATTTTAGAAATAGTATTTTGATAGGTATAAACTATACCTCATTCATAAAAAAGCTGTTATTTTAATGTTACAAACAAACAATCCTTTATTTATATGTGCAGACTAGCTGACCCGCCCCGGTTTCGCCTGTGACTTACTTCATAACCCCTTTAAACCATATATGCCCGCAATTTAATTCTCAAATAATGTTTGGGTATCTACCGGATTTGTTGACATTTTATAGTTACTGCTCTGCTCCCTTGAGTTGTAGAATGATGATGTTTAGCGTATAACCTTCCTCGATAAACGGGCTATCCAATATAAAAATCATTTTTCAATTCAATCAAGTAGTTCCTGAGATTAGTACATTCAACCAATCAAACAAACAAACTCTTTAGCTTTAAAATATTAGTAAAGATGTAGGATTTTCTTACCTGAGACATGAGTATTGTATCATCTGATTCACACTCCTCATGGTGGCTTTCAATTAAACTCTCTCTGCTGGCCATCACTTGCTGTGAAGTAATAACAGAATAATATATATTGATTTGAAAATATTCTCTACACATCTACTTTATTCAGTTGCTGTATGGACAGCAGTTTTGCCAGTCAAGAAGTTTGACCAATAGGGATTTTTTCGTGGTCAAATCAGTTTGACAAAATAGTTAGTACACCTAGAAGAACCGAGCTTGCATGTGAGGCCATTTGCCTGAGTTACTATGATTTTATGTTATTTATTTTTCTCAATGACAGTAGATAATTCTAGTGATGTATGTAAGGATAGACACTTCATATAACACAGTTGGTTAAAATATGCAGTGTTTATGTTAGTGTTACAAGTTAAAACATTTCCTATAATTACACAACTTATAGCTCTCACAATACAATAATGCACATAATACAACAAATACGATTCTGACAGACAGACAGACAAACAGACTATCCCACCTGACAATTAAGTCTTGAAATGTATGCACATGATAAGCCAATAATGCAAAATAAACTTCAATATAATGCAGGTAATTCCTGATAACGCACAGTAGTTATTACTTCCTTATAACCAGTTTTGTCGTGTTTACTATTCATGCAGAATATTAGCATACATTGAATAATTTATTATGTTATGTAAGTCTGTACCTGTAAGTAAGGGTTGTCTTGCCGAGAGAGCCTGAGCGCCTCCATGTCCTGTGCGATGTTCCTCGTTCGACCAGGTGTCAACATAACAGCTGGTGATCCACCCAAAGGCGGGGGCAACACTGAATTATACCAAAACACGCGAATTTTATACAAACAGTTGTATAACCATTTTTAAGACATGATGTATTCTACTTACCCGATAAAGAATCATTGCTCGCTTCCATTTTAACGCTAAATATACTCTGCATTTAGTCTATTTACCACAATCTTTATTAAAACTCATTGAAAAAATACTTTGAATTATTTAAAACGTAGGTGCGCTTGTCGTCACGATTAATCGATCAGTTAACTGCAATAAATATTATGGACGATGACTATGCCCTTTTTTATGTTTTATTTATCTGTTTATTTGTTAATTTTCTCCATTTTTGTCGATTTGCGATAGGAGCGGTGGAAAACTGATAACGATTGACAACTCGATTTGATGGACAAAAGGACAGTAAAAATGACAGCAACGATATTCGTTCAGAAATGTTGCAAAGTGTAATGTTTTGTATTGCACTTTTCATTTTTATAGGCCTAGCAATTTATTCAGCTCAGTTCAAGAGCTTATTTTTTTGTAGATATGTAATAAAGTCCCGCTTATTTTACTGACACTGAACTCAACAGTTCTGTGTGTATGGAACTGACAGAAGAACAGGACCCACAGAGGGTGAGTGTGATTTCTATACGCTACAACACTGCTATGAGGAGGTCGTTATATATAAAATGCGCATTGACCGAAACATTGAATTAATAGAGGTGCAAGTGCTCGTCTCTCATGGGCATGGCACATGCTGGAGACTTGGTGTCCTGGTTTCACCACTGCCAGCCCAGCCAGCCAGCTGGTCATTATAGTGAAATGAACTGGGTGAAAACACAGGATTCTTCCCTTTTCTATACGCTACAACACTGCTATGAGGAGGTCGTTATATATAAAATGCGCATTGACCGAAACATTGAATTAATAGAGGTGCAAGTGCTCGTCTCTCATGGGCATGGCACATGCTGGAGACTTGGTGTCCTGGTTTCACCACTGCCAGCCCAGCCAGCCAGCTGGTCATTATAGTGAAATGAACTGGGTGAAAACACAGGATTCTTCCCTTGATTGTGACTGACGAACACCAGCTTCGAAAAGTAAGAATTGATCACCCAAACGCTTTCAATTAATTTGTCCTACTTTGCCAAATGCCCTTGGTCGTGGGTGAATGGTTCCGAAGGTCGTTCGCTACCATATGCGTACCGCGTACGCAATTGCGTAAACGTGTTCTCCGATCTGGTCGTGCCTCAGAGATCGGAGAACACGTTTAGCAGTCGGTCCCTGTAATTGCCATACGAACATCTATGGCTGTGTAGTTTCCGTTGCCATACAAACATGACTGTCGTTACGGGTATTTGGAATTCTAAAAAGTCCAATTGGTATAGCTGCAATGCTTCGATATCGCAATTGGGTTGTGGAGGTCAGGTGGCAGTTGCTTCACGGAAAATATCGAGTTCAGTCAAATCCACAGTTATGACTGGAAATGCAGACACCAGATTCAGAGGTGAAAGCTTCGGATGCGAAGAAGTGCCTTACCAAAACATACCTACCTAGATATGGTATGGCGTCGCCTAAATGCCCATACAATCCCTACATACACCTTGTGAATTCATGTAGCTTAGTGGAGTGAAATTATGGCGTACAGAAAGTTTTGTGCTCCACACAACTATAAAAGCTTTCTTGAACGGAGCTCTGGCGAAGGTTCCTCTCCTGGTTATCAGATGGAGATGTCTGACCACCTCCTGGCAGTAGCTTCCCGTTAAAATTGTATGAAGTAAACCTACTGAACTATTGCTCCTATTCTGTAGCAGTAGTCCGTTTGATATACTTACGAAATTACTGCAACTCTTCTACATGAACACGTCAAAAGTCCTCTTCGACGACAACAGTTATCGTTACCCAATAGTTACCCTGGTACTTACTCGCCAAACATTTATTACACGACAGCCTGGTTGTCGCCAGTTTTTTATTTTTACCCAACATAGCCTGGACGCTAGATATTTGTTATCCAATATAACCTGGTGGTCGCCGGCCATTCGTTACCCAATGTAGCCTGGTGGTCGCCAGATATTCGTTACCCATTGTAGCCTGGTGGTCGCCAGATATTCGTTACCTAATGTAGCCTGGTGGTCGCCTGATATTCGTTACCCAATGTAGCCTGGTAGACGCCAGATATTCGTTACCCAATGTTGCCTGGTAGTCGCCGGCCATTCGTTACCCAATGTAGCCTGGTGGTCGCCAGATATTCGTTACCCATTGTAGCCTGCTGGTCGACAGATATTCGTTACCCAATGTAGCCTGGTGGTCGCCAGATATTCATTACCCAATGTAGCCTGGTAGTCGCCGGTCATTCGTTACCCAATGTAGCCTGGTGGTCGCCAGATATTCGTTACCCATTGTAGCCTGCTGGTCGACAGATATTCGTTACCCAATGTAGCCTGGTGGTCGCCGGTCATTCGTTACCCAATGTAGCCTGCTGGTCGACAGATATTCGTTACCCAATGTAGCCTGGTGGTCGCCTGATATTCGTTACCCAATGTAGCCTGGTGGTCGCCAGAAATTCGTTACCCAACGTAACCTGGTGGTCGCCAGTCATTCGTTACCCAATGTAGCCTGGTGGTCGCCAGATATTCGGAACCCAACGTAACCTGGTGGTCACCGGCCATTCGTTATCCAATGTAGCCTGGTGGTCGGCAGACAGAACAGAATTAACTGCGTCTTATTAAAACCTCTCCTTGTGGGTGAGATTTTTAATACAAGCACTATCTCGTTAGCAATAAAAACTTAATTAAGGGTACTTATAATAAAAAACAACAGTCTGTGAACACAATATATGAATTTATTAATGTGAACAAAGGCACAGCCTTACTAAGCAAGGCACCTCTATTGTGATACTGTTCTAATAATGCGACAACTTCGTAAATATCTATTTTAGCGACTATCATTTCAATGAATTTATCAAAGCAATGTATATTTACATGATTATAATTTATGCGATTCATTATCATGTCAGATTTAGAGCAATAACAGTTTATTAAATTCATTGTTAAAACTAGAATTGAATTAAATTTATTATATGAATTAATGTATTAATATAATATCATAATTTGTTCGTTTTTATATTTCGTTGTCTGTTAGCACGAACTGTGCGGCACTACCGTAGTCAAGTATTCTGCTTTTGATCCCCTTTAGTTTGTCAATGTAATGTTTGTGTGTCTTAGTGTTTGTCCGTTTGTAGCGGAGGGCTGTTATCATTTTATCAACAGTGTAATGCAGCCAAAGAATGTTTGTATATGGCTCGAAGTTCTTCCAATCATTTCTGAAAAGAATAAACATATTTCAATGAGTTTGTGCAAAAAGAACATTATTCTGTTTGACGAGTTTTGAACACAGTCATAACGTGAGAAGTCAGTAAGTAGATTTGAATTAGGTAACATAGAAAGTTCATATTTTGTAAATCGGAATATAGTTTCTAATGCACCGGTATTATGGGGTGAATAGGGATAAAATGGTCAGCTGAATTCTGTAGTTATTTTAGTGAAATTATGGATTAGTTCAATGTAATAATGAGCAGAGTTATCAATAATATCTGGTTAGATACTTGGAATTCGGGAGACAAGAGAAAATTATTAAAAAAATCTAACAACCATTTTATCCCTATTCACCCCATTTTACGTTATTAAAAGTACAGAATAAGATAACAGTTTAGCTATTTCGTAAGCAACAGCCGTCTGACCTTCCTATCCCTAGAGCAATACTACGCCAGCCGGATCCGCAGACGTACCAGTTAGCAGATGGTAATGTCAGCAACATAATTTATTGTAGCTACGAGTTTTTTATATCAAAATCTATTGCGTTTGTTAGCCTCGTGCGCGGTAGTCAAACAAAAATACAGTCGTATATTATATTCAAACATCTAATACCATTATCTGCAAAACTAATACTTTTAAACGATGTTTGAACAATATTTGTGACTATCTTTACAAACAAAGGGTCGTGCGTTTATGTAAATATTCAACGACTTGACTGATAAGCAGGGTATTTACTACATATGTAGTATGTTTACTAAATTTTCCTTTCAATACGAATCTTCAATATTGAGTGAGTTATAACCATAACTGACATAGTTACTTCCTAGGCTAGGCATTGCTGGCATTAATAGTGCCCACAACTATGGGCAAGATGTCACGAATAGTTTCAACAATGGCACCGAAATACCTCGCAATCAAGCATTTTACATGCCCCTGTCAAAGGCAAATTATCCATACTAATATTATAAATGCGAAAGTAACTCTGTCTGTCTGTTACGCTTTCACGCCTAAACCACTGAACCGATTTTGATGAAATTTGGTATAGGGGTAGATTAGACCTTGAGAAAGGACATAGGCTATGTTTGGTCGCGATAACCGACATCCACGCGGGCAGAGCCGCGGGCAAAAGCTAGTACCCAATAAATACCCAAATCAATCAAGATACGTTTATCTAGGAACGGTGTCTGATATTCCTGTGACCAGGCAAGATGATCACGGCTAGTAGGCCACAGCTCTGTTCTGACTTCCAATACCTCGAAGATCATGTTGACCCCCAACCCCGTGTGCTCACCTAGGTCTTCGAAACCCAAGTTATCCTCACATACCAGTTGGTACACCTACTGATCAAGTAATTCTTCCCGGGGTTAGGGGGTCAAATGGCACACATCTATGGCAGTCGTTACGGGTAGTTGCGAGTCTTAAAAAGTCAAACAACTGTTCTAGCAGCAATGCTTCGATATAGTCCAATATCGCTATTGGGTTGTGGAGGTCAAATGGCAGTCGCTTTACGCCTAGTCTAGTCAAATCCGCAGGCCAAATCCGCAGTTAGACTGGTAAAGCAGACTCCAGACTCCGTTGAAAGCTTCGGATACGAATGGGATTAACGCTAGGATGAAGAAGAAAGTTCAGACGCGTACACATACCCCAGCTTCTCTCTCATGAGCCTGTAGACCTGGAACTGGTAGTCGCCCACGGCGTCGAACAGCGACTCGTCGGCGGCGAGGTCGTTGTACAGCGCGGCCGAGTCGCCGCCCAGGCGCAGCGCCACGCGCGACAGCGAGTAGTCGATGTAAGACAAGTACACACATACCCCAGCTTCTCTCTCATGAGCCTGTAGACCTGGAACTGGTAGTCGCCCACGGCGTCGAACAGCGACTCGTCGGCGGCGAGGTCGTTGTACAGCGCGGCCGAGTCGCCGCCCAGGCGCAGCGCCACGCGCGACAGCGAGTAGTCGATGTAAGACAAGTACACACATACCCCAGCTTCTCTCTCATGAGCCTGTAGACCTGGAACTGGTAGTCGCCCACGGCGTCGAACAGCGACTCGTCGGCGGCGAGGTCGTTGTACAGCGCGGCCGAGTCGCCGCCCAGGCGCAGCGCCACGCGCGACAGCGAGTAGTCGATGTAAGACAAGTACACACATACCCCAGCTTCTCTCTCATGAGCCTGTAGACCTGGAACTGGTAGTCGCCCACGGCGTCGAACAGCGACTCGTCGGCGGCGAGGTCGTTGTACAGCGCGGCCGAGTCGCCGCCCAGGCGCAGCGCCACGCGCGACAGCGAGTAGTCGATGTAAGACAAGTACACACATACCCCAGCTTCTCTCTCATGAGCCTGTAGACCTGGAACTGGTAGTCGCCCACGGCGTCGAACAGCGACTCGTCGGCGGCGAGGTCGTTGTACAGCGCGGCCGAGTCGCCGCCCAGGCGCAGCGCCACGCGCGACAGCGAGTAGTCGATGTAAGACAAGTACACACATACCCCAGCTTCTCTCTCATGAGCCTGTAGACCTGGAACTGGTAGTCGCCCACGGCGTCGAACAGCGACTCGTCGGCGGCGAGGTCGTTGTACAGCGCGGCCGAGTCGCCGCCCAGGCGCAGCGCCACGCGCGACAGCGAGTAGTCGATGTAAGACAAGTACACACATACCCCAGCTTCTCTCTCATGAGCCTGTAGACCTGGAACTGGTAGTCGCCCACGGCGTCGAACAGCGACTCGTCGGCGGCGAGGTCGTTGTACAGCGCGGCCGAGTCGCCGCCCAGGCGCAGCGCCACGCGCGACAGCGAGTAGTCGATGACGGTGGCGCGCACGCCGCAGCGAGCCACGCGGACCGCGCGCCCGCGGATCACGAACGTTGCGAACTGGAAGAGGAAACAATGTTGATGAGTACCACTGGTACTTGGTGGTGCTCAGAAGTGTGGTATTGGAGAGACCTTACGGAGATCTTCGGCACTCAAGCACACCGGCTGATTACCGTAGAAAAGATTTCCAAGATTACTGTTATGCATGATTAAGTAGGAAAATTTTTGTATATTTTTATGTAACAGATAAACTCAAAAATTACTGGACGTAATTCAAAAATTCTTTCGATATTAGAATGCTACGCTATACATTATCAGGTGCCAACATAGGCTTCTATTCCGATATACGCTATACAACCTATATCGGAATGGAGTGAAAAGAGGACTTCTTTTTGAACCATTGTGCGTGCTATAATATCATCACGCTACTATCAGAGACGAACGGGTTCAGAATTCCACCCGTTCGAAGCCGCGAGCAACAGCTAGTTATTTACATATATTCTTAATAATTTTCATTTTAAAATCTGTGCAATCAAAATCTACTTTTGACGCTAACTGTACAAGCAAGGTTCTTGCGCAGGCTTTTTCGGGGTTAAGAAGTCAAATGACAATCGCTCCGGTAAAAACAGCGATGCATAAAACAGTAGGTAGTTTTGAACTAAACGGTGTTCTCGTGTTTAAGGTATGATTCGGAAGCCGAGAGAACAGTGTACCCATTACTTGTTAAATTCCGATACGGATAAAGGGGACCATTAAGAAGCCGCAATGTATTGCTGCGTGCATCTACAGTTGCCGTATGCGGTCACCTTAAGTATCATACCTTTACTAAGTGAAATTCACAGAATTAACACGTGAACCCAACAATAACATGCTCTTGCTGTTTTAATTTGATCTCGATGCTTATCATTTTTAAAGTCATGTTGATATTATAATAATATTCTAAGTATTCTGTGCAAGCTTAGTAAGCAGCTGCATTAGCGCTCGATTGCAGTGAAAATAAACTAAAGCTAATATAAGGCATTGAACTTACAAACGAGTACATGCAAGAGAGATTTGAACCACACGCATAATATCTCATATAACACGACTAACATAGAAATGTTCCCTACATTCACAAGTGTCCACAAGACTCTCGTTACGTATATTTAAATTCCCGGCGTATCCGATCTTAACGATCCAATGAACTGTAATCACGCGAACAAAACCCTCATTCAATGAATGAATACTCGTCTAACATTGTGAACTCTTCAACGATCTCTCGACTGATACATATCATCTTAAACTTCGGGTCGATGACCTATCTTATACGAATTTACAATCGTTATTAGAAAACTGAATCACAAAATTCTATAAATACAAATATTCATTTGTTTCTCGTCAGATGAAATTCCTCAATGTATTTCAATCGAAATGAAATTCCTCAAATTAACATTAGTATCGGGCATGTGAAGCCACAGGTATTCACGCCTGTAAATACGCGAAAGGGTAGGCAGAGTTGTATTTACACCCACATTTCGCAAAATATAATTTTAGGTTCGATGTAATATAGGGCGTGCCTATTGCCGTCTAGCGGGTACTTTGTCATGGGCTGTATGTTTACTATCGGTTGTAGAACAGCCCTATCCCTTAGTCGCCTTCTGCCTTAGCCGCTTTCCCACGGGAAGAGATTGGGAGACTCTATTCTATTTCACCGGGAACCAACACGGCCACAGGCTACTAACAATGTGTACTAACAATGTGTATCATGAAATTGCTGGCTAGTTGCTAC
Source organism: Eilema depressum (assembly GCA_914767945.1). NCBI lineage: Eukaryota > Metazoa > Arthropoda > Insecta > Lepidoptera > Erebidae > Eilema > Eilema depressum. Next base: position 17,548,740 of record OU612028.1, on the reverse strand, counting down.
TCAGGGACTTCTAACCAGTTGATTTTATTTCGCAAGAATTAATCAAACATTAATTTTATTTTACAAAAATTAGCAAAAATGTTTAACAAATTCAATAATAGGTAATTAGTATTGAAATATTATTTAAAATTATTTGAAACATTTTATATTTATAAGAGGCAAACATACGGAAATCCTAAAACATTACATTTAAAAAAATAAACGACCTTTTTTTCTCCTATTTTGAATTGTATCAAATTATACGAACAGAATACTGAAGACCGCCAAATTATACAGTTTTTGTATCCAATTACCAATTATACGATATTGCAGCTGTTTTTTTATGTAAATGTATACATGTCTTGCTAGAAGGCAATATAAAAGTAATTTAAGACAAATAGAGGGGAAAAAGCGTTATAGCACCTGACTGGCAAAGTAGGGGTTCAATTAGAACCCCTATCGAACCTCCCAGCAAGTTTACTATAGATACATTTCTTGGACCTAAGTTGCGAGACCAACGAGACCCTGGCTAACGTACGCGTATCACCGTAGCACGCCGTGCTATCCTCAAAAGATACCTAAGAAACGTGTACTACGTGTATAGCACATTTTGAGCACTTTTTATGTCCAAGAAAGAAAAGTGATTGAAATATGGAATTTAATTGTTAATATGGTATCAGATGGATGGATGAACTTTGAGTTAAAGTGTTTTGTTTTGCCAAATTGAACTTATAAGTTTAGGTTTCAAGGATTTCCTTTCATTTAATTTACCATGTTTCTTAGAGAGATTTGATCCTTTTGATTGACACTATCGATTGATGCCATAAAAATACAGGATGTTACTTTTTCGGATTTTAGTCGGTTCGATTACCGGGTGTGGCAAGCGAATTTTTAAAAATCTTTGAATGCAGTTTTGTTTCTTTTTAAAAATAAAATGATGTCTCCTTTAAGTAAAATGAGCCAACTTAAGGATTTAAGGTACTTGCCCTCCATGTGGCCCTGTATATCCCGGGGTATACGTCTATAGAGAACTCGTTGTGGCACTCAAGACTACTTTAGTTCTATAAATTGACGGTCGAATAGGTCGATTAAGTTTTATGTTAATTGTGTAGATTGCACGCGCTCGCGACTTCCTGGGATCGATAATTTTATCTATAAAATATTCACGTGATGATAGAAAAAAACATTAAAGCATGCTCACAATAAAACATTCCAGATACTAAATAACTTTGCAATGAGCATAAATGTATTGATAATATTAATTGACATTATGATAAATATCAATGGCCCCATTGATAAATTTATCAAATGGCTCCGCATTTAAGTCTAAAATTCCAGTGCCTTAGTTGTTCGTACTCAAATCGACGACCCAAGCATATTTCATTTTTCTTGCTTCTGCTAGGGTGACATGCGGCTTTACCTGTCACCCATCAGACCCGAGCTCATAGAGTACGGAGGTCGTTGAGCGAACTCCGACGCCCGAGTCGCCGCATTATGGACTTTGCGGAACGGGATCCCTCGCGTTGAGTCTCCTATTCCGTCCTGTCCGTCTCCTCAGGCACCGCTTCCTCCCTCCTTCTCGAGCATTACTTGCAGAAGGAGGACCCAAGCACACACCGGCGAGTGCTGCGCAAATTACAATTCCCCGTACACCCACCGTGCATTGCAAAATTGATCGATCTAAAAGACTTGATAAAAGTATCGATATTTCTGATTTGATTAGTTGTATGGAGTAACTTCAAATTCCCCCTACGCCCACCGGTGGGTGACGCCAGTGGGGAACACTTCTGGCGCGACCTATCGCGGTCGTTCAACCAACACCCCGGGCCCTCGAGACGTTTCGCCGCAAAGTCGTCCACCTCTACATAGGTGATTGACATTTTGGCAAGGTTATTTATTTACGACGACAAGTATTTTACGCACAATCGCACATTACGTGAATTTGTTTAACGTATTGTTATAAATATGTATGGCTATTTTATGGTTCATTTATTCAGTTATTGTTTAAATCACAGATGTACCGTAAACATTAAATAATATGAACAAAACCCGTGTTATATATTTTTTTTTCTTGAAAATAAATGTTTAACCTCCAGCTAAATGCCCAGTCAGGGGTAGGTTGCAGGATCAAGGGAGTTTCAAAAAAAAACATATTTCTTTGCCACCATACCGCAGCAGTGGCGAGGGATCCCTATAACCCCATTCTTGCCGGCTTAAATGTCAAACTTTATCGAGGTTTTATTTCTCCCATCACAAAACAATCACCAATCCTATGCACTCATCATTCTATTCATCTTCCTCCTAGCGTTAATTTCCAGTCGCATCCGAAGCTTTCACCTCGGAGTCTGGGGTCCGCTTTACCAGTCTTAACTGCGGATTAGGCTGGACTTCGATATTTTCCGTGAAGCGACTGCCACCTGACCTCCACAACCCAATGGTGACATTAGGCGATATCGAAGCATTGCAGCTAGACCGTTGTTTTTGGACTTTTTAGGGCTCCAACTACCCGTAACAACTGCCATAGACGTTCGTATGGCAACCGGGACCGACGGCTTAACGTGTTTTTTGAGGCACGACCAGACCAATGCAAATACCCATATATTCATGCATACAAATATTTGCACTGAGCGGGGATCGAACCCGCGCCTCCTGCTTAGCGGCCGCGTTCACTACCGCTACGCCACAGAGGCTTTCGTCTCATCATTCTATTCTATATATTCTACAATACGCCAGCTAACGAATTGCCATTTGCGTAGGGGAATAAAACTAGTTATTACATCACATCTCGGAAAACGAGGCTACGGCGTCTCAAGGATTTCTTACGACCCTACTTACAATAGTATGATCTATATTTGTTGAATGATAAAATATCAGTGCGCAGTATTTGTTGAGTGAGATTATTTGATATGACGAAGGCAGATAACGAGAGATGTGGTTCGAGAAAGGAAGTCGTGACGCTGTCAAAGATATGCCGATGAGGTTATTATTAATTGAAGGCTTGAAAGCAGGCTTGAAGAACGAATAACCTCCACCATATGTAGACCCTTTTGAAAGAGGTCTACAGAAACAAGACAAGATTACTTTTAGCTGTTTATTCATTTTATTTGCTTGGATCTGGATGAAATTTACTGAGACATTGACCCCAATTCTGTCTTGTCACAAGCTAACTAAAATAAGCTAAAAATCTCTAAATGTCAGTTTAGTCCTGTCAAAATGTAATTTCGTATTCTGAGAACACACAACTAACTTAAAATTAGCTTGACACAACTAAAATTAGAGAAAGTACACAACTGTCATCTTTGGATAAACGGTATTCTGTTGTACGTATATGCACTAAAATAAGAAATGTCAAACTAAAATTAGACATCATCTAAAATAATGCCAATTGTCGTTCTATATACGCTTAAAGCCTTTATAAAGCTCTATAAATCGTCGATTGATTTGGATTTTATAAATAACTAGCGGACCCCGCGAACTTGCCAGGTACGTGGACCGAGAAAAACTGTATTTGCTTGGTTAAGACTGAGAAATATCACAGTTTGTTTACTATTTGATCAATAATATGCACTAATTATCATTTGTCGGCATTCTAAAGACTTATTAAGATAAGTTTTTACAGATTTTATGAAAATCTTTATCGTTCATTCTTAATTTTTTAATAGTTGTAACACTCGTTTTAGCGACGTCATATTCAAATTTAATGCTGTCTTGTGCTTAGCAAACACTAAATTTAGTTTGACATAACAACAGAATACGGTTAGAAATGTCAATCGCTTAACTAAAATAAGAAAATTTTAGAGAAATTTAGTTTAGAGATGGTAACGTCAGAATTGGGGTCATTGTTTGAAAGCGTTGATAGCTTGGTGATTAAGGAGTCGGCCTTAAAATCGAAGGGTCCCGAGTTCGAACCCTGGTCATTACACTATTGACGTGAGGCGACTTATAAAGCAAGCAATTTAGCTTAGTTGGACGGGTTAAGAGAGGATACTAGTAATATCGGTTACTAGATTCTTAGAAAAGCATATTGACCTTTTTATTTCAGTAATAAGTTACGGTAACGTGATCCCTATTATACAGGGGCGGAGTAGCACGCCAGAATGACCAGAATCCCATAGGTATATGCGAATTGCGATGTTGCGATGATTCTTTTTTCTTTACGATATTTTTTTAATTTTCACACTTCGCCACAAAGGTAGTAAGGACAAAAGCATATGGTAGGTTGTTGTCTCTGCCTCCCCTACATGGAAAGAGGCGTGAGTATGTGTACTTAACATTGCTAGTACACATAAAGACTGTAAATAAAAAACTGTGTTAGAATGCCCTTAATTATGCCATACTAAGTACTAATTAGTTGTTTCTAATTACTAAGCAGTACTAATTAGTGTAACTAGTTAGTAATGAGCCAATTAGCCACAAAAAGGCGGGTTCTCTGTAATTGCCTACGGTAAAGCATTAGACCTTTTAACTATTACAAACAAAACCAAGTGATTCGTAATTATTTTTTATGTTTTAACTAATTGTGAGGAAAATAACAACTCTGTCTGCTGCAGCATCCATATTAATGTTATAAATGTGAAAGCAACTTTGTCTGTCTGTATGTTCGCTTTCACACCTAAATCATTGAACCGATTTTGATGAAATTTAGTACAGGAATAGATTAGACCTTGGGACTTTGATACAGGCTTTGTTCGCGCGGGCAAAACTGCGGGCAACAGCTAGTTATATTATAAGAAGAACAGGAGAGCACTGCGGAGTTCAAATCGTTTTTTTTTTTAGCGTTTTAAGGGGGGCATCCATTAATTACGTGAGGTGTTTCGTTTCAATAAAAAAGATATTAAAAAAAGGGGGGCACCGAATCTAATGTTGTAATAAGGGGGGTCGCCAAATCACGTCTACTGATTTTTTATAGAGAAGACGCGGTACAAAATAGAAAAAACAGGTCGCAGATACAATTTTCCTGTTTTTATCTCGCCTGCATCCTGTTAAATCCGTTTTGTCTCTCTTATATTAATTATTTTGTTAATAACTCCACTTTCATCTTAAAATTATTTCATTATAGTAAATTAACTTTACTTTCTATAGCTGTGGAACAAACTTTCCTAAATTAAACAAAAAACTACTTTTTAGTTCGGTTTTCTATCGAATAGCGTAGGTATTTTTTTGTCAAGATTCCATTACATTGATAAATTGATTGATTACATACAGAAAAAGCGTAAATAATTATTAAAAGTCATATATTCACTCTCTCCGTTTGAATAGCATTTTTTATACCACTTAGGTCGCCGACCAGTACAGGGCCCACCTGATGGAAAGTGGTTACCGTGGCCTATGAAAGAGTGCCACAAGAGATTCTACGCCATCAGCGAAGACGACAAGCAGGACAAGCCTTTGGCCTTTCCACTGACAGCACAAAACCTCTCCAGTGAGCTCTGGCTACCATACTCATCGCTGGAAACACAACACGAGGTTATTATACCATCGGTATTCTGTAGGCTGTAGGGCACAGTCGGACTGCTCGATTGGGACGGAAATACTGTCGTGTCCTAATTAACTATACTAATATCAATAAGATACACACCTGACCTATCAGCTGATTATATCCTATCACGTTCGTATACCCTCGAAGGCAGAGAAACTCTCTTTGCTTTCGCTAGACTTATAAACTTATTAAAATGGTTTGTACCTAATATTTTGCCTCAAAATCCGCTGTCATCCTATGCTGTTTCTGTCCTTAGGAACCTACTCCCGGAGTTTATTAAGATGGGTGATCCTTACCTTCTGCTCAGTGGGAGCTATCAAGACGTTCCCCCAGTGAAGATCTCGATGTTCAAACTGGAACGCCTCCTCGGCAACAGCCAGACCATACGCCACCTAAACATAGAAGAAATAGATTAACATTGAAAACATTTCATATGTACACACAGCCAAAGAAATAAGAATACACATTTAGGCCCATATTCTAGAAGACGCTCAGCTCAAACTCGATTCAGCTGAGGCAAGATTGTATGCCCAGATTCCACAGATTTGACAGGCTGTCAGGCAGATTGTCTATAGTTCTATACTGTCCTCAGGTTAATCGAGATTCAGCTGAGTGGCATTCTAGAATACGGGCCTTAGATGTGGGAGTCTATATAAGTGTATACTTATTACTTTGGTCATGTAAGGTCTACAATAACATCAGTAATAAATATATTAATAGAATCATTAGAAATACATATATGTACAGATTTCATGTCTGAGCTGTTGATCGTTGAAGAGTTCCTTTACCTGGAGCTAATCCTGAATGTTGGTTCAGGTCATGATTAGCATAAAATGCATTATCATCGTAACTGAAGCAACATGGAAAAGCTCCGTAGGATAAGAGGAACAGGTTAGTGATATACCGTATTGGTCTCTGTATATCTTTTCTTTTTTCTTGTATGTGGTCTTTTTTATCTGTGTATCTTTTCACGTGTAGATTGTAAGCAAGGTAGATTTTAGTTTGTTTGTCGGCGGGCGGAACAATAAATATATAAATATTGTAGGACATTCTACACAACGGTATCTAGACCTAAAGTAAGCATAGCTTAACTAGCTTGTTTTATGGGTTCTAGGATGCGGTTACATTTTCTTTTGTAAATACATACTTAACATAGATATAAATATTGACAGCAATGCAAATAGGCATATGCAGGCAAACAATTATTTGCACTGAGCGGGACTCGAACCCCCAACCTCCGACGTAACATTTTACTGCTACGCCACGGAGGCCGTTGTATGATTTCATCATTTTCTATTGATTGTTTTATTTATAATTTCATTACTTTCCCGTTACCTAGTATAACATCATCTTTTTACAGATTAAGGCATTATTATCATCATCCCACTGCCCTTATTTCTTATTTATTAGGAGTTGGTGCAACATGTTGTGTGCCTTTTCCATTGATCTCCGGTTGCAGTCATTTTAACATTCACTTCCGATCTCACTTCAATCAGACGAATGTCCTCCATCCGACACTACACATTCCATACCACTTATAAAAAGTTACAAAAAAAAAACAGGGCTCGTGTTAATTTATTACCATTCTAGTTATCCTTTCTGGGACATACAGCAGGCACATGCTGTAACAAACATCTCGAATGATCGAAGTGAGCTCGATAGCTGAATCCGCGGTGAGATGTCAATTTGTATGCGAAATTGACATCTCACCGCGGATTCAGCTATCGAGCTCACTTCGATCATTCGAGATGCAAGTTACAGCATGTGCCTACAGGTATGAGTAAAAAATATGCATAAACAACGAATTGCATCATTTATACGCAGGATACAGTTATCTATATTATATAAGATTTAAAATTATTCGGATGGGTAGCGATTTATTCGTTTATTATTTGTCACTGTAAGCGCTTTTACGTATCATATTTGAACAATGCCAGACATTTGATAAGATTACAATCCAACACCTTTTAGTATGATGAAATTATTTACACACTATGAAATATAATATCTTTAACATTAGACACTTGGAAACACAAAATATAGCTAGACTACAAACTTTTAAAATAAAACATACTCAACAGATAAAATCACAAACCTGCATGGTCAAATAAAAAAAAAGAACACAAATTAGTTACACATGCTTGACATAGAAAAAAAAAACAATTAAAAATCCACACACTGGCACATGAAAAGCGCGCGAAACCGACCTCGAAGGATAAGTGATAATCTAGTCAAGATACAGGACAACTTGCACTAGACAATCACTTATCTTCCGCGGTGATCACTTGTGCATGCAGTCGAGAGCCACTGAAAAAAAAAACAAAAAAGAAAAACAATCATACAACATTTTTAATGGAGTATGGGCAAGTATTTAGAATATTTTCTTCATTGAAATGAAGTTGTTTTTTTAGTTCGGTATTCAGAACCATCACGTCACTGTATTGTGCGGCTGATTGGTCAACATTTGTAACGAATTTCATCATAAATTTCTATATTATAGAGGTTTAAGCACTTCCTCTTGGTTTTATATTCCGTGTTCAGAACAGAGTCCTTTAGTCTTTTTGTACATGACAAAAAAACTTAATTCAGGAACCGCCTGGTTATTGTTTCAACAAATATTTTATCATCTTAATAATCTTATCTCTGTATAAACAAACAATAAATCTTATGATATTGCCATTATTTACTAAAAATGTTTAATTATTTCAGTTAATTACATTTTCCAAAAATCAAGTATGCACTTTGATAATATGAAACTTGCGTACAAAAAACAAACAATAAGCAACATGCCAATACTCCATACACAAAAAAAGTCAACAAAAAAAAACATAAATGTCACTTTGACAGCAAATGTCGCTTTGACAGTTTAATTTTTTTTCTTACCTGTAGGAACAAGGCATGCGCCTGTTCAGCGTTGTTGAACTGATAGCTTTCCAAATCCTGGCCCGCGTTGGCGAGCTCCAATACAATGTATTGCTGGTCTACAGGTAGGATTGCTGGATTGTCGTTCTCAGAGCCCTTGCACTCGTCATAGAGGTCCCACAAGTCAAGCAGGCGAGAAGGGTAGCTGCCGTATACGCACCTTACTGCCAGTACCTTCAACAAAAAATTAAGTATGTTACATAGGAAACAGTGATAGTTTTTTTATGTAACACTGATATCGCAAACAGGTGTACCTGTACAGGGCCCGCCAGACGGTAAGCTGTTACATGAATATACTGGGTACTCTAACACTAGGAGAGCTGACACAAACGAGGCAGTATCACTCTTATAATATGTGGTAATGGAGTAGGTTCATACATGGTAAGGTTGATCAATACTAGCTAGGTCAGTGTCGGGATGGACGACCGTTCTTAATACATTGAGATTCCTCTGAGCTTCAAAGAGCACGTGTGGTACAATGTACATTTGTAGCATTCGTTACGGGTAGTTGGAGCCCTAGTTCAACAACCGGGGTCTAATTACAGAACTTCGATATCGCCAGTGGGTTTTTCCAAGTTGCCACCACGAATATTCGTACGTAGACGTGTATAAAATCTACTTGTTGACAGATAGGAGACACCTTGTGCTCGGCGAACGAAGCAGACAAGGGCAATTGTCTGCTGTCTGCAGATCATTTAAAAACACAATGCTCTAGTTTCACAAAGGACGCATTTTTATTCGTCCGAGATTGGGTAGACAATGATATATACGTGTTGGTACCTTAATACCGCATTATTAAAGAAAGAGTTTTGAGAGAATCCCGCAGATCTTGGTGGGTACCAAGTAGGTATCAGACTACCAAATCAATTCAAGTCCATACGGATAATTCCATTACATTCATACCTTCAAATAATATTTCCTTATTGTGAACATTTACCATTCTGCAAATACGCACAAACTCAGTCTGAAGATTCTGGAGATAAGCCAAGTAAATGTATTTCCTGGTGAACAAAGCTTACGCCTACCGCACACAATGCATGAATCGCCAACAAGTATTTGTCAGAGAAAAATAGTAGTTTCGCAACGTTTGTGCATCGAAGTAGGAGTGAGCAGAGGTGTATTTCACCCACACTTTGTTATTCTGTTTTTTGTTAATCGTGATTAAGGTCAAGGTCAGAATGGCCCTAAGGTCAAGGTGGCAATTGATGAGAAGGGTCTGATCCTATCTACTTCTAAGACCTCTATATTGTTTATATTTGGAAATAAGATGGAAATATTTAAATCAGGTTGAGTCTTGCCCTTCTAATCCAACCCTTCCTATCTTGATTGAGGTCAACGGTGACTGGCTTTTTTTTACTTTTACGTGTAGTCACTTAACTTTTCCTAAAATAATATTAAATTCAACGTTTTTTCCTCAATTACTTCTATTCTTGCCATATCCTCTTTAAAATCCGTCATCTTTCTTAGACCTACAGCAATTAAAACCCTTCATTCTATATTCTATTCATTGTTTGAGCAACTAAATGCAGAGCGCTCAACTATCTTCACTAATTTGAAAAGAAACAAATATATCCATCTAACATGATAATTTATTTATGCAAATTATACGATAGGACAGCTGGACTGATACAGACCGTCTTGTTCCGATAAGAACGGCCTAGTTATGTTATCTATCATGCAATAATAATAAGCTGTTCGAATCGAACAGAGTGATTCACTCATACTTCGAAAGTAAAATTCGTTCGTATTTTTGTTTATGCCATATGAATCATTCATTTGCAAACGTATTGGACGTTGTAATGACCTCATTTCGTATATGACGGATATGAAACCAGTAATCTATACTGCGCTTACGAGAACTTACGTAAATCGTCATCAATATTAAATGAATCGAGGTTATTTTGTTGGTCGATTTCCTTCAAAATGAATAACATTGGTATAAGGATAATGGTGTATTATCCTCCTTACCTGTTATAATAGAATAAATACACATATACATCTGTATATTATATCTATCACACGTTCCCATGTATCTATGCATTAGCAATGCAGCGAATTGCTCATATATCTTAGACCTAAAATTTGCTCAAAATGTGCTCTATACCTACGCGTAGTAAACGTGCTATCCTCAAAAGACACCCAAGAAGTCTTTTGAGGACAGTACGGGGTGCTACTGCGGTGGACGAGGTCAAATTCACCAAGCATAGATTATTACAAAACAATCTGCGCGCGACAGGGCTTCATTTGTCTCGTGATTTGGGTTCAAGATACGTGTCCCGAGATATATGAACTAATAATACGAATACATAAAATACACAAGAGAAATTCAAGACAGCCATTAAACATCATAGAAAAAGCTAGTCATTGAATTTAAAAAAAAACTTAACATGGCAACAAAACTGAATTCGAAAGGCACAAATCCTATGAACACAGGTAGATACAAATTCAAAGGGTATTTTGATAATGTGGGCCGGTACTATTATTGAGAACCATAGCAGGTAGATTTTTTGTTTTTTCTAATTCAACTTAAAAAATGTGCACCCATACTGTGAGTAGAATTAGAAAGGGACTATTGAATAGAATGATAGAATGCAAGATAGTCTGTGGAACGTATTATGTTATTTTAAAAATACTATTCATAGTTTTTTAACATTTTGATATTTATCATAGCTGGATAAACGTAATGGAGGTTTTGTCAGAGCTTTCAACGGAAAGACATCTGAAATTAATCATATTAAATCGACCCAAAACTTTTGAATAATAATAAAGATTGTACAAAATGATCTATCAGCATTATTCTACTTGACAAGGTAATACAACGCGCCTAGTTATTTTATGTTTGGTCAAGCCTAATAATGGCCTAGTAGTACTTGTGATATTATATGAAATAGGAAGTACAATAGTAGGTATAGAAGATCAGCTTATCTTGTCGGCTTAGCTCGGGAAATAAAGAAAAACCCGATTGCAGTACCATCTACTGGGTCCAAAATTTTATTGTACTATAAAAAATACAAACAAATACTATACGATGCTATAATACCTTACATGGTTTCTAAGTTTTCATGTACCAAACACGCAACGGATAATTTCTTGTTCATAGGCAATTAATTATTCGCTTAGATACGCACTTTCTAAGGTATGGAAAGGTAGAGGTCACTTCCAGTCGACCCACGAGTAATGACCTCAAGGTTATCATAATTTGAACTCTGCACTTCGTTTTATCTCTTACTTCACCTTAAGTTCAATGGCAATGTTAAGGTCAATGTCACTTTCAATTGACATAGGACCTTTGCACTACACAGCTCTGTGCAAAGTTCTATCTTGTTTGCGTAGTTATGGCTATGACGACATTGCAAGACATTGTAATGAGCCATAGATAGATCAGTCATTCTCTGACCATGTCGATATTTCAAGTCTTTATAATGCGGCAAAGAAAAAAGTGATACGCCGTTTCGTGAGAGCTACAGATATCTCCGAAAAGGTAAGCAAAGGTGTATTAAGATCCGCATTTCACCAACTATGCTTTTCGATCCCACGTAATAGTGGCCAGCCTATTGCCGTCAAGCGGGCCATTTTTCATGAACTGCAAGTTTACTGTCGGATTGAGAACATCCCTATCCCTTAATTACCCTTCTACAATACCTATAACTCCAACGGATAGGGAAATAAAATTCCAAACCAGTCCCTACTATTTCCAACGGCGATGGTGATACATTGGCCACCCTTGGAAATTGCCCTGAGGAACATTATCATAGGCACTAACGAATGGTCTTCGACCGCAAATAATTGTATAACCTTAAGAATCTCACAAGGCCAATAGTGAGTCACGTGTTTCTAACATTCAGTTTAACGCCTAAGTATTTACGAGCATGATCAATAATGCTTAACGATGTGAAACATTCGCAAAAAATTCAAAGGCCGATGTGTATGTAACACTTGTAATGAACCGAACCGCCATTATGTTTGTAGGCTCGGAATCTTCTGACTATGAGAGAGGATAATACTAAGCCTAGTTTGATTCTGATCAAAGATTACTAGATGATATGTACACCATCAGGATCTAATCCTAGCAGCATAGCCTTTTCGTGTTCTCCAGAGTTAAAGACGCGTCTAGATAATTCTAGGAGATAATCATTTCCGGGGTCAAGATGGGGACACCGTGGTTCCCACACCCGAGGGGGCTGGGCCATCTCGAAACCGGAGATGGTCTTGGGTCAGCCGGGGTTGCGGGAGAAATACCATAAGAAATTCCGAAGGTGACAACTGCAGGCGCACGCAGCAGATACAAGTAATTCATTGCGGTTTTTCAATACTACCTTTTATGCGTATCGGAGTTTAACGAGTAATGGGTACGCTGTATCTGCTGCATGCGAGTCTGACATAACCGCAGGTAGATTTGAGCACGAAAAAGAATCCCGGGCAGACGTTTTACGATTGAACTACTTTTGGCAACACCGAATCGCACTTTCCTGTATTCTTTCCTTTTCTATCATTCAGAACCTAAATGTAGACTAATCTGGACACACATTGACAAAAATGTATCGTGTTGTGAATTATGTTGCACATCTATACGGCGAACTTTCTCTTCACATTAAATTCCGTTATTAGCCACATTATCGGCAACACATGTTCACTGCAACGCATTAGTTAATAACTATTGCTAACACGTGTATTTACTGATATGATTCACATTTCACCTTCACCTGCGAATTGCTTATATTGGCATACGAGAGGAAACTAGATTATGTTAATCGTTTGTGGTTATGCCAAAATCTAGTATGAAGTGTGCCAAGAAAATTTGAAAGGCATATTTTAAATAAGAAATCTTCTTACTATTAGAGCTATCGGGATATTTACCAAGTATTGGTTCTGATAGTTTCCAATATTTCGGTGCTGTTGCAAGCACCATGATCATAGAGGAACTGGAGTACTGGCGGTAAACGGTGAAAAGGTTTTTAGGAGTAAATATATCGATAATATTTGTGGTTTTCTTTTTTTATGGTTCATCCATCAATTTGATTGCACTGAGTCTGATGGGAAGCTGAGGTAAGATGCTATCCTTAAAATAATGGTCGTTTTTACCTTCGTGGCCTTGACAGACGCCATTTTCGCATCCCCCTCAAGTACCCTGATTTTGACTATAGGAAGATGACACGTATTGTACTGTTGTCTTGTTGTTTGTTTATATTGATACTATCTAATTAATCTGATAACCTGTGCACTTAATCAATCTACCGTCTGACCGGCCTCAAAAGAAATGCCTTTGCCAGAAACTCGTCCATTTATCAGCGATTCACCTGCGCACCAGTACATCTGGTCTTAGTAGGGCAATATACACAACAAATACATGTAACCTGTTTAAATAGTTTATCGAACATTTAGAAATATAGATCGGATCAATGAACGATCGAAAAACAAAAAAGCTTTTTCTAAAACCATTTGGCTTGCTTTCAGAAAATATTCTATATTTGAATGAAATTTTGAAGCATTTATTATGCTAACTGTTCAAATCGATTCTTTCAAATCGAGTTTGCAAAGTTTCCATTCATGTTATAGAATGTTTTATGATATAGGGTAGAGGCATTATTATTGAGTGATATCGACTTTCAAACGCAGTCGTAACGTGAGAAGACAGTGATTACGTTAACATAGAAAAGAGAAATGGCGTGAAACTGATCAACTTGAATGTGTCTCTGTGGCTTATACGTCACTCCGAACTGTCACTCAGAATAAGGGGCCAGGAAAATTGAGTTGATAAGGTTATGTAAGTGTTATTTAGACGCTGGTACCGGTACGGTACCTCCTTATCATTTTCGATAACGGTGACCCTAGAACTGTGACGAGCAACCCAATTAGGTCGACAGGTTAATTTGTATGTACTAGTGGAAGAGATAGATGTTCTCTGGCAAAATGTTTATTTTCGGTGTCATAATTGATTTCGAAAAAAAAAAACATGTCTTGGACCGGTGCACCCGAGGCTTTCCCTTTACAAGTGAGGTTGGTTTAGGACCTCAATAGATTACTTAGCTTTCATATAACAACAGAAAATATTTATTATAACCTTTACAAAACAACATGGCCAGATTCCAAGTCTTATTTTCATTTTCATATTTCTATGAATACTTAATGTTTTATACCTAGCTGTTGTTTCCTGGAAATAAATTTATACGTAGTTCTGTGTGAGCGTGTTGGCAACACTTGAAAGAAATATTATTGATGGTGTTTCACATTTTAATAATGGTAATAGGTATCTAGACAATACGATTAATCGTAGGTACTTTTGATGGTTTAAAGTAAAAACAAGACTAGTGCCATAATTTATGAAATTTGCTGCCCATATGGGTCCAGCCTACCAAAGAGATACAGTTGCACTTTTTCATATCCTGTTTTAGGAGCAACCGGTATCTCCTTTGTCAACCGCAATATCAGCCTCAACTTAAATCATGTTAGTATTTTTGGGACCAACTCAATTATGAATGCATTTTTGGGACTATCTCAACTGTAAATGCATTTTTGGGACCAACTCAATTATGAATGTATTTTCGGGACCAACTCAATTTTAAATGCATTTTTGGGACCAATTCAATTTTAAATGCATTTTTGGGACCAACTCAATTTTAAATGCATTTTTATCTTCATGCAAATTGATAGAAAAACAATAAATAAGTTGTCATTTAGTGCGAAATGATTATACTAAATTGTATTGTCACGTTGCAAGTTTACTGTAGGTACACGTGTCTATTGTGAATGGAATACGACTGCTTGCCTCTGTCAAATCATAATACGAGTACATCAATGAAGAGGTCAGGCAAGGACAGATTATGAGAATACATTACATTCTTGATAGTAACGTGGGGTACGTATACGTCGTTCTAACAATGTACGAACATAACTCGAGCGTTAAGCAGAGCTATATAAAACACCCACTGTTCATCACCTATGCTTTTCTGTCCCACGGAATAAACGAGCCTATTACCGTCAAATTGTAACTTTTTCATAAGTTGAATGAGAGAACAGCCCTAACTCAGTCAACTTATCGCAAACCCACGGGGGGAAATAAGATGGCCTTTGCATTCTATGTCGTGAATCTGTGATACCACCCAATGACACCACTGTAAAGGGTATGTATTCAATTCAAAAGGATGACGTTCTCAATTCGATTGTTTTTTTTTATGTATTTACCCCGATTAATCTGATATTTATGTATGATCCGATTTACGTAATTCTTTTTTAGTTTAACGCGGAATAGGTGCCATTTGGTCCCATAAAAATTAGTAGTTTTCATTTTATGAACATTTTTGTATTTTATTTTTGTTTCAGGGACATACAAACTATTTAGAAAAATCCTACGCCAGTAAGAATTTGCATCAAGAAGTTGTGCATCAGTCAGTCAGTTTCCAAGTACGTACCGGTCATCGCAATCAAAGCATTATGTAAATACCTATTGTTCTGCGCGTCAATTTTCAGTTACATCACCACCTCTCACCTGGCAACTGGTCTAATTTGGTTACTGCGATAACTGTATCATGATTACGGAGCGGTGCTGAGCGTAACGTAGATGGTATAGATATGACACTATTATTGTTAGCTTCCGTTATAGCACTTAAGGCCTATTCAGACTTGCTGTCTGACTGCGGTAGAGGAAATCTAGTGGATATGCGGTAATACTAGTATGGTACTAACTATGCCGCTATAATGCGGAACTTTATACTAAATACCTAAGCGAAACCTGCGCGGATTATAACTATACACAGCGGCAGGATCTCTAGAAAAACTGGCAATGGTCGGGGGATCCAGGTAGAAGGGGTAGGCCCAAGAACTCCTGGCTTGACGTCGTAGAGGGTAACATGCGTGCAAATGGTATCACTACCATGGACGCTCAAGATCGTGCGAAGTGGAGGAGGAAAAGCCGGAAGGTGGACCTGAGCTCCGAGGTCATCTTGACCTCAGACTCAGTTGCAACCAGGAAAATACGTCTCCATAAAGACGATGATGATGATGATGATGATTGACAGTTTAAAGACATTGTCATTAGCTTACTCACACAACGCATATTTCGTGTCGTACCAAGGTAAAGACCCCAACTGAGTTGGACAAAGTCTCGGAGGACAAAGCTATTATTACTAAGACACATACCTCATTAAAAACATCAGTGGCATTCTCTATAGCGTGCAAGTCCAACGCCTCAACGTCCTTCTCCTCATCAAAATGTCTTTCGATATCTGCTATGGGCGCACGTAAGGCGCTCAATTCCCTGCAAAGAAAAGACAAGTTATAATCTCGCTTTGGATACCAACACCCAAGACAGTGCGATAATCAAACAGAATGAAATCACATGGTAGTCCATCAGAGATCTCTATAACTTAGGACCCTAGTACACCTTAAGGCTGCCTAGCAACATAGCATAGCACATCTCCAATCACCGGAGATTGAATTGGATGCGTTTGGTATCCACAAATATTGTATAGCACTGGTGGAATAGTTAAGGTGAGTGTTTTTATATAGAAAGATGCGTGCTAAGGATGTGTGCTATAACGGAAGGAGCGATTATGTCGAACTAAAACCGAACGCCATCTTGGCTCTAAACCTTTATCTCTTGCACCCCCAGCTAAACATCCACAATACCTATCGCGTTAATCCACGTAAACATCTTATAATATGCTTAAAATATTCAATTATTCGTCTATTTATGCAGTAAATTGCATCCATGACGCCATCGAGGCAAGCGTGACGCATTCGGAATCGTCCGATTACAATATAACCTTCGGATTACGATGTAGTTTATTAGTAATCGGAGTTGAAGTGTGGGTGGTCTGTAACCACTAATGGCAGTTTTTGAATAATTACATGGTAACTAAATCAGTAAGTATCAGTAGCGATTACACAGTACAGTTTCGATCAAAGCTTACAGTTTAGAGCCCTAGGTCCGCTATGTATCGGCTTTGCTGGGAGGGACTGCCGTTGGCCGCCTGACCTCCTAACCCCGAGAGGAAAGCCAGAGCATCGTCCGTCATTTAGCAGATGAGGGTGACTTGGGCCATGACGTGGTTCCCGAAGCTTACACTTCAGAGCTTACTCCTTCTCCTCTTTAAGTTCGATTATACTGCTTTTGTGGGAGCAAATTACCGTCTGAACTCCCAACCCCGAGAGACAAACCTGCGCCAGAGCCTCGTTTGTCAGTATATCAGCTTGCAGATTGGCAAGATCTGGGTAAGGCCTCCAAACACCCAAATGTCGTGAATACCTACTCAAATTTTCCTTTAACAAAATCATAAAAAATCGACGTTCAGTTAACAACCTCTTATCGGTCATTACCGCGAACATGAGTTATTTTGATGGATAACCTCACTAAGTTAGTTCCTATCTTTTGTGTGTAAAATATTTGTTCCCAACTTTTATATTCCGCATAGCACATCTGACTGTGACCGTGACAAGCATGCCTAACAACTACCGTGTTTATTTTAAAAGTTTCCTTAATTTTTTTTGATGGGAGCTTAGATTATTTTTATATACAGCCCCGTCCTATGTCCAGCAGGGGACTGCAACAGGCTAATTGATTGATTGAGACAGCCCGTAAAAGCCTTTACTCGTTGTTTTACCCGAGAGATATTGTTCTTACGTTTGTTAGTTGGTTTTTTCCAGTTACATACAAAACTAAATACAACCGATTTTGTTTAATATCTTTGTTTAAAAAGCACTTAAAGACTGTGTATATTTTATCACGATAACGGAAGACAACAGATATTACAATTTTATAATCGTCGTAATTCTGGGCTGGGCGCATCTAATTTTATTTAAATTAATTTTAATTTGCTGCCAATGACACGATGAAGATCGTGAAATAGTTAGTTCTCTACCTACCTACTAGCACAAGAGAGATAGCTCAATTAAGGGGCAAACCTAGAAAAATTCCCAGTAGCAATTTTCTTTCGGAATTCGTTGAGGGAGGTCACTGGCAGTCTAAATTTCGCTTTGCGTGGTATTCGGTTCGTTTGCTACTAGGAATTAGTTCTATGGCCTGTTTTTTTTTGTCGTATAGGTCCCTATATTTTATACTCAGTGCCTTGCCATACGTTTATTGCATTCTCGAAGAATCTCGCAAGTTTCGCTTACAGTACATAATATGCACTACGCCGCAATTAGGGTCAGTCTATTGGGTAACTCCACACTTGCAGCGGAAGTCCGCCTTGTCCGAGAAAACGATCTAGAACGGCTTTGCTCGAACGCAACATTGCAATCTGTTTGAAGATTTCCAGTTAATATCCTATGAAGGAGATTGTGTGAATTGCCTTCAAATATGAAATTCGTATGACGACTATTTACAGAGAACTCATTGAGTAAAGATAATAAAAAACCGGTCAAGTGCGAGTCGGACTCTCGCATAAAGGTTTCCCCGCACCATTATCTCTCCTTAATTTAATTCTTTAATGTTTTTAGTATTTGTGTTTTTATTATAATTGTGAATTTTTTTTTAAATCTCTAGCAATGACAGTTCCTGAGATACACAGCCTGGTGACAGACAGGAAGACGGACAGTAGACTCTTAGTAATAGGGTCCCGTTTGTCCCCTTTGGGAACGGAACCCTGAAAAGCTCGCGTCGACGTATTATATGCCTTTGCCGATGGGGGATATCTTAAGAATTTATGGCGTGATTTGGATATATAAGTAAAGGCAAATTTTGATACCTTATCGGACAAATTAAAGCGGGATTGTGATTCATCTTTAAAATTCACTTCCGGGTTCCGGGTGATTCATAAATGTTAGAGTCGTTATGATTTATCATAGATTAATAACTATAAAGAAATTCGCAGACGTGCAAGGTCGATATGAGTAATAAATAATTAATTCCCGATAGCGATAAGAACCGTAACTATCTACAGCGAAAGAAAGCATGTACAGTAAAATGGTATATCTATTAATATGATAATTTGAAGTTTGTGAAGATTGTTTGAATGTTTATTGCTAAATCATGCTCAAACGGATGAATATATCTGCCTCATCATCATCATTTTAGTGTTTTTATAAAAAGTATTTGATAAAAAGAATCTCTGGTTCAATATCACAACGTGACTTCATTTAGACTATTCCCACTGCTATGAATTCTGTACTGTTAAAACTACAGTATTGTCCAAATTTGACATGAGACACAAGTTGAACGACATTACTTTTTTGGTCTCTACGATCGCAAATGCGTGACAAGCATTTACGTGCTTGTTAAGCATATCTACTTGATGCAACATCGACCACTGAGTTAAAAAAATTAGCAATAACGTAATATAAATTCCACTACAATAAATCCTGCACTGCCGTAAACTATTTCTTTCCAAAATGGGATATGGACACAAATAATGTGCCTAATGAAATTTTGTTGTTGGCAATCGAAAATGCTTCACGAGCATTTGCACGCTTGGTTAAACAACTTCAACCACCGAGTTAAGAATTTTAATTTTAACCCTGACGGTTCGTATACTTGCCATTAGATAATCAATAAATCAAGCATGCTCAGTAAGCATTAGTCATTTCTTTTGTCGAGTATTCTTTGTTTACTTGCCAAGCACATCAAGTTACGTTCTAAATAGTAAATTACCATACTTAAAACATTACAGGTCGTCTATAGACCCCATTACTTAACGTCTGTAGCATATTATACAGGGTGGCGCAAAAGTAGTGGCACTAAAGAAAATACCTTTATTTTTTTTATATGACATTTTCTGTTATTCTGTTGTTGAAAATTGTGTAGAGAACAAATGTAAAATACACTGAAAATAAACATGGACCGTTTTACTCCCCAAGAACGTGGAATAATTGTGTCAATGTTCTTACGGAATAATTCATCAGTGATAAGAACACAACGTTTTGGCGATTTGCCTTGGCCTGCAAGATCACCCGATCTGACCAGTCCAGACTTCTTTCTTTGGGGTTTTTTGAAATCTCGGGTGTATGTGAACAAGCCACAGACTCTCGCAGCTCTAAAAGAAAACATTCGTCAAGAAATAACGAACATATCGCAGGAAGTGTTACGGCAAGTTATGCAAAATGTCATAAATAGGGCTCAAATGTGTATCAACTCTGGAGGTCACCATTTGAAAGACATCATCTTTAAATCCTAATGGTACGAAATTTAATGGTACAAATATACATTTAAAAAAACCTAAATCTAGTTTTCTAATTTAGAAAAAATGTTATAGCCGAACCAAATAGGGTCTTTACTTTTGCGCCACCCAGTATAACAGAATACTTCCCGCCATTTATAAAAGAAACGACAATACTCGGTAACTCATTTTTTTTTTTTCAAAACGGTAATGTCATGTTCAAAAGTGAAAGTAAAGTAACAATAATGACGGCTCATTAAACACGTTCAATACAATTTTGGTTATGAAACTTTTGGTTACGTAGGTAAACGTTTTAGTGCCAACACCGGCCTACATTGAGATGCTTTTTTGTTCCGTATGCAAATTCTCTTATTCTTATCAGTGTAATAATGCAAGCTTAGTAAGATAAAGTGAGGTTGAATTTAGTTCATTCTCGTTGTTTATTTGAAACTAGTTGTTGCACGTGGCGACGTCTGCAGGAGTTCGTGCATGAGTAGTTTCTGATCCCGATTCGAGAACGGGCCTTTTCGAGAACGGGCCGTTTTGAGAACGCGGGCCGTTTTGAGAAAGGGACGTTACCGGCCTAAACCGTTTTTTCCTCCCCTAGACAATTCGATAGTCGTCTTATCGTAGAGTAAAATGATGACTGTATGGGATTGACACATATTTTGACGTTTGTGACAGTCTTCAACGTATGTCATAGAGGCAATAACAGTACGGACGGACCGACGGATTTAATAACAATATTACACGTAATACGCGGGAAAGCAACGGGAAAAGATACTTAAATTATGAATTACTTCCAGGCGCTAGTTCCGATTACAAGATTCAAATCCAAGTTTAGCAATTTCCATAACACTCAACTTATATAACAAGGCGTACTTGAAGCCAATTGTATGAGCCGACGTCTATTGTCGTCCTTCAATATATCGATTGCTAAACGGCCAAACGGCGCAAGCGACAACGACAGTTGACAGGCAAATCAATACGATGTGTTTGTATTGTTTAGAACCTTTTCCTTGGACAAGAAAGCCTGTCCTTTGCTTTGCTTGCAGATGAGATATTCTCGGCTCCAATCACCCATATAATCATCGTACGAATAACTCTAAAACTTCCCTTCCTGTCCAGAACAACTCGTGCTGGTCTGCGATGCCACGCACATACTGTGGAATTAATTCCATCTCGCACCAAACGGTTAAGTCCTCCTTCTTCTACCGCACGATAAAGAGCTGGAATGCTCTGACCGCGTTCCTTTTCCTACAGTCCCGGGTCCTTCAAGCGGTGCGTGACAAAGCATATATCAAGGCCGTCAAGTTAGGGATCACCAATTTAAGGCCAATGGCATCAGAAAAGGTGGTGTATCTTCTGGACTGCACCTCAGTTTTCTACCATCTAGCATGGTGCAATAAACGGTCCCAATTATAAAAAAGGGAATCCGGAAAAGCATCATAATATTCATAATAGGCATCTTTAGAGTGTACAGACAGTAGTAGACATTATGCAACAAAAATGTGCTACTCATATAATTTAAGTGTGTCATCGGAACTGGGCCATCAGAGACAGTGGTATTCAATGCCAAAATGAAAAATGAGTTTGTCCTCGGCCTTGACCTAGCCTTAACAACAGTTCTAAACGTTACTGTACATCTTTTGTACTGGTTACACAACATATAAGCTCGTGAAAGTTGAGAATGTAGTAACCATCTTTCGGTACCTATCCGAACTACAAAAAAGGGTCAAAAAATAATAAAAAAGGGTCCGTGTCCGTGACAGGGATTCATGTTTTTGAGCACCGGGTAGTCCCTGGTGTTGCAACCCTATAATTGATTTTCAATAGGATGACATGAGCAGAGCGAAGCGGAAATGTGGACATCGATCAATAATATGACAATTGGAAACGAAAAAATGTGAACGTGATTGGTCGACTTTTCCCTAGAATGTGTTTTTTATTAAAGTGGCAAACGACCACAACTATCCTTGATATTTTGCTGTTTAATACTTTTCAGAGCGTGATTTTTCAGTTGTCGGGTTTTAGTTTTTTTAACGTAACTGATGTTAATATACTTTTGTGTGAACAGATTGCGCTTAGGTTGCTTGTGAGGTCTTAGGTTCTGCGGTTTTGCTATTAGTCGGTTTTGTCAATAGCAGCATTAGTCTGGTAACGCTCCAGTACATCAAACGGCTCAATTTTTACGCGCTTTTACAACATTTTATCGAATGGATATTATCATAATAGTTCGGTAAATGACGTTGCAACAAACTTCCTCGCTATAGGAAAATATTTCACAACATCCACGTTCGCAGTCGAGTAAACAGGATGCCGATTTTGGTAATTTTGTTAGAAACTATGTGGACGCAGCTATTTCAACGACTATTTTTAAACTATCTCATAGTTTTTTAGATATCGAGACTTATCGCGATTAATTATTATTATGGAACTCACTTATCAGTCATTTTCATCAGTCAAGCCGTAACCAAGGGTGCTGCAACGCACCCGAAACGTCGACACAAGTTCTATAATCGCGATAAGTCCCGATAACTAAAAAACTATAATTTGGCGACAACAAAAAAAATACAATAGTATTGTAGTACCTGTACACTAATATACGTCACAAACATTAAATAATATTCTTTGTTAGCGAATCTGAACGAATACAAAAGACAGACTGACAGATGAAAGCAACTCGGGCCAATTTTGAGTAACATCGAGTATCAAACGCAGTCGTAACGTGAGAAGACGGTGGATTAAAATCTGTTAACATGGAAGGGAGAACTGGCGTAAAACTAGACCAACTTAAATGTGTCGGCTTTTACGAACGCGCGTAGTTGCGAAACGGTTGTCACTCAGAATAAGCCTGATACGTTTTACTCGCATGCTAAAAAATAAAAATGAATAAAAAGATACTCACATAGCAATCACGATCTCAGATATGATCTCATGGAAGTCTTTCTGACTTTCCCCATTGACCTTTATGTTTCCGGCGATGGGGACTATCTTCAGGACGCGCGCGCGTCCATCTCTGTCTCTCCACAGATATACTTCCCCGTAGACACCTTCGCCGATCTTGTGGCAGTTCTTCAACAACCTACAAAATTAACTATCATTAATATTTTGCAACAACAGTAGGTACTCATGCTTCATCTGCTTATAGATTCCGTATTCGACCGCATACGACAGCTGCCGACGCACGTAGCACATGCACGTAATTCATTGCGGCTTCTCAATGATCCCCTTGATCCGTATCGGAGTTTGACAAGTAATGGGCACGCTGTATGTGTGCATGCGTCGGCAGTTGTCGTATGCTGTCGGCCAGCCCCGGATCTTCAATTTTTTTTAGGCGGGGCAAAAACTGAAAATGCCGCCAACGCCTACTTTTTTGCTGTGCGTAAATGCCCTTGAATCCTGGGGAGGGGGGGGGGGGGGGGGTAGTGTGACACAACACTAAACTTGGTGGCATCCCACGCTTTCACGCTCTGAAGCGCTAAGCGAAAGGACTCCTTAAGGCCCATGTAAGTGCCCTCCACACCGGGCATGTGCAGCTCACCAGATCCGAATCAGGTGGTCCACGAAACTTCCCGTCCTGGTGGAGCTGGCTTTCTCGAGGCTCGATGTCCAAGGACACCGCTAACATTACCACACCCCGGGCAACCGCATCCTTCACCAGAGCCCTCATGCGCATGATGGCATCTACGGTGTAGCTCCTCTGGCTGAAGCAATATTGGCCATTCGCCATCTTCGGCCACAACCTGGAGAGGTGTCCGATTAGGCACTTCCCTATAACTCTTTCGAAGAGTTTGCGCACCTCGTCCAGCACCACTATGGGTTGGCAGGCGAACGGTGAGTCCACCAGGCGCCCTTTCGAACGGGGACCATTTACCTCGTCTTCCACCATTGCAGAAATTGGCTACGCTACAAACATGCGTTAAGAAGCTCTGTCAGTTGGAAACTTGGAGATCTTCGACTAGAGCAAGGACCCACTCTCGTCGTGGAACGCCGTCGGGTCCCGGGGCGCTTTTGTTACTTCTTGGCTCTGTTCTACCCAAGTGATCTCGAGTCGTCGTCATCATCCACACTGGGCGCGCACAAAGGCCGCCCCCGTGGGGGCGGCCTTTCATCCACAAAGTTTGATTTTGCCGCCCCCTAATACTGCCGCCCGGGGCACGTACCCCGGCTTGCCCCCCCCTAGATCCGGCCCTGCTGTCGGCTACGGAATCGTATCTTAATAATGTGAATTATTGAAAGATATCATCATTCTCTGAGCATTTTAGTCTGTGATGCGGTTGAACTTCGATATTTTTCGTGAAGCGACTGCCACCTGTCGTCCACAACCGATTGGCGATATCGAAATTCTGTAGTTAAGACTAGTCGGACTTTTGACGGCTCCAACTACCCGTAACGACTGCCATATATGTTCGTATGGCAACCGGGACCGACGCGATGGCTTAACACGGAAACTGGGTGATTCCGTGCTAAGCCGTCGGTCCAGGTTGCGATACAGGCGGACCAATACAAATAGACATATTCCTGCATACAAATATTTGCATTGAGCTGGAATTAAACCTGCGCCCACTGCGTAGAGTCGCATTTACAACCGCCACGCACAGAGGCAGGCGCAGTGATTGCAAGATATACACATTAAAAAAATAATGTAACAACAAATCAAGCCCCAATATTTTTAAACCGTAACGAAAGCTGCTTTGTTGAACAACAGTTTTAATACAGTGTGCATCTGATTAAGGTTTTAGTGGTATGTGGGTTCGAATACTTTATTTCAAACTGTTCATAATCGAAAGCCAATGAAATAAAAACTACTAATAAATTAAATGTCAGTACATAAATCAAGTAGACGGTAATACTTGTAGAAAAAGAAAGTAAAGGAACATACATTATAGTACCGCTGAATGTCTATCTATGTGAGCTCAAATATTTGTTTAGTATAAGCATAATACCTGCAATAAACGCGACAGTGACATACTGACTGGAGACACCATTATACAGAATACAAATGTTAGAATAAGCCTAAGAAAGATATAGTAATTTCCGTTCTTCATATAGGTAAATATGTAAAGATTACTTATTACTATGATATGAAATGTGAATGAAGAGATGACATTGGCCAGAAATGTGTGGAGAAGAATGACATTCAACACTGCTCCGAAATAATTGGGATTAAGCAGGCAGATATGATGAAAGAAACAAAATATTATTGAAATAAAACTACTATTTAACGGATTCTATCGCGATATTTGTTATTATTTACTTTTAGTCAGACTTTTCGGCTACTGTTCAGCGGCCATGATCGCGAGTCGTCGTCGTCGTAGCAGCCGTAATGTCGGTGTAAAAGTAAATCACTATCATCACTATCACTACATATTATAAAATAAAGTCTCTGTCGCTGTCTGTCCGTCCCTATGTATGCTTAAATCTTCAAAACTACGCAACGCATTTTGAAGTGGTTTTTTTAATAGATAGAGTGATTCAAGAGGAAGGTTTATATCTATAAAACATGCAAAATATTGTAGAGAAACACTGATAAATTTAGAGATATGCAGAGGGAACGGGATCAGAAAATATGGCGGTACGAAGTTCGCCAGGCCAGCTAGTAATAAATATATCGCGATAGAATCAGTTAAATTGTTCTATTTCAATGATTGAGATTCGCGTAAACTTCAGAAAAATATTAGTTATTGTTGAACAATAATAATAATAATTACAGAAATGATATAAATCATAATGTTTGAGATTATGAAATTTAAATCTAGAAAGAAGCCCAATTACCCAAACAATCGTTTTCAAATCACAATTTTGATCAAACCTCTATTGGATTTCTAATTTTTGCTTTCTATCATTCCTTATTCAGATAATGTAGGTATTACATAATTTGAAACTTTCACTTCAATAGCACAGGTATTTCAATTTAAATAATGTATTGAAAAAGCAAATCAGGTGATGTTCAATAACAAATATAACAAGGGTGTGTCACAATATGAATGATTCTACCTATTTAACTTAAGATGTGAAGAAATGAATTATGGATTTTAAGAAACCTATCTCTACTAATTATAACCCAGAGCGATATAAATTAGCTCAATTAAAAAGTAATTATACATCAAAGAGGGAGATTCGTGCAAACTTATTTATAAAGGAAGATTCTCAGGGTAAAAATTAATTTGTTATACGTCAGGCTAATCTATATCTGGGACAAATAATATCTAGATCTGTTCAGCCGTGTTGGTTCCCAATCGAGTAGAATAGGGCCACCCCATCTCTTCCTGTGGGTATCGTAGAAGGCGACTAAGGGATAGGTACAGATACAACCCGTGACTAAGTGCCCGTTTGACGGCAATAAGCTCGCCCCCTATTACCTACGTGGGACTGAAAATCATAGTTGACGAAATATGGGTTTTACTACACCTCTGCCTACCGCTTCGAGAATTTATAGGCGTGGGTATATGTATGTATGTTCAACTGATATAGTGTGATTGAGTAATGAACATGCACCCATACAAACCTTTGCATTTACAATAGTAGTAAGAAACATGACTAATGCAACGCCTGAGGTACCTTTGTTTACGTAACAATACCATTGAATCGCATTCATTGACAAAGAAAATAGTAGGTACTACACAAAGAAGTTACACATTTTCTTAACATAATGCTTCATTCTTGATTACAGAATAATTAACTTTTAACTGCAGTTGTCTTATATTCAATCAAAAAGTCATTACTCATTAGCCTAAGATATTAATAAACGATTTTCAAACTGTATGCACATGCACTGGGCATTTAAGCCCATATGCTAGAATGGTACTCAGTTTTATTTGAGGACAGATTGTAGGTATGTGAAATCTGTCAATCTTTCCTTAGATAAATAAGGATTCAGTACAGTATTGTTCTAGAATGTGGGCCTTAAAATGGACATGCTGCGTAAATAACCTAAAACCATTAATGTGACTGTTGATGATATAGTATGCAATACTGTTGGAATATCAGGAGTAAAAGTAACATATTTTACTCAGGAATGATAGAACATTTCAACAGTAAATCGGTCCAGTACTATTTTAGTTTATTCGTACCACATGAACAAACCTTTTTTTTTGTATTATACTGTATGTATGTATGTGACATTGGACTGTATCTATGTCTAAATAAAACCATAAAAAGCAAAAATAAATAAATGCTAATGATATTGTAACAACTCTCTTGTAATACTCAAGATAGATACATACTTTATCAAGTACAAGATTATTGTTTATGATTAGATGTGTAAAATTATTCTTCATGTGGTAATTCAACTACTTCTAGATTTATTACTAGTTTGTACTAGATAGTGTCATTGATGATTTTGACCAGGTATCTTCTTAAAAAAATATGTAATGATTACTAAGTGATACTGATAACCAATCATATGATGTTGATTGTCTACGAGATGTCTACATGATTATTCTACGGGATTTGGTTGTCTACATGATTTGTCTACGGGACATGGTTATCCACATGATTAGTCTACGGGATTTGGTTGTCCACATGATTTGTCTACGGGATTTGGTTGTCTACATGGTTTGTCTACAGGATTTAGTTGTCTACATGATTTGTTTATGGGACTTGTCAGTCTTTTGTACATTGATATGCAGAGGTGGTAATGTTGGACTGGAACCAACTAAAACTGCACACTGAGCTGTAAGATTGCCTAAAACATATCCCTTGCACCCCATCTCCCATTTTGTTACCTAATGTACACAAATACATAAATTAAAACTACACAACTATCCGCAATACCTACTAACTAAAATATGTATTTACAAACTAAAATAAAAAAAAATTGAATTTTTTGTTATTTTTTTACTTACAATGTCAATTAAATGTAACTTTTAATGCAAAATAAAAATATAGTGACCTTGTTTTGGCAACATCGTCAGATATTGCCATCTTTCAAGGGCAAACAAACAAAATCCTTCTGAACAAGTTTACACGAATTGCATGAATCATCAATTAACACAATAGAACTGTACACAATAATTACACATAATATATTCACAGCTGTAAATCCCTGGAGTAGGCTGAGGTGTTAAAACCCAAATACCAACTCTAGTCTATTAATAATTGAATAAGAGCTCTACATAGTAACAGTATTTAGATAGTAGGTGTTGCACAGCTGACCTCTCAATCAATCTGCGCCTGTGACACCTGCCCCAGTTATATTAATATACCCACATTTCACTAACTATGATTTCCAGACCCACATAATAGGGGGCGAGTCAACTGATACATTATATTAAATATACTTAAACCGTAAGAGAAACTTGTCTATCATAATTACCTTGAAAAGACTAGTTATTGACAGAGAGAGACCTATTAAACTTGATATCTCGATCTCAGTAGTAACATAATAGCTTCGTAAATAATGATTATACTTTAATTGCACTGTATTACTTCATTTAAACAACTGTATTCTAGTTCATCTCGCACTAATTATTCAAGAGTTACATAAAAAATGTTTCATAAGATCCTCTTTTGAGATTGCACATGTATTAAAGCAGTTTTTTTTAGAAATGACCCAATTATCTGATAGTACAGATTATGTTTACAATCTAGGGCAGATTTGTTCGTAACAACATTACAGATGTGATACCTACATTCTTTCACCAATATTTACACACACGAACAACACCATCTTGTTATTGTAACCTAAATAAGAACTAATTTTAACATAGAATAAGAAAAAGTACTCACAAATCCGGATAGCATTCATCAAATAGTATCGGTTCTGTCTGATTGCATCGACGTAACACGTAGTCCTTCGCTGTGACTATACGGTTTGAAGTATCATGGAAGTTGTCTAATACAGTGACCTCATGTGTATGATCAGTGATCGAGAGTTTGGATAATTCGATAATAGTATCATCACACGCCTCGTTCCAAAAACCTGAAAAATACTATGCGTCATTCACCAATTCACCCAAATTCACCATAAATAAATGACATTACACATAGTAGGAAGTACTTGGAACGTACTTTCCCTCGCGACTCGTGCGTAATCGTCTCATTGACGCAACGGCAATACGCTATGGTGAATTGTAAACTTAAAACCTATATTTCGAAAACTAACCTGGATATTGCAGGGAAAGATGCATGCACTTGGCTAATTAAACACTTTATAGAACAAAGGGCGTAGAACCAAGCTTGTATCCCGTTACGGATAAGTAATGGCAGACACTGAAATTTCTTTTTTAGTTCAACACTAAATAACACTTTATAATGTTTATTGTACTATTAACTTGTAATAGTAACAAATATTATAATTCACTTGAGAACTCTTAACACGCAGTTACCAAATAAAAAATAAAATAAAAATTGTGGACAAAGACCACGCAGCGTCTTCTTCCACGAAATGCACAGAACATTCAACGCGCGTTCACAGATAATTCATGAATTAAGTTTTTAGTGTTGTCAGTACATAAAATAGTAGAATAATTTATGATAATGGTAGAATTTTAAGTCTCATGAATTATGAATTATTCGTCAAGGTATGAATCCGAGACCGAACGCAAATGCAGCAGCAGATCCATACAGCAGGTACAGTGTACCGTGAAATAGACTTCAAGACGATACATAAATTGTGCCGTTTATCCGTATGTAAATGCAGGGTTATAGATAAATGAGAGGATTGCGGGACTGATTTTTAAGCTATTGCATAGCTTCTATCGCGGGCCTTGAGCGTGGAGACCGAATCCAGAAATTCTGTAACGAAAAAAGGTAACACCCCCAACTCCGAGCTCGCACGAATCTAGACGAGCTGCTCCGAAGTAGCTCCGCTTAACGTAAGTAATGAGGATGAATCACATAATGGAATATTGTATTTTTAATCAGTATACCAGGTGCGCTATACCTTTCTGAGTAACCTATTTTTTAAATAATCAAAATCCGTCAAGAAATGACGAAGCTATTAGGGATTTCTTAACGAGTACTTAAAAACGCCCGCTTACACTGCGATTTAGACGATGACGTCATCTGTTATGAACGCGTCCCGACTAGCGCAGTCGCCAGTCAGTCAGTACAAATTCTTTCGTGGATCGACTAGTTTATTTTATTGATTTTTTTTATTTTTTTGGTACTATTTTTTATTTTTTATTTTTACTATATTTACTATTTTATTGGTACTATTTTATTGGTTTTTCTTAGTACTTTATTTGTGTTTTAAGTTCTTTGGTGATTATTCAAATACAGTTTGTTTTTAAAATACTTTATAATATACGTAGTTCGTCCTAACGCTTGTACCTACTTATATACCTACCTTATGATGTTCTGTCGAAAGTTGTACCTACTGTGTTGTCAAGCGAGTAATAAACCACGTTAGAAATGACGTGAAATACCTAACTGAAGCTAGTATAATACAGGTTCAGAAAAGGAAAAGGTATTAAGTTTTATAATAAAACTAGCTTTTGCCCGCGGCTCCGCCCGCGTGGATGTCGGTTATCGCGACCAAACATAGCCTATGTCCTTTCTCAAGGTCTAACCTACCTCTATACCAAATTTCATCAAAATCGGTTCAGCGGTTTAGTCGTAAAAGTGAGACAGACAGACAGACAGACAGACAGACCAGACAGACAGAGTTACTTTCGCATTTATAATATAAAATAAAATAATAAATATTATAATAATAAAGTAGGGATGAAGTACTTAAGTAGGTATAACCCGTGCCACGTATCTTGGACCTAAAATGTGCTCAAAATGTGCCCTATACGCGCTGTACACATTTTTTGGGTGTCTTTTGAGGATAGCATGGGATGCTACTGCGGTAGACGAACTCAAATTCACCTAGCATAGACTATTACAAAGCAATCCGCGGGTGCCAGAGCCTCGTATGTCTTACGATTTAGGTCCAAGATACGTGGCGCGGGTTATATTGCTGTCATGACCACTTCAATAGTATTTAGGAGACTTATTCGTAGTGTAATAGGTAGGTAGGTATATAGTATACGCCTGCAGGATAATCTCTAGACTGAATTTTGTTATCATGTATAGACATAGGTAGGTACGCAATATAGGTATTTAAACTTTCATGGCCTTTCACATTACTATTAAGGTCCAACCCCAACAAACGGACGGCATCGGAACGGATTTTACATTACAATCTTTAAACAAAATAAATCTTATAAATATCACAGCATTTAAAGTTTATATTATCAAGTCACGCATGACATCTGACGTGCGTCATGCCGCCACACGTCGCTGTCAAGCTGTTGTGCGTGACTTGGTAATATAAACTTCAAACACTGTGATAATAAGATTTAATTTTGTTTAAAGATTGTAAAATCCGGGCCGATGTCGTCCGTTTGGTGGGGTTGGACCTTTATTGGAAGCTCCAAACAATACATGGTAAATATCTCGATAGTTCTAATAGTAATAGGTACACAATACCTACTTACGTCAAAATGATCGTCGACGACACACAGAGAGAGGGCTGCCGAACGCGCGCCTGAGCGCTCGCATCACACCGCACCGCACGTTTCCCGCTCTTACGCTTACCTAACGCTGAAGTTCTTCATTGTAATCAAATAGTTTGAATAGCAATTTTAATCTACATTAAATGCACAATATATTGAACGTATTTAATTGGATAAGGAATGATACTGTATTGTTAAAAATTGCTTCGATAATGACACATTATTATTTTGTAATTTTTAAAAGATAAAAATGATTGCTGTGGGTTTTTCTTAGGAGATAGACATATGCTATCGCGGACTTTTATGTAGACCTTTTTAAGTTATATATTTCCGCAGTACATTATATTATTCTATCATCAATAGTTTTCGCAGCGCACGCGATGTAAGAAATATTTTAAGTAATTTTTTTACATCTTGGATTTCATTATTGAAGTTTTAGTAAGGATTCCTAATTTGTTTGAAAATAAAATAAAGTCCATGTTAATCAGTGATAATGCAGCTTTCTAATGGTAAAAGAATTTTCGAAATCGGTCTAGTAGTTTTTGAGTTTAATCGAATACAAAAATACAAATCTTCCCTCTTTATTACTATGTTAACATAGATGTATGGAAGTCTGCCGGATTTGTTGACATTTATGAACACTGCTCCGCTCCCTTTTGTAGTAGCGTGATGTTATATAGCCTATAACCTTCATCGATAAATGGACTATTCAACAGAAAAAGAGCTTTTCAATTCGAACCGGTGGTTCCTGAGATTAGCGCGTTCAAACAAACAAACTCTTCAGTTTCATAATATTATAAGTAGGTATAGATATAGTTATTTTTATTAAAAAAGTATTGAAGTAAATAGCACAAAAACTATATTATTAGAAGCTTTGTAAATTACTTAAAATCCGTACAAAATTTCAAAATTATACGTTACGAAATAAAACAGCTATGGGGTCTTAACCCAAAAGAGCCCTAAGTCTTCATACTCTCCATAGCGGCGGCGCGCGCTGTCATAACAGATGACGTCACACAGTATTTTGGCGCGGCGGCGAGCGTTTTTGAGATTACTGCATTAAAATTGCTGTATCTTCGTCATTTTTGATCGGATTGAAATAATTTTTTCACAGTGTTTATTGTTTTTTTAATCATTATAAATCTGCATACTCAGCTAAAAACGTGAATGATCCTCATTATAATTGCATAAGTTGTTAGTTTTCAAATTCAAATTCAGACTCAGAACCCAGAACTCAGAACTCAGAACTCAGACTCAGACTCAGAACTCAAACTCAGAACTCAGACTCATAACTCAGACGCAGAACTCAGACTCAGACTCAGACTCAGAACTCAGACCTCAAATTCAAATTATTATTTATTATAATTGCATAAGTTCATAAAAAATGCTATGCAATAGCTTTACCGCGGCAGTCCCCGAGTGCCACACGTCTTTTTTTATTTCTATGAATCACTTATGTGCGGTCGGATGACTATTCGTCTCTTCGCATACATTACTCATTAAACTTCGTTACGGATACGGTTAAACAAAATTATCATATTCCAGTCGTATTTCGCGGTCAAGCATGCAGAAGATGCAGCATATCTGCTGCATGCTTCTGCTGCTGCGGTCTGCGATCGGCCTCGGAATCATTCCTTTTGCGCAAGTCAAACTTTTATTTCCTTCAGTTGCGACTGCGGCACATGAGATAAAAACAATTAATATTATAAAATCTAATATGTTAAAAGGAAATAAAGTTTTATTTTGATTTGAGTTAGGAGCTCTCGAGTCATTTTCTAAAAACATTCAACTTTTTTAACTCTTAAAATTTATTAGTACTCATATCACTAAGTGCGAAGCTCAATTCCTATTATTTGCCCGTAACAATGTCAGTCGCTACTACTTCTCATAAAAATTCGTGTTCAAATAGTTTCTGTATACATATTGTATCGCTGAATAAATTGCACCAAAAAAAAAAAATCCTACTAACTGTTACAAATTTTTGTTTGCTGGTAACACAAAAAAAAAACTATTATGGCTCCCGGTCCTTCCGGAAATCGAATTCGGTTTTAGAAATAGGAAACGCTTCTGTTGATGCTTTGGAGTCCAATGATTTGATAATTTTACCCGGAAAGCTTAAAGGAAATAGGAAAATCACTAATCATTTATATTTCAGCATACTCTTTCCAAAGTTCATATTATAATAAGTATAAATGAAGACATATGTCTTGGACCCTGCGCAGTAGACGATTTTTAGGTCCCCTTTGAGGAAAGCACGGGGGTGCGACGGCGGAGGAAATACGACGCATCCACCAATCATAGAGCTGCGTGCCAACGTTTTAAACCAATCAGCGGGCGCTAAACTCCCGCGTCCTTCTCCGTACACTTGCGTGCAAAAATAAATTTGAATTTATCACCACAATAATTATTTCGAATTAGTATATACAATATAATTTCTTAAGATATCATATAAGTTTTTTATTTTGCGATTTATATGTTGATCTTGATTTATACGGTTTTTGTTTACCCTAGGAAACCTATTAGCTTTTTTAACGCGAGCGTAGGCACATACTCTTTGTGATTATTAAACTATTTTTATCATCGGGAGCTTAGTGGTTAAGGAGTCGGCCTTACGAGTGAGAGGTCCCGTGTTCGAATCAAACTCGGGACGGGTTCAAATCCTACGGGACTGCTGACGTGAACTCCTAACACACGCAATTTGGCTTAGCTGGAGGGGTGAGGGGTTAATGAGAATTAGAGAATATTAGTAATTTTGGTTACTATTTTTTTATACTACTTAGGTCGCAGACAAGCACACGGCCCTCCTGGTGGTAAGTGGTTACCGTGCCCTATAGGCGAGTGCAACACCAGGGGAGCCACACCCGTGCTGCCGGCCGTCCTGTAAGAACAGAGAGATTGTGTGCCATTAACCGAAAAGATAGTAGGACAAAGCCTTTGGTTTTCCCACTGACAGCACAAAACCTCTCCTGTGAGCTCTGGCTACCCTACTCACCGTCGGAAACACAACACGAGGTTATTAATTCTGTAGGTAAATACCTATCGATTGGTAGGTATAGTTAATAAATAAATAAATTGACAGAATAAGATACATTTTTTATACTGTTGACAATTAAATATATTCTAATATCTAACCATTAAATTATAGCGTTTCATGATATAATACGCCTACAATCATGTTGACGGGGATTAACTCGATTAACTGTAAAATATTATTACGTAACAATTTCTACATAATACCTAAATAATTTAAATAGGTAATTTAAAATGAAGATTTTTAATAGTTCGGGCGATAAATGTCAGAAACGCTAAAACACAAAATAGAGTAGCCGTTTTTTTGTCCGGTAGTGCACCATGCGCGAACTTGCCGATTTAGGTCCATCACTCGTGTCCACAGCTGTACCACGCACATTTTACACATTATCCTTGCCGATCGTGCCGCCATATTGGCAACATGTATGATAGTCAAACAAAGATTTTTCAAATGTTTTATCCTAATCGTTTTATGGTCTTGTAAATTTGCCTGGAGAAAATTGCCTATAATTTATGTAGTTAGTTGCCGAATACGAGTACCGCGAACCAAGATCAACTCACATGGCGAATATTGTTACTACTACTACCACCTACAAGGTCCATTACAGCCTAGTGACTAGGCCCTAGTCAAT
Organism: Eilema depressum; assembly: GCA_914767945.1. Lineage (NCBI taxonomy): Eukaryota > Metazoa > Arthropoda > Insecta > Lepidoptera > Erebidae > Eilema > Eilema depressum. The sequence continues at coordinate 17,513,159 of OU612028.1, read as the reverse complement.
CTAAAGCTTTAATGACCGAGAAAATAGTATGAATCCTCAGTACGACCCTTTCGTTATATTATTTAGTACTACCCGCGCCACGTATCTTGGACCTAAAATGTGCTCAAAATGTGCCCTATACGCGCCGTACACATTTCTTGGGTGTCTTTTGAGGATAGCATGGGATGCTACTGCGGTAGACGAACTCAAATTCACCAAGCATAGACTATTACAAAGCAATCCGCGGGTGCCAGAGCCTCGTATGTCTTACGATTTAGGTCCAAGATACGTGGCGCGGGTTTTAATTTAGTGAAAATTCCTCGAAGAGTGTAAGAGGCGATTAACGGAAAAATACGCAGACGATATCACTGCGAGAGAAGGAAAACTCGAAATAAAACCCTGTATCAACTCGTCTGGTCAGCGTGGAAACAGTAGGCCAAAGCCTCCTAACACTGGGAGAGGCCCCTGTCATTTGATAATGGAAATCCGGCCTAAGGAAAGAAATTAAAGAATACCGACATAATTAGAATACTCATATAGTTTATGCCTGCTAACTTTCGAGAAGCTAGTAGGTACCTAATCTTCTCAGCCCCACTTGATATTTTAGGGGAAAATTATTAGAGACAAATTGCTTGTATCGGAACGGGATTTACGTAATGTGAAAAATAAATAAATAATGGAAAAACTTGAACAATGATAAAATTATCAAAAACGTACTTTTCATTTGCGAAAGCGAAAAAGTAGTTTGAGAGATTTTCACTTGAGACATGGTTAAAATGAGGTTGAAATATATTATAATAGGTAAGAACTATCTTTATGTTCAGACTAGTTTCATGAATCACGAGAAGACCACACAGAGAATATTGCCATTCATTGCTCACATAATATAGGATTAATTTCATGAATCATGAGAAGACCACACATCATAAAGAATATTGCCCTTCATTGCTCAAATAATATAGGTATCTATGTAAAGTTTGCCAACATACTAGGTATGTATTTATTAATAAAAAAATTAAAGCATTCCATCTCAGCATTTACTTTTTCGAATCAAAATTAGTCATATGTACTTAGAATATAATAACAAAAATACCTTTCAAGTCCTCCAATAATGTGGTGTTGCATAAACTAAGTCTTGAACTATTAGGATCCTGCTGAAAAATAAATATCCCATTAAATTATTACAAAATAAAAATTAAATAATTTTACAACAAAAAATCAACACCAACAAAAAAACGAATGTGGAAGATTTGCATACTTACTTTCACAATTCTAATTGTTGATCGACAAGGCTTAGAGACAAAGGTACTTCTGCGACTATTGATTGATTCATTATGTAGGGAACCTAAAACAATAATAAACATATATGAACACGAAAATGCTATTCAGAATTTTCACTAAAAAAAGTAAATACCTGACATTACACTGAAACTTTGGATGGAAGTGTCAGATTGGTTTAAGTTTGAATGGCAGTTTCAAATGTCAACTGCCAGTATTTTTTTATTTAAAAAAGTTTGATTATGGAAGTATAAATAGATGCTCAGCTAAATCATTTGAAAAATGGTGATGAATTTGGGATATTATTTTAGGCAATATGAAATTTATTTTCAATAAAATCAATTTACTTATATCAAAAATAAACCTAGAAAAGATAAAAAATTGCTACAGTGAAGCAGGAGCAGCTTGGAATTATTTTGATATTTGAAGAATGTGTGAGTATTGTCAATGAAATGAAAGAGAGTAAGCTGCAGCCACATGAGGTGGCTACCAGATTATATGGACTATTTCGCAGCACTCTGCTTGGTCTAAGCTCTAGAGGCAGACCCAAAACAAGATGAACCTGCCTGCATGAGACCCTATTGTTAGGCACAGTAGTAGTGAAGAAGGACATGAGTGATTGTCAAGTTTCCGAGGCAGATGTTGAGAATAGAATATAGTGGAGAAGAAAAGAGAGAGAGAGAACACTCTCTCAGATAGAAAGGGAGAGAAAGCGAGAGAAATTTAAAGAATCATGAAATAAAAATAACAAACAAAAACGAGACTGAGGTGCTACATTTCGCCATCTAGCAATCAGGTTATCATGGGCTGTATGTTAACTGTTGGTGTATAATGTATAAAAAGTGTATAAAAAAGATACTTACTATTAAATTCCTGCATTTCCATTGTACTAATAACGCTCTGTCTATACTTTCGTCCTTTAGCCTCCATAGGTTCATCCTCCAAAACAGACCTATCAAACTGATCTGTCATCATAGTCATCCTCCTGTAAATACTCAAAGATCTCTCCCATTTCTTACCAGGTTGAAGAACAATACCTAGTTTCCCATCAAAGCATGACATTCTAGACTCCTCTCTAATACTTACTCTAGACAAATCAGATTGTCCAATAGATGCTGTGTCTATTCTTGGTTTGAAGGAACTTTTTCTTGCTCTTATCGAACTTTTTCTATCAGTAACATTGCTATTTCTAGTTGTTACAAATGATATTCTTGTGTCTTCTTCAACTGCAGCATCATCTGAATGTTCAGAATCTTTATTTAAATCTATTATTTCATCATCTTCTTCCTTTTGTTTATTATTTTCTTCAATAGCACTAACATCTAAATCAGTATTAGCATCAGGTTTAGTTTCCATGTAATTGCTGAGCACAGTGTTATCACAGTTAGTACTTGAAGAGCAATTGGAGTCGTTAAACATTGACATCATAGAATTATTAGCCACACCATTCCTTCTTCTTGTGGTTACAAAACTAATACATTTTTCTTCTTCATTATTACTAGTCATATCATCATCATTATTGGATTCAACTTCACTATTATTATAGTCACTATCATTATTAGATTCAATTTCTTCATTATTATATTCAGTCTTATTCTCTACAACATCTTCTGTATCACTTTCAATATTAGAACTACTTGATGAAGATACTTTTAAATCATTACAATCTTCAAAACTACCAGATTCAGTATTTACACTATTGTCAATATCATCAGTATCATCACTATCTGTTTCTCTGTACTTCATTTCATCATAGTATCTATGAAATAAAGTGTCATTTATTCTTTCGAGGAGTACCAAAGGTTGTTTGTTAACTACTCTTCCTATAATAGAACTCTGTTCACTTGAGCAAGTATCATATAATGAAGCTCTATCTTCATCTGTCTGTGCTGAAGAATTATCAACATTGTTTATAATATAATTGTTATTATTGCTACTATTGAGATCATATTCGTAGTAGTGGGTATTTTGGGCAATATCTATCTCATTCAATCCATCATCTACTGTTTCATTGTTTTCTTCATAGTCTATAAGGTCTTTAGGTTCAAAAACTTGTCTTTTACGGATGTTGCCATCTAAATCTTGGAGAGTGACCACCAGGTTTCCATAATCTATTACTTTTTCAGTATTAGCATCATTCGAGAAGCCCAAAAATGGTTCAATTTCTGTTGTTTGTAAAGAATTCATTTCAACACTACAAATCTCATCAGTAACTAAATTGGGTACTTCCATTATTTTATCTGTATCTCTTTGGTGATCAGATTCACTATTTCCAACTCTCTTAGTACTACTATTAGGACTTAAATTCAGTGCTTTTTCTTCTATATTAGAACCTTTAACACTACCTAGAAGTACTACACTACAATTACTATCATCATTACCTTCAGTTAGTGATGGTTGCTTTGGACTAGTAACTTTGCTGGTAGCTGATATGGGTGAAAACTTAAAAATAGAATCGCCTCTATACTTGACTTTGAATGGAGTACTACACAAAGGTGATTTCAGTGATAAAGGTGACAGCATATTCTTAGTCAATCTGTGTCTATTAAGTATTAACGACTTATTAATAGAATCATTAGAACTATATTTATGCTTCAATTTATTTAGTAATGATATGTTATTAACTATATTGTTGATAGAGTCATCAGTAATTTTAGGCTTATTATTGAACACTTTTTCAACTAGTAGATCGTGAGTTCTAATGTCTGATGTATTTTGTGTTATATTTGGTCTGTCATAAGAATTTTCTTTTTCTGTATCTGAAAAGAGAGCAGGTATATAGAAAATTATCAAATTTAGGCTCAAATAAATTGCACCAACACTTTACAATGTTGCTGACTAGTGGTCACACTATTCAGGATATTATAGAAGAACTATCAGTCATCTAAAGGAGGATCATTGACACGAAAGAAGAAGAAGTAAAAATTCTATTGACATATAACAATAATGTCTGTATGAAGCACACCAAGATCTTAGGAGCTCGAGCCAATCTCACTTGCAACCCAGTAAACCTGCTAATTGACAGACAAGGTGTAGACTTTTCTGTAAGGCTTCTTCTTGGGGTCAGATAGAAACAGCTTCCAAAAAAGCAGAAGCACCAAAAGGTGGTTACTATTGCAGACTCCGGGCTTGGACATACAAGCTATGGCTGTTGCTGTTTTAGTATTATATGAGCATTCTTTAGCAAATTACAATAGGTTTCTAAGCACTGCCTGTGGGGGTGATTAATAGGCCAGAATAATTGTATCACCAGAGAAGTCTTCCCTGAACTGACTGAGAATTTTTTGATGGATTTTTTCACCAGAGTGTACAAAAGTAATGGCCACAATGACATAATATTATAAATAAACATTCAAAGTTATATTCTCACCATAGCTCTCATTACTTGAATAGTTAATCTTTTTAGCCTTATTCGGCCTCCGTCTAGTATAGGCCCTGCCTTCTCTGTAAAAATAAAACAATAATTATCTTTAAAAAATCAGCTGGCGACAGTAAAAATTCTTTCAAAATTGGCCTAGTCGTTTTGGAGATTACCAAAACAGAGGATGAGAGGACTGTGTTCAGGAGGAATATTGACATTTTGATATATCATTGACAGGAGCCACCTGCCTGAGTAAATAATACAATACTCCGTGCTCTCGTTACATTTACGATACTGTAAATAGCCAAGTACATGAAATGATAACAGGAAATATGACTTGATCATCATCATCTTCTTCATATAGACGTATTCTCCTGATTGCATCCGTGGCCAAGATGACCTCGGAGCTCAGGGTCCGCCTTCCGGCTCTTACTTCTCCACTTCGCACGATCTTCGGAAATATGACTGGATATTTAATAGAAACTTACTTCTTTAACCCCAGTTGCTGCTCAAAAAGGTTTACTTTACTAGTGACAGATTCTACCTCTTTTTCTGTAGTTTCAACTGGACCTGCAGGTGACGACATAAGCAGTAGATCGAACGGATCCAGAGGTTTGTTTACACGTATGGATTTATCTGGCGTCAAATATGTCGACACCGACGTATTTTCTCGGCAAGGAATCTCGACATCTTTAACTATTCTTTTAACATATTTCTTTTTACGAACTTTACTAGAAGCAACTCCAAGAGGATTTGAGGAGCCCACACAAGATAATTCCCGCTTCGTTTGTTTAATATTTTGTATTGAGAATGCATTGTACGCTGCACTCTTATCGTCCAAGTTTTGAAACAAATCTCTACGCTCTATAACACTTGTCGTGTCTTTCTTCGATTTGTAAGTGCGTCTCATGTTGAAAAGCAACTTTATTTCACTTTTTGTCAGTATTTTATTTAGTTATGCATTGTTTTCGAAACAAAAACAACCATTTTTGAAACACGCGAACTTTGTTTAAAAAATCAAACTGTCATTTCAATCAAAGAAATAAACTGACTGAACTGACAATTCCTCTTGTCTATGATGGACATGGACATACTATTTTGTCGCCGTGAACTCGACTTACTATTCTAAAACGGGCGATGTTTTACTGCAATGAGCAGTTTTCCAGAAGGTATTTATAGGGTTCCTAAAGACGCGCTAGATGGCGCAGCCGGCACTTTTGGTAAGAAGAGTGTGGTTTCACATCTAGTGTTCCCTAATTTATGGAAAAAATATTCTTCGGTTTTGTAATTACTTTACTTAAATATTCTGTCATTTTTTCTGATACAATTATTTTAAATATAATATTATTATTTTAAATTACAGACAGTGACGCGAAAAGAATTAAGAGTTTTATTATATTTTATCTATTATAATATGGGTAAATGAAATTAAACTTTGGCAACATCGCAAATTCATGAAAAAATACCACAAACAAGCACCTAAACTGCATCAATGGCCATCTTAGAGTATGGCCATACTATTGCAGACATATTCGCAACACATTGCCCAGCCATTGATTGTTCGGCCATCAGTTGCAATGAAATATTTTTGAGATTGCCGGGCAATCAGTTGCCAATAGTGCAGCCACATATTGCAGAAAAACATGGCCCGTTTAGAAGGGCACTTTCATAAACGGGCTACACAAACTGGCAACAATGGCTGACGAAATCACACTTGTTGCAGTTGCAGCAGCTTATATTGTTTTATTAAAAAATAAACAGAAAAAGAAGAGATTGTGGATTCGACCTTATAGTATGAGAGCTTGGATCATTAACTCCAGTGCCATCAGCGTACTCAATTAGATGTACATCATTAGACGCGCCTTTAATTGGAGAACACGAAATGGCTATGCTGCAAAGTCAAAAATCTGGTGGTGATACCAAAAATCAATTTTGAAAATGCTAAAAAAATCGGTACCTAATATTGAAAGATTACCAATTTTCGTTTGTTCCTGACAATAGAGGAGATTTAGGACTATATGATAGTGCAGTGCTGCAAGCCTCCATAACTGGCCTTGTCAGAGGCAGCAGCTTGCAAAGTGCCGCCTGAAAACAGGTATCTGGTACAATCGAATTACCAAATAAAACCGGGCTCATCTGAAAGATCATCAAATTCTGAGTATGAAAAACCAGTGCTGCAAATCTTAAGCCCTGGCGAAGGTAGTTGCAGCAGCGATTGAAAATCGCGAGTTGCAAGTCTCGGTTTGGTATTTACACATTTATACGATCGAGTTACCAAAAAAAACAGGGCTCATCTGAAAGATCATCAAATTCTGTGTAGAAAAAACCGGTGCTGCAAATCTTAAATACTGGCGAAGGTGGTTGCAGCAGCGATTGAAGATCACGAGTTGCGCAACTCGGTTTGGTATTTTCACATTAGTACGATCGAGTTACCAAAAAAAAACAGGGCTCATCTGAAAGATCATCAAATTCTGAGTATGAAAAACCGGTGCTGCAAATCTTAAACACTGGTGAAGGTGGTTGCAGCAGCGTTTGAAGATCAATCAAATCACGATCACGATCTCCAATCGCTGCTGCAACCACCTTCACCAGTGTTTAAAATTTGCAGCACCGGTTTTTCATACTCAGAATTTGATGATCTTCAGATGAGCCCGGTTTTATTTGGTAATTCGATCGTACTATAAGGAAATATCTACCAAATCGAGTCGCGCAACTCACGATCTCCAATCGCTGCTGCAACCACCTTCACCAGTCTTTAAGATTTGCAGCACCGGTTTTTCTTACGCAGAATTTGATGATCTTTCAGATGAGCCCTGTTTTTTTTGGTAACCCGATCGTACTAATGTGAAAATACTAAACCGAGATGTGCAACTCGCGATCTTCAATCGCTGCTGCAACCACTTTCACCAGTCTTTAAGATTTGCAGCACCGGTTTTTCTTACGCAGAATTTGATGATCTTTCAGATGAGCCCTGTTTTTTTTTGGTAACCCGATCGTACTAATGTGAAAATACCAAACCGAGACGTGCAACTCGCGATCTTCAATCGCTGCTGCAACCACCTTCGCCAGGGTTTAAGATTTGCAGCACCGGTTTTTCATACTTAGAATTTGATGATCTTTCAGATGAGCCCGGTTTTATTTGGTAATTCGATCGTACCAGATACCTGTTTTCAGGCGGCACTTTGCAAGCTGCTGCCTCTGACAAGGCCAGTTATGGAGGCTTGCAGCACTGCACTATCATATAGTCTTAAATTTCCTCTATTTTAAGGAACAAACGAAAATTGGTAATCTTTCTATATTAGGTACCGATTTTTTTAGCATTTTCAAAATTGATTTTTGGTATCACCACCAGGTTTTTGACTTTGCAGCATAGCCATTTCGTGTTCTCCAATTAAAGGCGCGCCTAATGGTGTACATCTCATTCAGTACGCTGATGGCACTGGAGTTAATGATCCAAGCTCTCATACTATCACTTATATAGGTGTGAAACTTTAGATAATTTAAGTCTAGAAATAAGCCTTGATAGTAAATTATTTAACAATTCGCGTATAAAGGTGCTTCTAAACGGGCAATGTTTTACTGCAATTAGTGGCTGCAACACTGTGGCCCGGCAACATTTCAACTATTGCAAGGTAATGCCGGCCAGTATTGCAGTAATGTCACGGAAATATAGCCAAACATGTTTTGTGTTGCCACATATGGCCGATATTGCCGCAATGGGTTGCCGGACGATCGCTAGGCGGTCGATTTTACTGTAATATTGCTCGGCCAGTTCTATTGTTGTTTCAGTCGCTCTCCTTGTTATGACACAGTCTATCCTTTTCTACGCGAATTGTTAAATAATTTACTATCAAGGCTTATTTCTAGACTTAAATTATCTAAAGTTTCACGCCTATTTAAGTAAGGTTGAATCCACAATCTCTTCTTTGCCTGTTTATTTTTTAATAAAACAATATAAGCTGCTGCAACAAGTGTGATTTCGTCAGCCATTGTTGCCGGTTTGTGTAGCCCGTTTATGAATCTGCATCAAGAGCCATACTATTGCAGATATATTTGCAACACATTGCCCAGCCATTGATCGTTCGGCCATCAGTTGCAATGAAATATTTTTGATGTTGCCGGGCAATTAGTTGCCAATAGTGCAGCCACATATTGCAGAAAAACATGGCCCGTTTAGAAGGGCACTAAAGCATAATTTTGATTGGGTGGGTAGGTGAAAAAAAAAACATTTTTGTGAAGAATTTATATTTTAAAAATACACTTCCTGTAAAGATAAGTTTATACAATTTAGCACACTACACTAATAAAATAACCGCGTAATTCTGTATACAATATAATGATTATGAACAAATATTTTAAATCACCACTAGTTGGGCAAAGATCATCAATCTTTGGCAGAATTCCTTTCGTAGCAAGTGTCTATGTTACATTGTAAAAGCTTGAATTTATAAAAATACATAACATTTTGTACATTTCAATAAAATTATAAATGTGTCTGCTTCCGCAAACATGAAAAAAAAACAAACATAGACAACAGACTATCTATAGTTTCGTCTGTTAGGGTTAATTCATACGAGCGCAGAGTCGAGGCGAATATTTTGTGAAGTCGCGTAATTTTCTTTTTATCTCGAAAGAGGCAATTTGAATTGCGTGTTTGAAATAGAGTGAATTTGCTATTAACTTTTAGTATGAATTAACCCTTAGATGATCCTTGTGAGAAGCAAACTAATACTCACATATTATTTAGAACCTAAATAACGAAATACAAATAATGATTATATACATGGTCTGTCTACCTCAACGGGCAAGAGGTGTGAATGTTTGTCGGTATATAATTATGTTCTTACATATAGAGCATAAACGAAGACCCTGAAATTATGTAAAGCAAGTCGGCAGTTATAACTTGTCCACAGGCCAGACGATCAAAATTACGGCCCATACGACCTCAAAGTTTTGATTCGATCGCGAAAAGACCCACAAGATCTCATTTTAGGACCCTTTTAAAGGTGAGGTCCAAACTTTGAGGTCGTAGGGTACGTAACCAGAATTGCAGACAGAGTTGATCCATTTTTGTCCTAGTTACATAACAAACTGTAATAAACTATACTTTGTCATTTGCTTCTTTAACTAGAGTTTGGAATAAAATCGGCTAGGTATTTATAGACAAACTTATAAGGATCATCAAATCAATAGTGAAAAAAATACAGAAACTTAATAATCATGATGAATTTAGGCTCATAACAGCATCACCAGGTCTGATTGAACCGACATGAAACGATTAAATCAGATTTTTTTTTTCAAAAATTCGGTAACTATTAAAAAAATCTTTTAATTATACATCCACGGTAAGATTGGCAACAGTTCAAAATATGGTTATCGTTATAAAAGATTATTATTGCTAAAGGGTAATTTAGACCCAGGGTAAGGGCCCATACACTTTTTTGAGTTCCTTCGGCACCCATTATGACACCATTACAAATTGGCCAGTCAAATACTGTCTCTTAAAACATAAAAGTAACCAATTGATACGTAACATTTGTTTTTAAATAAAAGTAATAAGCACTTAAAAATAAATAACAAGTTCTTACTCTCGGTTTACACGGCACAGTATATTATAAAACATATTTACATTGTCTATGCTTTCTTTGGTTAGGTACTTATTTAAACATAAACAATCTTGGTGTGATTTTTTTACAAACACATTTTTAAACTGCATAAACAGTTCGATTTTGATTTTTAAAAAAAACTGAGTTTTGAAATAAAAAATATTAAGAGAAACATCAATATTGTTTGCTTTTAGTTAAGTACCTAATCAAAGGGAGTATAGACATAGACCCTAAAATAAAAATAAATCTATAATACAAAATCTCATGTTGGAACCAAGAGATAGAGAATAAAAGGAATGGCTATAAGTTTTAAATATTCTACATAATTATTTAAGTTCTTGTTGTTGAAGTACAGTCAGCGCCTAATATAGATAAACATGTAAAAAAATCGACAATATTTGTATACACATTTGTTCCATCAAAAGTAATACCCTTTATTAGGATGGATTTTAATTGAAAATGGTATTGTACATGTTCATCGCCTTTAGGTACTGATATTACGTCAAACGGAATTATAATGGCTTTTTTTATAATAACTGTTTATAGAAAAAATAATATAAGTACATATAACTTATACTCTTACCTTAGACAAGGTATAGACTTACATACTCAATTATTTTCAAATGTTGAGTAAAATTGTATTTAGGTACTAATAGAATATATTTGGGATGATGGAAACAAGTAAACTGTCACAAAAATGAGAAAGTAATAAAATTACAAACACATCGATTGCCAACACTTAAACTGCTGTTTGCATTTAGTGCTGCGTGTGGAGTGCCTACATTCGTTTTTAAATCGTGACATTCGTGACGTCACAAGTGCAAACACTGGTGACATCGTACAGACGACGAATGATATCGACTCTTTAAAATATTTCTTACATATTACGACAGCAAAGATCTTTTATATAGTCGGGTACACATCTGGAATGGTGT